>JBAIZL010000001.1:393528225-393545725 GCA_036971475.1 Prosapia bicincta
TTTTGTCCTGTTTAAGGGAGGCGACTAGAATGCTGTTACAATCTGTCAGGAGAGTGGGAAGTTTAACTTTAAATATAATTAGTATTGAACTAAGGGTATTTCTCTAGTCCTTAGAGATGCTCTCAAGGTCTCACGGCGTAGGACCAAGGTCTGAGTCTAAAGGTCAGTTCATTAGGTAGAGCCAACAGATAGTGGATAAAGGTCCGATTGCACTACCTGGATCGAAGTAATCAGACGGGATATTGAAGTACGGTAACCTGACCGTTCGGAAGGTTCTACTGGTCCTGAGTAGTTTTGGAGCAGTGTCTGGTTGGAGTTCTTCTCGTCTCAGGGGCGGGAAGGGCCGGTCACTAGTCCAGACTCTTGCGTACTGGTAGCCTACCACAGGTCGTGAAACCATGCCGGGCCTGACACTTGTAACCCGTACCGGAGTCACAATTAGGATTCGTGCGGGTTAAGGTTGCATATGCTGAATGGGTGATGCTCCACATAAGGATATATCTTGTGTTCTTTGACAAGGAGGTAGAATCTTGAGGTGGTACTCCCGGGCACTATTTTCAAATTTTAATTCTTTAGTATTCCTGATGATGTTGGTATTGTTTGCCAACGAAAAGCTTTGGATATAAAATAATAAATATTCTTGTATTTGAATAACCTGTGTTGTTTTAAATTATTAAACAAGTAAACGTATTTTATATATATATATATATATATATAGATATAGATAGATAGATAGATAGATAGATATAGAGAGATAGAGAGAGAAAGAGAGAGAGAGTGAGAGGGAGAGAAGGAGAGTAGGAACTAATAGAAGGAATTGAAAAAAAAAGGAGGAAGTGGGGAAATAATCTAAAAAAGGACATTAGAATTAATTTGTATATGAGAGTAAAGAAAGAAACTATTAAGGTCAGTGATCTGAAGAAGGCCTGTTCTCTAGTGAGCTTAAAGAAAATTGTAACTGCAAACCTGGCCAAATGAAATGGTAAATAATCCTTCCTATAGGTGTAAAGGCCAAAGCGTCTAGTTTTTCTTTGAATCTCTTAGAGAAATTATATTTAGATAATATTGATGTAATTGCAAGGCATATTCAAACTACGAACAAGAATTCCAAACATAAAAGTCAGCCCTGAATTGGATTTCTATATTTTACCTTGACAATTAGGCTACACAACTTTATTAATGCTGAAATTTACATTTTTTTAATGTACGATCTAAGTAAATTTATTTTATGTTATACACAAGCAGTAAATCCAATTATTTCATTTACACGGATTCGATAAAAATAAATCCAACAAAATCACGCCGTATTTTGTAAAATTTTACGGTGCCATTAAATTGATATAAAAACTTTAATTAAATCTGGGCGTATAAAACGAGGATATTGCCGAGACGCGGACGTCAAATTTCAAATTAGTTTTGTATTAACTATGTAAATTGGAACTGTGAAAGCGTAGTAAAGTCAGGCTATAAGGACGCCGAACACGGTTTGTGGCTTCAATATTGAATAAATTTAGGTTTATGCGACTTGGCTGTACTTGTGCCGGACGATTGCCGTGGGGAGGGGAAATATTTAGGAATAGAGTCGGAATAAAACCTACGCGTCCACGCAACAACTTAATCTCGCTTCTGTGGGAATAAAGAAATCCTCTTTGGACAGTTTCAGTTTGGACGTTTTAAATATAAAAACTCCAATACCAAATGCGTTACAATGCTTTTACAAATTTGATTGCTCTGACGTGAGCAATTTTATATTCTAAAAGCAAAAGACTATCAATAATCAAATGTCAAATTCCTTTTATTAGTTCACACTCTCGTTTTATATAAGATATATATGTCTATATATATATATATATATATATATATATTTGAATTTTGTAGTTCATTACAATCGGTGAATCTTAATTAATCACTTAAATAATAGTTTATCATTACCCGAATAAATAAATAAATAAATATATATATATATATATATATATATATATATATATATATATATATATATATGTATATATATATATTTGAATTTTGTAGTTCATTACAATCGGTGAATCTTAATTAATCACTTAAATAATAGTTTATCATTACCCGAATAAATAAATAAATAAATAAATAAATATATATATATATACATATATATATATATATATATCGCAGTATGTTTTCTTGTGTATTAATAAAGAACAAAAGTCTAAATACAAATACAAGAATTATAATTGAATTTACAATTCAAAGCTTTTCGTTGGCTAACAGTACCAACATCATCAGGAATATTAAACAATTGTTGGATAAAACAATATAAAACAATTGTTGGCTTAAAACAGTTGTTTTATATATATATATATATATATATATAAAGTTAAAATTTTAAATCGTTAATAAAATACTTTTTATTCAATCACTCAAGTATAAGTAGCCAACATATTTTTAAAATGGTAGTGAATGACACTTGATGGTAATACACTTTTCTTTAAATATTAATTCATTAAATAAATTTATTGAATTACTTTAGTCTTACATGGGAGAAAAGCTTTACACAAAAGGGGCAAGGTATGCAATATAGTTATTTCGTCCCATTTGGTTTAAAATAAGTGATAACAAATGGTTTCATAACTCAGCTGATTTTATGTTATAGGTTATGTGGTAGAACAGCTGTTTCAACGCATAGGTTATGTTACTTTATTAATATTAATTGTAATTATTTAATAAAAAGTAGCTGAAATAGAATATTTCTTTGTTTACCAAAGTAGGAATTGACTTTAATATATATTTTTTTAATATTAAAGTAAAAAACAGAAATATTTTGGTTATTATTCACTTGTTTTGTTGTTTGTTCATAAAATTCTCTTTGGGTTTTCCGTCTACCGCTGATAACGTAGCCTCTGAGGTGAACAAAGACATGAGTGACGTCACCAACTAACCATGATTCCCTGCCATAGTGATCCTACCAACCACCCCTCGTTATTCCTATTATACCTTCGTAGTAATATTGTTATTCTAAACTGCTTTTATTATAATATTTATACACCATTTAGGCCTACTTGTTATTACTATGAAATAATAATAATAAATATCATGTCCATTTCACTCCCTTTTCCTCACTATTCGTGTGTAAAATAACTCGCATTTATTTATACTATTTATTTATTTTAGTTATTTATATAAACTTAGTTATTTCCAAACAGCAACATTGTCCGTTGAGAGTTTTGTCTCTGCTGCAAACCCTGATCCATATTCTGTCATCACACGTTGTCTACAATCCAATCAACTGGATACATACTGCATCGGAGCAAACAAGTTTAGCTTATCGGCGAACAAAGCAAACAAGGGGAATAAGAGTTTTAGAAAAACTAGCGTAAACATAATATTTTCTTGTTATATTTTTAAAGTTATAGAGATGCAAACGTATTGATGCCGTATTCTACAAGTTTCAAAGCAACTGAACAGCACATAGGACCAAATACCTTCAATAAAAGTGGAAGATTTAAAAAATCGGTAGCAATACTAACCTAACCTAACCTTATCTAGCTTAACCTAACATTAATCAACCTATCTTAACCTAATCTGACTTAACCGAACCTTACCTAACTCTAACTAAACCAATCTAACCTATCCAACCCAACATATCCTAACTGAACCTAACCTAACCTAACCAAATCCAACCTACCCTAACCTAACCGGACTTAACTGAACCTTGCCTAACTCAACCTTACTCCAATTAACTCTTCCTCACCTATCCAACCCAACCTAACTTAACCGTTCCCAACCTAAACAAATCCAATCTAACTTTACCGAACCTTACCTAACTTTAATTAACTCGTCCTGACCTAACCTGACTTATTCGAACTTTATTTAACTTGGCCAAACACTAATTAAACCATCTTAACCGAACTTAACCTAGCCAGACCTAACCTAAAATAATCCAATTTTACTTTATCCAACCTTACCTAACTCTAACTATACCATTCTACCTATCCAACCCAACCTATCCTAACTGAACCTAACCTAACCTAACCAAATCCAACCTAACCGGACTTAACTGAACTTTGCCTAACTCAACCTTACTCCAATTAACTCTTCCTCACCTATCCAACCCAACCTAACTTAACCGTTCCTAACCTAACCAAATCCAATCTAACTTTACCGAACCTTACCTAACTTTAATTAACTCGTCCTGACCTAACCTGACTTATTCGAACTTTATTTAACTTGACCAAACACTAATTAAGCCATCCTAACCGAACTTAACCTATCCAGACCTAACCTAAAATAATCCAATCTTACTTTATCGAGCCTTACCTAACTTTTACTAACCCATCCTAATCTAACCTATTTAAAGGGCCTATACATAGAAACCTATAGGCCTGCATGAGGTTTGTTAAAAAAGTCTAATCATTTGGCGATTTGATATAATGTTCTACAGGGCGAACTTTCTACGTACTTCATAGTCTTGCATTATAATTCTAGGAAGTCGATTTGCATAAAGAAATTCTCTGGAAAGTCTGTCGCCTTTACCTCTACATTTAGTTTGATTTCTTACAACGGAACTTTTTCCATACAAAAACTAATATTATTACCTCCCATAATACCCAATACCTCCAACCTAATAAAACCTAATTAAGCTTTATAAAACTTGCCTCAACTTTTACAAGAAAAATTCGCCCGCCTTATTTACAAACTGTTCATTAACTGGCAAAAAGAACTTCCATAATTACATTGCTTTAAGAAATGATTATTTTCTACGATAAAGTTTCGGGGAAACTGTAATAAAAACTTGTTTCATCATCGCGGGGGCCGAGCGAGGGGGAGTGAAATAAAAGAAGCAGGAGCAAAGGAGACGAAGTAAAAAAAAGAGGACAAACGGAAACGACGGGTTAATTACTAAAGCAGAGAGGGAAGCGGTTTCTGATTGGTTGATAAAAAGGACCTGCGCCGGACACAGAGCCACGTGACTAATTAAAACAACCAACTAGGTGTAATTTTATCTGCGCATGCCCCTCAATTAACACGGAGATAATTGTCTCAACCTTTAATTACGAACCGTCCAATCAAAAACTACCTAATAATTGTGAAATTTCATATATATAAACTATAAAACGAGCAATTGTTCAATCAATATTTGATTATAGTTGGAATTATGTAAAAATTAACCTTTTATCCGTAAAATCAATTATTTAGACCTAATTAATCAAATAAAACAGTAATTACACCCATAATGTAGTAGGCTGTAATATGTTATGAAAGATTGTTCATATGCTTTTCTATTTACTTACTAAGTAAAATTTATGACACATTTTGATAAATTTCGAAGATTCTACATTCAAAATTTAAAATTAGAAACCTAAAGCGGAATATTTCATAAAAATATTTAACCTATATCAGTTTAGACTTCATTATACCAAATGGTAAAATTAATTTGTGCTGACAACCATTCTTTGATCTTAGCCTGTAAGGTTATGTTAATACAAATAAAATACGTACATAAAACTCACAAATTAATCATTTAATAACTCAGAGTCTTCATCATGAGTCAGTGTTGCTACTACAAACTCTAACTTACAACTCAATAATAAAAGATTAATTTATGAGTTTTGTGTAGGTCTTTATTTGTAAAACTTTGTACAGTTTGCAATATTTCCAAGGTTAAAAATCCTACCCAAGTTAGCGTCACTCACCCTGTTTTAATTTGTCTTTATTTAGTTTTATAGATTCTTTATAGAAAATAAGAAATATCAACAGTTTTTAAAATCGTTTCCTGGCAAACGGAAATACTGTTTTGATAAAAATCAAGTATGCAATAAATTTCTTCAGTTAGACGAATAGATTCTGCGAAATGATTTTGCCAATTAAGTAATAGCCGTCTGTCACAAATATATTCCAAGATCTCGAGGTTCATTCGTTTATTTTGCATCCGTTATTATTAGGCCTACACAAAACTATGTAGATTACTTTGTATTTAACTGATACCTTAAATAGATACGGTGTAAGTATAGACTCCAAGGCTAATATCTCCCGACGAACGAGGAAGGTGACGTCAGTAGCCTGATCAGCTGGTTGATATAATGATGCTTTCTATATAGTCTAGTATGATAACGACGGGAAGGTATTTCCTAGCACCTATCTGACGCTAACGATGACATTACGTACTTTCGATACCCCTCCCATACTCCAGAGGCTAAACTACTAACAGAAGACAATAGTATGTTCCAGAGAACTAATATTACTTACAATGAACAAACTCAATAACTTTAACGAACAGAAGAAATTTCAAACCGTTCTCCAAACAGGATTTTTAACACCCCAAAGGTAAATTCAAAGGAACAGGTGAAAATGTATCGGCCCTACTTAAACAAAACAAAAATTGTATTTAACTAGACTTAAGCGTAAAATTTGTATTATCTATCCAAACATAACAATGTCCTACACTGGTACCGTTTCAAATAAAAATAAATCCCAAACACGTGGCAGATTTTGTGAAAATACTATATTTATGAACAATATTTTGGTCTACGGAAAATTACATATTTCCTAAAAATTAAAATTACATTTTGTAGCTTAGACGTTATAAGTAATATTAAGCTAACAATTTTATTAAAATTGAAATAAGATTATCTTTCTAAAAGAAGGCAGTCATTGCTTTTGAAAAACAAAATTACAGGAAAATATTTTTTTAACTGTTGAATTATTTGTTATCTTCTCTTTAAATTTGTAATTACATTTTTTGACAAATAATACAATGACAACTTACACCTAAGTTAACAAATGTCTGCCGATAGTGTATAATTGAATCGAATAATTTAATTGAAATGTGTGGAATTGCATTATATAACATAATCCCAAAATGTTGAACGAAACATATGTTTTAAAGAAGAAAATATTTTAAAATATGTACTTAGACCCTATATTGTAAAATAAATTATCAGAGAATTGAGGCTTGAGAATTTTACGCATGACTAGAACTCGTATTTCGTGTTTCTTAAAAACCGTAGGTACGTGTGACTTATCTTCTAATTTTCATTTAAAAATACACTCAAACCAGAAAGTTTAAGCCAGGTGACCAGACAAGGTACAACTAAATAGGCATATTCTATATAAGGGCGTCACTTGTCTTGCTAAATTACGATTGTAATGAATCAACAAAAACGACAAACGAGAAAGAGTTTAGAAATCACGTTAAACAATCCATAATGTGTTTAAAAATTTACTGAATTCTCTATGTAATTTAATAATCGATACGTTGTCGCAAGCTCTAACCAAACGAATCGATTCCTAAACAATATCGCAAAGCGAAAGCAACAGTCGCAATAACCCAATAGGAATGTAACTCGAATGTTAATGTCGCAGTGGTGTAGAGGCAACAATTTCGTCAGGCCTAGATCTAAGTAAGGCTTAAAACTTTAAAGAAACGTGGTGTAATATGCTTGTAGCACATCGAACTGAAGAATTATCACTAAATAATCGTAGATAACTAAATAAAATCTAGCTTTTGAATTTTCATTTAAAAGATTTGTAGTTGGAAACATGTTATTTTTTCTGTAAAAGATGTTTATGCCTATTTCATTAGCTTAGTCGTAGAATTCTGTTAATACATAGAGTCCTCCATACGACACATTTTTTTTGGATTTTTAGAAAAGAAAAATAGCTTATAGGCCCTACGCTATGAAAATGGAAGTGTAGGCTACCTTAAAGTCGACAAAACTACTCGTTTCTTTACGTTGTAGGTGAGGACAACCTAATGGATAGGGCCTAATAGGGTAGCAGGTAGACATTTCCTTGTAATCTACTTCTAAGAATTGAAACTACCAGCCCAATCTAAGACTTCTCCCAGCAATACCTCGTCTTGTACAGTGCCTATCTTTGGCCTACAGTTCATCCCTCGACATTGTAGCTGGAATACACTCCCGTATGTCTACTGTTCCTTGATATCCTTTATTCGCAAGCCAGGATTCTCCCACAGCTCCCTCAAAATAGTTCATATCCCTGCCTTAAAACCTATTACCCTAATTTGTGCCTTTTTACAAACTATGAGTAAGTAATTTTAACTTATAAATTTGTCTAAACATTTAGGCAACTAGGAACCAAATTTACATTCACCCCCTAGCTACAACAATGTTTCGTAAACGGTCTTTACACGTAGCTTGCATGAATACATTTTTAATAAATATCATACTTGGTAAAAATATTTATAGGCCTAACTATTGTAAGGCATACAAAAAGTTAAAATCACGGGTAGATCCCTACTCATTAGAAATAAACTATATGTCTACACAATTTAAATAAATAAAAACTCTATACCACAAAAAAATCCTTCATTTAAAATCTTATGTCATCTCAATTGCATAGCATTCAAAAAAAATAGTTGTATTTTTATTGTAAATTACCTCTGAGGATGATTGCTATTCAATTGAAATTTAGACCTACATAAGGTTTTAAATAGAGAAGAAATTATTTGAGGTATAGAGGTTCCACTTATTTAAACTAAACATTATGCCACAGTTGTTTTATAAAATTATATAGGCCTATACGTCACTGTAACAGCCCGTATATTGGTAAATCTTGAGATATTTTAGTAAAACCTAAGATTTACCAAGTCTTAATGGTTTGACCCTAATTTCGATCTCTCCTGTGATCATCGTTCATTTCGAAACTTAACCACCACACACTCGATAAATCTTAGTTAGTTTTTGCTGAGGTTAAATGTCAACAAATAGATAAGATAATATAACCTAACCTAACTTTAGAGCATCTGTGGTGTAATTTTTAATTAAAAATAAATAAAACCTTTTAAACCACAAAAACGTTTATTTATGTCCTGATGTACATCGCAAAGCGATCATGTTCAGAGGAAATTACTTCAACACTCAGCAATGCATCTAAAGATGATTGCTTTGCAATCGAAATGTCCTGCATCAGAACATAAATGAAACGTTTTTGTGGTTTGAGAGGTTTATTTATTTTAAATTAACCTAATCTTATAAACACAAAAAATATAAACAACTCACAATTATAAAAACTTTAATCTGAAACGCGTTTCAATGGCATTATGTCATCATCTTCAGTGATGCTATCACAAACAAAACTTTAATTAAAAAAGAGAAATTGAACAAAACCTATAACATTTTTATAATTGAAAATATTATAACCTATAATTAACAATATTATAGGCCTACCTTATGTTGGATGTTTTTTAAATTTAAATATTGTTTGTGATAGCACCAATGAAGATGATGGCATAATGTCATTGAAACGCGTTTGAGATTAAAGTTTTTATAATTGAGGGTTGTAAGTTATAGCCTACATCTCTTGTGTTTATAACCTTAACTCACAAGCCAGCTCGAATATTGTTTATAACCTAATCTTGTTTATTAATAACAAATAATAAGAACAACATCGATCAAGTATATAAGAAGTAAGAGAAATATGAAAGGTATTGATTATTATGTAATTGAAATATAAGATTAGGAAATACTCATTGTTGTATTCCAAAAAACACATTTACCAATCGTTATTGGTAAACCCTAGCATGACCTAATATCTAAATGCTGTTCTCCAAAAAATCACCTCTTATTTGTAAAATCATTATGTTTACCAAAATCCTTACTCGGTAAATCCTTTCTTGGTTTCCTTACTAGTAAACCTAAAATTTATTAATATACGGGCCTTTACGTAGCATAAACGTCAACATAAAGATTCGGCGAGCGAGTAAAACCACAATGGTTCTTAGATATATCCTATGCATTCGATAAATCTCCAACTGCCAAAACAATTCCACACTGCTCGCAACTACGCTTGTCTATTTGATAAACGACTATCCGCCGAGAAAGTCATTTCAAAAGGCGAATATTTTTATCATAAAAAATTCAATTCCCCATCAGACATTTTCCTAATTAAAGCCAATATTTTTTCACTTTAATTAATCAAATTTATGTTTGCAGATGATCATTAATTATTTGTGTACAATAATGAAGGTGGAAGGACGCATGCGCAGCGCCCCAAGCGAGGGCGTCAGGAGTTAGGAGGGGTTTGAGAGGGGCGGGATCAATATTTTGATGTACTCATAACATAGCCCTCTCGCTTGCTTCTCTTGTACATTTAAATTACTATTCAACACTAACAGCGAGTTTTAATTACATAAATTAATTAATAGTAATTAATAATTAAATTTAATGACCTAATTATTTATGCAATAAACTGCGTGTGATGATATGTAGGGCTATGTGTCTACAATAGCTGTTTCTCATTTGTAGTGTAATTTTTAAAACACTTCTTTAAACCAGGTCATGCTTCAAAACTTTATGAATTTATGTATAAAGTTTCTTACTACGATGTATATTCCACAAGTGACAGCCATAGCCAAGAGTGATTTTAGGGTTCGGACCCATTCTTTCCCTTACTATTTTACGCGAAAATTGCGAAAATTAATAAAATAATACACACTTTTTTCTTTTCATGGGTACTAATTATGAAAACAGTGAATTTAGAAGAACTTAGAATTGGAAAAATTTGAATCTGCCACATAACAACCCCTGTACCTAATCTACACAAAAACAAGGAATATATACAAAAAAAAAATTCAAGGTCAATTCCTGCTTGAGTCAGCCAAGAAAAACCTTATTTTATTTACTTTTTATTAAATAATTACAGTTATAAATAAAGTACCATAACCTTTGCGTTAAAACAGTTTTTTTCTACCACGTAACCCGTAAAATAAGAACAGCTGTTTTATGAAATCATATGTTATCACTTATTTTAATACGACGAAATAATTATATTGCATACCATGTCCCTTTTTTGAAAAGTTTTTCTCCTATATAAAACTAAACTTATGCGATTAATAAATTATTATTTAAAAGAACTGTATTAATTCTAATAGAAGAAATTGAATAAATACAATATTAAGATGAGTTTGCTATTTTAAATCAACCAGTCAAACAGAAGAACAAAAGGTCAAGTCTATTTAAACTAGACTATGTGAAACAAAGTTCGAATGAGTCAGGATTCAGTAGGCTCTTTTGCTTAGCCAATCTACAAATAATCCCAACACTAACTGAACAGATAGTTTTCCATACCAGGGTCAACAGTATTAGAGTCAATGGAAAAGAGGAGTTTAATTGTTTTACTTTTCATCTAAGAGCTTGTATTCAACCTTAGCTTACCATTGTCAGTGTGTGAAAGATCTACTAAGGGATCTTTCGGGAGCAATTAAATATTGTGATGACATTATAAGCCTCAAAGCTATTAGAGCAGGATTTGAAAATGGAACTGAATTCCACAAGATTTATCAAGAGTTTCAAAATATGCTGTTTTTGTTTTGTGATCAAAATCCAGTCAGGCAAAAATGGAGATGAAAAGAAATAATCCACCTTATAGACCCCCAGAAGGTTAATTTAGACGGTGCTTTGTACCGACTACCCTTGCAGTAAATTGTCTAGATAGGTTTGTCAAAAATCGTGAGACAATTACAAAAACCTATATTTGTTAAGTCGCGAGGTATAGTAAGAGACGTGACTAGCCGATGCGCAGTGGCTTACTTGACAGAGTGGTGGGGGCTCGCTGACTCAGTGTCAGCTGTTATAAGAATCGGTTCGTTCTGTGTCTAGTTTACTACTGTGCCTCGATTTGAGAGAGGGGTATACAGGTGCTCGACTAGCTGGCCCCTCCCTTCATACGCATCTCAACACTCTTGCTATGTCTCGTGAGTTACACTTTGAAAAGAAATTGTCACAGACAGTTTTAAATGTCGAAAACATTATGTGCAGTTCAAAGCCATATCGTCCAACAGGAAACAATTAGTTCTATCCAACAAGCGAACTTGTATTTCGTGTTCTACCAGCATTGCCAGCTTCTGAGAAGTAGAGAAGTCTTGTTCAACTCCATTAGCGTAAAATCAGCGAAACAAAATAAGCAAAGAACGCCGAACGGACTTACTCTTTGTCAGTTTATTATATTGTTCTTTTAACAATATCCAGATGGTATCTTGAGTGTAATGCCGAGGAGTTAGAAGAGACGGATGGTGTCGTGGGCATCTTTTGATGTATACAATTCCCCAAAATGTTCCTATAATAGTTATAAGGAATAACCTAATTTTTAAAACATGTTCCACCAACCTTACATAAGGGAAAATAACCATAAATCACTTTTATTAAAATTAAAGAAAGAATATACTATAAAAACCCATAAAACTGCTTTGTAATTATTTTTTAGATCCATCTACAAAATGTAAAAAGGAATAATTTAATTATTTATTAAGGTTTTAAATGGGTTTTGTCCAAAACAATCTTCTCCAAGGCAATTATAGATTGGTAATAATTTTATTTTTTACTCAACACTTTAAATATGTGAATTATTTTCATTTAATAAATAAAAAATCAATTATCTAAAATCACGAATTTTATGTTTTACTCCTAAACGTACTATTCTTAAAGGCAAGTAGGCTAAACCCTCGCCTCCTTATCGGGAGGCATTTCATCTGGACTGCACCTCCCTCTTCCCGAAATCCTGGCTACGTGCCTGCACAAATTACTCTTAGGCTAAGCTTATATCAAATATAGGCATGAAATAAAGTCTAAACATAAAATTACATCCCTCTAGAATAACCAATTTTTCATACTGCAGTACACCACTCAGAAATAACAGTATGTATTGAAATATATATATATATATATATATATATATATATGATTATTGTAATTTTCATGCCTGATGATGTTGATACTGTTTGCCAACGAAAAGCTTTGGATATAAAATAATAAATATTCTTGTAATTGAATAACCTGTGTTGTTTTAATATATATATATATATATATATATATATATATATATATATATATATATATAGGCATGAAATAAAGTTTAAAAATAAAATTACATCCCTCCAGAATAACCAATTTTTCATACTGCAGTACATCAGAAATAGCAGTATGTATTGAAATATATATATATATATATATATATATATATATATATATATATATATATATAGGCCTATATACTATATTAAATCAATAATACAAGAATTTATTTATTAGAACAAATAAAATATTCAAAGCCTCACACCAACTAAAGTGTTGTTCAAGAACAAATTTATTCTAACAATAAACACTGCCATCTTGTATTTAAAATACGCGGTTGCTATATTCACTACATATTTGCCATATTATTTAATAAAATTAAGCATAATATTATACTTTGACATTACTATCACCTGTTCAGCAATTAATTTGTTCTCAACATTATATTTATATATTTCTAGCGATTCATAAATAGCCTATACATTTTTATACCTTTATTAATGGCAACAATGGAAGTAAATTTGAGTGTATTTTAAATATAGGCTCAAGTAAGCTGTGTTTACTGTTAGAATACATTTCCTCTTGAAGATGCCGGTAATGTAGCTGACTATAAAAGTTGAACAATTTTTTTGTTCTGTATTTATAATGAGCTTGTATTATTGATAACTTAAACCGGAAAACACTTTTTGTTGGTAAATTTTATAATACTTTTGATGACTTTCTACTTTTCCGCTAATATTTATATTATTATTTAAAGTATCATAATTACCTGCTATTCCCAGCATCGTCACACTACTCGTTGACGCGTTTCGGAAGACCTCCATCAGTCAGAACCTTTTACAAACTCCGGAGTTCATAAAAAGTTCTGGCTGATGAAGGTCCTCCGAAACTCGTCAACGAGTAGTGTGACGATGCTGGGAAAAGTAGGTAATTATGATACTCTAAATAAAAATGTTATAATTATCTATTATTAGCAAGAAATACCGATAGAAATGTCATAGGATATTTGTGTCAAAGGCTCTGCTAACCGGAATCATAATCTCCACCATCAGAGTAATTCTCTTAAAACTATCTTCATTCCACTTGTCCTACCTTGTCATTTTCCTACAAGATCATGAAGCGGAGAACCTGCGCACGACTCCGACAGAGAGTAGGTGTGCTCAATGATGCGAGCCCCTTACATTCCAGAAGCAAGGGCCCTAATCCATTTCTTATTCTGTGAATTTACACCTCACTATTCGTACTTCATACTTGTCGGAATTGCCTGGAAACAAACAAATATTTAGGAGGTTGTCAATCACTAGTTATATTTGTAAACTTAGATACTAATGTCCACTATTTGTTGGTGGGTAGTGGAGGAGGAGAAAAAATTTTGAGCTTTACGAGCTGTTTGGAGAACCCAATATAGGCAAAATAATAAGGATCGGAAGACTGCGCAGGGCAGGGGACACGGCCCGAATGGAGGAGAGTTGCCCAGAAGCCTGTTAGATGGAACAATCTAAAAATTGAGAGCAAGAGGACGTCCTATACTTAAATGGATGGATTGCGTCGCTTAGGATGGCAGAAGCCTGCTGAATGTGAGGAATTGGAAAGCAGCAGCACAGGATCGAGCTACTTGGCGAAGGCTCATTCAGGAGGCCAAAGTCCACATCGGTCTGTAGAGCCATGGAAGAAGAAGAAGAAAAATGTCCACTATTTGTTCGTGGGTAGTGGAAGGAGGGGACAAAACTGTGAGCTTTACGAACTGTTTGGAGAATCCAATATTAGCAAAGTAATAAGAATCGGAAGACTACGCTGAGCAGGGCATTTGGAGAGCGATGTACCCAGAAGTCTGTTAGATGGAACTAACCACAAAATGAGAGCAAAAGAACGTCCTATACTAAAATGGATGGATTGCGTCGCTCGACATCCCTACTGAATGTGAGGAACTAGAAAGCAGCCACGCAGGATCGAGCTACCTGGCGAAGGCTCATTAAGGAAGCCATGATCCACATCGGACTTTAGCGCCATGGAACAAGAAGAAGAAGAAGAAGAATGTCCACTATTTACGCCGAAACAAGTGTATTAAAAACAGTACACAATTAGTAAAGATTATATTTGGAGGTTTAACTTCTGTCTATGAAAGAAAAGGAAATTATTGTGAATTAAGATACGAAATACTCTTCCCTGATCTGAGTTGTAGCGAGGACGACTTGTACATGGTGGTAGGGAGGCGTAAGAAATTTGTGGGAGGACAGGTGTATAAGGTATGACTTGGCTAAGGGCTTAATGATAATTTCTTACTAGGAACAAGAAAAATTGTGTAGTTGCTTGACAAAGGTCGCTTATGTTAATTACATCTATTCTTACAGGCTACATGGAATCCCGCAAATAATACAATTCTAATTAAATCAGATGCTTTTATATAGATTTCATTAGATGTAGTCTATATGTTAACAATTCTAATAAACGTTAATTTATATAAGAAATAATTATTGTTTGTAGTTGTAGAAATTGTTTCCAGGCTACATTTGCACACTTTACTTAAGTACCGATTTGTTTTGTACAATGTTTTGTAAGAAAACAACTGACGCAACATAATAATAATTTTTTCAGCATTTTATTTTAAAAAAATCAGATGGAACCAGCTTAAAACTTTAAAAAGTGTACCAAAGTTACTCCATTGTACGGTATAGACTTTGCCAGAAAAATTTAATAGTAACTAATGCTCGTATAAATATTTTAGTTGGGTAAGTTGTGTTTTGAATCTTAATTGTTTGGTCCTTCTTAACATTTCTACTATATAATGAAATAAACTCGAATATCAACAAATTTGTGTAAAATTAGTAGTTACTTTGAAATCTTGCTTCCTGCCCTACTACCTGGTTCTTTGCAGCCCCAGAGGAATGTTAAAAACATTCAATTATTGATTTGTTAATAAATATACATAAAAGTATAGATTGGTATATAATATAGGTTGAACATAGCTCTACCCCCGCCCTTCCCAATAAGAGCTCTGTGACTTTCAAAGCGATCCATTTTTTCAGACAAGGTCGGCAACTGGTACTGCATTTTGGAAACCCCAAACTACGTGTCTTCGGTAGGACAATAGTTTCATTGTTTGGAGCCTTATACATGTTTTCTTTGTGAATCCACATTTTCAACAACGAAATTTATAATATCAACTCACCGCAACAGCCTCACAGACAATCGTCTTCCAGATCTGCTAAAGGTTGCAACTCTTTAATTCAGATTGATTTTTATGAACTATTGCACTATTTTGCCCGCCCACAGAGTGAATGGGGTGAATGGGGTGAATACTTATGGGTGATTTTAAATTTAAATAAATTAGATTTGTTTTCCAATACTGTGTTCTGATAAGCGTATACAGCATGATTGAGTAACAACTAAAAATATATTATCATACTTATTTTGATCCTTTGTACATTGATTTTGATATTAAATGTTTATGAAAATTATTGAAAAGTTGATTGATTAATATTATTTAATACACGACGCATTCTAAACGATACAAGTATTGCCTACATTTGGATTACTGATGTGTGTGCGTGTGTGTGTGTGTGTGTGTGTGTGTGTGTGTGTGTGAGTGTGTGTGTGTGTGTGTGTGTGTGTGTGTGTGTGTGTGTGTGTGTGTGTGTGTGTGTGTGTATGTGTGTATGTGGAATTAGTAGTGCGGTCCTCGTCTTCACTGAAAATATTGAAGTGGCCCTTTAGGGTTAGGAAGTTGGCAATCCCTGCTCTATATGAAGGATTAAATACGAACAGAAAGGAAGTGATTATACCTATACAATATATAGGCCACCTGTAATTTTCCCGATTAATCAAGTAAAACCACACACGAAACAAAAAAAAAGTTAACGTAAAAGTAAAACAGAAATAGAAACTTTGAAAACATAAAAAATTAAAAACACATGTCCAATAAACTGAATGTTTCTCTATAAACAGAACAGAATTTTATCCTATATTAAATTGCTATATAGCTATTTTACAGCACAGCAGTAAATAATCCGGTCTGGATGGGTTTTATTTGAAATTAATTTCCCCAACGTAACATAGACACATACGTTTTACTTGCCGGGGAAAACGCAACCACTCTTTCAATTTAGCAACCGGTTACCTCACGTTAAAACCTAAATTTTATTTTCAATCAAAAGTTTCTTGTCCGGACATTTTGTAGTTATTTCTGAAGTCAACGTTTAACGACTTCATGTGCTATTGAATCGGAAGTTCGTGACGTCATCACTTAACATAAAAGTGTATAACAATACGAATAATAACGATTTCTCTCCCGAGAGCTTCCGAACGCAAAACATAGCCGTTAATGCTAAGAGCTGTTTTATTCTATATTTAGAGGTTATGTTTAAATAAATTTCAATCGCAATTATTAAGAACTAGCCTATGTTTTAATATAAGAATTTAACTTTGTATAGCCCTACGTAAGGTGTATTTATTATTTGTGTATTTTCGAATTTAACCACCGATTTTAGCTTGTAGCAATTAGAATCACTTTTTTGATTAAAATAAAATTTTAGTTAGATTAAGTGTCTATGAAAAAAATTAGAAGAGATGCATATGTTGTACATAATGAGCAAGATTAAACTACAATTGGCTATTGTGTATAATCTAATATGACAAGTAATATAAACAAAGGTTTTTAAGTCAATTCCTAGAAAGAAAAGTTGTATTTTAGCTACGTTTTATTAAATAATTAA
>JBAIZL010000001.1:393550725-393555725 GCA_036971475.1 Prosapia bicincta
CCGAGTCTTGAAATTATCCCTTATTAACATTCGGCAAAGGTTGGTTTCGTGCTAATGCACGGCTCGAATCTAATTGTCGGACACGATAAGTTCGAGCCGGACATCAGCTTTTGTTTACCTGTTCGATTTCTGCGTCAGATACGCGCCCGAGAGCGATCCGAAAGAGGGACACTTTTAAATTAATTTCAATCGGATAACATCGGCCGGTCGCAATTTATTAACGTTATTGGTCGTAAATTGCGACCGAAAAGAGCGGGGAATAAATTGTACACGTATAGGCCTACTAGCGTTTTAAACGCCTGGTGGTGAGCTATTATTCTAGCTGTTATAGGTTGGAGAAACAGTTTCTTATTACCAAGTAAATTGTGTTATAGAATATATTATTGAATTATTATTGGCCTAGCCTTTACAGGCTACGTAGCACAAAGTGTGTATGGTTACTCTATAAGAGTTCATTCCGTGACACATTAGGCCTATATTTTTGTTATAAAAGAGCCAGTTCTTTGATAGGGTTGTGCCTTTAGAATAGCTTACACTTACGCGGTTTTGACTCTATGCATGGTTAGTTCACTCTATCGCACGCAATAACAGAAAATTTGCAGCGAAAATAATCTTTTATCTCAATAATTACGTCTCCATTTTAATACAGGCCTCCGCCCACTTTATTGACTGAGAAAAATATAGTTTATAAACGGATCTACTTGTTTGCTTGAATTTGTTGTGTGTTGTTAAAATTATTATTATTTATTAAGTAAAATAAAACCATTAAAAACCTCATTTTATCCTATATAAATAAGGTTATATTTTTTTATATCGTGTTGCTTTACTGGGTTTAGGGTTTCTTGTTAAAGTTATTAATATTCTGGTCTTCACTCTTGTTACCAATCTTTGTATTTAAGTACTATTTTCTGAATTTCATAATATTAAAACATTTTACTTTGTTGAGGCGTTTCGAAATAACTTCATTCTCAAAACTTAAATAGTACTACTTTTGTTGACGCGTTTCGGAATAATTCTAAAGGGCTAATTAAGTTTTGAGGATGGAGCTATTACGAAACGCTTCAACAAAGAAATATATATTAATGTTAGGAAAGGCAGATAAACGGACTCAAGTGTAGATTATATATTGAATTTATAGTTATATAGAAATTAAAATTAGAAATTTGCTTAAAATGCCTTAAATTAGGTTATAGTAGTAACCTATAATAGTACTACTAGAACCTATATAGGCTATAAACTACTGTCGTCCTACATAAGTACATTGTAAAAGCTTTCGTCCGTTTTATTTTGAAGTGTAGCGTCTTTATATGGCACAACGTTTAAAAAAACATTATAGGATTATACGAATGATTCAGAAGATCGTGACGTCGTCACTTCATATGAAAGTATAACAATCCGGAAATTGACGAATTTTCTCCCGAGTACTTCCGAATGAAAATCATTGCAGTTAATACTAACAGCTGTTTTCTTCTTTACTTACGAATTATTTGTAGGTTATGTTTAAAACATTTTGGAACACAATTTCCTAATTATTCATAAATATCATACGCTATATTCGATTAAATTACGTGATAAACGTATAATTACAAGCAACAGCTGTTTTATCACTCGTAACGTTATATTACGTTAGCAGTAACTAACGTTATTGTACGTTAGCCGTAAGGTAAAATGTATGTCTGAGGGGTGTTTTATTATTAATAAAACTTCTTTATAAATTAAACGTAGGTATAATGGCCACGGTAAACGTTTTATTTTATAGCTTCATTTAACAATTAAGTTTATTTATTACAGTCACTCCGAAACGCGTCAACAGAGGAGAATATTGTAACGTCAGAAAAGCCAGAAAATTGTACTCAAATACATAGAAATATTCCCAACAGAAATTAAGATGAGTGTATTAAGAACTGTTACAGACTATTTAATCCAAATTAATAGCGACATTTAAAGATTACAAGTTTATAAATAGTCAAGTTTAAATTTAATAATGAAAAGTCGTAAAAATAAATCAAGTTAAGGCCTATAGTCCAACGTATTGAACGTGGAGTTTGCCGTTTCTGTAGGACAAGAGAATTTAGGTTACAGTACATTTGTAAGGAAAACTGGACCTTTTTTACGATTTTATCGGGCTTTTAATGATTACATGATTTGATTTTTTTAAACCAAATTATTTTGAGTTACACATCTCACGATAGTCCCCCGACAGCAGTGGTATTTTTGTATCGTTGAAATTCACCAGTATTGAATAATTTATCCGCAGAAGAGCTTGAAATACAATGAAAAACTGACTTTTGCTATTCCTTCTATTGATTCACACTCTCCTTATATATCTTGTATATTTTCAATCGTTAATCTAATACTTTTTATTCATCCACTCCAGTTCAAACATTTTGTTTTTATGGTGTTAATACAGTTTATTCAAATATTTATTAAATTTACAGTTTTAAATAAATTTAATAATTAATTAATTTTAATTTTACATAGGAGAAAAACCTTTTACAAAAGGAGCAAGGTATGCAATACTGTTTTTACATTTCGCTTAAAATAAGTGATAACATATGATTTCATAAAACAGCTGATTTTATGTTACAGGTTATGTGTTAGAACAGCTGTTTTAAACAAAGGTTATGTTACTTTATTTATAATAATTATAATAATTAATTAAAAATTACTACAATAAAATTTTTCTTTGTTAACCTAAGTAGTATTTGACTTTAGAACAATTTTGTTTATATTACTTGTTTCTGATTTATAAAAGCTTGAATAAAGCTTATAAAACCTATTTTTAATTAAAAGCGACAGATTTAACGGACCGATTTCTCGATCACCTAAAACGTGTTTCGTTCATAACGTAGATCTTCAAACACTACGCACCCCCGCCAGAGGGTGAATTTGGGGGGTGTTTAATCCAACACTGACCCTGGGCGTCTCAGCATCTCCGGATATATAATTTAATTTCTCCATTCTAAAAAAAAACACGCTAGTCCGAGAAAAGAAAAAAGGCAAAACGTGAATTGAATTCTGTCCGTGCTCTGTCTCCTTTTCACGCACGGGCACCACTTGTTTTCCCATCTCACTCTGTTATCTTGATCATCTCTAGCGACGGCTTCAGTTTTTTATCTATATTTATTTTCCACGTCTCTGGGGTCTACTCCAATTTGTCACCCTGCACGTCGAGAGAGGTGAAAATGACCCTCCGACATTGTTCATATTGATCAGCTCTCTTCGCTCCTGAATTCATCAAAACTAAATCACCCGTTTAGCCGGCAACACACACTCTGTTGCTGCAAATTTCATTCAAAAACAAAGCTGCACTTCGCTTCTTTACGCGTAACCATGGTGACCAAAGTAAACGCAAATATCGTATAAATAGCTTCCACTCATTTCGTCAAGTAAGCACCTTTTTATTTATCCTAAACCGTTATAACAGCTTTATTTATTTTTTAACTCGAGTTTTCAAATTCGCGTTTTTAAAATTATTTTACATTTTGGAGTGATTTAATGCTTTTTATGTTTATTAGTATCTAATATATATAGAATCTTTTCGCTATTTAAAATTTAATATATATAGGTATTCATTATAGTATTCATGTCAGTTTGTGTTTAGAGTTTTATTATTGTTAACTTATTTATTTCCTACATCATGTGCTATTTATATTGTTATAGATTTATTGTTACGTTGTTTTGTTATTTATTTTTTGTTGTTGTCTATTGTTATGTTTTTCTTTATTGCTACATATTTATTGTTGCATATTTATTTTTATGTTATTACTGTTTTGTTTCGAAAATTTTGTTTTGTTTTATTTATTTTATTTAATTATATTCTGGTTTATGTAACTATTTTAGTATAACCTTTGCTGTTGTTTGGCGATAATAACCACACTCGGTTTTTCGCCAGGAAAAAAGAATCTTTTTGTTTTCTGCTAACAATCGTTTATTCCTAAGAAAGGTGAGCGTAATATTACAAAATATATAAAGGTAGTATATTATTTGTATTAAAAGAATTCTATTACGTTTTATATTCTGCCCTATATCGATATAAGACAGGGTTAGTAGCATCGAGACTCTATGAGCACAATTGGTCAAAAAAAGATTTATTAGAACTACCTTAATATGTTTGACACTGGTAATTCCTTCGCAAAACTGACATGATGTTGGATTTTTCGTGTTGCATCAACCATCCATGCGCAGATTTGACAAGACCGAAAGGACGCTATAAATATTATAATATTTGATTTGCCATATTAACCAGATCATTTCATTAAGTTTAGAACAAATATACTTAAATCAGTTTCCTAAACGACCGCAACGCCTGCAATTTCTTAGTGTTGACTTTTGATGCAACACGCACTGCAAAATCCAATGTTTTTTAATTGGACTAGCTTTTTGTTTTCAATCGATCGACCGCGCGCAAGCTTACGAGTGAACAGCTATAATATACTGAAATTAAAAATAAAAAGATACTCTACTAACCAAATTAGAAGGACCACAATTCCATCATCGCCCTCGCCCAAACTGAATATTGTAGTTTACATAACAGCTTACATAGTTGCCACATTTCTCATTCTTCGCTCTATGTTAGATTCGTGTTTGCATTCTAAGCGTTGCATTGCTTTACTTTGTGAATTGTGAACAGTGTAATGACTAAGTGGCAACGTTGCATCAACCGTTCTCCCACCCTCAAAACTTTAAAAAAATTTTCTATTAAATTAGATTAAAATAATCAGGTTTAAGGAGTTGATTAATTTTTATAAGTGCTCGTTGTGGAAATTCACGGTTCCCAAATGTCGCCCCTATTTGGGTCGAAGATGAAACTTTTACAAATTTGTCTATATGGGTATATTGTTTGTAGACTTGTTATACTACTACCACAACTATTAATATGCTAACAGTATTATCAGAAATAAATTCCCGCAGTGAATCTCGTCAGTTCACTCAGTTAAATGATTCAGGTTTCACGACCGCTATCCGGTAAAGTACGCTTACACTTTCCCCCAATAATT
>JBAIZL010000001.1:393563225-393643225 GCA_036971475.1 Prosapia bicincta
ATTGCATACCTTACCCCTTTTGTGAAATATTTTCTCCCATATAAAACTAAAATTAATTATTTAAAATTATTAATGAACTATTATTTGAAAAAAATACTGTATTACATGAAGTGTCGTCCATTACAAGTTAAAAAAATATATAATTGAACTTGAGTGTATGAATAAAATGTATTTTATGAACGGCTGAAAATGTGAAAAAGCTATATATAAGGAGAGTGTGAAATAATAAAAGGAATTGAAAAAGTCAGTTTTTTATTCTATGTCAAGCTCTTCTGCGGACAAATTATTCAAAACCGCTGAATTTCAACGATAGAAAAATATCACTGTTGTCGGTGGACTACTGAGAGATGTGTAACTCAAAATGTTTTGGTATAAAAACCAAAACATGTAATCATTAAAAATCCGATAGAATCGTAACAAAGGTCCAATTTTTCTTACAAATTTATTGTAACCTATAGACCGTATTCTCTTGTCCTACAGAAACGGAAATCATGTTAAGGTTATTTTAAGCCAAATGGGATAAAACAACTATATTGCATAACTTGCGCCGTTTGTGAAAAGGTTTTCTCCCATATAAAACTAAAATTAATTCACTATTAAATTTATTAATGATTTAATATTTGAAAGACACTGTACTAACATCAAGTGTCATCCAACACAAGTTTTTAAAATGTATATTTAACTTAATGAATTAAAAAGTACTTTATTACCGATTGAAAATTCAAACTATATATATATATATATATATATATATATATATATATATATATATATAAGGAAACTGTAAAGATAATTTAATAGGTTACTCGTGTGTGTAGTTAAAAAAGCTACCTGGTATCCCTAGACTGGCATTCGGGGTCGAGCATCCCAGTAAAGGCAGGACGAGGCTGGCAATCGGTAGGTCTCTGTCGCTGTCGCAGGCTTGGTAGACTGCCAGGTGGTCGGCTATCATCTCGAAAAAACTTTTCAGTCCCTTGGATTCGAACCGAGGTTTTCTGTGTTGGAAACCCAGCACGCTCCCGGTGCACTACTGTGCGATTCTTCTAAAACAGTAGAAACCCATATATCAGAACAAAAAACAAAAAAACAAAAAAACAACTCTCTATGTATAAATTAAAGTGTGAGACCAGAGTTAACATATTTAATGAATTATATACATACACTCGAAGCACAATAATGAGGTTAAAAATCGCATGACGTGAAACAGCTGAAGTAAACTGCCTTCGGTTAGACAAAAGTATAAAGTAAAATGAAGAAAAAAATATAGTTTGTTCACATTAGGATATGGTGGTAACAGAGAACACTGAAATATTGGGACAGATAGATAACAAAGTGAATAGAAATACTGGATACGAGAAAGTACATGAAGAGAACGGGCATCAGCTTGAGAAAGAATCTGATAAAAATACAGTAAACTCTCACTAATCCGACAGATATGTGGCCGGATTACTGAAAACGACGAATTACTGGAGCGTTCATTATAAACAAAATGTACATTGTAGGCCTACAATATTTATGCCCAAAAATAAAGAAAAAATCAGTCCTGTACTGTACTTGAATGAATGTACTGATCTGTACTTTATAATAAAAGGTTACCTTACCTTTAACGGTAAAAACAAAAATTTAAATATGTTTCCGTTTACACTGCAACGACATGTTGACTTGGCCTTCAGTAACAGTCACTGTACATCATACGGCTCGAAATCGTTTGTATATCACGAAGTACTAGAAACGGTCGGTGTGAAGGTCACTCGGTCACTGACATCGACACAAGGGGAGAAATACACGAGTTATGTTTACATATTGATTACGTTCACATCTTCCGTCCTTGAGGAAAGCGCTGGATCACTGTAGAGGCCGTATATAGAGAACATTGAAAGATTGGGAAGGTTAGGTAACAAAGTTACAGAGTGCGTCAGAGTGCACGGAGAATGAACATCAGCTTGAGAAAGGAGAAGTTGAACGAGAAATAGTTATAACATCAAGAATGTAAAATCTTCCAGCGTGTAGGGATACAATGATTTCTTTATGTACGAGATTCCTCTAATAGTTTCTCCTTAAACAAATAAGACTCCATTATTTGATGTTTTTAAACAATGTTTGTTATTGTTGATAGTAAAAAAGTTTACGCCTGCGAGTTAATCTTACTGATAAGCTTAAATTCCAATGAGTTTGTAATCTTGAATTTTAATGAAAGAAAACATTTGAAATGCTACAAATTCCACAAAACATAAAAAATTTCACCAAATTATACTTTTTAGAGAAGGATGTAACAACCTGGCTTTATCTTTGTGATGAAACTGTTTCCTTTTCATGTCCGTTTTCATTTTCTTACCCCTTCTAATTTGAAGCAATCCTGGTTAAGGATTAGCCTCCATTTTCACTCGTCCTTCCGAGCTGGACACGTAATGTAATTTCACCACATTCCCACTAGCCCTGTCCTCTTTCCTCTCCTTCTGTAATTTTCTAGCTACGCCCATCTTACAGGACCTCTCGTTGGTTTGTCGTAATCAGCGTGTGAGAATTCGCTCTTTGTATTTACGTCAAAATTATCTCAATTTTTTGCAATTACGTGCTTCTTTCTTGTTAACAGTAATACGCGACTGATAGTCTTAGATTCTTTGGCTTACATATTTGTTACATTCTAAACTCTTTATTTTAAAATTCTTATGTTCTTATGTTAAATTTCTTATGAAAATTATTCAGCCTTATTATTTCATTTGGTTAGGTTTATGTAATTAAGTTATTTTCTCCATCTTATTAAATGTTTAGCTGGAGGTAAAATTCTTTTTAGTTATTACTAAAAGGAGTTGCATAGTTTAAAATCAGCACTGCCTAAACTACGACTCGCGGGCCACATCCGGACCTACCAAAACTTCTAAACAACCCTTTTTATATATTCAGTGTTTAATGTTTAACACAAAACAGAAAAGAAAATAAATAGATAGGCCTGATATTACGCGTTTGTAGATATTTTCTCACTAATTAAATATTTAGTAATATTTCTCACATACAACACAGTAGTGGAAGACCTATTTTATTT
Organism: Prosapia bicincta; assembly: GCA_036971475.1. Taxonomy (NCBI): domain Eukaryota; kingdom Metazoa; phylum Arthropoda; class Insecta; order Hemiptera; family Cercopidae; genus Prosapia; species Prosapia bicincta. Next base: position 393,566,269 of record JBAIZL010000001.1, read on the forward strand.
ACATAGTTTTACAAACACATACAAGTAAAAGGAAGCTAAATCTGTTAGACTCGGGTATATACATGTTCTATATGACCTCCGTTTAATTTGAGGCGACCCTCGTACAGTTCACGAAAGTTTTGCATCATTTTGGTGAAGAGGGATTGTTTATTGCTCGATATAGCCTAAACATTGTTATTTTTTCCTGTAGTTCGACGATGGTGATTGGTGGGTCATCACGGTAAATCTTCCTCGTCATTCCTCATACGTAGGCGTCAGGTGGTGTAAGATGGAGGAAGTGGGCTGGGTAAGGAAAGTTTGTTCTAACGGAGATGAGGCCGTTGGGAAACGTTTCTTGAAGGGAAATATTGTCTATTGCAGAGCGACTGTTTGCGCCATTTTGCTGGAGCTATTGTTAACGAAAAGCCAGGTTTCGGGCACAACAAAATCTCCTGAAGTCTCCTATAAAAAAACCAAGAATGACAGAAAGAGGATTTTAATTATTCTCTTCAACAAATTATGAACCAATTATGGGATCTGATACAGCGCACCAAATGGTTACAAGCTTAATATGCTGTGGCCTCTGTACAACACTGTCAGGACGCTCAAACCCAATAAAACGCATTGTTTGCGTGTCTATGAAACTACTAAGGTACACATGACCTTCAGCAAACGTCACTCAGAAACTCAAGTTTTCTACAGCACATTGCTAACATCAAAGTTTGTGCTGTTCATTGCTGAACTTTGACAGTTTTCTTTATACACTTCAAAGATTGCACGATTTGTATCTTGTAGGGAAAACCACCAATGTTTTGAACATTTTTATCGTTGACGTTTTGCTTAAATTGTTCAAAGATTTTCGGTTTAGCCCTATATCGGTTTCGGTGAATGTAACACCTGCTGCAAAACTTTTCCGCGGTTTTCATTTGTACAGGCAGTAGTTGGGCGACCTTAAAAGCCCTCCCGCTGAGTCAAAACACTTCCTGATCTTTAAAATGTTTTAACACTAATAATCACGGCGTTACTGGGGGGGGGGGGTTGTGAAATTGTTCCTGAAGACGTAATGCAGTGTGTGATAAACTTGGCCCACCCACACGTCCTATTCCAAAAATAATGCTCTGCGATAAAGGTTTTCTCTGGAGTAGTTAGCACCATTTCAGCAAAAACTAACCTCAAACGAAATACGTCAACGCCAATACGCGACAAATCAGTATAAGCCATTTTGACTATATTGCCGGGAAAAGAACTTATAGTTATGAACATTGTTGTATAGGCCTACATGAAACCTACCTACTCTCTTTCGGAGCCACAAAATAATGTTGTACCCAACAATGAATTATAACTTAACCTAATCGGACTAACCTAAGCTAACGTAACCTAATCTCCTTTGCTAGAAGAAATATGAAGAAGGGTAGATGGCATTTGGTGGGTCTACGTTAAATACATCATAGGCTGGTCCGAGTCGTCTAATAAAAGCAAACTATGGCATGTTACGAGCATGGCTTCATCTGAAGTAAGAAAAATGAGTTTACCGGGAATCGGGAATTTTTTTAAAAAGTATCGCCAGAAATAAATCTAAACATATAAAGACAACTCATCACCTTCCAACCGAAACAGTAAAACAATAGGTAAATTCATTACTTACTCTAATGGCTAGTCTAAATATTGGGCTAACAAGTAATACCGATAAAAACAAGTAGGCTAATATACACACATAAAATTTAAAGTCATTTCCTACTTAGGTCAACAAAAAGAAAAATTATTCTATTTACTTTTTCATAAATATTTGCAATTATTATAAATAAAGATTATTATATTATATTATTTCAACATATACGTTGAAACAGCTTTTCTAAAAGAGCATAAAATCAGCTGTTTTATAAAATCATGTTACCACTTATTTTAAGCTAAATAGGACGAAGCTACTATATTGCATATTTTGCCCCTTTTGTGAAACGTTTTTCCCTCGTATACAACTATACCTAATTAATTCATTAATAAGTTTAATTAATATTTGAAATACTGTATTAACTACAAGTATCATCCAATACAAGTTTTAAAAAAATTATTTGAACTTGAGTGGATGAATAAAAAGTATTTTATTGACGGAAGTTAGGTATAGGCTATAGCCTATAAAGAGAGAGTGAAATAATTAGATGATTGAAAAAAATATGGCACATTGTACTCTATTTTGTTAAAATCTGTCAAACGGTTATCTAGTTACACGCAGAGCCGCAGTGCACGCTCTCAGTCCGCACAATAAACATTCAAATCACGTGTTTACATAATAAAATCGTGTTCAGTTTGAATATAACTGGACGCCACCATTTTAAATATTTCCCAAAGCGATTGGACTTTTTTTTATAAAGAAGAAGAAGAAATAAAATTCCACTCACGGAGGTGGACTATGGACACCGGCAGCCATAACTCGCCGAGTCATCGTATTTCATTCCCTACGTATAAATTTGGCATTGCTTTTGTTTAGTCTTATGATTTATATGCATAGCGTTTAGGCAAAAGTGTCGTACAGTGAAGTATGACCCTTTCTTGACCGTATATTTTGTAAGATGACGTCCGTTGGACCCAACTAGCAAATGCCATCATTTCCTTTAAATGCATATTTATTACATGTGTTTTTTACCGCTGCTCTGCAAGAAATCCAATCTTACCAGCCTTGAAGTGCAGTTATATTTACAGGTTAGGTGAACTACTGTTTTATTTAAGCGAACACAGAGTAGGCCGGAGAAGACGTTTGGCAATGAGCCAATGTAATCAAAGAGGAGGCTAGTATAACCTATAATGTAAGTAATGAAGTTATTTGTATACGATAAATATTAAAACATTATTTGTCGTTAATGATGCAATTGTATGTGTATGTAACTGTAGTCCGATTTGATTAAATTTATGTAATCTAGGTAACCAAACCTAATCTAAAGCACACATGTTTCAATCACAATAGGCCTTCATGTCAAGTAATACAAAAAAGATATATTATGAAAGTGTGTGTGTGTGTGTGTGTATGTGTATGTGTGTGTGTGTGTGTGTGTGTGTGTGTGTGTGTGTGTGTGTGTGTGTGTGTATGTGTGTGTGTGTGTGTGTGTGTGTGTATGTGTGTGTGTGTGTGTGTGTGTGTGTGTGTGTGTGTGTGTGTGTGTGTGTGTATGTGTGTGTGTGTGTGTGTGTGTGTGTGTGTGTGTGTGTGTTTTGAATCAATTATGAAGTTTAAAGAAGAAAATTAACTTTTTTTTCAGGAGCCAGACGTAGTCTAATCGAACCTAAGAATATTAAACTTTGGGAAAAAACAATATAGACGCGATTGTAGACAATAAAACAGGTATATAAAGCATAACGATGGTGAAAATAATAACGGGGAAAAGTATAAGAATTAAAGTTTTGTTAAAATCAGAGAATATTGGCAAAACTGTACAGAAGAACATGGTAGGGAAGAATGTGAGGCCGGGGCAATGGTAATTGTATACAACACAAGATACCACCTCTAATATTTTCCAGCACTACATATGCCTCTTAAAAATACATTCTGAACCAAGGTAAGAAAAGATTATTACAAATGTAGCTAACTAGAAATTGTGGTTAAGATGTGAACAGCTACAAACATAACCTACATTTACAAATAGCCTACGTTTTAGAACCAGTTATGGCAAAGTGTAATTATTTTTTTACAACAGTCCTAGCTGTATTTCAAGTAGCTACAAAGTGTCAGTTTAAATTAGGTTTGATTAGGGGAAAAATTAAGTTTAACTAGTTGCAGAAATGAAAGAGGGGCCTATATGTAGCAGTAGGCCTATACGATTTTAGTTTACGTTAAAACACATATTATTTTTCCAACTAAACCTAACATAATAGAATAATTTCTTTCTATATTAGCCTGTAGTACTTTATTGTATTATAAAATAGGCTATCTGTATTCTATAATAATTTAATCTAATTAAATGTAGTTGTAACCTATAGTAATTTAATATTGTATATAATAGATGTAGCTTATAGTGTAGCTAACTTAATCAATTGTAAAATAGTTGTGGCCTATAATAGATTAATCTAATACAAAATAGTTGTGGCCTATAATAGTTTAATGTAATCTAAAATAGTTGTAGTCTATAGTAATTTAATCTAATGTAAAATAGTTGTAGCCTACAGTAGTTTAATCTAACGTAAAATAGTTGTAGCCTATATAATTTATTTTAATGTAAATTAGTTGTACCCTATAGTAATTTAATGGAGTATAAAATAGGCTATCTTTACTTTTTAATAATGTTATCTAATTTAATGCAGTTGTATCCTATTGTAATTTAATGTTCCATAAAATAAAATAGTTGTAGCCTATGATAGATTAATCTAATACAAAAGAGTTGTGGCCTATAACAGTTTAATGTAATCTAAAATAGTTGTAGCCTATAATAGTGTAATATAATGTAAAATAGTTGTAGCCTATTCTAATGTAAAATATTTGTAGCCTATAGTAGTTTAATCTAAGGTAAAATAGTTGTAGCCTACAATATTTTAATCTAATGTAAAATAGTTGTAGCCTATAATAATTTATTGTAATGTAAATTAATTGTAAAATCAGTAAAATTAATTAATTCTACTTCATATGCTTTAATAAGGTCTATTAAAGATAACAGAAGTTTACTAACGCTTGTTGTATTTCTGTGTTACAAGGAAAGTTTAACCTAATCAAATATTATATTGTTCTAAATGATTATATCTTCATAAGCCTATATTCCTTGAAAGAGCGTAGTTAGTGTGAATTACGAAATAAATTGAAAAAACAAGATTATATTATTTGTATGAAAGTATATTAATAATAGATTAAGTGTATTAAATTCCCTTAGATCTACAATTTTCTATGAAAATTTAAGCAGCTTGCTTTATCTAAAAGTTTTACCCTAAGCACTGCGAATCTAACTTAGGGTCCAATATCTCTTTTGCCAACTTCAAAAGTAAAAAAATGATGATGAGTATTAGTTACCCCACCCCTCCCACACACACACCCCTCAGTCTATCTTTTTTACTCAGTATTCTGAAAACCCTTTAAAAATCCAATCGTCTATCTCAACCCCCTCCCCTCCTGCCACATGAGGGATGAAGTCCTCAGGCGCCAACTGATCAATATTCGATTTTTGCCGATGAGAAAGAGTGAGAAGCCATTATTAGGAACGGAGAGGTCCGTCTGTCCTTTCTAGATATGAACCATCTCCACTTTGTCGAGAGAGGGGTATTGTATGCACATATGATCAATTGAAACCGTTCACCGTTACCGTTCTCCGTTCCTTTTCCTTCCATTTTAATAAACTTTTGCAATCGCGCTCTGTTTCAGATCTTTAATTTCTTGCAGTAGGCCTATTTCATTTCATACTGAACGGAAACAAGGTTGGTTTTAAAATAATCGAAAGTAAAAACAGTCGTTATGAACGAACTTTAGTTAAACATTTCATTCCATCTCGAGTCTTGGCCTTAAAGCAAAGATTTGAACATTGAAATGGAAGATTCAACAAAAGTAATTAGCCTATTAAAGTATCAATTTGAACTATCTAACATCATCCTAAAAAAGTCAAGTTTTTTAAGTATTAAAAACTATAAATACTTGTTACAACCTATATTAATTATGATCCTGGCAACATAACCTCACTTTTAAAACATTTTGCTATGTAAGGTAATTATTTAGCAAAATCGGTAGGCCTACTATGTTATATTGTGTTATTCAAAGTCTATGTCTACATTATAAAGTAGGTAGGCCCTAAATATTAGGCCGTAGTATAAATTTGTTTTTAAAAAAATCGTTAACGTGACAAACGTAAAATAAACCGTTCGTGAAATTAAACACTTGGACTTCATTGCAGTATGTAGCTGATGTGATTAAATGCCGATTTTGAGATTGTAGTACGTTCAAGATTGTAGTGACGAGATTCAGTAGAATGATGTTTTTTGTTTATATTCTGTATTCTCATTTAGGCTTCCATAATTTCTGTAATAATTACATCTCGTTTTTATCTTTAAACTTATTACTTTTACGTTTAAAGCTATAATTATCAGAAAATTTTCAAACTTTATCACTTTCTGAGATTGTTACTTGGTATAGGCCACAGCCTTATGAAACGTTAAAATGTACGAAATTATGTTACCGCATGCAATAAAGCCATCATCGTAAAGTTAAATCTACGTTAATAAAGTTTAACTTTATTTGTAAAGAGTGAATATTCGTTCGTAGCCCATAGTTACCTATGTTCTACATACTACATAGTAATCTATGTATATAGGCCTACATAGTTATCTTTGTTCGTAAAGTTAAACTTTATTCCTAAAGTTGAAACTTCGTTCAGTTGAATCTTCGTTCGTATAGGTAAATCTTCGTCAGTGAAGTTAGACTTTATTCGTAAAATTGAATTTTCGTTCGTAAAGTTAAATCTACGCTCGTAAATATAAACTTAATTCGTAAATTTAAATCTTCGATCGTAAAGTTAAACTATATTCATAGAGTTGGATCTTCAATCGTAGAGTTGAATCTTCGTTCGTAAAGTTAAATCTTCGTTCGTAAAGTTAAATCTACGCTCGTAAATATAAACTTAATTCGTAAATTTAATCTTCGATCGTAAAGTTAAACTATATTCATAGAGTTGGATCTTCAATCGTAGAGTTGAATCTTCGTTCGTAAAGTTGAATCTTCGTTCGTAAAGTTAAATCTTCGTTCGTAAAGTTAAATCTTCGTTCGTAAAGTTAAACTATATTCATAGAGTTGGATCTTCAACCGTAGAGTTGAATCTTCGTTCGTAAAGTTGAATCTTCGTTCGTAAAGTTGAATCTTCGTTCGTAAAGTTAAATTATATTCATAGAGTTGGATCTTCAACCGTAGAGTAGAATCTTCGTTCGTAAAGTTGAATCTTCGTTTGTAAAGTTAAACTATATTCATAGAGTTGGATCTTCAACCGTAGAGTTGAATCTTCGTTCGTAAAGTTAAATCTTCGTTCGTAAAGTTAAACTATATTCATAGAGTTGGATCTTCAACCGTAGAGTTGAATCTTCGTTCGTAAATTTGAATCTTCGATCGTAAAGTTAAACTATATTCATGGAGTTGGATCTTCAACCGTAAAGTTGAATCTTCGTTCGTAACGTTAAACTTTATTCGTAAAGTTGAATCTTCGTTCGTAAAGTTAAATCTTCGTTCGTAAAGTTAAATCTTCGTTCGTAAAGTTAAATCTACGTTCGTAAAGTTAAATTTTATTCGTAAAGTTGAATCGTCGTTCAAAAAAGTTGAATCTTCCTCCTAATAAAATTATTGTTATTTTATAACTCTATCAAATTGTCATTTTTAGGTCTTTATGATAATATAGCTGGGGTAAAATATAGTGATGTTTTATTCAAAATTTTCTAGCCTATATAGTTTTGTGTCTTTGTAGTTTGTAGTTATGTTTCAATTTTTTAAAACAAGGTGCCGGCTTTTATTAATTACGACACTTAAAATAATTTGTTTTAAAATGAGTAGCATACGTTAGGAAAAATTGGTAAACAATTTATTAACTAGACTTTGGTCCAGTATTTCCTACTCGGACTAATCCGATAAAAGTCATGGATTTTTCTTTCGGAACAGTAGACCTATGCTACAATATAACCCCTGCTATAAAAATGTGAATCTGAAGTTCTGGTATATTTTCAAAGTAAATTGTTTTTTCTATAAGGTAAGCGAAAAAAATTCGCCAAAACTTACTTGTAAAGAAGATAATTGATTATTAGTATAGCCTAAGCATGCACATAACTGTCAAATAAGCTAGGCCTATGAGAGGTTTATTGAAGTAAAGTTATAGGGTAATTTTTCTGTGATTCAGTATCTGCGACCGTGTCTTTGGATTCTGTCGGTTTAGTTTACTGTTGGTAAATAACCTGCATTTGTTTTCTATTTAAAACAAGTAGTAAAGGGAATAGCATTTTTGAAAAGTTTTACAGTAGAACGTAGCTCCTTGAGGAACTTAAGATAAATATTTTTTAAACTTTAAAAAGCAATCAGAGTAAAACATACCTAATTTTTCTAGGAACACTTCTTTCTTTTATTTATTCTTGGATCTTTATGGTTTTAGGCCTACAACACAACATTATTTCTAAATGCATTTTTCATATTTATCTTACACTTAACCTGCTTTTAAACGAGATATAAATAGCAAATTAACAAAAAATTAGAACTTCACCTAAAAATTTAAAAAAAAAAGTTTAAAGCAATATCAATCAAAAGTTATATACTGAGTCTCATTCAGAAACTTTTGACAGGCAACAAAAACGTAATCACTAGCGCACTCTGGAAAATGAAACTGCTAACAATTACAGTGCATCCAACATTGAACAAAATATCATAACCCTATATGATGTCAATAACTAGGATACTACTCTTATCTTTTGTAATATAGTCATGCTATAAGCGAACCACTCTAGGCCTATACAGTTTTCATAAATTTCTCGTAGATCAATCGGACGATTGGGACTACGAATCTACAAGAAACAGTGAAATTAAAAAACTCTCCAAACCATAAAACATAAATTACAAAAATAAAGAAGAATTATACGTATTAAAGTATTGAAGGTTTAGGCCTATATTTTACTTTTGCTTCAAGTAAATTAATCTAACTAGATAGGCTTATAAATTTTTTTTAACCAATTCTAATTATTCTCATGTCTCATTTTAAAACTTCAAAAATTTCAATGCATATTTAATATTAGTAGGCTAGAAGGCTGTGAAGTTTGTATCTACGAATTTAGGCCTCTTAAAACTTTATGTACGCTATTCGCAATCTAGAAGGCTGTGAAGTTTGTATCTACGAATTTAGGCCTCTTAAAATTTACAATGTTAAATCTATATTAGGCCTATGCGTCAAAAACTCAACGCTGATACGTTGACACATTCTAAAAAAAAGTACATAATTTATCATAATATCGACATCAAACATTGTCTGGCTCTTTGTGGAGGCTGTATTTTAAATTAGGTTCCCTAATTCGTGTATAAATTATTCTCTGTTTACACTTTCGCTTTTTAACCGTCTGGAGAAACGTATAGACGCTGATTATGTATTCTAATATATTTATTTATTGCTGTCGAATATAAATTGGTATAGATCTAACTCATAGGCGCTTATTACCATAAAATGGTAAATCTGTTAGGTCTTTGTCTCTATAACTGACTGTAAGATTGCAATAGTTAGGGCTACGTTGTTACAAGTTAGGCCTAGTTTCACTTAAGGTAGCGATTAGATAGGATTGTATGTAATAAGAATAGACCGGGTCTAATTCACCCTTCCCACACGAACCATGATTCTCATCCTATTTACCTTTATCTTAATCCTCGTATAGCCTTACATTTTGTGTAGTTGCCTTTATCTATTTCAATACTGGTTTGGGCTAATCAATATATTATTCGTGGCTTTTATTGTCCATTACGACGGCAGACGATTTTATTATCCAGACAGAAAGTGCGGTCTAAAACATTTTGGTTTAGTTCACGTTTGACAAGTCGTTATAGTGTGATAATAAAATATTAAAAATAGAACTTTGACACGTAGGCCTACAAAAATGTGCTGTCAAGTAGCCATAATGGTTTTCTTGTGCGATTTAAGGCCTAAATATGAAAAGAATTTAAGCCTGTTAATGAGCAATAAGCCTAATTATTTTATTATAGAACAAGAAATAGCCTAAATGCTCTAGCTATTTTCTAACAATTTAAAAAAAAGATTTGGTTATAGGCTTATTATGAAGTAAATAACCTATAACAAATATTTAGTGTTGATCAACTAAATTGACAATTAGAAATTTTCCTCTCATTAGTTTGTATTGTGTTTATCACTCGCCTACTAACAATAGTTTACCATTCTAGGAATTTTCTAAGGACCTAGGCAATTTTCCTGTCTATCGAACTAGCATTGGGTTCGTCTTTCGAGAAACTCATATCACTCAAGGTAGCCTACAAACCTATTTTGAACATAGCTTACTCTTTGCTACTGATTTCACGCAGAGAGTAGAATGTAAAAACAAAGTAGGCCTAATATAAACAATTTTTAAAAAAAGTTAATTCCACTTAGGTCAACAAAGAAAAAAATTATATTTTAGTTATTTTTAATTGAAAAAATACAATTATATAAATAAAGTAGCATAACCTATGCGTTAAAACTGCTGTTCTACCACGTAACCTGTAACATAAAATCAGCTGTTTTATGAAAGGATATGTTATCAATTTTGTTTAAGCCAAAAGGAACGAAATAACTATATTGCATTCCTTGCCTCTTTTGTCAAAAGTTTTCTCCACCATAAAATTAAAATTAATTATTCATTAAACTTAAAAAAATAAAATAAACTTTACACAAAATTGTATTAACATCAAAATGTCATCTACTACAAGTTTAAAAATTTGTATTTGAACTTCAGTGGATTAATAAAAGTATTTTATTAACGATTGAAAATATGAACAAAATATAGCCTATAGGGCCTACTGTATAAACCAAGGAGAGTGTGAACTAATAGAATCGGTTGGAACGATCTTATTTCGTCGTGAAGCTTGTCTGTATTTACGGAACATCTCTTCTAAATTGTTGTTATTTCCAAATGATGGTTGTTATTTCCATAAATCACCTTTTTCCTTGATTAAGCTAATGACTTTCTCTTGATGTGATCTTCGTATGACACGTTTTTACAAAATCTTGATGTTCACCAATTGCCTACTTTCTACAGAAAGTTAAGAGCCTTTGATAAAATTCCAAGTGATTTTTTTAATTTTTACTTCCTACTGCAGTAAACGTATAGGTAGGCTTTTTATACAACTATTCTTTGAGGTTAGCTTGTGAAGTTATTTTAAAACAAATAAAAGAATCATTGTTGTAAGTTAGACTTTGTAGTAGCGACACTCACTGATGATCATGACTTTGTCATTGAAACGCGTATGAGTCAATAAATGATAGATTTGTAAGTCTTGTGTAGGCCTATGTCTTTAATTTGTTTTAGTATAACCTTTTAACTAAATGTAACCATACAAAATCGTAGGTCTAATAGGCTACATCATTTTAACTAAATAATCTTACATAATCATTTTATCCATTCCTTGGCTCTTTATTCCACTACCACTCTTCCTGTTGAAGGTGTAACGAGTAGGCATCGTCCCTACGACCCTCTACACGTGATGTTTACCCTATATCCCATAACGGAGGAGTGAATGCCCCTATCCTAATCCTATTTAGGCCTATTCTTCGTAATCCTTTCGTTTTTTCACGACGATAGCAGTCAATTTAATCTCCCTAAAATAAAAATATAACAGGACACTATTTAATTTCTGTGTCTTGTATGGACAGATCTCCTATTGATTAGTCAAATCTTTAGATTTAGAAACACTGACGACCTATTTAAGCCTGTACAAAAACAATGTTTGTATCTCTCTCTCGCTCTCTCTCTTTCTCTCTCTCTCACTCTCTCTCTCCTCTTTCTGCCTATGTAGATAGACTACCTATCTATCCATCTCCTTACTTAGGTTTAGGCCTACTTTCTCACAGACAACTAGGTCGTTAGATATTGTCTACAACAGATAATAGACTACCTAATCCGGCCTAAAGATTTAGATCTTCAATAAGTTCACATTAAAAGCACTTAACGATGTTAATACTAGACCTACCTATGTTTACTTTAAAATTGGCTCAACTTAGGTTGAGATCCAAGTTTTCAAACTAAATTATTTTCATGAACACGAGAAATAAACACAACTCATAAATCAAAATTTTAATCTCAAAAGCGTTTAGATGGCAATATGTAGGCTAATAATCATCATCAGTGAATCAGTCAAAATTATATAACTTCAATTAAAGAGGTAAAATTTTTAATTAAAGTCAGGGCCTATATGATTGATGATGATGACATATTGTCATTGACATACGTTTGAGATTAAAGTTTTATAGCGCTGAGTGTAGGCCTATGTAGCCTACATTTCTTGTGTTTATAACCTTAATTCACAAGCCAGCTCGAATATTGTTTATAAATGGTTTTAGTTAAAGTTTAGTAAACTAATTTTAATCCCAATCCGTCCGCTGCGCTAATTGTAAACGAATTCCTGGAAGCCTGTTACTAGAGTGCAATAAAATGAAATGTAGTTGAACTCGAATAAAATATTAAAATTATTTGCATTAGCTTCATATCTACAAAAGAGCAGGTTAGGCCTATGATCCGTTTATTAATAACATTACAATGTAATCTGGAACATGGGCTTGAAAAATAAAGAATAGACTATCGCAACGTTACATAGGCCTATTGAAAAGAATCGCAAATAAAATAGATTAACACCCGTCACTCCTGCTGAATGGAATAAATTGATGACTTTCGTTGTACTAATGGAAATCAATTTCTGATTGGATAGATTGAGTTATTCTTGATCTTTGCACTGATTGCTTGGCAAATACACACTAATGGATTTTCTAAAAGGATAAAATTTACATAGCTGTTGTGTAAATATCTTTCTGCTGTCTGCCCTAATCATCGCCGACTCGTATCGTTTTCTCCAAAGAAAGAATTAAATTAAAGAAACGCCGGTTCGGTCGTGTTCAACGGCGAAGAACGAGTCATCTCTCATTTATTTACAGAAAATGAGAGAAAAGGATGGGGAGATATTTAACTGGATATATTTCCAATCTAATCCGCCTAGGTGTCGCTACCGTCCAGCGTTTGAATTAAAAGTAGGGGAAGTTGGTGGGGAAACGTAGGAGGAGTAGAAAGGTGTGGCCTGGGATGGGCGGGGACAAGATGGCGTGCGACGCTGGCGGTGTCTTTCGCCAGTTCGGTTCAGCGAGCTGTACAAACACAATCTGCCTTTATTCAACAAACAATTCTGAAGCCTACAACTTTGCATTCGAGTATTGCACTTGCTTCATTTTAATAAAATGTGATACCAGACTACGCTTTCTTTCCATAACCAAGATTTTTTCCTCCCAATAAAGTGTCTTGTTTAATTCATGAAGCCAAGACATGTTTAATAAAACGTCTTGGAGCTGTAGGTTATATTCAAGTAGCAAAAGTTCACGCGTTTTTATATTGTTTGAGACCAAATGCAGCCTATTTATAAGACAAAACAAGAAAGAGTTAGGGCAATAGCCATTACCTAGAAAGTTTCAAAGATGTAGGCTCAAGTGGCAAACTAAATGTATTCAAAATAGCTAGGCTACGTGATTCTATTTACCACGAAAACTCCCAATAAAAACCATTCGTTTATTTTAAATAATAATTGAAACTACAGAATAAAATCATTTTTGTAACAAAATTTTTTGCTTGTTTTCACTAAATTTAGCCTAATAAAGCAAATTTTTCAAATTATTACCGCCTTAAAGTTATTTAAACGAGGAGTTTAAACATTTAGTCTATATAAATAGGTAATCTAGAATTGACACACGTTTAAATAAATTTTAAAACATCTCAGAAAACACTGAGGCCTAATTTACATAGTCTATTTCACTATCGGATTCATTATTTAATTTTGAAGATAAGAAACTTCTTCAGACATTTTTCCTTCAGATGTTTTTTATTATTTGGTGCCAAGTACAAAAATATGTAGACCTACCCTGAGTAAACGTATTCTAACGCTAACAAAATAATTTTTTCAAAAATTTGAAACATTGTCATTATCCCTGTGCCCTTCCTTTTTCGGAATGTAGGCCTAATCGTTAAGTCAAGGTCTTTCCACTCTTACATTTTTATTCGTTGCCTCTTACAGACGTCCATACTAAAAAAATAAAAATAGAGGGCACAGTAGCGTAGGCTTCTATATATATAGGCCTATAGATGACAGTTTAAAGGTTTTAACCCCCAAAATCCTCCCAACACTACTCCTGATACTTTCCCTTTGTAGCTATCATACAAAACTTTAAATTTATATTAATAACCTACATTTTTCAATCATGTATTTATAACTAAAACACCTTTAATATTCTAAACAATTACTTAAATTTGATTCCAGTGTTTACAATAATCCCTTTCCAAATGTCTTATCGGAAATAAGGCCTTCGATCTTATAAGGCTAGGACTTATACTTTCCAAAGTTCATAATAATAAAGCCTAACAGAGAAAACTTATAGGCTATACTAATTCAGTTAGGCCTATAGGTTTTTTGAGGATTTATCAGTTTTAGATCCAAACTAAGCAGAAGTGCTACCAAAGACATTTTCTTGGTTAGAATGGGGAGGGGGCTTTGATAGGTGAGGGAAGAGTTTTGAACATTCCTGGATAAAAATTTTGTGTATAACTTTACACAAAATTTAAAAAAATAAATGCCTTTTTGTGTCACCCTTAAAACTAGGCACAAGCTGACAAAATGACTAAATTAAATTTGTTGTTAATTTAAATTTTTAAAAACTTAACAATATTTAACTACGTGTAAAATATAGAAAAAAACATTTATTTAGCAAATCAAATAAAGTCCTACAAGAAATAAAAAAGTCATAAAAGCAAGTTCTAGATTTTACAACCATTTACACAAATATTAACCATACGAAACGTTTTTGAAAGTTCAATATAAACTTAATATTTCTGTTAAATGCATTTTCTAATGCTATAAACCATAGTTAATATATTTTTGAAAAAAAACGCTTATGAACAGTCATGGTATCGGCATTTAGGTGCTTTTCGTAACTTTTATTTCTCAAATATAAGTTCACTGCCAAACTTTTACAGCATTGCATAGCCCTAAGTAGCCTATATTTATCAGCTCATAAGGGTCACTTTCTCTACTAAACGCATAGGAAAACTGTCTTGGAGTTATACTTTATACACATTCCCCTGGCTTTCCTAACATTATTCTTCGTTGACGCGTTTCGGGTAACTCAAATATCAAAACTTAAAACTACTCTACAGAAATAAACATAATATTAAACAGAAATAAAACGAATATATGCCTATTCATAATTAAAATATTTGAATTTATTTATGAGAGATTGAAAATTGGATGAAGTTTGTTACAAAACTGGCAAATTCTAGATAATGTTTTCTTACAAGAAAGAACGAAAAGACTTGCTGCACCCCAAAATTAAGGTCTTTAGTCTATTGGTGTTTCTTAATCGCTGTTTGACCTGGCTAGGTCTATGATCCAGATCCTTGAATTCATTTCCACTGTCAATTTTGTTTTTTAAGAAATTTAGGCCAATTACAATAATAAGTAGGCCAGACCCTAATATAAAGTAAGTGACATAACAGCTGCGTTAAAACAGCTGTTCTACTACATAACCTTTAACATAAATCAGCTGTTTTATGAAATCATGTGTTATCACATATTTTAAGCCAAATGGGACGAAATAACTTGCCCCTTTTGTGAAGTTTTTCTCCAATATACAACTAAAATTAATGAATTAAATTAAATTAATTATTTTATTAAGAAACTGTATTAAAATCAATTGTCATCCACTACAAGTTTAGAAAAATGTAGGCTATTTGAACTTGAGTGGATGAATAAAATGTATTTTATTAATGGCGAGATGGCCAATTTGTAATTTCTTTAAAAATGCGATTTTAAAAAGTGTATTTACCTACGAACTCTATAAACCTTACATCTTAAATGTATATTAACAATGCGACTAAAATCATATTTTTCAAACGTAGGCCCTATTAGGCTTATGTTAAAATTAATGGTTCTATAAATGTTTTAAAAAAAGCTGGCCATCTCTCCTAAACTAGTGTAAAATTTATACTAACAATCACTATAATACAAGAATTAAAATATTTTAAAAGTACTTTTACCTCCCTTAAAACCATTGTGAGCTTAAATCGACTTCGAAAATAAACCCTCCTTTCAGGAATAAAAAGCAGGGTTAAATTTGTTAAAACCTAATTTGGTTAAAATCGGATATTGGTATTACCATTCCTCAAATAGTTTAAGAAATATTAATTTCTTGTGAAGTGCGAGTGAAAGTCCTTCACGTGACACGACTACCTTGCAGCACATCTCGCCAGGGTTGGTGTTTTGGCATCGTCAGAGTGCCCGCTTTGCCACGAGGCGAATTCACAAATGGACATCTCTATAGTTGTAGAGACTTGCCAGAAATCCGAAACAGATTTACAAAGAATAGCGACCTCGAGCGTCAAACCATCTTCTATTGGGCTGCGCGGCACCGAATGGCAGAAACGCCAAAGAGTGGGCGTTGGTTGGATGAAGAAGAAGTTTAAGAAACGCATGATAAATAGTCTACACGTAGTAAAATCAGCTGTTTTCCGACAAGGCGAAACCAAGCTTGAAACAGTCATGGGGAGCATAATGTTAATACTGCAGAAAGTGAAGTAGATACGTTCCAGAAATAGACAACCACAAAGGCAACGCTGGCCGTCTCAGTTGTAGACCTACTACTACACAGATTGTCCTATATAGGCCCAATCCAAGCCTGGTCCTTGACTTTGTCAGCACAAGCGACCAGATCTACAGATAAAGAGTTACACGCCTAATGCATTCATGAAATACAAGATTGACTTTGCGAGAACGAAATTTTAACCTTCACCCCAATGTGACATTTATCAAATCTTTCATCGGACGTCATTATTTCAGACAGTCCGGCCTTAGGCGTCGACAGTACTCATGTTTAACAAATTAGGAGTCATAGTCTGGGTTCGTAGAGAGTACTCCGATAGGTACATCGAAGGCACTCTAAAAACCTACATAAAATTACTCTTTTTTTAAACTTAATTTTTACTTGAGCTTAGCTTGTGGGGAGAATGAATAATTCGCATTGACTCTCGATTAATAATTTATTGCCTCAAACGAGTTTCGATAGTGTTGTCATCATCATATAAATTACAGTTGTAATTTCGATTTTATAGTAGTTATAACTCACTGATGATGACATCATCATCGAAACGCGTTCAAATCAGTAAATTATTAATTGAGCCCGTGTGCATTTTTAATTAATTATTAACTCTTCAATATTTTTATTTAAGAGAATTTTTTTATTTAAATTTTATATTGTAACTAATACAGAAAAATGCTCCGAGAGAAATAAAATGCTATTAGATAATTTAATAAATGCCTGAGAGAAATGATAAATTAGGCTTATTACATGAATAGATACAACTGTAATTATTGCAGCTGATTGGCTAACGGAAAATCATATGTTTATAATGGATAGCCTAAGGAGTGTTAAGTAGGTGAACGTACTTTATTGTAGGACTATTTTATGAAATCGAAAGTAAATAAAAAATGACCTTACACAAAACAAATAATGTAACTAAACGAACAAAATATTTCAATACATAAGCTAACAATATATACATTTTCTTGTCAACTATATTTTGTATAGTTTAATGAAAGATAGATGTAAATCACCCGCTGCCTTTTATAGTGTTTATTATCTTAGACCAATATATTCCCATTTTTAGCTTAAAGTAAGAAGTAGTACTACAAGACAAGAGGACATATTATATATCCTTCTACAGTAGGATTGTTACTGTCTCGGAGAGGAGGAAACCTTTATGAATATATAAGGGATTTAGGCAGGGATAGAGAACCCTCTGGTTTTTGGGAATGGTCATAGCAGCAAGTGACCAGGGCCGAGGTAGACCTACCTTCCATCAGGGTCCTACCCCATCTGGGTACCCCTTGTAATAAGAAGGATGAGGAAGGGTACGGATGAGGATGGAATTATCTACGACTAAGGGAAAGACCTAATTATTTTTTAATACACTCAACAGACCCAACTAATATTATAAGCAATACCACTTAACTGCAGTATACCTGCTCTCAGCAAGGGGAAAGAGCCGTGTCTACCTGCTATCCGGTAAAGACAGATACCACAGGAAAGTTCATTATTGGAAAATACCAAAAAATATCATACGATTAACTAAGACCTTACTTCTACATGTGCAAAATAATCGGTTGTTCAAATGGAATAAGAATTTAACATGTGAAAAATATCCTACTAAATCCATCTCAGTTAAGAAACACGGCGTGAGTGTAAGAAAAAAATATAAGGTGGTTTAGTGACTCCTTCTATATACTTCCTTACTCTAAATTAGTTAAACAATTGTGTTTGAAAAATAATCCATGAATTTGACAGTTCTTAGCGTACTGTACTATAGTAGCTACTATAGTACAGTAGCTCCTTCAATATTTAGGATACGTATTTGTTACAACAGTAGCTGCAAAGTTGCAACACCTAATAAAAGAAGGCGTTATCGTAAAAATTGAAATTATAATTTATAGTCTACATCAGATCCAATTCAAGCAATTTTTCAAACATGTTTTTTTTATTTGTTTAGTTATAGGCCTATATCATAGAATAAAACAAAGGAATGTTAGTTTCTGCGTTAATTTACAAAAGTTTACTTTTATTTTAGTTATTGGCTACCGATAGCAAAATCCAAACCATCCAAAGTTCACTACACAAAAAAACTAAAATTATTTCTTTCGCTCTTCAATTCGCTACTAGTTTATGATGTAACCAAACCTAATCTATTCTAGGATAACCAAACCAAACTTAACCTGGCCTAACCTTACCTAATAAGTAAAAACTGCCCAATATTGGCATTCATAGTAACTGATGGTCTGATTGGAAGTGGGACATACCTCGAAATGGCCGTCCTCATTTACACCAAAAGAAAGTGCTACAATAGAAAGTGTTTAGATATCAATATACTTTGAGGTATGTAAGTGAAAACGAAAACAATTTAATTTAAATTAACAAACTGAAAATTGAAGTAATAGTCCTAGCAAAAAGATTAAACTTTAGTAATTGAGAGCATTCAGTCAGTTCAACCATTGACGTTGGAGCTAACTGGGGGCACACACGCAACCAGCAATGATTCGTGACTGCGTAAAGTGTTTTGTTTATATTGAGATCAGTTCGAGATAACATATATTGAGAGCAGCTAGCTCGAAAAGGAGAACAATCTTTTGCAGCGGTTTAAATTTTCTGTAAGTGCTATGTTGTACAATTAAAAACAAGCAATATAAACATAAAAAGTTTAGTCAATTCCTACTTGGGTTAACAAATAAAAATTGTACTTGTTACTTTTATTAAATAATTACATTCAACATAAATAAAGTAACATAACATATGCGTTAAAACAGCTGTTCTACGACATAACCTAAAACATACGCGTAAAATCAGCTGTTTTATGATATTATACGTTATCACTTATTTTAAGCAAAAACGGATGAATTAACTTATTACATACTTTGCCCGTTTTGTAAAAGGTTTTCTTCCATATAAAAATATATTAACTAATTAAATTTAATTAATGAATTATATTTTGAAAAAACTGTATTAACATCAAGTGCCATCCACTATTAGTTATATATATATATATATATATATATATATATATATATATATATATATATACATATATATATATCACTTTCCCCCACAACATAAAATGGCCGCTTACAACTCACTTTTATACAGGATGCTAAAATTGCCTCTAAAAAATGAAGAAAAAACCAAAGAAAAACAAATAACATATCAAATAGCCCAAAAAAATGGATACAGTAAAAAAAAACTATAGATAAATTAGAATTTAAAATATTAAATAAATTAAAACAACCCTAAAGAGAGCTACAAACAACAACAAAATGGGCCACTTTCACATACCCAGGGTACAACATAAAAGGAATAACTAAAATACTAAAAAATAATAATATTAAGATAGCTTACAAAAACACAGGAAACATAATCAATAAAATAAACCAACCGGAAAAATATGTCCCACACTTAATAACGGAATATACAAAATCGAATGCCCAGACTGTAATAAAATATACATAGGCCAAACAAAAAAGAAATTAAAAGACAGATATCAAGAACACCTCAATGCATATATCAAACCTGAAATTTATAACTCAAACTTAGCCACATACGCCATCAAAAACAAACACACATTCCCCACATTAAAAAACGTACAACTAATAAAAAAAAGGTTCAAAAAGGCCTCAAATTGACAATCTGGGAACAACTAGAAATTTATAAAAATAATATCATTAACGAACAAATACAAATAAAATAAAAAAACGATAAATTATTCAATCTAATAGACAACATTAACCCCAAAACAAACTTTCAAAACTCGCACAGTGCAGTGAATCTAAAAATATAACATAACGGTACACCAAGGTCAACGGGAAATCCACTCAGCTCGCAGTCTACAACAACCCTGTTCAGTATGCCCGAAGATAATGACAAGGCCAGTCATTGAAAGTTAACTCGCATAAATACCAAGTAAGATTCCTGTTCAAGTACATAAGGAAAGTGATAAGTGTATACAAGAAAAAGTGTTACATAACTACAAATATATATATATATATATATATATATATATATATATATATATATATATATATAGAAAGAGAGAGAGAGTGAAATAATAGAAGGAATTGAAACACATTTATTTGAACTTGAGTGGATAAGTAAAAAGTATTTTACTACCGATTAAAAACTTGAACAAGATATACGAGTGTATAGGGAGAGGGTAGGAATTGAATTATTATGTTTGTTTCAAATTTAAACTTTTATACAGTAAAAGATTCCATGGAACATTTTTTAAATTGAACAAAAATTTGTACACACGGATTTCTGCTTCGTCGAAATTCGATTTGTTTCATTAGTATAATAATAATTCTTGTAATTAAAAGAATAGATTTAAACTACCTATGCTGAGTTAGAGACTTCTAAAGGCAAACATGTATCGAAGAAAGATTTAAACTTTAGTTAAATAGGAATTTCACACGTCACTTTAAACTTTGTGAAAAAATAAGACATTTTTTGTAGATGCATAACGCCACCAAATCTTCTTCAACTCCTTTTACCTTAAAAAGTAACTCTATTATAGAATTAGGTGAACTGGAGAAATTTGCTACCACACACGGAGCGTTACA
The DNA here is from genome assembly GCA_036971475.1 of Prosapia bicincta. NCBI lineage: Eukaryota > Metazoa > Arthropoda > Insecta > Hemiptera > Cercopidae > Prosapia > Prosapia bicincta. Next base: position 393,587,114 of record JBAIZL010000001.1, read on the forward strand.
TATAGCCCTTGGAACCTTACAATCAATCATATATTTCTGGAAAGCCTTAGAAAGTGGGAGCAGGGATAAGAAATTGCTTGTTGTGAAAATAAGAATAAAATATTGAAGAATTTAGCATTACATATTAAAACTAACTTATACACTAACTTATATTAAAACTAACTAACTGTATATTGGTATGGTTATGGGCAATTATTGACGGTATAAAATATTTTGAATCAATTAAACCTAACACAAGGTTAGTGTTTAGGTTTAAAAACACCGTTCTACGTTTCGACTCCTGAGATGAACTTATTTACTACTCGTACTTGTCATGACTGCTTCCAGGAGCTCTCTGAGGCAGAGGACCTCCTGACAGACCACCTCATGACTGCTTCCAGGAGCTGTCTGAGGCAGAGGACCTCCTGACAGACCACCTCATGACTGCTTCCAGGAGCTGTCTGAGGCAGAGGACCTCCTGACAGACCACCTCATGACTGCTTCCAGGAGCTGTCTGAGGCAGAGGACCTCCTGACTGACCACCTCATGACTGCTTCCAGGAGCTCTCTGAGGCAGAGGACCTCCTGACAGACCACCTCATGACTGCTTCCAAGAGCTGTCTGAGGCAGAGGACCTCCTGACTGACCACCTCATGACTGCTTCCAGGAGCTGTCTGAGGCAGAGGACCTCCTGACAGACCACCTCATGACTGCTTCCAGGAGCTGTCTGAGGCAGAGGACCTCCTGACAGACCACCTCATGACTGCTTCCAGGAGCTGTCTGAGGCAGAGGACCTCCTGACAGACCACCTCATGACTGCTTCCAGGAGCTGTCTGAGGCAGAGGACCTCCTGACAGACCACCTCATGACTGCTTCCAGGAGCTGTCTGAGGCAGAGGACCTCCTGACAGACCACCTCATGACTGCTTCCAGGAGCTGTCTGAGGCAGAGGACCTCCTGACAGACCACCTCATGACTGCTTCCAGGAGCTGTCTGAGGCAGAGGACCTCCTGACAGACCACCTCATGACTGCTTCCAGGAGCTGTCTGAGGCAGAGGACCTCCTGACAGACCACCTCATGACTGCTTCCAGGAGCTCTCTGAGGCAGAGGACCTCCTGACAGACCACCTCATGACTGCTTCCAGGAGCTCTCTGAGGCAGAGGACCTCCTGACAGACCACCTCATGACTGCTTCCAGGAGCTGTCTGAGGCAGAGGACCTCCTGACAGACCACCTCATGACTGCTTCCAGGCGCTCTCTGAGGCAGAGGACCTCCTGACAGACCACCTCATGACTGCTTTCAGGAGCTCTCTGAGGCAGAGGACCTCCTGACAGACCACCTCATGACTGCTTCCAGGAGCTCTCTGAGGCAGAGGACCTCCTGACAGACCACCTCATGACTGCTTCCAGGAGCTGTCTGAGGCAGAGGACCTCCTGACAGACCACCTCATGACTGCTTCCAAGAGCTGTCTGAGGCAGAGGACCTCCTGACAGACCACCTCATGACTGCTTCCAGGAGCTGTCTGAGGCAGAGGACCTCCTGACAGATCACCTCATGACTGCTTCCAGGAGCTGTCTGAGGCAGAGGACCTCCTGACAGATCACCTCATGACTGCTTCCAGGAGCTGTCTGAGGCAGAGGACCTCTTGACAGACCACCTCATGACTGCTTCCAGGAGCTGTCTGAGGCAGAGGACCTCCTGACAGACCACCTCATGACTGCTTCCAGGAGCTGTCTGAGGCAGAGGACCTCCTGACAGACCACCTCATGACTGCTTCCAGGAGCTGTCTGAGGCAGAGGACCTCCTGACAGACCATCTCATGACTGCTTCCAGGAGCTGTCTGAGGCAGAGGACCTCCTGACAGACCACCTCATGACTGCTTCCAGGAGCTGTCTGAGGCAGAGGACCTCCTGACAGACCACCTCATGACTGCTTCCAGGAGCTGTCTGAGGCAGAGGACCTCCTGACAGACCACCACTTGCTAAAGCATACATCCTCGGATCAGGAGCTTAGAAGTACAGCCCTATGAACTATGAATGAAAAATACCCACCAGAATGGCTCCAAATTTACACTGATGGATCATCAGTCCCTGGAACAGGCGAAACGGATGCTGCATACTTCTGCACATATTTTCAAGAATCTCATGCCGTCGAGCCCACTTTAGCATACACACTCTAGAGCCCGACTTGTCCAGTTAAAGCCCTCATCCTTTTTTACTTTAAGGCTGTCTACATGAATCTATTTGGAAGCTCGCAGACTGACTGTAGAGAAGGCTAAATGCTCTCATAAATGCCGGGTGAGTACAAAATATAGATCCAAGATCGATTAGAGAATCTGTCGACAGGAAAGTCCTGTTTTGGAGGGAAAAATAAAAGCCCCGAAATGTTTAGGGTTGCAGAATTTATAATGAAGACCTGCCATGACTACCTAGCTGCGCAGCTCCAACGTATTCATGTGCTGCCAACCCCGGAGTGCCTGCTGTGACACCATGAAGACGTAAATACCTTCAGGGTTGCACAGCCCTATACCAGACCCAGGATTGCGACAGTTCTACCTTCAGGAAAGCCCATCTCTACTATTCAGCTCGTCGTAAAATGAATCAACTGCCAAGTGTGGGGGTTGGCTAGCAAGTAAGTATGCTACTAAATACAAGTTCCACTACAAACAATTTCTTCTTTTTAAATAATTAATATTCACACACACACGCGCGCGCGCCCACACATACACACACACACACACACACACACACACACTCACTCACTCACTCACACACATCATATTACGTCACGGAACTCAGTTTATTATTTTTTTAATAATTTTCCTACCCTAACCAGATTTTTTTAGTTATATTTTAACGAAGATATAATTCAATGCGATACAACTTACATACAGCCAAGTACTGCTTTATAAAAAACCCTCGCGAGTTTAAGGTTTAATGAGTGACTTTATTGCGGGCATATAATTACCCGAATACTAGAAGTGAAACAATTTGTTAAAAGAAAAGCGAAATTATTGAAGCCATGCGTCAGAATGACAAATCTCCGAACGTTCTCCTATTGGACACACAATCCGAGCATAATCCTGTCACAAAATTCAGCCCATTCCCAGTTAGCTGACCTTGTGTTTAAGGAAATGTAAACTGGTGGCCACCCTTAGGTAAAGAAACCATTTATAAGCGCTGGGGGTGATGGGAGGGTGAAGGGGATAAATAGTAATCCCTTAAAGCTTGAGGAGAGTTCAGGGGACAGGGCTAGAATGGCGTGTAAGCACTGAGACGTTTATAGGACTAGCCTGTACACATAGTGTTGTAAAAATGCGGCGACCTGCTTTCCACTCATAAAAGTAATTTTTGTTGAGATGAACAAAAACTTGAATTTTAAATACTGTATAAATTTAATTTTTTTGAAAATAATTTCGAACTATTATAGGCCATAATAAAATACAGCCGATATTTATTATTAATATGTAATATTTAAATCTACTCAGGTTTGAATAATTAATAATTTTCTCAAATTTTTTGCTTTTTTCAAATATTTGGTAGGCCCTACCCTTTTACAAAATTTTGTTTCTACATTATTATGTTTTCTAGTTATTATTTTTAGTAAAATTTCTTTATTTTTGTAAATACTTTTGTTAGTATAAAAATAAAAAACTACTTTTGTTTTTATAAAATTTTTAAAAGTAAAAAACCGAAAAATACGTTACTGTTCCGAATATATTTTTCGTCCCTAACAAATGAGCCAAGGAAAGCGTTACTGCATTCTGACCTTTGTGAGGTGTAAGGAGCGTAGAAAGTATAATATAAGATGAAACAAGTCAGAACAGAAGGTAGAACAGTAGATGGAACCGTAGGTAGAGTTTGAAGCTATTTATTTAGGAAGTACAGTACATGTAGGTTACAAAATATTAATTGTACTCATTTACTTTTATTGTTTAACATTATAGAGGGTATATTTAGATTTCCATATATTTAGGAGGCTTATTTACGTTATAACACGTAAAATTAAGGACGTATTTATATAATAATGTAGTCTATATACACAGCAGATTTTTATATTTCAATATTATAGATAATATATTCAAGTTTCAATATATTTCGTTGTACATTTAAGTTTCAATATATTTCGGGGTACATTCAAGTTTCAATATATTTTGGAATACATTTACGTGGCAATTTATGCTGGATATATGTCCAGAGGTCTTCGTGTTTCAATATAATATTCAGGAGTACTTTCTTTTAATTTCCGATTTGTATTTAGTAAACATTCAGGTAATCTATATATAGAGGTCATAGAGGTCAGTATATTTAAAGTTAAAATTAGTATTGAATGTATATACGCGTGGTATTTATGTTTACACCAGTTATATTTACGATCTGTTATGTCATTATGTCTGTAGTCCTAAATTTTACATAAAACAAAAATAATTACCAATTACAAATATATATATATATATATATATATATATATATATATATATATCACTTTTACTATAAATACTTAAACAAGAATCTTACTTGGTACTTATGCGAGTTAACTTTCAAAGATTAATAGTATCTTCATTATCGAGCATCAACTGTATATATACATATACTGTATATATATATATATATATATATATATATATATATATATATATATATATATATATTCATATTTATATTTATAATATATATTATTAATATAAAATTCTGAAAATAAAAGTAAAATCAAATCTTTTACTGAAGACGACACTTATGATGTTCTTGATAGAAAACGAGACAGAAGAGTGTTTTCACTTTCGGTAAAACAATTTACACTAAAAGCACCCTAAACATTTTAAAAATTCCTAAACCAAACCAAACACTTAACAAAAGTGTTTTGGCGACAACTAGACCGCTAATGGATGAGAAAATCATAAAAATGTATTCTGGTGTTTGGGGCTACAGAAACTGTTTACAAGTGTATAACACAGTCTACGCTTACAAGCCTCATATTGTTTTAATGTTGCATATCAAATTTTTTCAAAATCTCGACGACGTTTTCAGTATTTTGATTTAATATATAGTTACAAAAATTTACATTCATCAGGCTACAATAGAGATTCCTGTTAGATGAAAATTCTATAGCTATAATATGTAATATACTTGGTAAAAACTGTTAGGTGACGTATGCGTCGGACTATGAGGCTGTATATTATTATAATCATGTATTAAAACTATATATATATATATATATATATATATATATATGTGTGTGTGTGTGTGTGTGTGTGTGTGTGTGTGTGTGTACGCGCGCGAGCGCACGTGTATTTTGTGTATGTTGTTTTGTTAATTATTCATTTAATAAAGCACTAACATTTCAATAAAAACAATATATACAAAATAAAACGTTCGAAAATTTATTTTTCTGTCAACCTATAAATAAAATTCTATTTAAGAGTGTTTCAGCCGATGGCAGTGTGTGATGTTCGTGATAATATCACTGTATTAAAATAAAGAAAAGTTTCGAGCGTTTTATATTCTAAATGTTCTTGTTATAAAAATGTGTGTGGTAATATATATATATATATATATATATATATATATATATATATATATATATATATATATATAGACTATATATAAATATCGCAATATGTATTCTTGTGTATTAATAAGGAACCAAGTCAAAATACAAATACAAGAATTATAATTGAAGAGCTATAATATAACAAATTTTAGCCCCACGTTGGGCGCCATTTATAACTATTATATATATATATATATATACACGCACAACAAGTTCTAATTTGTTTTCGTATTCCTGAAGGATTTCTGCCACGTGTAATTTTTTAGCCAATATCACTTACGTGTAGAGTTTAGTCGTTTTCATTATCTTTAGAATAGGCTGTTTATGTTCTTACGCTAATCTTATTTACTTTGGCCAATAGCTTCCTCATACGTCTTATATGGCAGTATTGAAATTCTCTAAGCTATCAAATTATAAATAACATTGCCTTTATTCACGGGAATATAATAGCAGACAATGCCTGCATTGTTGTTACTGTCTCCGTAGTGCGGTTTTAAACATAGGCGATGTTCCAAATTTTTTAGAAAACATACATCTGCTTAGTATGCTGAATATTATTATGAGGATAAGAAATAAAAACGAGTTATCCTGTTCGTGAAAAATCCAGACATGTCGCAAAAACAAGTTTGTTAATTTAATATTTGTTTCCGAAGAAAAACGCGAGTTTCAATTTATTCTTTCGGAGCATGTTATTACTTTTGGAAGTCTGAAGCGAAACCGAGGCTGCGTAGCGTGGGGAAAGGTTTGATTAAAATATGTGCAGATTTGTAAGCCAACGAAAACGTGCCTTGCTCAGTGTTATAGTTGTAAACTAAGTATGATGAAATGGGTGGTTTTAAAATAGAACAATAGTATTTATTTTCAGGTTTATTGGCAAAATAAATCTTTTTTGTAGTGTTAAAGTGATAGTAGCCAGTATGAGTGAGATCCTATAAAGGATAGGAAAGGATTGTGAATATAAGTAGGATTTCAGCAGTGACGAAATCCTCCCCGAGTAAAGGATATAGTTATTACATCACATGCCTCATACCGATCTAAATCTATCATCGGGGTTATTTATCCGTTATACGAGTAAGGGAAGGTAGATGTAATGATGTAGGACTAAGGAAGCATTAGGTCTGCATGGATTTGGGTGTGGGGAGTATAGTGAGGTCTTCTACCAGGTTGATCAGGTTCCAAGTACGGTGAAGTGAGGTAACGTGTTACCAGGAATGGAGGGGGAGTAAGGGTTGGAATTCTTCTCTAGGTTTGTGAGTGACATTGTAGCATCACCTGTGGAGGTTGGCGTACGTGATATAAATCTAGTCTCTAATGGGGTTATTTGCCCGCTATCCGAGTAAGTAAAAGTAGATGTAATAATATAGGACTAAGGATAGGGCATTTGGGCCGTATGGTTTTGGGTATGGGGAAAAGTATTTAATCGCATGGGTGAGGTCTTGTTCCAAGTTGGCCAAGTCCCAACTAGGGTGAAGTGAGGTATTACGCTATCCGGAATAGAGGGGGAAAACAGGACCAAGTAAACGTTAAGATTCTCCCCTAGATATGGGAGAGATATTACAGCGTCACGCATAAAAACTACTCTCTGTCGGAGTTATGAGAGTTTTTAACGTCATGTACCTATAAAGGTAGATAGAATTAGGCAGGACTAAGGAAAACAAATAATGATATCACGGTTTTGGTTATGGTGGGGGGGGGACGAATCATCGGGTGGGCAGCGCTGCTCACTCTCAACTGGGATGGAGGGTCGTGAATCCCTACCAGCGAAAGAGAATAAATTAAAAGAGAGCTAAGGATGGGCTCGAACCACCTTCGGATTTACAAGAGGTTTTACTACTTCACGTGTAAAGGGTCACGTATTGGATTTATATACTGGTCTACTCTCTATAGGAAAATGACGTATCTAACAGTTACACCCCTTTGTAAGAAGAGTGTATGGAAAGGTAGATGGAAACCATTGGGACTGAGGAAAACTCGTAAGGATCCCATGGATATATGGGGGACCATTATGGCATCGCATCGCCAGGGACGCTTATCTTTAGTATATCAAGGGGAGTGAAAAGCGGTAAATACCAAAAGGAATAGGGATAATGCCATAAATGGGGATAGAATATAAGTAGGTCTTAGGAAGCGTCACGTTTATTCCCTGGGTATAGGAGATACAATGCAGCATCGCGTGTGAAAGGTTGCGTACCTGATCTAAACCTACTCCTCTATAGGGGCCATAAGATTTCCTTACTCGTTACATCCCCTATTAGGAAGAATACACGGGACGGTAGATGCTATAAATAGGCCTAAGAAAATGTTATAATTTGCCTAAGGCTTTGGGCAGTGGAGAGTTTATAACATGGCAGGGTTGTAGATCCAGTGTCGCAAAGTCAGGGTTGCAGAGCCAGGGACCCAGGGTCGCAGAGCCAGGGTTGAAGATCCAGAGTCGCAGAGCCAGGGTTGCAGAGCCAGGGACTCAGAGCCAGGGTCGCAGAGTCAGGGTTGCAGAGCCAGGGTCGCAGAACCAGGGAGCCAGAGCCAGGGTGGCAGTGTTCGGGACCCAGAGCAAGGATCGCAGAGCCAGGGTTGCAGAGCCAGGGTCGCAGAGCCAGGGTTGCAGAGCCTGGGTCACTTACCTTATATAGAATAACTGTCAACGGTAGGTAAGAGAGTTGCGTACCAATAGAGGAATCGGAACAGAATATTCAGTGCCAAGAATAGAGGAAGGATAAAGTTAGCTCTACGAAACGGTTACGATTCTCCTCTAGATATGCGAGAGATATTACAGCATACCGTATGAAGGGTCGCATAGCTTATAAGAATTCTTTACCTATTACAACCTCTTTTAAGAAGAGTATACGGAGAAGCAGATGCGAACAGAAGGCCTAAGGAGAGGAGAAAAGAATTTGGGTATGGGTGGAACGTTATGTCATCAGGGTGTAGGCAACATTAGATCAAGTGTGTATGTATGGTCGAGATCTAATCTCTAACGAGGTCACATAAAGCAACGGAGGGGATGCTATGATTTTTTAAAGAATTTGACTAAAATGATCGAAGCTTTGCAATAAGCCTTGTAAAAGTTAAGTTTTTAGGTTATTTTTTTTTAAAATTAGAAATTAATAACAGGAAAATTATTTTCCCCCTTCCAGCGAGTAAAACGTTGACGAAATTCAATCTTTCAAGACGAAAGGAAAACATAGATTCCAAGTTCGAAAAACACCACATCCAACTATAAACGAGTGTCACGCTCGGCAATTTATTTGGAAAAAATCGCCCCCCTCAGAAAAACAAACAATAAACTTTGCCGAGTTGAATAAAACCTTCTTGGAGTAGATTATAAGCCTAAAATGGAAGCACGTACAAGAAATGTCTCCGCCCGTAAACAGAAACAAAATGGCCGAATGTTATCAGGACGCCGCTGCTTTTTTCCGACCCATTAAGTATTTACGTGATCTCGGGCGTCGGGCGTCGAGCGACACTACGGTACGTCTCGGGGCTTTTAGTCACAGATAAGATGGACAGACAAATAACACCCCCCCCCCAACCGCCCTTGTTCTTGTTACCCTAGTTATACAAGGAGTGACCGATGTCGCCTGCAGTCCGGCTACATGATTTGAATTACAACACGGGGAAAGGATTCGACTTGATTGCGGCGACGAAAGCAAAATAAGTGCACTTCACACGACGGTGCACTAACTGCCACGCAACGTATAAAAACCGTTATTTGTTTTCTCTTCATCACCTTCTTTTACCGCTTGGAGTTAAAATTGTAGCCTAGATGACATTTTACTTTAAATATTGGTACTTTGGTATTAAACTGAACACAAACTTATAGGCAATGTAGGGCATTAAAGAATCAAAATATACGTAAATAAACCTTTACATTAAACTTTTACATTTCTTACAACCAACTTGATATTTTATAGCCATATTTTAATACAGGCACATAGTAATGTTGTACAAAATAGTGGAATAATTACTAAACAATTAGCTTATAAATGAACATGTTTAAAAATTAGGGTTATATTTGTATATACTTCCAAGGTAAGTTTTAACTACTTCATTATTTGACAATTAAAAAAAGTAACATACAAAACAAATTTTTAAAGTAAATTTCCAACTTAGGTCAACAAAATTTTTTTTGATTAAATTCCTTCTATTAGCTCACACTATCCTGATATATATATATATATATATATATATATATATATATATATATATATCTTGTACAAATCGTACGAGTACAAATTGTATCGATCTTCAATCGTTAATAAAATACGTTTAAAAATACGATTAAAACTCATCAAATAAGTTCAAATACATTTATTTTAACCTATATTGGATGACAATTATTTTAATAAAGTTTTTTCAAATATTTATTCCTTAATAAAATTATAAAAATTAGGGGGACTATCGGGATTTGAACAATGAATCTTTATGTTCAAAGTCTGGCACTACGCCAACTTTCCAATACCAAATATTTAATTTCTCAAAGAAGTATATGAATTTTTTTCCCCATCTGGTTGTCATCGAAACCTCCATTGTAAAATCTTAAACTGTTGCCATGGTTACCACAAAATATTATAAATAGTGATGTAAGGTTAAAATTAATGAAACGAACAAACAAACTGGAAATAAGCAAACAATGATAAGATTTTCCTTTCTTGACCTCAGTAGGAATTTACTTGAAAAAATTTGTATATTACTTGTCTGAGTTAATTTTCATATTATAACTACAACTATTGTACATATGTATATACATATGACAGAATCACAATATAAGTGGCAAAATAGAGAGCATGTTATTTCTATAAACTTTTGACACTGCCGCTACAGGCGGAACACTCGTCATATTTATATTTATGTTACAGTTGTTATTTCTATAAACTTTTGACACTGCCGCTACAGGCGGAACACTCGTCATATTTATATTTATGTTACAGTTGTTATTTCTATAAACTTTTGACACTGCCGCTACAGGCGGAACACTCGTCATATTTATATAATTATGCTGGTAATAAAACTTATTTCATATTTAAACACTATTTATTACTTCACATCTTTCTTAAAACAAGACTCTAAACAAAGAACTGAGAAAAACTAAAACAATTACAAATCATCTGTTAATTTATATAATGTTCTTTTTCTTTTTTTTTTTCCATAGAGGATTGTCATAGAGTATTATATTATTGCATTCACAACATACTCCCACCTTTTGAGTTATGGTTTAACTCAAAACATTAAAAAATAGTATATTGTTAAAAGATTAATCAACAAATTTTTGTGGAAGCTTAATTTGTCTGCCACTTCTTGAATATGTCACAATTTTATTTTCTTTTGTCACATTATCTTCTTCCAGGTGTAGTTCATGTTCATTGGTTTTTGTCACTTTTGGTTTAATCTTTTCTTTTAATTGTTCTTGGATGGTTTCTTCTTGCATTTCAAGAGGATATAGTCTTTGTATTGGTCTCAATAAACTTCCAAAAGCAGTCTTCAATTGCACTAATCTACACACTCCATCTCTACTAATGATAGTCTTTTCTATCAGTCCTATTGGCCAATCAATTCTTTTTTTATTTTCAACTTCAATCAGTACTAATTCTCCAACTTTCAACTGTCTGCCGTTTTTCTTACTTTTTAAAGCTAATTGTCCTAAATACTCAATCCTAAATCTTTTTCGCAATGCTTCTCTCAGGTGTTGTCGATAACGTACTCTCTTGTTAAGACTTTTTGTATTTACATGGTCACAATCTGGAACTCCAATTTCTTTTAAGTCATGTAAAAACATATTTGGAGTAATAGCAGTTAGGTCTGAAGAAGTTTCAGATAAATATGTCAAAGGTCTAGAATTCATGATACTTTCACAATCACATAAGATTGTCTCCATTTCCTCATAATCCAATGACGTTTTGCCCAAGGTTTTGCGTAGCAACTGTTTCATGAGTCGGATGAGTCGCTCCCACCATCCGCCCCACCATGCAGCAGAGGGAGGGTTAAACCTCCAGTCAATTTGTTGGCATGAGCTATATTTTAAGATAGCATTCCAATCTAGAATTTTAAATGCCTTTTCTGTACCTGTGAAATTGGTACCATTGTCACTATATATTATTGATGGTCTTCCTCGCCTTGCAATAAATCTTCTAAGTGTATCTATAAATGCTTCGACAGAAAGAAACTTTACTAACTCCAAATGAACAGCACGGTATACTGCACAAGTGAATATGCAGATCCAAACTTTACTGCCATCTCGTAGAAACAAAGGTCCCGCAAAATCAATTCCAACCACTTCAAATACTGCGGCATCTCGTACTCTACTTTCAGGTAAGGGTGGAGTGATTGTTTCTACATTTTTTGAATTATGTCTCTGACAAGGAATACATTTTTTCAAAGTATTACTTATTGTTTTTCTTCCTCTCAATTCTTGCACTACTGAAGAACCTAATCTAGCACCTATAGTAGCAGCCATTAGTTCAAGTCTGGGTATTGTCATCTTCTTTACAGGTGCTACACGTGACTTTGCCTGGATTAGCTGTAATTGAATACATGTACTAAGTTCAAAACGCATAAATACTGCTGTTGAGTACGCAAATTTGCTGGCATCACAAAATATGTGAACTGATACAGAAATGATTACGTCATCCACACCTTGTAGCCATCGTGGAATCTTCATCTCTTTTAATTGATCGAGTTCCTGAAACCATATATTGAATCGTTGTTTGATTTCTTCTGGTACTTCTTTGTCCCACCCACAATTATCTTTCCAGCATTCCTGCAATAATAACTTAGGGCATATGGAAATAGGACAAGTGAATCCAATAGGATCGAACAATCTGTGTGCAGTGGACAATATAACACGTTGTGTTACCAAGTTCTCTTCTAAATTTACTATTTTATGAAAACTCACAGAAATTGTGTCTTCTTTCTTGTCCCAGGTGAGACCTAGGACTGAAGCCTCTGTCTTGTCTTCCAGACCAGGTTCAGTATATTCCCATCCTCGCAGCTCAAACTTTCCCAAAGAAAATATTTGTATTGCTTCTGAAATGAACTGTTTCAAATCCCTTTCATTATTTACACCTGTAACACAGTTATCAACATAGAAACTTTTAAACAACTTTTCTATTGTACATTTAGAAAATTGATTGTCTTCAGCACACGGTACTAAATACTTCTGCAGGTGGTAGTTGATGACGGCATTGAGCAAAAATGGACTACTTGAGACTCCAAAAACAACTCTTCTATGTCGGAAAATCTTGAGTGATCCATCTGTGTTTTGCCACAGAAATCTTAGGAAATCTCTGTCCTCTTCATACAAACTTATTTGCAAAAACGCCTTTTTTATGTCAGCGATAACTCCTATTTTATAAAGTCGAAAACGTAAAAGCAAAGCTGGTATTATTTCAATTAAGTTAATACCTATTTCCAAACACTGATTAAGGGAATAGTAACCCTTTTCTTTAGACGAGGCATCAAAAACCGGTCTTACTGCAGTGGTGCTGTTTTCTTTTATCACTGGTCTATGAGGTAAATAGTGACCTTCATCCCATTTGCTTATTGGGATTTCCTCAATAACACCATCTTCCAGCCAATCTGAAAACACATTGTTATATACATTATATAAACTTTCATTTGTTAGCCTTTTCACTGAGTTTTCAAGCCTTTTTTTTGCAAGATTGAAATTTCTTGGAACTTCTGGGTGGTCTTCGGACCAAGGTAATTTGACTTCATAGCGTCCTTCTTCATTTACTCTCACAGTTTCCAAAAATTGTGTTTGAACAGAATGTTCAATTTCTTGTTTGCTTCTGGTCTGTAGTGGGTCTTTTATACCTAAAACATCCATTTCCCACAGCTTGCATATTGAATTACTTTGTACAAACATAGAAAGTGCTGTCATAGAACTAAATTCTTTACTTTCTTGAAATTTTCCTGTCAAAACCCATCCTAAATGAGTTTCAAGGGCTATAATACCACAATCTAGAACCTCTTTTCTTCCAGTTAGAAGTTTCCCATATATGTCAGCCCCAATTAATATCTCAATTGGACTGTCTGCATCCTGAAACAATTTAATACCTCTTTCCATCAGTTCATCAGTCCATCTTCCTGGTTTCAAGGCAGGAACATAAGTACAAATATTTATTTCACTAAGTGCCTTGAAATTACAAGAATATGTTTTATCTATACTTTGTAGTCTGACTTTGTAGCATGCATGATTGCGAGGCTTAGTGACCTCTCCTCCAAACAGGCCATGTAATAATGTTTCTTCACCACAAGTGTCATATTTCATTTTTTCAACAGTCGATTTCCTTATGTATGACCTCTGGGATCCACTGTCAAAAAGTAAACGCACATTGAGTTCTTTTGTGTCACTAACAGCCTTGACAACAAGAGTTTGCATGTAAACCTGATTGCCATTCACATTGGACAAGGAATTCTCAAAATTGGGCTCAGCTTCTTTTTCCTCGCATTTAGGTTTAATGTTAGACCTATTAAAATTATTCTGCAACTTTGAACACATAAGTGGTACATGTTTTCCATTACAAATAATACATTTAACAATAGCTCTGCAATGTTTACTTAAATGTCCTACTTTTGTACAAGAAAAGCAACACCTTTTGCTAGTAAGAATATTCTGCCTTTCTTCTAAAGACATGTCCCTAGCTTTAAAACAGTTTTCACTTAAATGACCACCGTCACAAAACACACACATCGATAACTTCGTCTTATCTGTGCTTACTGTAGACGTATTTGATTTTACATTTACAAGGCCAGCTGCTGTAACATTGCTGGTAGGCCTTCTTGTATTTTTAATATGCTTATCTTTACTTGCAAAGTCTCTTTTATATGAACTCGTAGGATTATCACCTGTTGATACTTTTGTTTTTTGTAAACCAAATCCCTGTTTAGCTAAGTTTATTCTTTCTTCTCCCTCCACTTCAATTTTCAAAAAATTCATTAGGCTATCTAGCCTACTTTTACTTTCTGACGCGGTCTCGTCCTGTTGAGAGTTAGGCCTACTTCTCTGCCAAGCTATTAATAAATCCTCCCTGAGACAAGATTCTACTAATGGGAAGAGCATAGCAGCGTACTTCTCCTTTGTTACACCTAAAGTTTCTAAACACCTTAGTTTTGACTCAATTTGATCATAAAGTGAGGAAATAGTAATTTTACTTTCACTGCTATTTAATGTTATTACAATTTTCAAGATTTCTCTTATGTAAAACTCTACTAACAGGTCATCTTTGGCAAAGCGAGATTTTAAATGTTCAATAGCCTGTTCATAACTACGTCCACATGGGGGAAAACTCTCGACAATTTCCCTAGCCTTAGTATTAGGGATAGTCGCTTGCAGGAGATACTGATACTTGTCATCAGAATCAATACAGGGGTCTTCATGGATTTTCTTAAATTGGCCCCAAAACGGCAACCAATCACTAATATCACCACCAAACTTTTTAAACTCAAGTGTGGGTAACTTAAATTTACGTTTTTCTACATTCACACTAGTATCTGTCTTAGGCCTAGCCTTGTCAATAGCCTGTTCAACTAAATACTCAACTATTTTAAACTTGCCTGAGTATTCATCGGCAGATTCTACCTCATTTTCTAAAACTTCAGTAGATGCATTTTCATTTAGTAAAACTTCAATAATTTCTCGGTCTAAGACCTCCAATTGATTATGTTTTTCACGTAATAGCTCTAAATTAGCTTTTAACAAAATCACATCATCTTCATTTTTTATGGATTCTAATAATGTATTGTGTAAACGTGAAAATCCAGTTCTAAACAATTTTCTTTTCTTTTTCAGAGCATCCATTATAAAATACTTACTAATGGATCATAGATTTTAACTGTAACCAAATTATTATCCTGTCACGGTCGCCATATGTTATTTCTATAAACTTTTGACACTGCCGCTACAGGCGGAACACTCGTCATATTTATATTTATGTTACAGTTGTTATTTCTATAAACTTTTGACACTGCCGCTACAGGCGGAACACTCGTCATATTTATATTTATGTTACAGTTGTTATTTCTATAAACTTTTGACACTGCCGCTACAGGCGGAACACTCGTCATATTTATATAATTATGCTGGTAATAAAACTTATTTCATATTTAAACACTATTTATTACTTCACATCTTTCTTAAAACAAGACTCTAAACAAAGAACTGAGAAAAACTAAAACAATTACAAATCATCTGTTAATTTATATAATGTTCTTTTTCTTTTTTTTTTTCCATAGAGGATTGTCATAGAGTATTATATTATTGCATTCACAACAGAGCAAATTTCCTTGTAATTTTCCAAATTCCTCCCTATACAGTATATGGTGTTTGACTATTATTTTTTGTTTGTTACTATTTGTTCAATTTCGTTTTTTTCTTTTGTAATTCAAGAAGCTGATGGTGGTCTATAATTTCTCGTTCTATCCATCTCTTGTAAGGAACCTACAATTATTGAAAGGAACCTTTCTTTTATAATTACATATACATCTTTAAATAAATGATTTCTAGTTATGGGAAAGTTGGCTCAGTGCCAAACTGCTTGTTTTCAAACATATAGTTATTCAATTCGAATCTGACCAAGACATAATTTTAAAAAAATTTAATTCATGAATAAATATTTCAAAAAACTGTATTAATATCAATTGTCATCCACTACAGGTTTTAAAAAAAAATGTATTTTCACTTGTTTGGATGAATAAAAAGTATTTTATTACCGATTGAAAATTTGTACAAAAAAAAAAAAATAAAAAAAAATAAATAAATATATATATATATATATATATATATATATATATATATATATATATATATATATATATATATAAGGAGAGTGTGAGCTAATATTATTAATTGGAAGAACTTTGTTCTTGTTCAGAAAGCATTTTTTTGATACTTTTGTAAAACTATAATGCAAAGGTATAATACAAAAGTAAATAAATATTTATAGATCTCAACTGTTTACATAGACGGTTTTTTGTGTCAATTGGGTTTAATTATTTTCTTTACTAAATAAATCTATAAAACAAGTAATACAAAACAAATTAAAGTAATTTCCTACTGAAGTTAACAAACAAAAATTTTATTTTAGTTACCATACGGCACTATTTATGAAATTGTGTGGTAACCATGGCAACAGTTTAAGGTTGTACAATGGAGGCTTCGACGACAGCCAGATGGGGGGAAAAATCATATACATCTTTGAGAAATGTATTTCTACGTGTTGGGAAGTTGGCGCAGTCCCAAGGCGCCCTAGTCTTTGAACATAGAGATTCTCTGTTCGAATCCGGATAGACCCCATAAATTTTATAATTTAACTATGGAATAAATATTTGAAAAGCTCTATTAACATCATTGTGACTTTTTTTGTCAACTATTGTCCTCTATTCTTCTAAAGTAACATATTAAAAAACTAAGATTTAAAAAATGTTATTAATTTTAAAATTAAATGAAGTATTACATTAACCTACTCATTGATCGCAGAGGATGAAATAGATTTTTTTTAACTCTTAAAATCTACATCTCCCATGGAGGAATATTCTAATGTCATTACCCCTTTAATCTCCACTACAATTAGATTTTGTAAACTTTCGTTAGAAAGAATCAACATTGAGATAAAGTCACTGATAAGAAAACTTTGTCGATTAAAAAATATATTTTAACCTGTATATGGTACAACTATTGTATGTTTGTAACGAAACATAAAATTGTATAGCTTTCCCCCAACCGTTGTTATATATATATATATATATATATATATATATATATATATATATATATATATATATATATATCGCAATATGTATTCTTGTGTATTAATAAAGAACTAAGTCAAAACACAAATACAAGAATTATAATTGAATTTACAATTGAAAGCTTTTCGTTGGCAAACAGTACCAACATCATCAGGAATATTAAACAACAGAAACATTACCGATTGTAAACGTAAGAATAAATGTTTTAAAATAATAAAAGTTCCAGACATCTATGTTTATGAATGAAACTAGTAGCCTACCTCTTGGTGAGTTCAATCTTTTGCTACTAGGTATCGCTACTTTCAGAAAAATATTCTTATCAGTTGTTACATGGGCGGAATCAATTGTTTTCTATCCCAATTCCTTCACGCGCAGTAGAAATACTAGCCGCATGTGCATGTGAGACGGAGTCAACTAGCCTGAGGAATGCTATCACGAAGTATAGGCGGGTTTTGGTACCCCATACCCAAATCTGCCAAACAAAAAACATTTTAACAAAGTTATGCAATGGCAAAATTCAATTTTAATTATTGGAAGTGCATTAAAATCAGATTCAGTTTTATTCGAAGGGTCTAATGGTAAAAACAGTGTAGGTGTTGCCACGTAAGCTGATATTTGGACCTTGCTCGGCATACAGGCGAAGGGTTGGGTGGAGATGAGGCTAAGACCGTTCTGCGAACAATACCGTTGATCTAGACATACATCACTTAAAGCATTTCGTATTTCATCAAGCTGGAGCGCCTTCACGAGGGTCGCGAGGGCATATGACGCAACCCGCATGACGGCAGACAATGTTTTTTATCTAGGCTAGTACAAACGATCAGTCAAGCGCCAGCTTACCTGTAAACACCTATAAATGAGTACATTTTGTCGTAGTTTTAATGAAATCAGCCAGTACGACTACTACCCCTGCGAACGTTATAAAGAGAACTATAAATGGGGGATAGGTATGTTACGGTAGTGATAAAACCCTCCCATTATATGATTAAGGGAGGAGAGAATACGTTTTCAAGCACAGCTGGTTGCGTCCTACTCTCTGTTGGGTGAATGTCCACCTGTTACAACCCTTGTAAGATGGATAAGGAAGGGTAGTTGGGATTCCTTTGGTAATGGGGATAGGGAAAATATGTGGCAGCGTATAACTATTCTCTCCCGGTGTGAAGAGACGGAGAAATAGGGAGACGTTGGCAATAAACTATAGACAAATAAGAGTAGACACTTGTAAAGTACGTTTTAATATTTTCGTCAAGAATTAAAATAAAAGCGTATGATTATAAAATAAAATTAAAAATGTATTAGTCTACGATTAGGAGGTGCACATTTTGCAATCACGCAATACCTACTACCGTATGCGCCAAAATAAACAGTACTGAACACAGTAGTTTTATTTTATTTAATTCTATTCTATTTATATACTTTTACAATTACATAGAAGTAAGAGAAGCTAAATCGAATAAATTTGTGTTATAAACATGTTCTACATGACCTTCGTTAAATTTTAGGCAACACTCTGCCATTATTAAAAGTTTTGCACAATTTGGTGAAGATGGTTTTACCATGCTCGTTATATACATGGATGTTTTCCTTAGTTTAACCATTGTGGTTAGTGGGTTATCACGGAAAATCTTCTCCGTCATTACACCCCAGTCTGATGATGTAGGATTGGAGTGCGGGAAAGTTTGTTCTAAAGGAGATGAGGCGGTTGTCAAAAGTTTCTTGATGAAAAACAAGGCTGTCTAAGGCAGTGCGACTTGTTGCGCCATTTTGCTGGAACCATTGTGAACGAAAAGGCAAGTTTTGGGCACAGTACAATATCTTGAAGTGTCCTACAAAACGACCAAAATTCACTCTATATCTGACAAAAGAAAACTACAGCTGATTCAGTTTCAGTACGGTTTATTTTGGCGCATACGTTATTAGCTCTCTCTCTCTCTCTCTCTCTTTCTCTCTCTCTCTCTCTGACCTTCTCTCTTTCTATCTCTCTCGTTATATATATATTCTTTACGTTTTTAATTGTTAATAAAATACGTTTTATACATCCACTCAAGTTCAAATACTTTTTCTTTGTTATCTTTTAGTGGATGACACGATATTATTTCAATTTTTTCAATTATTAATTAATTTTAATAGTAAATTTCGCTCTTTACTTTGCCACTTAATATTGTGATTTTAACCATATTATAAATATTAAATTATGAACATATTTATAACTATACTAATATATAAAAATCTAATGGTGTCAGTGTTTGTGTTTGTGTGTGTGTGTGTGTGTGTGTGTGTGTGTGTGTTCCTCAATCACGTAAAAATTACTTTACCCATTGAGCTGAAATTTTACATAGACATCCTTATGATCCCTGGTTAAAAACCACGCATATTTATATTCAGAAATTCCGTCAAAGCATCGCCCCACGGGCCTTGAAAACCCCCTTAAAAATCAATTTTCTATACTCCTTATAATACTTAATTTGATTTAATCAGCTGTTAATCACCTGTAACAGTCATTTTTAAACGCATTTAAACAGCTGATAGTAATTGGTTATTAATCATATTTTAGGTTAGTTTACTTTACAAATGTTATGTTAAAAAGAGAAGTTTCTCCTTTCCTTGGTTTTCAAGACAGTAATCACTAAGTTTATAGGTTGATATATTTATTTATTGGGAACTAATCTATACTATTATATAAAAACCTAATGGTGTCTGTCTGTGTGTATATTACTCAATCATGTAACAACTACTGGACCTATTGAGCTGAAGATTGGTATTTATTTCTTGTTCCCACGTGTTCGATTTCAGCGAAACAAAATATACCAGGCGACGAAAAACATGTTCTAAGATACGAATAAAATTATGTAAATTCTCACTTACGCCCCAAACGTTTACAATTTTGGAAATATGTAATACCCAAAGCGTGGTGCTAACAGTTCTGGTAAAAATGCCCACTGCCCACTTCCAATACATGCATATAAAATGAATCAAAAACGTGTCCGGAAGCTATATTGATAATTATTGTTTGTTATTGCCACGGAAGGGTTATTTTATATACCTATAACGTATAAACTCAGGATAGATTTAGTTGTAATTTTATATGTTTAACCATATGTACACATTTAAGGCTAGAATAGAGATCACGTGACGAAGTATTATTCCGCGGAAGTAGACGTTTAATCAGGTAATGTTGTATTACATATTGTAATATTGTCAGGGTACAACCAAATACCATCACTGGACACTTTACATATATATTTTATTATAGGTATATAGTATTGTATAAAATTACAACCAAATCTATTGTAACTGGATACGTTATAGGTAAGCCTATATATAAATATATGTATACGTAGTACGGCGTGCCTTTTGTACGTGGACGTAGTAGGCTACTTATTACTCCGCAATGAATTTTTCACCCTACTTTGATTTGATAAAAATTTTATTTATTTCCCTGAGCGAGAGTTTTCATTACTTTTTCGTATCCCTGATCGCTTTCTGCGTCGCCCGGTATAACTTTTCCCCTATCGTACACGTGGGAACGGGAAATAAATACTTGAAATCTTACATGCACATTCTTAGGGTCCCTGGTTTTTACATAGGCTTATTTTTATTTAGAAATTCCCCCAGGGCACCGCCCTACTGACCTTGGAAACTCCCTTAACGGTAGGTTTATAATATATTTATTGGGATTTATTTTCATTAAATTAAATTCAATCCAAATACAAATACAAATTAAATTCAACCCAAATACAAATACAAATTAAATCAATACAAATATTCGTCAGCTCCGCACGAAGGACGGGTACTCTGTTAGTATACTATGCATAAATGGTATGGGCATATGAAAAAGAAACAAATATTGTATATATATTTATTGAAAGTAATTCATGTATACATACTTTCACAAGGTACATGATATAACTTTTCAAGGAAAATATTAACTTATAAAAGGCATATCCGCTAGTGAGATGGATGAGCTTGCATTTTTTTCCTGGCATGTCTATTTGACGTTGTACTTTAGTAAGGACTCATCGCAAGTCAGTGCCAACATCAAGTTTGTTCTAATATTTTGTTTTATATTTCAACAAATGCTGAAAATTGTTTCCGCACAAGTAGGTGTGATACACTTTTATGTATTTTATCCAAAATGATTTGATAAAAATTCTATTTATTTCCCTGAGCGACAGTTTTCATTATTATTTTTCGTATCCCTGATGACTTTCTGCGTCGCCCGGTATAATGTTTTTCCCTATCGAACATGTGCAAACGGGAAATAAATACCTGAAATTTTGCATAGAATGGTTTTCACATTGGCCTGTTTTTATTTAGAAATTCCATTCGGGAGCCGCCCCACTGGCCTTGTAAGCTAGGTTCTAGTTTACAAAATATAGTTTGATATATTTATTGGGATTTAAATTCAGTAAATTAAATTCAACCCAAATACAAATTAAATAAAAAATATTCGTTAACCCCGTAGAAGGACGCGTACTTTGCTAGTTAATTATAATTATTTAATAAAAATTAACTAAAATAAAATTTCCTCTCTTTGACCCAAGTAGGAATTGACATTAAAACAAATTATATTACTTGTTTAGTAAGTAAATATATCCACGTACATATTATCCCCACTAATTTTGTTGTTTAAAAACTCTTAAATCGTTAATTTAAATTTGTTTACAGATTAAACAAAAGGGAACAAAAAACCCTGCTCAGTTAGGGATTACCTCGATACTAAAAGACAAAACAAAGGGCGCGAGGTAGAACCACTCCCCGCTTTGTCGTATTCCGCGCTTTGCATAAAACCATTCCAATTAAACGAAATTACACCCATAAAAGCGGGTAATTATTGCTTCTGAGGTTGGAAATCCTGACTCCCTAGTTTCCACTTAGACAAGTTTAATGAAATCGTTAACCCCTCCCTTTCTCTTTCCGCCCTCTTGCATTTAATTGACAAATACTTGGGCTTTACTCATTAAACAAAAAAAAACCCTACCCTCGACTTTCCGGATTCCAATAGTCACAATGGCTTTGGCTAATTTTAACTCAAAGTTGGAACCGAATTAACAATTTCAGTTCTCCCCTTGCTCTTGTCCACCGCCGCCCTATCGACAACCCTTTACATCGGAACACTTCCATGTTGTAATTACAAATTGTTTAAAATTGTTTCACTTTGAACGCAACGTTTTGTAAGCGTGTCGATTGTAACGAATTATCCGTTGTTGACGAATTTCTGCTGGTTTGTTATAAATATGTTTACCCGTTCCTCTTATTGTTCAAACACACACACGCGCATACACCCACAGACACACACACACACACACACACCCACCCATCCACACACACACACCCACACATACACACACACACACACACCCACACATACACACACACATACACACACACACACACACACACACAAAACCGTTCGTATAGTTTTCCTTAATATAATTTATTACAAATATATAAATGCAAAACAAGGAAACATTTGTATATAAAATGCAGAGTAGCGTAATCGTTGGATAATGGTTCTAGCATTTAGAAAACAGTAAATAACTTATGAATATTAGAGTTTGAATATTTTACTGTTTTTTTAATGTTAGATGTTTATTATACAGCGAAAACGTTAAACTATATTTTATATCAATATTATGCCTTCTTTTGTACTTGATATAGTCGTATATTTAATAAAAATTATATTTCAATAAAATATAATAGGCTATATATGAGAGATTTAAAGATAGACATAAAAACAAACAGACAGGGAAAGGATTGTCTGGAAGACATACAGCGAGATAAAAAAAATAAAGGCAGAATGAGAAATAGAGAGAGAGAGAGCGAAAAAGAGGGGATCAAAGAGAGAAAGCTAGATAAGTAGAGAGGTCGACAAACAGGTGTGGGAGATAAAGAAAAAGAGTGGAGAGACAGTGAGAGACGCCAGGAAAAGGATAAAGGGAGAGAGGGGGAGATAGGAAGAGAGGAGTAGATATTGGGAGACAGATCAAGATAGAGACAAGGACTGATACCAGATAGAGAGAGGATGGGAGACATACAGACAGACAAAGAGAAACACAGAAAGATTGAATATCACTCATACACAAACACACACACACACACACACACATAAAGAAACACACACAAATACACACACAAACACAGAGTAGGAAAGAAAGAAAAGCCACAGACTAAGGGAGGGGGGAGAGAGAGGGAGGGAGAGAAAGAGAGGGAGGGAGAGAAAGAGAGGGAGGGAGAGAAAGAGAGGGAGGGAGAGAGAGGTAGGAAGGGGGAGAGAGAGAGGGAGGAAGGGGAGGGAGAGAGAGAGGCAAAAACCTCAATCATATTTTCTGGTCTTGAAGATATTAGTAAAAATTAAAACCGCCCTTAAGCCGAAAGATCGTACACTATTTACCACCAGGACTGACAAAGAGAGCGTTTAACATCCGTTCAAGTCGTTCTACTGGCGAGGCTAGGCAGAACCGATCCAAAATCAAAGCGAACACGTCCATCGCGTTTATAATTAACAAGAAGACAAGTAGGGAACGGGTGGCATTCCTTTCAAACAGTGTTTTCAATAAGCGAGATATCTTTTAATCAGAGTTAAAGGGAGAACCAAATATGCAATTACAACTGACCCTTTCCACCCACCTACCCGTGCTATAGAATCGCCCTGAGTTGGGGTTCATTGTCAGATGATATGAAAAACATTTGCTACTTATTTAAATAAAACCATCCCTTACTGATTTTGCCATCGTTTGAGATTGGGTGGTGTTTCTCACGGATTAGGTAGTTATTACTTTAATTTAAAACACAAATACACTTCTAAATTTTTCTATTTGTACACGAGTTTTGTTGAGGGTAGACACTGATATTTCTAACAACTAAAAACATTTTCTATTTAAATCCAGTTCTTTTCACTTCTCTGGATCGACTGAACTGAACCGGTTTCTCGAGTCACCACATCTGACGGTTGTTTGTAGCACGTTTTGCTTAACCTTTTATTGAAACAAGTTGTAAGAGTTAATTCCTACTGAATTATTTATACTTTTATATTCTATGCCAATTTACAATTATTTTCAGTGTCCATACCACTCACTGCATCTCACATTTTCACTCAAAGTGACCTGATCCCTCATAGAATACATTTTTTTTAATGCTTTATAATTCGTTAATTAGAGCTTAGCTAGTCTTACTAATTTACAAACATAAATACTAAACAATAGCACTCAAACACTCATTATATGTTTAGCAATTAAGGGCCAATTTCAACGACGATTTTGCCATTTTCACTCAAAGTGACCTGATCCCTCATAGAATACATTTTTTTAAATGTTTTATAATTTGTTAATTAGAGCTTAGCTAGTCTTACTAATTTACAAACATAAATACTAAACAATAGCACTCAAACACTCATTATATGTTTAGCAATTAAGGGCCAATTTCAACGACGATTTTGCCATTTTCAGCGATTGGGCCTAAATAGTTGTTAGTAAACGTTTGAATGTGTTTTTGTATTACTCGTAATTTTAAAATTTTCTCAATAGCTTATTACGTTTTATCAAAATACAACTGCATGAAAATATAATATTTATACCAAAATTTATATAATTATTTTCAGCACCACGGCAAATTTGATAAATTTATTGCAAAACATTTTGATAAGTATATAAAATATCAAAGGTTTTTCGAACAAGAATATGAAACAAACAAAAAACAATTTATTATCTTACTAATTTTGTTAAAACAAAAAAATCCTTTTTAAAATTAATTCAATGAGTATTATTCACGACGTCATTATTAATTATTAAAATTATTTATTGCAAAAAATATTATATAGCAATATAATTGTAACATAGTTGTATATAATCTATATAATATTATAAACAAAATAATAAGTTCAAATAAGACAAGATATTAGCAGTAATAACGGAATAAAGGGAAACGGGTTTTTCGTAATACAATATTTAGGTAAATGGGTAAAGATTGCAGTGGGAGTTTGACGTCCGGCTCTGTACGCTATACAAATGGGAGGGGGCATTTATTAAAACTTTCACTCCCTCTCCATTCTCTCCGCGAACATACAAGTAACATAGATGAATTGACATAAAATTTTAAAAAATTTTAATTTTTGCTGAATAGGATACCATTAGACATTTAGTTTCTTTTCTTATATATATGTATTCTTGTGTATTAATAAGGAACCAAGTCAAAATACAAATACAAGAATTATAATTGAATTTACAATTCAAAACTTTTCGTTGGCTAACAGTACCAACATCATCAGGAATATTGATATCATATTCATATGAATATGAATATCATATTTATATGTTCTATATTCTAGGAATATAGAACATCATCAATTTGAATATGATATCAATATTCCTGATGATTTTGGTACTGTTATCCAACGAAAAGCTTTGAATTGAAAATTCAATTATAATTCTTGTATTTGTATTTTGACTTGGTTCTTTATATATATATACATATATACAAACATATAGACGAACTTATATATAAACATATATGTAGAATATCAAATATGTTTTCCTGTTAAATTATTATTTTTAAGATTAAATAATATACACAATTACAGGAATGTATTCTTCAATAAATTATTCCTGTAATTGTGTATATTATTTAATCTTAAAAATAAACATACATATACGAACATATATATATATATAAACATGTATACGAACATTTATGTAAACATATATATATATATATATATATATATATATATATACCAAAATTATATTATTCATTTCTTATGATGTACTTTACTTTACTTTAGCCAATGCCATATCTTGGCATCCACATCTTGCAACGCTGTGCAATTCTGTAGATGTGGGGCATCCATCTTTTGACCGTTGCTCAGAGGACAAATATCTGAGGCTGCTAATCCTATTCTATATAGGTGGGCTTGCAGATAGTCACGGCCCGTAAGCATTCTGAATCTGGCAACAGCTTCCACTCTAGGTAGACTATGTGGTATTAGTACTATGTGCGCCAGGCCCCTCAATATCTTTCCAGCGCTCATTTCATTTTGGGTTCTCCTTGTTTTTTCATTGATTGAAGATTAAATCAGGATTCTTGCTGTCAAGAGAGATGTAGGATTGTCAGGCTGTGGCAAGATGTTACCTTTCTTCGCTAGCTGGTCTGCGCGTTCATTTCCCTCAATGCCGACATGGCTAGGGAGCCATTTCAGCACAATGTACCACCCTTCTTCAATCATCCCTGCCAGGGCCTTTCGTCCATTCATTGTCTGTACAAAGTCGGTATTGCTAGTTAGTGCAATTATAGTAGCCTCTGAATCCACGAAGAACACAACTCTTGCCTACTTTCTGGAGATCGAACAAAGTTTTTCGGCAGCTTGTACTATAGCCGCAATCTCACCATCGATGTTGTTGACATTAAATCCAACTGGGCTGCAGCCCTCAAAGGGGTCGCTGTAGCCAGCACCAAAGGCATGGTTTACTACTGACCAATCGGTGTATACATGGATATCTTCAATGTATAGTTCCGCAATCGTTTCCAAAGTAGCGGCCTCCAGGATGTGGGGATCACTAATAGTCTTGGGGTGTTTATAATTTAGAAGCGACATGCTTAGGTACCATACATACACAGCCATTTTATAATACATAACAGCATGCATACGTGTAACAATGTATGCAGGTGTCAATAATTTCCTATCTTTATAATATGCAATGTTGATATTACATCAAAATTAAAAACATGAAAAAATGTTTACCTTGAACATGCTATAAACATAAAATAAAGTCAAAAAATTGTTCATTTTAGTGGGAAATTTGATACGGTTTTTCTTTTGATAATTGTTTAATGTCTATTAAACATTAATTAACATTTTTATTGTTTGTGGTTGCTATTTTCAAAGTTGATTCCAAGTGACAGTCAGATAAAACGTTTCCCTATAAAACACTATTAACTTTTTCTAAATTTAAGAGCAACATTTTACAGTGGTCTGCGGGCCGAAAAAACAAGTAGGGTGCTGCGGGCTGAGCAGACCTGGATAAAAATGTTAAATATTAACTTTTTAACACAATAATGTGCAATAGAAAAAGTAACGTGACCTACGAGTTAAAACAGCTGTTCTACAACATAACCTATAATATAAAATCAGCTGTTGTATAAAATCATATGTTACTACTTAATTTAGGCTAAAATAGTTGTATACAAAGCATATATAGACTACATCTGTATAGGTATGTCAAAGGGTGGTGATTTTAGCGTGAAATCAACTGGAGATTTTTACATTTTTTTAAATTGAGGTCGACAAAAAAATTTTTTACTTGAATAGAATATAAGCCTATTATACTGGGTTTAAAGCAAATTTTATAAAGGTAAATTTATAGGTGGGCTATATAATTTCCTACAATATTGTAGAAATATTGTGTAATTTCGTACAATATTGTAGAAATATTGTGCAATTTCGTACAATATTGTAGGATAGTTTATAACTATCCGAACGTTAAATTTTTTAAATTGTTTTAAACTTACTGAGACAGAACGTTTTCGATCGCTATGTGCCTTCATCAGTGTGTCAGACAAAATGTAAAGTTCGGATTGTCATAAACTATTGTTTAAGTGATTAATAAGATTCACCGAACGTAATGGACTACAGAAAGTTCAAGGATTCTGTTACGTAATAATGAAAGTTGAAACAACTTTTCTCTAAATAGATACAATATTAAAATAAATTAACATCGATCGGGATCAATGTATTCACACACGTGCAGTATCACGTGCACATTATTCACGTGTAGCGACGGTTTTATTTTCGGCAAAGGAGCCGTGCGCTTTAAAACTTGTCCCAAAGTACATCAAACTCATAACGTTATTTCATAAATTGGTGGACTAGTGACGATGGGGTGGGGAGGACGGTCCATTAGCCGTAAGGGAGGATAGCTTTGTTTTAGCCTTCGCTGTGGGGACTTAAGTCTGCCACGAGAATTTTTATGATTCTCTACTCCCCCCACCCGCCCACCTCTTGAGGCCTCAGCTGGCTTTCAGGCCGAGATGATGTATGAGCTTGTCCCGCTAGAGAGCGAAAACCAAGCCAATTACTGTTTTTCCTTTTAACCTAACAACGTTTTACTCGTAAAAAAAGGACGGAGTGAAAAATTAATTTAGCTTTCTAAAAGGAGAAAATCCCGAAAGGAAAAGGCTTTCATAACGGGATTTGTGTTAAGAATGCGTGTCTGGTTGTATGATGTGGGGATAAAAGTATTATTTATTGGTGAGTAAAGTTTGTTTTGAACGGTTTAGGCGTTTCTGGTACTTTCTTAGATTATTGTCTGTCACTATTGCAGAGAACAAAACAGAATCGTTATAGCGAATCAACGGCGACGAATTAAACAAACTATGATTAGATTCTTTCCGTAACTACTAGCCACACGTACAGTAATATCATTTAGTGTAAATTTTTGTTGTATTTAGGTGTAACGGAACTCCAATATAAGACAACTTTGCTAAGATAACTTCAATGTTAGGTAACTTCAGAGTAAAATAAAATCATTGTGAAGGGACTTCAGAGTGAGGGAATTTCAATTTAAGGAACTTTAATCTACGAAAACTTTAACGTTAGGGAACTTCAGTGTAAAAGAAATTCAATGAAAAAGGGCTTTAGTGTAGGATAATTTCAGTGTAACGCCATTAAGTGAGCTTTTGTTGTATTTAAATATAAGAATATTAAATCTAAGAAAACGTCACTCTAGGAAAACTTCAATGTTAGTGAACTTCAGCGTAAAAGAAAATCAATGTAAGAGTGTTTTAGTGTGAGAGAATTTCAATGTAAGGATGATTCAATGTAAGAGAACTTCAATCTAAGACAGCTTAATGTTAGGGAACTTTAAGGTGAAAGACATTAAATTATAATTACTTTAATGTAGGAGAATTTAAATATAAAAGAATTTCAATATAAGGAACTTCAATGTTAAAGCGGATTTCAGTGTAAAAGAAATTCAATGTGAAAAGACTTTAGTATGAGAGAATTTAAATGTAAAAGAATTTCAATGTAAGGGAATTTCAATGTAAGACAACTTCACTCTAAGAAGGTTTAAAGTTAGCGAACTTCAATGTAAGAGAAATTAAATGTAAGATGAGTTCTGTGTAGGAGAATATTAATGTTAGGAAACGTAGGTAAGGAAACTTTAATTACTTACATTTTAAGAAATTCAAAGTTTTTAAGTTTAATTATACTATATTTTATTAAGCAGGGGAATAATATGTTTTTCAAACTCCCACTGTAAAGGCAAAAAACGTCAGTCAGTCTCCCATTGGTTGAAGTAAAGTTATCCCAAAACATATAAAAACTTAAAAAACATCTTTTGATAATGCACAAATACCCGTCCTAGTCCCAAAAAACAACCCTATCCCATATTCCCCAACGCAGACATTGTAAGCCCCCTCTTTCTCTATCTGTTTGACTATGACGATTCTGATATGGGAGAAAAGGTACAGCAAAGGTATTCTATATTAATTATGTATACTATTAACTGTTACACCAATTTGTGGTGTGCAAACGTTTGAGATGGAACGAAGTTTTAAACTAACATGAAAGTGCACTATTTAACGATAACGAATTTTTTGATGAAAGATGCCGCTAATTTGTATTTCTAATGTTATTTTTATTTTGATTTTTTCGAAAAGAATAAAATTATCTATTAAAAAAAATATGTTACCAAAACGTTTGAGCTTGTGACCACAGGTAATAGTTAAATAATGTCATAAACTTACAATCAATAATTTATTCCTCAAACGCGTTTCAATAAACATCATCACCAATGTGTAGCGATAATACATCTAAAACCACTGTTTACATACAATTAATTAAACATAACCTTCAAACAACCTGTAAGTAACTACGAAAGCATTTGTTGGCGTTAACGTATTCCGTTTTGATTTCGGAAATCCGTGGACAATTCGTTGATCTCCGTTTACCGAAAGTCGTACAAATTCCTAAGCGCTGACGTCACGCTCTATTGATTCGGTTTCATACAAATGTTTTTTTAAATATACATCATAAGAGGCTTCCCTTTACAAATTATTTTAGTTTAAACCCGAAGGTCTGTAATTTACAATTATCAACTATTAATTTCCTCTCATTGCAACTAAAAAACGTCTTATTTTTTCTAATTATGAAGATAACATATTCATGCTTGCTATCTAATATTGCACAATGTTTTATCGTTTTAAAATAATGCTATTCTCATTAATTTTTCACTACGGCCAAGTCTCTCGGTTTGTAGATAGTAAAATAATTAACGATGGACAGACAATAACGGGATTTATGTTCTACATTAGGAGGAAAAGTAGCAAAAAATACAAATTAAATTCTTTATACACTCATCTTCATTTCCGATAGTAATATTTGTATATATCTCAATACATGTTCCTGCCTTTCCTAATATTACAATATTTTTCTTTGTTGAGACGTTTTGGAATGACTCCATTTTTAAAAGTTTTGAAAATAGAATCATTCCAAAGCGCGTCGACAAAGGGAAGTATTGTAATGTTAGGTAAGGCAGAAACATGTACTCAAATATATATATATATATATATATATATATATATATATATATATTTACTTCTGTGTATTCAATATCTTTATATAGACAATAAAAATATATTTTACAAAAAAAACAAATTTCTACAAATATATTATTTTTTTCAATAGTTCTGAAATACATAAAAAACAATTAGAATGATTATGCAATATTGCTACAGTAAAGTACAGCAATCTGCATCGAACATCTTGCAGGGGCCACGCATAGCCATACATGTATAAAAACTTGTAAGGCCATGAAAAAATATTTTATAAAAGCATTTTTTAATTACTTATGAGGAAATGCCACGGATTCAAAACAAAAGCAATTTAGGTTTAGTGAAAAAAAAGTTTTTTCTAGACTAAAATAATAATTCGAACAAACTTACAAATCAGCTGATTCGTTTTTTATGAAAGTATTTTAAACTTACAATGATTAGAATAAAATTAAGATTTTATAGCAAAATATTTGTATTTATAAAAGATCACTGAACGGGAGTGTTAGCAACTATATTTACCTCGTCATTTGATTCTAAAATGATTCATGTGTCACTTGGAAGTTTATAATTCGTTGTTGCAAATGAATTTAGGCGATTTTTATGTGTTCGAACTAATCAGTAACATATTAAAGCCTACCCCCTTCAAAATATATAGGCCTTTGGAATATGTACAGGGTGCATTATGGAATATGTATAGGGTGCATTATGGAATATGGGAAAGTGGGTAAAAACGTTATATTTCCAAATTCTCAGAATGTATAATTCTTTAGCATTCGATTATCCTTGGTCTAGTTTCTCAATTACGATTAAAGACAAGCATGTTTGAAAGCCCTTATATAACATGTTTTCTTGTAAAAACCAATATCTCTATTAACATTTTCGTTATAGATTAGCTGGCATTGCATTCAACTGTGTTAAACAATGCTTCTTTAAGACCACCAATAATCTAGCATAACCGTAGTTGTTTGTTTTCAGCTTTACTGTAAGTTATTCTTCAACCTCACTAGATTTATTTCCTTTTAAATTACGCTTTTGGTATCATTTGGAAAAAAACCACTACTTACTGATATTTCTCAGGAGACGCGTTTCGTACCAGGTCAGTGCATTGTTCAATGCTGTGAGTCACGGATAAGACTGTTCCTCAGTGTGCTGTGTTAATTTGAGTCTGTGGTACATTGGGGTTCTGTGGTAGTTGTAAACTATGTGTTCACATATAGTATTTTATTGTGAATGTGTTGTGGATAGTTTTTGTGGTGTTTGTATATTTCGAAGTTTTATGTTGTGTTTAGTTTGTTGCTTTTTTTAAGTAGTGTGGTATTTTTAGATTAGTGTCTATATTGGTGTGAGTGTAGTGTGTTTTGTATGTGTATGGTGTGTGTTTTTTGTTTCTTCCTGTTTCACCTATGTAAAAGCTGGGGCAGTCGTTGAATGTAATTTTATATACTTCTGCCCAGTCGTGTTTGTTCTGGTGTATTTTTGTACTGTGTAGGTGTTTATAGTTGTTTTAGATGTTTTAAATGCTACTTTGTATTTAGCATCTTTAAGAAGCTAGGTGATATTATGTAAGTGTTGCGCTATGTGTGCATTGTTTTTTGATCATTATGTTGTCTATCAAGGTGTGTTTGTATCTGTTTTTATAGTCTGTGTATCATG
This sequence comes from Prosapia bicincta, assembly GCA_036971475.1. Taxonomy (NCBI): domain Eukaryota; kingdom Metazoa; phylum Arthropoda; class Insecta; order Hemiptera; family Cercopidae; genus Prosapia; species Prosapia bicincta. The sequence goes on from JBAIZL010000001.1 coordinate 393,619,588, forward strand.
GAGTGGAAGGCAGCATATTTGTGTCGTGTGAGCTGATTGGAAGTGGCGTGTATAACTCTGTCAGTAGTGGTGGGCTTCCTGTATATTTCTAAAATGTGTTTGTTGTTTTGTTAGCATTAGCTCTAGAGAGTTTTGTTTGTTCTGTTGTTCTGTTTCCAGTCTGAAGTTTTTGTTATTGTGTAATTTGTTTATGTAATTGTGGAACGTGTTTATCTGTCTAATATTTCCGTTGTATAAGATTAGGATGTCATCTACGTATCTGTACCAATATATTATTTTGTGGGTGTATTTGTTGTTATGATTTATTTTTTATTTAGATTCTGTATGAATATTTCTGACTTAATGCTTGAAATTTATTGACAATATTTCCTTTTAATTGTTGTCTTTACTTGTACGCCGAAAACCATATTGCCTTGAACACTTAAAAAAAACGGCAATTAAAATGGAAAATTTGGATTTCCAAACGACGTCGTCTAATCTTCCACAAGTTTTGTTTAGACAATTAAAACGCGTTTGGAAGATATAGTTCCCATTCTTGAAAGCTCATGAGACGAAAGTTAAAAACCTTTTTATTAACTACGACCCACTTCTAACCCATTTTAATACAGCCTTGTAAGGACGATAAACAACAGGGTTTTAGTCACAAGACAAACTCTTATAATGTTACCAATTTATTATCATACTAAGATATCTCAAATTATTGATTATAGAAACATATATTTTAAGCCGTTGTTTTTGATGGACGTTCTCTCCAAATCTGTTTTATTCCAGTCAGACGCTTTCGGGGTGCCATATTCAAGTGCTTCCTACTTAATATTTCATCTCCCAAGTGTAATGCAGTAATATTAATGGTGTTTTTTGTTTGTTTTTTAACAACCCTGCCCATCCATTACACCCTCTCGACAAAGTGGTTGTCCACCCTTAAACCTTCCAACCCTTATTAATACAACTGACGCCATAAATCAAACGAAATTACTTCTTAATGTCTATCACTTGTCATAAAAGTCCGAAATATGATCAATTTCAAGAAAATAATTTTTCTTCGGAAAATGTCAACATAGCCCGACAAAAGTAAAAAAATAACTACCCCTGGAGTAATGGGACGTAGCGTAATGATTTATAACTGGCCGAACGTGGCTCGGGGGTGGGAGGGTGGAATATCCACTAGCATTGATATAAATGAGAGCATTTACAGGCTTATTGGCTTCCCCTGGCCCGAACTAAAAACCTCCCTTCCTTTGTCTTTTATATTAAAACCAACATTTCGCGTTATGACTTGCGCCCTTTCTCAGTTAACGGTTGTTTCTCCCCCTTTTCTTCTATTATGAAGACGGTTTTTTACCCTCTTGCTTCTAAAAACATGTGTGTGTGAGTGTGCGTCTTTAAGGGTGAAGTGGGGTGAGATGAGTTCGGCTAAGAATGGGTGTAATCTGAAATAATGGTTTTGTTTTAAAAGTATAACTCGCTTGAAGGCTTAAGTGCGTGCTCCAATCAAGAATGGTTTATTAAAAACGACGGCCGTAGAATAACCAAAACCGTTTTGCTTTCGAATTTCAATTGAAAATATGTTTTTAGTATTAATGTTATTTTATACAGCCAATTTTCTGGTTAGCATTATTTACTTTCATGTTAACGATTATTTTTTTAAAAAATATTCTCTAAAAAACAAACTAGAATATTTCTCCCACACGTTGAAGATTAATTGATTGTAAAGATTGTATAAAGGGGAGAAGAAGAAATCGCACTACGCATGCGTAGCGTAGCGTCCTTGAGGTAGACCTACTCTTTCTTGGGGCTTCAGAGAAGTCGTTAGAAAGTAGGATGGTGGAATTAAGAAGTCTAAGGAAACTGTGTAATGGCACAGTGGATAATGTAACACAGAAACATATGCTCTAGCGTGGATAGAGAACTTTCTTCAGTTTAATTCAGTTCTCTTACATTAAAGTTTTTTTCCTTTGGTGGTGTCTATCATTGAGGTTTTCTTAGATTGATGTTATCTTACATCTCTAATCTGTATGTAATCTTGAAAGTGAAAACCGGATCGAAATTCTCTTTCATTAAAATTCTCTGACACTGCCGACACCTAATATTAAGGGTTTCTTAGATTGAAGTTCTGTTACATCGGACTTCCCTTACATTGAAATTCACTTACACTGAAGTTTTTTACATTTAATTTCTCTTACAATGAAGTTCCCTAACATTGTCGTTTCCTTAGACAGCAGTTCTCTTATATTAAAGTTAACTTACTATGAAATTATCTCACACTGAATTTTTACCATGAAGATCTCTTACACTGAAGCTCTCTAGTGATGTTCATTTACATTAAATTTGTCTTGGATTGAAATTCCATTAACTTGGAATTTTTTTCATTGAAGTTCTCTTACACTAAAGTTCTCGTAAACTGAACACACTAACACTAGTTCATTTACACTGAAGTTATCTTACATTGAAGATATCTTGTTCATACGTTTTCTTAAATTAACTATATCTCAGATTGAAATCGCCTTTTATTGTATTTCCCTTAAAATGAACATTTTTTTACATTGACGTTCTCATACACTGAAGTTCTCTTACATTAAAGTTCACATACACTAACGTTCTCTTAAACTGAACACACTGATACTAGTTCTTTTACACTGAAGTCCTCTTAAACTGAAGTCCTCTCACACTCAAGTCCTTTTACACTAACGTTCCCCTAAACTAAAGTCCTCTTACACTGAAGTTCTCTTAAACTTAAATTCGCTAACAGGTAAGTTCTCTTACATTGACGTTCTCTTTTACTGAAGTTCTCTCACACTAAAGTCCCCTTAATGTGAAACTCTATTACACTGGTTAACTTGCACTTCAGGTTTAGCGTTCACGATTGGATTGACTCTAAGAACTCATTTTTCACTAATTCAAGAACAATATAACTTCTAAAACATGAAGTTGGTTTACTAAAAACGCCTTCAACTAATAGCTTAAATGTAACACTGCTTGGAAATGTAAACATAAAATGCACACATAACACATATATGTAAGTCCTTGCAGAAACTTTAACAGAATGATGCAAACTTTTATTTCTTTCTGTAGTTATTGTTAACTTAACCGAGAGGTACAATGAAGAAAAAATTAAATTTTAAATTACAATTCCCAAGTTTTGCAGAGGATTATAAAAGCGTCTCGTTCTGACAAGGGAAAGTCAACCCGTGCAATTTCCGCCGACCTTACGCTAGTCGCAAGAAAATACGAGAAAATTGGACAATAAAGAAAAATATAAAAAGGACGGAGCGGAGGTAAGGCCACAACTCCTAATTACTGTGACTGTGGGGGCGCAGGAAGGGGTTGTAAATTAACCAATCGTGCGCCGAGACGGAGTAGCACACCTGAGTCCGGCCATAAACTTTGCCGCACACTTTATGGCCCTATGCAGAGTACGGTTTGACTTGTGTTGCCATGGAAACGCTTTTACATACGTTAATAATATTGTTTGGAATAAAATTTATTGCGTTTTAATGTAGGGCTTGAATCTGGAGCTGCGGCGGTTAGTTAGTTTAGTAATCTGATGGAAAATATGTCAACTATAAATAATACATTTCTCCCCTGGCGAAAAAACAGTTTTGGTTATCGCCAAAGAATATATTGTATACATACTAAAATAAAAAAGTAAATATATGAATAAACAATAATATAATAATAATACTATTCAATAAATAACAACATAATAATAAAAATAGCAAACTAACAATAAATCACAACACAATAGTAAACGACAAATAAAAACAATAAGTAACAATAAATAAATAACAACACTATAACAATAGGCTTTAAAAAAATGTATAATAAAAAAAAATTTGTTTTAATAATAAACATCTATACACAAAACACACATAGACAACAAAATATATGTATAAAAATTATAATTTATAAATATTATCATAATATATATAGCCTGTATAAAAATTTGAAACAGTAAATTTTAAATAATATATTTAAGTGTCACATGAAATCTATGCCACGATCAATGGCCGTGGCATCGTCTCTTAAGTAATGAAAAAATTGAATTAAAGTGAACAGCTTTGGCAAACTTAGAAAAGAAGAAATTTGAACGAGTGGCTAAGAACATCTTGAAGCATAACTTACACCAAACACTTACATTTCATACCTAGCTACAAACGCCCTCAAAAATAAACTCGCATTCCTCTCATTGGAAAACATACATCTAAAAAAAAAGTATTGACAAAATGACAAACTGGGAATAATTGCAAATTTATAAACATAAAATAATGTAATAAACGAACAAGTACAAATAAAATAAAAAACGATAAATTATTTAACTTAATTGGCAAAATTTACCTCAAGAGAGGTCAAAACTAACACACAGTGGCAACGGAATTCTCATACAACCGCCTACTACAAAAACCGTCAGTTTTCTTAAAAGCTTAAAAATGAGAGCACATAATTAATAGTTCTTGAAAGTCGACTCGCAGATATACCAAGTAAGATTGTTTTTCAAGTACATAGGAGTGTAAGTAATATAAATATGTATATATATATTTATACACATACACACACACACACACACACACACACACACACACACACACACACACACACACACACACACACACACACACATATATATATATATATATATATATATATATATATATATATATATATATAAATATAAAAATTAGTTAACGCATTAAAATATTTCAAATACAAGACTGTTTTAATTTATATATCTTTTAAAGCTTTTCGCCAGTAAAATAAGCATCTTCGGGGAAAACAATGATATATAAAAATATTTTATTTTTTATAATATACCTCAAGACAGGTCAAAACTAACACACAGTTACAACGGAATTCTCATACAACTGCCTACTACAAGAACCGTCAGTCTTCTTAAAAGCTTAAAAATGAGAGCACATAATTAATAGTTCTCGAAAGTCGACTCGCAGATATACCAAGTAAGATTGTTGTTCAGGTACATAGGAGTGTAAGTAATATAAATATGTATATATATATTTATACACATACACACACACACACACACACACACACACACACACACACACACACACACACACATATATATATATATATATATATATATATATATATATAAATATAAAAATTAGTTAACGCATTAAAATATTTCAAATACAAGACTGTTTTAATTTATATATCTTTTAAAGCTTTTCGCCAGTAAAATAAGCATCTTCGGGGAAAACAATGATATATAAAAATATTTTATTTTTTATAATATACCTCAAGACAGGTCAAAACTAACACACAGTTACAACGGAATTCTCATGCAACTGCCTACTACAAGAACCGTCAGTCTTCTTAAAAGCTTAAAAATGAGAGCACATAATTAATAGTTCTCGAAAGTGGACTCGCAGATATAGCAAGTAAGATTGTTTTTCAAGTACATAGGAGTGTAAGTAATATAAATATGTATATATATATTTATACACATACACACACACACACACACACACACACACACACACACATATATATATATATATATATATATATATATATATATATATATATATATATATATATATAATTAGTTAACGCATAAAAATATTTCAAATACAAGCAATGTTTTAATTTATATATCTTTTAAAGCTTTTCGCCAGTAAAATAAGCATCTTCGGGAAAAACAATGATATATAAAAATATTTTGTTTTTTTATAATATTCTTTTTCCTGAAGATGGTAATACTTATCTCTTTGACGAAAAGCTTTAAAAAATATTAAAATTAAAACAATTCTTGTATTTGAAATATTTTTATTCGTTAACTATATTACAAGCAAATGTATCACCATATGTAATATATATATAAAGAACATAAGTCAAAATACAAATACAAGAATTATAATTGAATTTACAATTTAAAGCTTTTCGTTGGCTAACAGTACCATCATCAGGAATATTAAACAATTAAAATTAACATATGTGCAAATTAGAACAAATAAATAGCTATGCCAAATCAAAAACAATGTTGTTAAGAATGTAGTGAAGTCAAAAATATCACAAAATTGTTTAAAGGTAGCAACATAAAATTCGCATATAATACTAATAATAAATTAATAAATATAATGAGTAATAATAATATTATTAATATGCATGAAAAAAACGGTGTATATAGCCTAAATTAGAATGTGATTATTGTAATAAAGTTTATATAGGACAAACTAAGACAAAACTTAAAGATAGATATAAAGAGCATTTTAATACATATAAAAAGACAGAAATTTATAAATCAAATTTTGCTAGTCATTGTATTAATAATAATCACATATTTGCTAATATAGATAATATGATACTTGTAAAAGAAATTAACAAATGCCTAAGAATGAATATTTATGAAGCTTTAGAAATACATAAATATAATACTAATAATGAGTTGATAAATGAACACATACAAGTAAAATCTAAATTTGATAATATATTCAGTGTTTGTAATGTTAGGGCAGCAAAATTAGAAAAAAAAATTAAAAATTAAAAAAATTCCTAAAAACATTGTAATTGATTTGGCATAGCTATTTATTTGTTCTAATTTGCACATATGTTAATTTTAATTGTTTAATATTCCTGATGATGTTGGCACTGTTAGCCAACGAAAAGCTTTGAATTGTAAATTCAATTATAATTCTTGTATTTGTATTTTGACTTGGTTCTTTATATATATATATATATATATATATATATATATATATATATATATATATATATATATATATATATATATATATATATAAAGAACATAATTCAAAATACAAATACAAGAATTATAATTGAATTTACAATTCTTGTATTTGTATTTTGAATTATGTTCTTTATTAATACACAAGAATACATATTGCGATATATATATATATATATATATATATATATATATATATATAAAGAACTAAGTCAAAATACAGATACAAGAATTATAACTTATAATTCTTGTATTTGTATTTTGACTTAGTTCTTTTTAATACACAAGAATTACACAAGAATACACATATTGGGAATTTATATATATATATATATATATATATATATATATATATATATATACAGTTTATAATAGTAATTTAATTATAGAATGCTATTATGTAACTCAAAGCCTAAAATGTCTCTACTCTTTACGTAAATAATTGCATTTACTATAGACAAATATTTAGTACTGTGAAACGTAAAAACCTTCTAACCTATAATTTTTTAAAAGACATAGTAAAACATAAGATTCAATTATAATCTTAAACTACAACTAATTTTGTATAAACTAATAAGAAACCAATGAATACATTTGATTCCCCATTTATGCCTACCCTATTATTTTAGTCTCTGAGAAAAGCTTTCATTTTAATAAGAAACTTTAACCTTTATAGTTTCTAACTAATTTGAGGTGATACAAATTGTAAGCCTCTATCTTATTTTATTTGTCCATGAGTGCAGACATTGGGTTTAGAGGACAAATGTATACAATTGGAAACATTTGTACGCTTTGCACCACGATTTCAGTGCTCTCATTGCTTGTTTCGAAACGTGTTTTATCGTTCCATCGTAATAGAGGTTTAGCCAGTGTTGCCAATTATGAAATTTACCCAGCGGCTCAAATTTACGATTATTTTACTTTCTTTTACGGCTTTTTATCCTTCTTTATCAAACTATGACAGCAAATAAAACAATAAAACCGCGTTCACTGAAACGTGAAATACAATTTAAGTAAATAAACCCTTAGCGCCAGGAAATACTAAACTAAGAATTCCTTATGCACATTTTGCAAGGTTACAATTCCTTTAGTAATATAAAATTACATTTATTGTAGCTAACTGTTTATTTATTTTAATCCTACTGCATGTTTCCTACACTAAAACGTAATTTTGTGTTGTTATAGTTTAAGATTTTACCAACAGGCATGTCTGTTTTACCTTTGATGTGCAACAATCAATAATGCCTAGTATATCAGTTGTTGGCAAGGTAGGAAATGCTTCGTCCATAATCATATTCGTCTCTTTCGTACACTTCTTCAAAATCTCGCTTAAGTGACAGAAGGCCCACCTAAAACAAACAGTGCTCTGTGATATTTTAAATGTTATTTTATACGGATAGTGTGATTATTTTGTATCCCTTACATTAATTTGTTAACGATAGTGTAAATTATTTATATATCTTAATCAAAACTTTATTTGATCAGTTCTACAGTAGATTTTCCCATTCCTTCTATTAGTTCACACTCTCCCTATATATATATATATATATATATATATATATATATATTATTCAAATTTTCAATTGGTGATAAAATACTTTTTATTCGTCCACTCAAGTTCAAATACATTTTTTTAAAACTTATAGTGAATGACATTTGATATTAATACAGTTTTGTCAAACATCAATTCATTAATTAAATTTAATGAATTAATTTTAATTTGATATGGTAGAAAAACGTTTCACAAAAGGGGCAAGGTATGCAATATAGTTATTTCGTCCCATTGAATTTAAAATAAGTGATGAGATATGATTTCATAAAACAGCTGTCTTCGTGTTATAGGTTATGTGGTAGAACAGTTGTTTATAACGCATTGGTTATGTTATTTTATTTATATTAACTGTAATTATTTAATAAAAAGTAAATAGGATAAATTTTTTTTTATTTAAGTAAGAATTGCCTTTAAAAATTTCTTGTAAGTTTCAGTTTAAACAAAATCGTATTGCCTTTAGTTAATATAATATTGTAAAAATTAAATTCCAATTGGCTCCACCTTCAGAACGTTAATTTTTGTTCGCCTAGTAATGTATAAAAGACATTACTATATCGTAGTAAAGATGAGTAGGTTTAAGGGAAAATTAAACATCCCCTAACCTGGGGGATGTTGAGTTATGTTGAAGGGTAGGCGGATTGTATTTATGGTTAAGGAAGAGCCTTACTTCCTACGAGGATCAGCATGTGATGTTTATCCATTGCACCCCGTGAGGTATAGGGATGGAAGGATATGTTAAGGTACAAACGTTAAGCTAATAAAATAATAAGTATTTGGGGTTTGTTAGGTCATATTTAGCTAATTTTGATTGTTTAAAAAAATCAGTCTAATAAGCAAGTAAAGATCACCACATAGCATAAAATTATGGATTATGACATCACCAACTCAATCTTTTGTAAACCTAACGACTAACGATTTTAAAAATTCTTTACCGTTTTCTCTTTAATAATAGTCACACATTTCTTCAGTAAACATTAACGCCACTGTCAACACCTATTTTTCATTCCTTCTATTAGTTCACACTGTTCTTATATAGGTATATATATATATATATATATATATATATATATATATAGAACAAAAGTCAAAATACAAATACAAGAATTATATTTGAATTTACAATTCAAATATAATTCTTGTATTTGTATTTTGACTTTTGTTCTTTATTAATACACAAGAAAACATATTGCGATATTTATATATATATATATATATATATATATATATATATATATATACCTTGTTCAAATTTTCAATCGGTAATAAAATACTTTTCATTTATCCACTCAAATTTAAGTACATTGTTTTAAACTTTTAGTGGATGACACTTGAAGTTAATACTGTTTGTTCCGAATATTATTGCAATAATTAATTTTAATAATGAATTAATTTTAGTTTTACATGAAAGAAAAAAGTTTTACAAAAGGGGCAAGGTATGCAATATAGTTACTTATTTTGTCCCATTTGTTTTAAAATAAGTGATAACATATGAGTTCATAGAACAGCTGATATAATGTTATAGGTATGTGGTAGAACAACTTTTTTATGGATAGGTTATGTTTCTTTATTTATATTAATTATAATTATTTATTAAAATGTAATTAAAATAAATTGTGTTTGTTGACCTAAGTAGAAATGAACTTCAAAAGATTTTTGTTTATATTACTTGCTTAAAATATTTGTAGACAATTTTTCAAAAATATAAACACTGAAAAATTATATTGATGTTGGTTATTTTTCCAAATACTTTTGTAAAATTATTAATTAAAATTTATTTTACTATATAGATATTTTTAAAAATGCCTTTCTAATTTCATGTCCAGTTCTATCCACTGATTCTAAAGCCCTTTATTAATTAAGGGTCGCCCCAATCTGCACCGGTCAATAATAAAGCGAAGAGGCGCAGTAAAACGCGAATTAAATCACTTAATCTGATTAAAGTGGAGGCCGTCCTTTAAGGGAAAACGTTTTTACGATATAATTGCAAGCTCCTGAAGTACGAGCTTGGAGCGTCGCCACACGTGCATGGCGTCGCCAGGATCGTCAAAGCCTAACCTAGATTTAAGACTAACCAATTATTTAAAACCCTTAGGGTCCACTCGGACCGGACGAACGTGTTATTGAGTATTTAAACGTGACAGTTGTAGAATAGTCGTTTTTTAAATGCTAACGCTAGTTTTTGTTCTAGATTTTCTGTTCATGAATGGTAAAATGGATTAAAGAAGAAATATGACTAAAATTTAAACCCTGTTGTGTAACAAAAATCTTCAACGATAAAATTTCTTGCATTATTTTACAAATCATAGCAAAGACTTGTGTGTATGGGTAAGATTGAAGTACGGGCATGTTACTCCCTGGTTGACGATATAGGGCCATCATTGAATGGGTGCGGTGCACATGGTCCCTGTATATTAAAAATTTGGACATTGTAGGGAAAAAAATACACAATAAGTCTTCTAACTATGACAGAGAGGTAGAATAACTGCTGACATAACATGATTCCAAGTTCTTATTACAACTTTCACCTGCTACGACATTGATAAGATAAGAGAACATACAGGTAAGCTATGATTGATATTATTTTCTAAGCGTCAAATGTTTTTCAACTTTGAAGACGCATAAAGTAAAAACTATTGAATCGATTTTAATTTTGAAAACTTGATTCTTCTCAGGAAGATAACTACGTTTTATATATAAACATTAAAATTATTCATAAAATGCTCAATTATTACAAATAGTTATTTAATTTTAAAAAAAAGACCAATTTCTAGGAAAAATATATTGTCAATTAATACAATGTATAGGAATTCGGTACAATTCGGTTTAAACTGTTATATAGAGTGATATATATAAGTAATAGGGACCTGTAAAACCACAAAAGAGGCTCATATTCATTCATATACCACAATTAATAATACAAAAAGTAAATAAAAAAATGTTAATAATGAAAATATTAATTTCATGTTTTTTCGAGTAATGCGTGTTTTTTTACATTACAAAAGTTGTTTAGTTTTGTAATGTTCAGCAACATTAAAAACATATAAATATTTCTTTTTGTAATGATTACTTTACATAAGTCGTATGTTTGCAATTAAAAACCTTTTTTACAAGCTTAGTATGCATTTTAGCAAAAGTGTGTTAGTTACTAAATTTTTATAATTTTTAGTATCTTATTATTTCAGCTATCTGGTCTATAATTACACAAAAACTACTTTTCTTAAAACCATTGTAAAAAAATTTGTATTTGCAAAATTCAATTGTTTTGAAGTTATATTCATATCCAGCAATCCCAAAACCTATCTATACAACTTTTCGTCTACTTTTAACCACATTTTCTACCATGTCCGAACTTCCGATGTAAAGGAACCATGCGGTGGTAGGGCCGCTTACGTAAAGTAGACCTGCCCTCAAATGAACATAGTGTCTACCCTCTACCAGTGATATAAAATCGTGTGAAAATCAAATTTATCTATATCGTTTATTTCAATCGGGGCCCCATAGTTAAATCTTGAAAGGCCAAAATTCTCGTTTACACCGATTTACATTCGATCCGGAATTACACCTGTAAATTTAACCTATATAAAGTAAAACTTCACCCTACGACAGCTTTTACTAAGGTATAATGTCACGCTTAGCGATTGCAATTCTATGTTCCATGTTACCAATGTTACTGAGGACGTATTAACATCAGATTATTCCTTATTTTCTAAACAAAATTTTTTAAAATTATATCCTTGTTTATTTTTGAAAAATAATAATTTTAAAATAAAAATCATTGGTTTAATTAGGCAAAATTCAATGCCAACAACATTTTATTTTAGGGGGGGTCTTTCAGTATACAGACGATATATGTACACGATATAGGCGGTATCATTGAATCTATTATGGGACCACTTGAGAGTAGAACTACTCTCAATTGAGGTGAAAAAATCTGTCTACCCAAAACAACAGACACTCGTATGAAAATCAAATTAATCTATATACGATTTTGTTTAATTCAGTTGGATCCTTATAGTGGTGTTGAAAGGCCAAATGATCGGAAAACCGGTTTACACCTAATAACATTCGACCCTGAATTACACCTCTTAATTAATCCAATATATAAAGTAAATCTTCAGACTACGACAGTTTAGGGTACAAAAGTACAATTTACTTAAAAAAAGCTCTAAAAATGAAGCCTTTCTGGTTATTTTAAAAAAAATATATTTATTTAAAATAAAATTATTCTCTTTGGTATTTACCTTATATTAGACAACATTCAGCCCCAACAACAGTGTATTTTAGGAGGGACCTTTAGTAAGTACAGAAAAGTATTTTTGTTGTTAGATTGAATTAGATACGACTAGGAACGAACTAGCTATAGTTCAGCATTGCTGTGCTGTTTTAGATTGTGTTCTGTCGTCTAAACGTCTTTTTTCTCCTCACTTTACTCCAGCTTACTTCTATGAAGAATAGATTAGGTTAGGTTAGAACTAACATAAATTTATATACCTAAATTGGCAATACTTCCAACATACAGTTTTACCTGATAATTCATTATTTCCAAATTCTGTGTTTCCTTACATGATTTAAAAATATGTCTGTATTTATTTCCGTAAATAATTATTTCTTAATATGTACATGGAAACCCTGTTTCTTCTGCCATTCTCTTTATCTGTATCCCTACTTGTCATCTTCTTATAAATTGTTTTTATTAATTTCTTCTCCTATTTTCCCATTTATTTCGTAACATTTCTTCTAATAAATATTCTATAAACCAGACTGGTTCTTCTTTTAAAACAAACAAAAATGCAACTCGATATGTTTCCAGATCGATATTGTCAGATGTCGGACTTCACTTAAGGCGGGTGTCAGTGTGAAACTTTACACTGTTTGTTCCAATCAGAAGAATGACGCCTTATGTTACGCGCGTGAAGTGCTGTCGTTATTCAAAGAATATTTGATAGCATCGGATTTCACAACAATGAAAATTGTCTAAGATCCCGCTCGTGCAGAGTACGAATTGTGTGCTTAGCGAAGAAGAGACTTGGGTGGGGGATGCGGTGGTTGGCCTAAGTTTGGCATTATGAGCCAATCAAATTTTAAGTTTTATCGTAATCAAGAAAAGAATTGTGAAATGCTTTTAGTTTCGGATCTGGGGGAACTGCTAAAGTGTAAGAAGAATTGGTTTTTCGTGACCTACAAATATTTACAATTATTTCTACTTTGTAAAGGTAAATGTTGTAAGAATCATATATTTGTTACTAGTATTATTATTTGTTTAGTTTTAGTTTATAATTTTATTAAAGCGCTAACAGGACAGTATAATACCCACTTCTATGTGCAATATGTGTTACCCACTTCAACTCCCTCTTTCATTAAAGTGCATTCAAATAGGGGGGTGTACTTAGTGGGAAGGTTACAGTGGAAGACGAAAACATATAAGCACTTTGCACACGAATATTACAAAATTTTTTGAAAATTATAATTTAAAAAACTTTACAAAAGGGTTGATGTTTCAAATGGAATTGGTGCTGTCACTAAAATTAGAATTATCAAATTATCAAAATTTCGAAAATTATACTTGACATTGTAACCAAAATCTAATTATTTTATTCCAAAACATTTATGGTCAAGATAATCTAACTTCTTACCCCTACTTAGGAACGTGAAAACAAGTATAAAATGTCATTGAATTATTACCTTACATTTATCTCAACATTTCAAAAATATTTGCAGGTTTAAAATTTTAAAACTTTACTTTAGGCCATCAAAACATGTTGACTTTTATTTACATACACACACACGCACATCCGCATGTGTGTATATATATATATATATATATATATATATATATATATAATAACAGTCATAAAATAAGCTTGAAAATGATCCGTAATTATTAGTTCTCGAAAGTCGACTCACAAATGTACCAAGTAAGATTCTTGTTTAAGTACATTAGATTATATGTTACCGTATATATATTTATATATATTAAATATGATGATATGTTTTCTTGTAATATAATAAATGAATAAATTTATTTCAAGAATAAAAGAATTGTTGTTCGTATGTTTCCATAACTCTAGCTATTTCATTGTATATATTTTGTAAAAATATTTCTGATAATATGCTTACCATAGGAAATCCCATTGTTATCCATCTCCTAGATCATAAATTTTGTTATGATGTAAAAGAATATTTGATATAATATGATTATTAATGTATTTGATATTTCTTGCGTTATTGTTTCATTTTGTTCATTTTATTGATATTATTTTTCTATTATTTTGAGTATTTGTATTACAAGTATGTTATTATACATGTTGGTAAAATCATTTGATATTAATTTTGTACTATCAATTTTGACAGCGATTTTTGTACGCTTGATAAAATAATGTTATATATATATATATATATATATATATATATATATATATATATATATATATATATATATATATAGTAAGAGATGTGTTATAATCCAATGTTTCCATTTTTCTCCCTTATTATATTTGTATATTTATATTTTATTCATACAAGCAACAATAACATTCCTAGATGTTTTATTAATCATGTTAACATGAAAATATTTTTAAAGAATCTTACTAACCATTGAGTTAAGATGACTTTATTAAGTATTGCCAAAGTTCTAATAGACCTACCCCTGTTAAAGTATAGAACCTATATAATTTCTTTCAACTCTTGAATGATAAATATTACATATTTATAATATGAATAAATTTAGACTCATTACGTAACACTGTTTATAAATGTTTAATGTTTATATATATATCTAAACTAACAAAATGAGACATATCAGAACATACATACCTCATTAATTACACATAAAAACTATTTTATAACTAAATATTTTGCAGTGCGTTGGTAAAAATTCAGATAGAAGAACCCTTTACACGATATATAGTGCCTTAAAATCCGCTTCTTATAGATAGAATCATTATAGTAAGTGTACAATAACTGTATCTAAACGAGCTGTCATAAGCGTTGATATTTTTTTATTTATATTCCTCCTACTAGCTCACACTCTCCTGATATATCTCTTTTACAAATTTTCAATTTTTAATAACATACGTTTTCACTCATTCAGTCAAGTTCAAATGCATTTTCTTTTAAACTGTAGTGGATCACAATTGTTGTTAATATAGTTTTTCCAAATATTAATTTAATAATTAAATCATAAAAATTTGGGGGTCTAGGTCGGATTCGAACTGAGTACCTACGTATTTGAATCTCTAGCGGGAATTGGCACTGTGACAACTTTCCCATAAATAGTACGAGGAATATACTTCTCATAGATGTAGGCGTTATGAAGTTTTCTGTTGCCCCCATCTGGTTGTCGTTGAAACGTCCATTGTACAACTTTACATTGTTGCCATGGTTACCACACAATATCGTAAATAAATCTCTAGGATTAAAAATTATTGAAAATAACAAAATAAACAAACTATCTGGATTAACGTTATCGAACCTTGCTTCAAAAAAGGACAATGCGAAAGGAAAGCGAAAAAAAACTACAACAAAATGTAAGCGACGAAAAATAAGAAAGCGTATAAATAGTAAGAAAAATAATAATACAGACCATACATAGAAAAGAAAATGGAAAATTGCAAGGAAATTGGCTTTCTATGTTGCCACTTAATATTGTTATTCTGACATATGTATATACATATTTATATTAATCCTAATTATAAAATAAATAGACATTAACATAAAATTTTTCTTTGTTGATTTCAGTTGGAATTTCCTTTTAAAAATTTATATTAGCTTACTTGTTTAAGAAAAAGACATAAGTCTTAAGACATAAAGTGTTTAGTAATAAATTTTATTTTGTCTCTGTTTGAATTAAAATAATGAAATATTACTGTTATTAATGCGAAATCTAAATAAAATCGCATACTCTATAATAAATCACAGAGGAAAGAAAGTGTGCCAAGTGCCTAGGCCATCCCTTGCGCAGACGGAGTAAGGCTTAATATATTTAGAGTTCAAATGGAAATATATGTAATTTCTTAATGCTGTGTTCCAAAGTTGGCTGCCATGACTAGACCACATATTCATATTAACTCTTTAACTACTTGGGCAAGATTTATAGCCAAAGTTGGTAGAACTGAGTTCAATGTACAAAGCTTCTGTACGCGAAGCGGGGTTTAGAAAATACGCCTTTATAGCAAAATGTTAAATTGATTTCTTTCGGAGCATTTTTTTCGCGTTTATTGGATTCGGTTTGTTTTCAGCAGGTGAATTTATTAACAAGGGGATCGTGATTCGGAAGGCTGACGTTTTTAGTAGAGATCAAAAAATTAAGATAGCCTAGTAGTGACAGAGTACAATTTGTGATGTCTCATTTACCCCCTAAAATCCAATATCTTACGTCATTTAATTATAAATTCCTAACGTATTAATAAAGAAATACATTCAGCGTTTTGAAGTGTAACGAGTTATAGTACAAGATATATTGTTTTACATACGAGTAAACCGATAGAACTTTACTGATCACTTAGGAATTCTAACGGGAATGCGTGAAAATTTCCACTTTCTAAATCCATACAAGATATATACGAGCGTGTAGCTCTTTCTCTCAACATATAACAAATTTTTCCGCAGATTTTTGAATTCTATGTATCTTAGGTTAACGCTAACAGTTGTTTCCGTCGTTAATTAGAGGTTATTTAGAGGCTATGTTTAACCATTTTCAAATGCAATTTCCTATTGTACTTCCAAAAGTAGTTATCAGGAACATCGTAAATAAAATCTACAAGATTAACATAAAAATCATTTCAATCTGAAATTTTGCCACCCCCTTCTTAACACTTTAATAATTATTTTCCCCATAAACTACCCGAAATTAATGTAGGCCTATAGGTCTGTCAGTTGTTAAAAATTAAGTGATTTTATGTATACAAATTGAAATATAGATGTTTGCATACTATGCTGCACAACTGAAAATAACTAGCTGAAGCCCCATACATTGGCTTACCTTACATTCTGACGATGACCAGCTTAACTACGAGACCACAAGACCGGGTCAAAATATGACCTTACCCTACTTGACCTGTTTAACTAAAGGCACCTGTGAACAATCGTGCAGGATCTGCTGCTTGTTCTACAGTAGAAATTCATTTCCAGTATGTTAATATGTTAGGGTCTACAAGAATATTTTCTGATATAGCCTTTCCAAAGAAAGAATTATCTCTCAAATCTAAATGCATTGAATCAGTTAAGAAGAATATTGACTGTAGGAAAAGGTGGAAAGAATTATTGACAGAGCAACTTAATCTACTACATATTTATCCTGTTTAATGTTTGCACAATAATATCATTTTTTTCATAGTGGAGCTAGGCTGGTTTAACTTTAAACATTATATAATTATACACCAACAAAGAACAACAAAGAAAAATTTTATTTTAGTTACTTTTTATTAAATAATTACAATTTATATTAATAAATTAACATAACCTTACGCATTAGAACAGCTGTTATAACAACATTACCTATAACATAAAATCAGCTGTTTCATGAAATCATATGTTATGACTTGTTTTAATCAAAATGGGACGAAATAACTATATTCCATACCTTGTCCCTTTTGTGAGACGTTTTTCTCTCATATAAATCTAAAATTAGTTCCCTAAATTTATTTAATGAATAAATATTTGAAAAAATTGTATTAACATCGATTTTAATTCCCTACAAGTTTAACAAAATGTATTTGAACTTGAGTGGATGAATAAAAATTACTTTTTTAACTATTGAAAATTTGAACAAGATATTTATTAAGATATTTATATATAAGGACAATGTGAACTCAGGGAAACAATTGGATAAACCAAGCATCATAGACAATCCATGAGCGAAATTTAATGCCCAACTCTACTCTAACCCACACTACATACGGTTTTGTGGTTTATTTCGGGCATGCCAATTCGACATTTTGACTTTATGTTCAATCAAAATTCAATCACAAGCCACCTGCCTATCTATAGAGGCTCCGCATACGTACGTATTGCAGTGATTGGGCCTAAATGCCTTCACTGTATTGAAAGAATAATCATTTTCATATTTTATAGTAAGCTGTTTCTGATATCTCGCTTGATGTCTGTATCTGTGTGCGCTCTTTGAGTTCCGATATGTTTGATATATATATTGGCGTTCCGTAATGTGCATTTTATTTTGAATGTATATTTATCATCGGAAGAGACATTTGAAGTCTTTTTTTGTTTGTTTATATTTCAAAGCAGGAGATGAACAATTTTCTCCATTTCTCAAAAACGTTTCAAATGTTAAATTTTATTTACTTTATATAAAAATCAATATTTACTGTGTGCAAGAAGAATTATTTAATAGCTTTTAATGAATTGGAATCAAATAAATTTTAAAAAATAATAAAACGAAACAAACAAAAACCGAAAACTTGAATAAAAACAAACTAAACGCAATTCAAATATTAAAAACTGAACTTTGTAGTTTGGAAAAAAATCAATAAAATTCTAAACAACAAATATTAATATACAATCTACAATAAGAAACACAAGTAAAACAAAGCATAAATACAAAAACGAAAGAAAAACAAGAAACGAGAATTATTCATTATCGATCACTCCAATTGTTTTTATTAAATATTATGTTTATTTTTATGATGTATTTAATCTTTTGGGACTTTTTGTATGTAGGTATTTTCGTCTTTTCTTTCTGATATTATTTTGTATAAATTTATACAATGTCGTTTCAAATATTATTCATTTATTGTATTGTATTTGTGATTTTTTTTATTAGTTTATTGTAGTTTTGGTTTTTTCAATAATATTGTTGTATTAATTTTAATTTTTTTTTTTTTAATTTCACTTTTATTATATTTTGCTATCTTTTCATTTGCTCTCCGTTCTTGGTTCGGTATTGTTTCTGCATTGGATTTCTCCTTTCGTACCGCTTATTGCATGTGGCCATAGTGAATGGAAACAATATATTTGAATTATATCTAAATTCGAAATTAATAGATCGTAAGAGATAAGGTACATATGAATTTAAAGTAATTTGTGGTTACGTAAATATCCCACTATCTAGTCACAATACATTATTGAAATCACAAATAATGAAAAACATGAAAAAAGCATAAAACCAAACAACCTAGTCCATTTGATATGTAATTATCTCCATACGTCTTTTATCGCATAATTTACATTTGCCCGAGATCTTTATTTAAGCCTGGAACGATGCCAACATAAATACTGTTTTGAAAATCTTCGTCTATTGAGTTTTATGACGTCACCGACTAGAAAGTAACTGTATTATATCAATGTTGGTGAAATTGTTGCTCCTTCATTTTAATAGCTATTGAGTAAACGCGACCCGACGTACAAAGGTTTTTACGTTTTTAGCACGGGTAGTACACCATGCCTGTTCGCTCAGCATGATTTCCCGATCCATACGTAAATTCAACCTGTCTCATCAAACCCAAAACGCTTTAACAATGTGAAAAATTATCGTTGTTTTTAGGTAAAGATTTATTTAAACTAGGACAAGATTGACGACTTTATAAAACAATTATATATAAAAATATGAAGTAAAATCTTGTGATTTCTGAAATAGGCCTCCTTTTCTTACAACTTAAACAGAGTATGAATCTGCATTTAGTGTAAGAACGTTTTACAATTCGTTGTTTACATTTTAATATTTGATTCATGGATAATTAAAAATTTTACTACCGTCATAAGAAAAGGGACGTAATTAATGATGTAAAAAAGCAATTAAGGGTTGTATCGTTTGGTTGTGATGGCGGTAATGAGACGGGATATCGACCGTTTCCACCCCCCCCAAGTCGCATTGGTCGGGGGCGCGAGTGGGGTGGCATCAAGGCGGCCATATTGCTCTAACAAGCTCGCGTTTCTTCCCGCCATTTTAATGTCCCTTTTACTTTTAATTGGTCGCACATTGAATCCATAACTGCATACGAACTTCAGATAAAGTTATAGCTTATGTTATTAAAATGGCGAGGGATGAATAATTCCAAGAGCCGGATGTTTTATAACGCTCTGAAGTAAGCGCTGAAGGTAAAGGGTTGTTTAGGGGGTATATTCTAGGGGTTTTTGTAAAAGAAATGCCTGGCGTAAATGTTTAATATAAATCTGTGCTGCACCCTATATTCAAACATACACCGTTAAGTCCAAATTAATCTACCATAGAACAGTAAATTAAGGATACCTCAGAAGTGGTTTAAAAAAAATCCTTTAAATTTATTTTTACATATAATAAAACTTGTAAAGAACTAAATAACGACTACATATATTTAAAGTTCCCAATATCAGTTACACAATAGAAAAAACTTAACAAATTCTCAAACTATTGACAAAGCAATGATGGCTAATACTGACAAACGGCCTATATACTGTACCTAAAATATTATACGTTTAAAAGTGTACGTTTCGTTATTAACTGTCACTATCAAGGGTTACAAATTTGGTGCTAATATTTTGATAAAAAAAACTCATGTTAGAGCTTATGAAAACCAATAAAAATAGTTCAACTCGTTTAAATAGCACTTTTACGTATCATGAAACTGGTGAAGAATTAAATAGATATTTAAATATTTGAAACTTAATTAAATACAATATATAGAAAGACCCCAACAAATTCTCAAACTGAAGCAATGATGACAAGTATTCAAATCTTATCTATTTACTAAACGTAAAAAATATACACCTAGAAGTGCACGTTTCGTTATTAACTGTCATCATCAGGGGTTACACACTGTATGTTAAAAATATTGATGAAAACCTTAGAGCTAATAATCATAATTCAACTCTTTTAAATATAAGATATAATTCACATTAAATCCTAAAATAAATATTCAGAAACTTTAAAACTTTTGCCATAGAAATTACAACACAATCCTACTTTCTGATATAATTACCACAATAAAAGTTTTACAATTATTAAATATTGAGTGAAATGCACGTAATTAATCCCATCTTTTATAAAAGTATAGATGAAAATCATCGAGAGTTCACAAACCCATTCATCTTTTTAACTTTATTGTCCTGGGCCCAGATTTCGATTCTAGATACATTACTAAGTCTACGAGTCGATTAGTCTTAACCATTCTATTCTCTCTTTTGGTAGAACACGGGTGGAAAAACGCCCAATTTAGACTAAATAGATCGATCGACGTATAGGTTACGAATTTAGTTTGTAATTACCTTTTCCATAAACAACTTACTAAAATGTTTTCTAAAACAAATAAATTGCTGTAAAGTAAATTATGACATATTTAACTTCATGCCTCTTAAAGTAATGTTCGATCAACTCATTCGACTTGATAAACAAGTAAACGAGCCTTACAATCTCAGTATTTAGTTTTACTAACATGTACTATTATTTTTTTATTTGTTAGAGTTGAATAATCACATCAAATTTTATACGAACAACTTTTTATTTAAGATGGGCCCTTCCACCGCCTAAACCCAATAACTCCAACACTCATTCTTGTTAAAGTTAGTAACGTACAGCCACTCAGGAAAAAACGAATTTACGTAAGCATTAAATAGTTTTTTTACTTTAGAAAATTGTTCATTAGTTTGCCATTTACTTGCATATCGTTCTGTAAAACTTATTTATGTAGAAAAGTGTCATACAACTAAACGCAAGCGGATCTATAACCGTTTCATGGTAACATACACTATAGTTATTTTATTTTTGTGTACAGTTTTTGTAAAATAGGTTAGGTTAACTATGTTTTACGTTTGTATTAAAGTAATGCAATGCGTCGCTACCTTTTAATCCACAATGAAATCAGTACAAAGAAATACGATCTAAATATTAGAGCATGCGCATTGTGAAGTTCTGATTCCTTCATATACGCTCAGAGTTGTGACAGCTCAGCCTATAGATCGTGTTAACGAAAAGGTGGTCATTTATTTTTATATAAATATAATCCTATGTCTATGAGCAGAATCAGATAAAATGGTTCCTTTATGTAACATAAACCTGTAATGACCACATCGTTCTAAACTTGTTCGAACACTCTGTTGGAATTGAATAGATTAGGTTTAATACGAGAGTTTGCTAATAGTTTAAATACATCTGACGAATTAGTTGTACGCTTAGTTGTATTAAAACATGTAGTTCGTCCGGTTGTCATGGATACTGGCCACCTCCTGATTGGGCGCAAGTATAGAGCGAACTGAACTCCCAGCTGGATGACAAAATATTTTTCTAGTCTTAATTCTACTATAAAAATGAATCACCTTGTAGAAATAGATGTCTCCACTTAGCACGAGAAATAAAGCAGTGAAAATGAAAAACTGGAGAGCGTTGAGAAACCAAAATTATTTTCAAAAACCAAACCCATGTTCGGGAAGGAACCAAATTGGCCAAACACACACACACTCACAATAATTACTCACACATACTTACACTAACACACACACACACACACATACACACACAAACACTTACACACACACACACACACGCACACACCACCCACACACACACACACACACACACACACACACACACACACACACACACACACACACATACACACACACATACACATACACACACGCGCACACGCACACACACACACAAACTTACACGCACACACATACACACACACACACACACACACATACACACACACACACACACACACACACACACACACACACACACACACACACACACACACACACACACACACACACACACACATACACACACACACACACACACAAACACTTACACACACACACACACACACACACACACACAAACACTTACACACACACACACACACACACACACACACACACACACACACACACAGTTACACACATAATATCGCTTTACATTATATCGACAATTGTCGAGCAAAACACCAGTCACATGTCACGTTCGAAAACATGGGCGTTCCGAATTATTTCATTAATGGCCAATAAAGTTATAGACATCAACACTTACCAGCGATTCCGAGCCACCGTGTGTTCTTTATATAAAAAGCAATTACTTTTTGACGTCCGGAAACACCCAGGCCCATCATAACGTGGACATGTATAAAATGTTTTACAACGCTCTGCTAAACTAATAGCCAATGTGCCAAACAAACCCATGTTAGATCAACTACGACATGTCTTTGCCTTTACCTGTGTACCAGTAGATTGCGTCGCCACCATATTCCTGGATCTCCTTCGGTGCCCTTGAAAGCTACTCTTTCGCAAATGATCACGTGACGTGATAGTTTCGGGAACGAAAATCGTCGCCCTTTCCCATCCCGCCAAGCGGTAGTCTTTTATTGCACCATACCTAAAACATCCGATCACTACAACGCCTGCAATTCTTAGTTGGCAACCCTCCCAACAACTAGTACCATGTTTACTTTTTT
>JBAIZL010000001.1:393648225-393660725 GCA_036971475.1 Prosapia bicincta
GATTATTAATTTTAAATGTAATTGTTCAATATTTTGTCAGTTAATAAATGCAACAACTTAAATTTCAATAAATCTTAATGATTCAATATAACGATCAAGTTAGCTATTTTTATTCCAAACATTTAGGTTATCTTGTAGAACAGCTGTTTTAAACACGTAAATTATTATATTCAATTAATTGTATATTATTAACTACAAATTCTAATATTCAAACTTTTTTATCAGTTAATAAAAATATGAATTTAACCTACAAGTTATTTTTAAAAGTTTACTACAGTTAATTCAATACAATAATAATGTATTTTAATGATAAAAAGTAAATTTATATTCCAATTCTTTTAATGGAAAATTCCCTGAAACTTATTAAAAAAATATTTCAATTAAATTTGTTAAATGCAATTTTATTTTAAAAGTTTCAACATGTAATAAAGGTTTTCTAGTAACTACATTCTTTTATATTTTGGAGTCCATTTTTCTGCCTTTCTTAACATCAAAATATTTTTTTTTTGCCGCGTTTCGGAGTAATGCTATTCTCAAAACTTTAATAGTACCTTAAAGTTCTATTATAGAGTACTATTAATTAATAAAGAAAGCGTCAACAAAGAAAAGTGTTTATAATGTTAGGAAATACAGATATACTGAAATGTAAAGAAATATTCATAATAGACGTGAAAATGAGTAGGCTATATTAGGAATTACATTCTTCTATTATTCTCTAAGTTAAATATAATTGATTAAAACCTCTATTAGCTACATTCTACAAATGAATAATTCACTTCAGTCGGTCAGTCCCTCTGACTGCTACATAATTATTTTTTGAAGATATAATTTCTTTACGCTCGATGAACAAAACATGAGGTTAAATCTTTGGTTTCGCGTAACGCTATTTCTGAAACGCAACCTTACAGCACATACCTCACGACATATGATTTCATGTAACAGCTGCTTTTGTGTTATATGTTATATTGAGGAACAGCCGTTTTACACGTAGATTATTATTAAATAGTTTTATTAGTTAATAAATATATTAATTTATTTATATTATGATAAATTTCATTACAAATAATTTAATATAACGATAACAATAAGTTACGTATATTTAATTAAATTTTAAAAAGAAAATCATTTCTAGGCCCGTTTTATACTTTTTAAATATCTTATTTGAATTGAATTTGTTTTAAAAATTTTGTATTCAGTAAACACCTTATAAATGTTTTTGTTACCCACTTTATTTTATTATTAATTACAATAATATTACTCCTTATTAAATATATTCCTAAAATAAAGATGTAAAAATTGAATGAAAAATGTTAAAATTCTTATTTTCGATGATTTTCGTTGAAACGTTTGCGAAACTATTAGGTCTATTTTGTTATCACTTCTGTCAGGACTACCCGAGTGCCAGTTACCACCTGTGTTGGGGCACCCCCGAATGCCAGAAACAATTTTGTTTTATATATAAGCGAATCTGCCCTAACCCGATACGTTTTTATATTGTAATATAAGATATATTCAAATATAGCATAAAATAATTCTGTTTAAAAGAAATCCTTTAATTTAGGTCGTGTTTATAGGCCTAAATTGAGGTTATGTTTATTTTTCCAAATTTGAACTACTTTTTCTGGTTTGCGATAGTTAATATAATTTTTCGCCTACACATTCTTTAGTGCATGTGATATTGATGAAAATGCGACCTTTTGGAGCTGAAATATTACAAAAAAACTAAATTAATACATCTGCCAACAAAATTTACTTCAGAGCATGGAATTTCTTGGCATTTTATGCTCTTGCTGTACACGCTAAGACTCGATCCTTCCACTGCACAAGGCATTCATTGAGTACAAATCCCCATTGCTGAGTTCCCTTATGTCACAGGGAACATAACCGTTATCAATTACAATTCCTTTGCGTTTCCGATCAATGTACTCTTAATTGCGATATTAATTATTATTCAATTTCACCCCTCCATCGGAAGTGTCACCAAATAATACCGTACGTACGACGCTCTCCCTTCGCGGAGGGTGGTTGGCGCATGCGTGCTCAGGCCATACCTTCACCCTTCATATCCAATCCCAAAGAGGAAAGTGAGTTTGTTTGTCTAACTTTATTCAGAATGGACGACACCACCAACCTGGTATTGTGCTTGAATTTTCAGCAAAAATCTCAAAATTCTACTTATTTCCATAAATGTTTAACATCAAAAACTAATTTGTTCTATTCATATTAATTCTTAGGTAGTCTAACATTTAAATTCCTAATTTATTTTATATTTATATCCCGTGGGCAAACTGTCAAACCGCTTTCTTTTATTAAAAACAAGATAAGGTAAAATAATGTTCAAGAAACACAAATAAACATTGAGTATTCGAAATAGATTTACTTAGTTGTTTGTTTTAATACACATTTTGGAGCATTTGTACACTGGCACATTTTTATAGAAGCCAGGGCTGGCAGCACAGTAGTGTAGTAACAATAACACAGAGCGTTTGTACACTGCCAGTCTCGGGTAGAGGCCAGGTCTGGCAATACAGTAGTGTAGTAACAACAGCAAAACAACCACGTCAACACCAACAGTAGTAACTTCAACAACAACAGGAACAGTAGTAACAACAACAGCAACAGTAGTACAACAACAGAAGCCGCAACGGTAGTAACAACAACAGCAACAGTAGCATAACAGAAGCAGAAGTAACAACCACAGCAACAGCAGTACAACAACAGCAACAGTAGTAATAATAACAGCAACAGTAGTAATAACAACAGAAGCAGCAACGGTAGTAACAACAACAGCAACAGTAGCACAACAGAAGCAGTAGTAAGAACCACAGCAACAGTAGTACAACAACAGAAGCAGCAACGGTAGTAACAACAACAGCAACAGTAGCACAACAGAAGCAGTAGTAACAACCACAGCAACAGCAGTACAACAACAGCAACAGTAGTAATAATAACAGCAACAGTAGTACAACAACAGAAGCAGCAACGGTAGTAACAACAACAGCAACAGTAGCACAACAGAAGCAGTAGTAAGAACCACAGCAACAGTAGTACAACAACAGAAGCAGCAACTGTAGTAACAACAACAGCAACAGTAGCACAACAGAAGCAGTAGTAACAACCACAGCAACAGTAGTACAACAACAGAAGTAGCAACTGTAGTAACAACAACAGCAACAGTAGCACAACAGAAGCAGTAGTAACAACCACAGCAACAGTAGTACAACAACAGCAACAGTAGTAACAATAACAGCAACAGTAGTACAACAACAGAAGCAGCAACGGTAGTAACAACAACAGCAACCGTAGCACAACAGAAGCAGTAGTAACTACCACAGCAACAGTAGTACAACAACAGAAGCAGCAACGGTAGTAACAACAACAGCAACAGTAGCACAACAGAAGCAGTAGTAACAACAACAGCAACAGTAGTACAACAACAGAAGCAGCAACTGTAGTGACAACAACAGCAACAGTAGCACAACAGAAGCAGTAGTAACAACAACAGCAACAGTAGTACAACAACAGAAGCAGCAACGGTAGTGACATCAACAGCAACAGTAGCACAACAGAAGCAGTAGTAACAACCACAGCAACAGTAGTACAACAACAGAAGCAGCAACGGTAGTGACATCAACAGCAACAGTAGCACAACAGAAGCAGTAGTAACAACCACAGCAACAGTAGTACAACAACAGAAGCAGCAACGGTAGTGACATCAACAGCAACAGTAGCACAACAGAAGCAGTAGTAACAACAACAGCAACAGTAATACAACAACAGAAGCAGTTACGGAAGTAACAACAACAGCAACAGTAGTACAACAACAGAAGCAGCAACGGTAGTAACAACAACAGCAACAGTAGTACAACAACAGCAACAGTAGCACAACAGAAGCAGTAGTAACAACCACAGCAACAGTAGTAAAACAACAGCAACAGTAGTAACAATAACAGCAACAGTAGTACAACAACAGAAGCAGCAACGGTAGTGACATCAACAGCAACAGTAGCACAACAGAAGCAGTAGTAACAACCACAGCAACAGTAGTACAACAACAGAAGCAGCAACGGTAGTGACATCAACAGCAACAGTAGCACAACAGAAGCAGTAGTAACAACAACAGCAACAGTAATACAACAACAGAAGCAGCAACGGCAGTAACAACAACAGCAACAGTAGTACAACAACAGAAGCAGCAACGGTAGTAACAACAACAGCAACAGTAGTACAACAACAGCAACAGTAGCACAACAGAAGCAGTAGTAACAACCACAGCAACAGTAGTGCAACAACAGCAATAGTAGTAACAATAACAGCAACAGTAGTAACAATAACAGCACAGAGCGTTTGTACACTGCCAGATTCGGGTAGAGACCAGGTCTTGCAACACAGTAGTATTGGACCAGTTCCGATACAAGAGGTTTTTTAAAAAATGCCTATCGTCATTCTTAAATGCAATTGTTTTCATAAAGCGACAAAACAATTCAGACATTCTTAAATACAGACTCCTAAATCACTTTGAAGCAAAATCTATTTGTTTGCTACAAGGCGGACAGCCAGATATGAATTCATTATGACATTTTTGTTTGATTATGATTTTATTACAAATTCTGTCACAAACATATCAGTGTCACAAGCAGTAAACGCCATTCCTAAGGGCTCTAAGCTTGCGATTGACAACTGAGCACGATTAAGTCTGACAACTAATAAACTACAATTACAGGAAGACCTATATTCAGCAACGCTTAATACTGGTTTGCGAAAAAAATATTAAGCCAATTCCTATTTGGATCATCATGAAAAAACTTTATTTCAGTTAATTTTTATTAAATAATATAAATAAGTAACATAATCTATTCGTTAAATTAGCTCTTCTACCACATAGTCTATAACATAAAATCAGCTGCTTTATGAAATCATATGTTATCAATTATTTTAAGCCAAATGGGACGAAATAACTATATTGTATACATTACCCCTTTTGTGAAAACTTTTTCTCCAATATAAAACTAAAATTAATGAATTAATATTTGAAAAAAACTGTATCATCATCAAATGTCATCCCCAAAAAATTTTAAAAAAATTATTTCAACTTGAGTGGATAAATAAAAATCGTATTTTACTAACGATTAAAAATTTTAATAAGAAATAAATATATATATATATATATATATATATATATATATATATATATATATATATATATAGAGAGAGAGAGAGAGAGAGAGAGAGAGAGAGAGAGAGAGTGTGTGACGTAATAGTAGGGATTCCAAAAAACAGTTGCTTGGCGCATACTAGTAACATGATTAATATTATTATTATTTATTGTTATTATTATTTAATAATATTGTTATTGATTGTTATTATAGACGTTATGTAGACATATTATATAGAAGTCCCATTATAGAATATTATATATATATATATTAATTTTAACGATATTGTATATACTGTACTTTTTCGCCATGAAATTTAACACTTTCTCATGGACTAATGATGTTCACTAACCTAATTGCATTTGGCGGTTCGGTTATTGTATCTGTAACTTCGTGTTCAAGCCTACTGCATAGAAATGGAGTAACAAATACAACTCAAAAAGCCACCTCGGCAAAAAAAACACAATTACGATTCTTGCTAATAGGTTTACTAGTGATAAAAAAAATACAGAGGGAGAGAGATGAGAGACTAGAGAGGGAGGGATCACAGCATTCAGTAATCTGTGTTAACTTTACCGAGCTACAACTTGTACCATTATTACAAAATCAAGCTACTACATTTTAAAAAATAATTTTAGAAATATTAATATGTAATTTTAGTAGTGTTAAGAAAAACTTTTAAACAATAATTGCGTCAAGTAACTGAGACCCTTTTACATCCATATTTATATGAATACAAATAAATAAAGCACAAAGCTCTCCTTGAAACAGATTATTGTTTGTTAATTTATAATTTATTTATTTTGTCTAAGAGCTATATGTTACGGTGAGTTTCATACACTGGTAAAAGTTTCTGCTAAATTATCTTTTCTAATAGTTTTATGACGGAATTATTTTTTAAACATAATTATGGTTTAGTAACTTTAAAAATTATCAGATCATTATTTATAGGTATTTATCTGGGAAATGTAATTAATTTACCCCTAATTATGTTTTAACAGCTCAATATTACTTAGATTAATGTTCCGTTGCCCTTTAGCCTAATACTGAATGTTTCCGAGACTAATATTTCTTTACTGGTTTATAGAACAAAATACAGAAAAAATCGAATATTTATAATTTTATTAATTGAAACAATTAATACAAAACAAATAGTTGTCACTTACTTTAGTGAATAAAATAAAATTTTATTTTACCCTTTTATTTAATAAAATAATTACAATGAATATAAATATGTATATACATATGACAGAACAAATATTAAGTGGCAAAATAGAAAGCGAAATTAATTATTAAGTTGATTAATTAAATATAATTAAATAATTAATATTTGAAAAATTTGTAATATCGTCAAGTGTCATCCACAAGTTTAAAAAAAATGTATTTGAATTTGAATATATGAACAGATATATAGTATTTTAATAGTGATTGAAGATTAGAGCAAGATATATAGTTACTGTGTGAACTAATTATAGAAACTGAAAAACGTTGAACAGAAAAGAAATCGTTTTAGTTTTTTTAACTCTTTTTTTATCTTTACAATTAAATTTTGTTTCTCTATTATTATTACACACTTTTTAGGAATAAGAAATAAGAAAACCTTTATAGGATTTTGCTCAAAAGTGTTGATTGTTGTGAACGTGTCTATTTCAATGTTAACCCTTTTCTAAATCTACGCATGCGTGGCGAGCACAAGTAAATAGGTCACTACAATGTGGGCCAAACTAATAGAAACATCGAAGAGATATATTTCGCACACAAGAACGTACCTTTTGGATCGAATCGCATCGACGCACTGCTGACACACATCCCTAATCATAAATACTCGAAAATCGAACATTCGCAGGAATCAGCTGCGTGGTTTTTTATATTTTCAATAGGGGTGGGGGCCGTAAACCCTATAAAAAGCGGGCCTACGTCACAATACGAGGGGTTGTAAAAAAAGGTACGTCACCCCACGCGATTCGGTTTTTTATGCACCCTTCCTGCACGGGGGGTGCGAGTTAGACGCGTTGGGAACGAGTTTTTCTCAACTCCACTCAACTAACCTATGCAGTTTTAATATTCCTACGTTGTGTTGGATTTACTGTAATTTCTTGCATTCACGAAAATAAAGCAAATTATTGATTTTATACATTAAATAGTTTAAGTTTGTTTATAATGAGCTTACTAAAAAAAATTGTTTTTTCCGTGTAACAAAAAAACCTGATCTATGTAACAAACAGGTTATTTAACATGAAATTCGTTTGCTCTCATCTTACACATTCATTGACTAGTTTTGGAAATCATTCATGTTCAGTACTAATAAATACACAACGATGCAATTAATTTTTCATTTTATTTCTCCAAAATAACTTTCTATAGATCTAACAAAATATAATTTAGTGAATTCCACACGTTGGTCAACGAAAACTAAAGTTGGTAAGTAAATTGTTGTCAACGTATTCGAAAAATTTGTTTACAAGAGTTTCCTGGGGTTTCCTGATTGCCAATACGAACTCATGAATAAACATCAGGAAATGTTTTAAATATCAGGTTTTTTAGTTGAAGAAATAAGACCTACATGGGCCTGTATATTAAACCCACAAAGAAAATGTCTTACCAACTGTTCAATAAGTTTTTAGTAAGTATTCAATAGATTTTAGTAAGTAAGTATAGTTACGTTTAGTATATAAGTGTATAGTAAGTATAGCGTAGTGAGTAGTTTTTAGTAGTTATAAGTTTTTAGTAAGTATACGTGTTAATTTTTTTCAATGTTTTTTATGTTCACTTTATTCTGTTACAAAAAAACCTTCCCCTGTTTACATGAGCCTGGTACACAATGCTGCATACAGATGGTTAAACGTCAATAGTTTATCACGACAGTTTATGAACTAAGCGCATAATAAAATGAACAATATTGTTATTTTTTGCTACCTAAGAAATATTCCTATTGTTTAAATGAATGCAGTTGATTTGCGTGTCAGGTAGAACTATTTCTTTACGCAGGCAACATTCCAATAACGGATACGTTACCGCCATCAGGCCTACAAACAAGTACACAGTTAAAACTACCTACAATAATAATAGTTCACAAATATACTTAGCTGCAATGAAATTTCTTATAAATATAAAACACAACAAAAAACCAATAAAATGGAAACGTGAAAAATGTATTAAATATTATTAACATAACAATTACAAGCTATTTTATATTTAATTGCAAAATAAAACATGGAAAACCCCAAACCCCTATTTCACCTCAGTGCTTTGGTTGTGTTTTATAATTATAAGAGATTTCATTGTAGCTATGTATATTTGCTAACTATAATTATTATTGTAGGTTACTTTAAATGTGTACTTATGTATTATAGGCCAGAAGACGATGACGTATCTGTTATTGAAACGTTGCCTATATAGATAAATACTTGTACCTGACTCGTAGTGTAAACAATAATCTCTGCCAATGTAAACATTATTACATAAAACAAACTATACATTGAAGTAACTTGACTGATTCGGGGGAATATTACAACCGAGTTGATGCCCCCTCCTGTTCTTGATGTTCTTGAACCCCCTTAAAGAAATTCTGGATAGGTCGCTAAAATAGTCTTCATTTTGGTAAATATTCATTTACCAAAATATACTTGAATAAAGTATTTTAAATAAAGTAACATAACCTACGCGTTCAAACAGCTGTTCTACCACATAACCTATAAAATAAAATCAGCTGTTCTGTGAAATTATATGCTATTACTTATTTTAAGCTAAATGGGACGAAATAACTATATTGCATACATTGTTTGTTTTGTGAAAAGTCTTTCTCACATATAAAATTAAAATTAATTCATTAAATTTAATGAATGAGTTATTATTTGGAAAAAAACTGCATTAACATCAAAAGCACCCTCTAAAAGTTTAAAAACTATATATTTGAACACACACACACACACATACAGAAAAAATACAGTATGCTATGAAGTAAAGTTATTTTTTCTTTTCTTCGTTATTTAAAAGTTTTACGGTGGCAGCATCAAGTTATTCTTTCCCATCTTCCTCAAGACTTTCTGCGTCGCCAGGTATACTCCCCTTCACATTAACGACTATGTTTCGAAAGCATATCCTATTATCACCAGTGAAATAAAATATTTTTCACTAAAACTACTAGAACATATATTAATATTTACCCTTGCCTATAGTAGCACTTACGTTTTATATTACTGAGGATAGGCGTTTCGGGAGATGTGTCCCATTGTACTCAGATTGTAACTCAGATGTAACGTTTGGTTGTTTCAACGGCCTGTGTTTACTATGGGACACATCTACTGAAAATGTAGTCCTCAATAATAAAAAAATGTAGTACTACTACAGACAAGTATAACATACTAATATAGGTTTAAGCGTTTTTTATTAAAAAATTAGTAACTCAAGTGAAGATGGAATCAAATTACAAAATATTTTGGTTGAAAATATGTAAATAGCTTCATGTGTGCGAAAAACCAGTTACTTTTAAATCTTACTTTCCTTAATTCTAAAATGTTTCTCTGGGTTTAGTTTCAATCAAAAATAAAAATTATTGCTTCATTTTTAACGTATACATTTTTCAAGTCAAATTCAAATTTCTCGACTTCCTTCATTTTATTATCCGAAGGATTTCCTTCTTAAATCTGTAAACCCTCTTCCGCTCACATTTCTGGAAAGCTTAATACAATTTTAAATTATTTCGCTACAGATTTTTATTACAGATTATCAATAATGGTAGCGATACTGGGACAGCTCCGCCCGCGAAAGTACAAAATGAAATCTGTGATTCAGAGCGCAAAGTCGATAAATCACAGGTTTGGGTTTTCGAGGCGTTAAGTTTTTTTATACTGATACGAGTGAGTTGAACATTTTATTCTTAAATTCACGTAACATGCATTTTTTTTACTTGTTACTCGTGTATTTTATCGTTAGATAGGTTATTTATTAAATCCGACGTCAGTAATACTAGATCTAATTGTTCGATTCGTACAATTAAAAGATTATTAAAATTACACTTTAATGCTGAAAACTTTATCTGTCAGAACAATCTCCTATTAAGTCTACCACTTAAAGCTCTCAGTATGAAGTTGGCTACAAGTATAGGGTCTACATAAACCACTTTTAGTGATAACTCTAATCTAATTCCATTATATTTTTTAATTCCTTCTATTAACTCACACTCTCCTTGTATATATCTTGTACAAATTTTCAAGCGTTAATAAAATACGTTTTTATTCATCCAACCAAGTTCAAATAACCTATAGTGGATGACAATTGATTTTAATACCTTTTTTCAAATATCTATTCAATAATTTATATTTAAAAATTTGATGCCCCGGTCAGATTCGAACTGTGGATCTACGTGTTTGAAACCCAGCACTTTTAGCACCGAGCTAATTTTTCCAGAGCTAAATACTACGTAAAAATGTACTATATGAAATTATAACAAAACCTTTTTTTGCATTAGTGAAGCATTACAAGAGAATGAGAAGTCACAGACCACTATCAGTTTCTTAAATTAGAAAGGAATAAAAGCAAATAAAGCAACAAAAGTCATAGTTCAACACAATATACTGCACAAAGAGGAAAATGGAGAATTGTAAGCATATTCGCTTTATATTTTGCCCATTAATATTTTGATTCGATCATATAAATACATATATGTGTATATATATATATATATATATATATATATATATATATAATTAATAAATTAAAAATATTTCATAAACAAGAATACTTTTAATGAATTTATTTATTCAAAGCTTTTCGCCGATAAAATAGTATCAGCATCTTCAGGAAAATAATTATCTAATAAAATACTGTTACAAAATTAAATCATATGTACTACAAAGAATCATATGTTAATAAGTATCACCATATTTAATATATTTAATATATATATATATATATATATATATATATATATATATATATATATATTAGGGATGGGCCGATTCCTAAAATTTTTGATTCCGATTCCGATTCCGATTCTAAAATTTTCCATTCGATTCTCGATTCTTTACTCGA
The DNA here is from genome assembly GCA_036971475.1 of Prosapia bicincta. NCBI lineage: Eukaryota > Metazoa > Arthropoda > Insecta > Hemiptera > Cercopidae > Prosapia > Prosapia bicincta. Next base: position 393,659,415 of record JBAIZL010000001.1, read on the forward strand.
TTCTCGATTCTTTCAAGTTATATTAGCTTACATTCTAGTTCTCTAATAATTAATTTAGTTAACATCTTGGTCATATGGCAAAACCTTTTAAAAGTTCTGTTTTAATGTAATAGGCTACACAAAACCTTCAACCTTGATTTATCAATAGGAATTTTTAAAAGCATAAAAACATATCAGATAAAAGTAATGACTTACTTTAAAGTTAACAATGTGAACTTTACTTAATTTATGATGTTTGAAAAAATACCTAAGCCTATTTACATTGTCTCTCAAAACAAAACAAAAATTAAAAACAAACAAACAACATAAAAAGTAAAAAATTAATACAAATAGGATAGTTTTTAAAATTTAAAAGTCTGGCAGGTAATGTACATTTCTGTTCAAAAACACAAGCATTTGAACACGTTGTGGGTCAAGCTAGTTTCATCGCTAGTCACATATAGCTCCTGAAGTTGAGAAAGGTTTTTCAGAAAACACTGTCGCGAGTGGACAGACAGGTATTTTATTGCCATAGCATTTAAATGAGGGTATTTGGCACTTTGTACTGCCAAATACTTTCCAACATCACAATCTGGACTGGCTAATGGTTCCCCCAGATAATTGTTTACTTCTTCTTCTACTGTCAATTCCCCTGGGGTACCTTCTTCCTCAACATTCTGGATTAGTGGGGCATACCTTCTCCACATCTGGTGGGACCTTTTTTCTGCAGGTGTCTGGAACAAGTGCAACTGATTCAGGCCTATTTTGTATTTATTCCTCAATCCCAGTTGATTTTTAACCGACTATCACTTACAGGTCCTGTGTCTGAGGATAAAGTTTCTTCAAGTATAGATCTTTTTTGTTGATAAATTTGGGCAAAATGAATGTTGTTTAATTGATTTTTCATATTTGATATATTATGTGGTTTTCCACCGTCAGTTTCTGTTAACTGTCATCGAATTGACGCGACGGCCAGTAGCCTGAACCGAATACCGTCTATAATATAATTTATTGAGGTTAAGTTTCGGAGGAATAATACGGTGTTTCTGTTATCCGTCTATTCGCTCAACCATCATGGCCACGGTTAATCGAGTTTTTACTGTGCTTTTTTTGTGTTTTGTTCTGACATCTATAAATCAGTGGTAGTAAGACACGTGGGGGAGAGAGAGAGAGAGAGAGTATCGAACCCGCTCTAGTGATAGAGAGAGAGAGAGAGGACCGATGTCAAACGACCAGAAATGGTTACGATCTTGATTGCTGTTGCTTCATAAATAATAATATTTTCGTTATATTTTCGTTTACTTTAATCATTTAATTCATTGATATCAACCA
>JBAIZL010000001.1:393668225-393700725 GCA_036971475.1 Prosapia bicincta
TAAAAAAATATAGATAGAAACAATAGCCTCTTAATTTAATCGATTATCCGAAAATATAATACAGTTTATTGCTTATGTTTATTATCTGTGTTATGAAATAATGTTTTAAAAAATGTTTAAATATTTTTTATTGTTTGAGGGAGGTTGGAAAAGGGCATAGGTATTTAGATTACGTCATCCACATATTTGTGAATAGAATAGTACACAACAGTAAACGCGCGATGTAAAAAGCGGCTGAAGTTTCATAAGACAAAGAGGGAAGGAAGCCATATAGCGTTCGCTCACAAGCTCAGCTGAGGCCATGACATAAAACAGAGCCAAGTTAGCAACGACCACCCCAACCTGGAGAACGTTAAGGGATGCGATTCTAATTTACCTTGAAATATACAGACCGTGACGAATAATACACGGTCTATAGAGTCACGTTTTCACCGCAGACGCTCAGAACGACTTCCGTGATAACAGCAAGATACTGTTATGTATGTGTAAAAGTAACACGTTTATATGAGTTATTACTATTAGCTCAAATAAAACATACAAACGCCTGTCTTGAAAATACTTTACTTTGAATTAGAAAAGACAGAGGTAAAATTAATGCAAATATAATTTTGAAAATAAATTTTTGCTTATATGACATACTCTCAACTGCTACAGATACGAGTAGTAGAGAAATAATGTTACAAAACGACCTCAATAACCCAAACAAATCTTCGGAAAATCAACTGCAGCAACCTGTATCTTCGGCAAAATAACTACAGCAGTCTGTATGAATCTTTGCCAAAACCACTGCGGAAATCTGAATATATCTTCAGCAAAACGATGTAGCCTTAATTTATCTTCGGAAAAACTACAGCAGTATAATAAATCTTCGGCTAAACGACAGCAACAATCTGAATTTCCATCCGAAAACCGATAGCAGCAATAATATATCTTCGGAAAAACTATAGGAGCAAAATGCCAAACGACAGCAGTAATAATGTATCTTTGGAGAAACGATAGCAGCAACAATAAATCATCGATAAAATGATAGCAGCAATAATATATCTTCGGAAAAACTATAGGACCAAAATTCCCAACGACAGCAGTAATAATGTATCTTTGGAGAAACGATAGCAGCAACAATAAATCTTCGGCAAAATGATAGCAGCATTAATATATCTTCGGGAAAACTATAGGAGCTAAAGCCAAACGACAGCAGTAGCAGTGTATCTTTGGAGAAACGATAGCAGCAACAATAAATCTTCGACAAAATGATAGCAGCATTAATATATCTTCGGGAAAACTATAGGAGCTAAAGCCAAACGACAACAGCAATAATGTATCTTTGGAGAAACGATAGCAGCAACAATAAATCTTCGAAAAAATGATAGCAGCATTAATATATCTTCGGGAAAACTATAGGAGCTAAAGCCAAACGACAGCAGTAGTAGTGTATCTTTGGAGAAACGATAGCAGCAACATGCACCACATGTGTATGTGGTGTGTGTGTGTGTGTGTGTGTGTGTATGTGAGTGTGTGTGTGTGTGTGTGTGTGTGTGTGTGTGTGTGTGTATGTGGTGTGTGTATGTGTGTGTGTGTGTGTGTGTGTGTGTGTGTGTGTGTGTGTGTGTGTGTGTGTGTGTGTGTGTGTGTGTGTGTGTGTGTGTGTGTGTGTGTGTGTGTGTGTGTGTGTGTGTGTGTGTGTATGTGTATGTGTGTGTGTGTGTGTGTGTGTGTGTGTGTGTGTGTGTGTGTGTGTGTGTGTGTGTGTATGTTGTGTGTGTGTGTGTGTGTGTGTGTGTATGTGTGTGTGTGTGTATGTGTGTGTGTGTGTGTGTGTGTGTGTGTGTGTGTGTGTGTGTGTGTGTGTGTGTGTGTGTGTGTGTGTGTGTGTGTGTGTGTGTGTGTGTGTGTGTGTGTGTGTGTGTGTGTGTGTGTGTGTGTGTGTGTGTGTGAGTGTGTGTGTTGGTGCTGTAAGTGTGGCTAGAGTACAGCCAAGAAGCAGAGAAGAACTGTAAGGACGGGTGAAACACATGTAGGATATACATGAGCTCTCCTAGAACAAAACTATATAATTATAAAAGTCATATTATAAACCGTAGATAAACTGAGATATGTTTTATCCTAGGATACAGTTCTTTGTGAGGTAGCAACAGGCAGGTACGGAGTATTAAAGAGCAGTCAAACTCAGGAGAGAGATGGTGCCTCAGGAAAGTAAGCTTCCATTTCTCCCGGTATCATGTTATATCCTACCCCATATTCCTACCGGCAAATCATCTTATATTTTTCTCATCACTGATCATTTATCTATGGTATCCGACATGTTCTACGCTGTCATCCTTAAAACTGTATTATGCGTTTGCAGTTCTGCCTGGTAATATGTTACTCCTGCCGTAACCCAAAGTAGAAACGACACACTTGTACCCCCCTCCTTTTGAGATCTATCTCAGGTTAATAGGCCTATATACATAATTCCCCCTATTATTAATACATTCTTTTCCTTGGTCCTATCTAATTCCACTACCCTTCTTTGTTTATCCTATTTAGAAGAGTTTGTAACGAGAAGGCACTTCTTTATAACCCTTATGGTACGAAGCAATGGATGTGTGATTCTAATCTTGATAGTTTAACAGTAATAGGTTAAATTTTATTTACAATAAACGTAGTAATTTTATTGTATGTTTTTGTGTTTTGTACAAAAAGAAACAATCCAGACGAAAGTTAATCAGAGAGTATACAATCATAGCCTCCCAGATTAGAAGCATCAAAGATAAAATTTCGCGCAGATCACTAACTACATAACACAACAATTGGAATGAACGTTTTTGAGGATTTTCGCAGACGCTATATTTCGCTTATTACTCTATAACGCGTAATAAAATATCTTTAAATCCAACTCATCAATAACGGAAATATTCTTTTGTAAATTTAAATGAATATCCGACGTAAAAGTTTGCGGTGCCGCTCCGCTGCGCCCTCTAGTGAATAATACATCTTAGGAAGGGCCGAGAAAACTTCAAAAATTACTTACAATCATACTTTTCTTTTCCCTAAACCTTTTTGTATAATGCTGTTGGTCGTCGTCTTAGTTTTGCGCAACGATCAATTTTGAAAGAAATTATTGTGGAATGGGTCAGGGCTTGGGGGACGTCTGATTGATCAGTTCCTTTCAACTAGCTCCTTCTCCCCCCCCCCCAGCGTGCGCGAGAATCCCTCTCCTTTTCCTTTTTGCTTGACAATCATACTTTAAACAGCTTACGACATCTGTCCACGATAGATGTGGTCGTTAAAGAATTTTTCAGTTTCTATAAACGAAAAACCTGGTTTTATTTTCCAAGACGTGGCCTAAACCTAGTAGCTTTTGCGACAGGTTGTAGTTAGTTGTGAGAGACCACTGTGATGGTTCCTTATTGAGATACCTCAAACACAGTAGGGGGATGTCAATATTTTTGCTAGTTTCGAACACTAGGATAATATCTTTACATTTTGCTTTTACTTAAATTGTATTCAAATAGTAGCCTATAATTAACTGTATGGGGAAATGTATAAATTGATAGATAAAATAATAAAAGAATAAACCCAGATTCTTAACTAATATTCGTATTTAATGTCTGTTAATAACTATTAATTTTTTATGAAAACTAATGACAGATCACAGACAATTTTGCTTTCTTAAACACTCAACGTTTTAAATAAACATCATATGGACTGGGATAATATAGATGTTTTACATAAGGAAAAGATTGGAAAAAGTGGAGTTTTGCGGAAATGTGGTATATAGAAAAACAAGGAACAAATGCATTGAATAAAATGGCATAATTAAATGATTTTCCATCTGCATATGAATCATTATTAATGAAATTATAAGTGAAATTGGATATTTTTGTAGGTTTTTTGATCCCTCGAGGTAATGTATAAATATTAGAATGATTGTGTGGTTTTAAAAATGTAAAATGTTGGCTCTGTTATTAATAGTAGATGTGTTAGTGAATGTATCTGTGATTTGTCTGTTTTATTGTAACAGAAAAAAATGTGCTTTCAAATGAATATTTAAGATTTTTGTAATTTGTTGATTTTTATTATGTTTTATATAATGTTATGTATTTTATAGATCGTACTTTATGTTGTATAATTGTTTATTTAAAACTGAGCTTTTTGAAAGGAATTTCGGAAAGAAATTCGAAACGTTAAGTGTTTAAAAAAGCAAAATTGTCTGTGATCTGTCATTAGCCTATATAAAAAGCCAGATTATTAACAAACACAAAACAATATTTAAAATTATATACAACCTGACAACAAACCCTACGAAAATATAACGAGAGTAAACACGGTTAACTTGATAGAAAAATACAATATAGGCCTACTTCAATGAATCCTATGCCTCGCAGATATTCCTAGTGCTATCATTGACATACCTGGAGTTAACTTAGATATATTAGTAAAACACATTTTATTATTTAGTTTAGACAAGGCTAATTTATCAAAACTATGCTTTTAAGTTTGTAAATTTTAATTTAATTAAGTTTTTAATTATGCATTTAGGCATCTAATTAAGTTGTATTTTTATAATTATGGAAAAAATAAAAATTCAGAGCAAAATATAATAAGAACAGATCCAAATTAATACTAAAGGCAGCACAATTTGTATTATTATAGAAAATCCAACAATGACTCGCTGCCTACTTTACGAGAGGAGCCACCGATAACTTAATCAAAACAAAACTTTCCCAATGAATCCTATGCCTTACAAATATTCTCACTGCCAACAAAAATTTTAATTAATAATTAAACTAAATAATTAATTAGATACCTTTGGATAAGAAACTTCAATATATAGGTACATTATACATAAGTCTTTTGCTTAGTCTATAGCATGTCCTTTATTTGTATGTTTGTATATGTTTAATATAAACACATTTTAATATATGTTTCTTTTGTTTTATATCTAACATGTTTTTTTATTTCTATCTTTCTTTTACCTTTGTTTTTATATGTTTAATAGACAAACATATATGTCCTTTCTTCAATGTATAACCTGTCTTTTTATTTGTATATTTGATTATATATGTTTAATATAAAAATATATTTAACATATAGGTATTTTATTTCGTGTCTATCACGTTTTTTATTTGTATTGTTCATTGTTCTTTGCTTATATATGTTTAATATAAAAACATATATTTAGCATATAGGTCTATTATTTCGTGTATATCATGTCTTTTATTTGTATGGTTCATTGTTCTTTGCTTATATATGTTTAATATACAAATATATATTTAACATATAAGACTTTTATGACGTGTGTATCATGTCTTTTATTTGTATGGTTTTTTATTCTTTGCTTATATATGTTTAATATAAAAACATATATTAACCATATAAGTCTTTTATGACGTGTGTATCATGTCTTTTATTTGTATGGCTCTTTATTCTTTGCTTATATATGTTTAATATAAAAACATATATTTAGCATATAGGTCTATTATTTCGTGAATATCATGTCTTTTATTTGTATGGTTCATTGTTCTTTGCTTATATATGTTTAATATACAAATATATATTTAACATATAAGTCTTTTATGACGTGTGTATCATGTCTTTTATTTGTATGGTTTTTTATTCTTTGCTTATATATGTTTAATATAAAAACATATATTAACCATACAAGTCTTTTATGACGTGTGTATCATGTCTTTTATTTGTATGGCTCTTTATTCTTTGCTTATATATGTTTAATATAAAAACAGATATTTAGCATATAGGTCTATTATTTCGTGTATATCATGTCTTTTATTTGTATGGTTCATTGTTCTTTGCTTATATATGTTTAATATAAAAACATATATTTAACATATAAGTCTTTTATGACGTGTGTATCATGTCTTTTATTTGTATGGTTTTTTATTCTTTGCTTATATATGTTTAATATAAAAACATATATTTAACATATAAGTCTTTTATGACGTGTGTATCATGTCTTTTATTTGTATGGCTCTTTATTCTTTGCTTATATATGTTTAATATAAAAACATATATTTAGCATATTGGTCTATTATTTCGTGTAGATCATGTCTTTTATTTGTATGGTTCATTGTTCTTTGCTTATATATGTTTAATATACAAAGATATATTTAACATATAAGTCTATTATTTCGTGTATGTCATGTCTATTATTTGTATGTTTATTGTCCTTTGTTTATATATGTTTAATATAAAAGCATATATTTAACATATAGGTCTTTTATTTCGTGTGTATCATGTCTTTTATTTCTATGTATATTCGTCCTTTGTTTGTATATGTTTAATACACAACATATAGGTATTTTGTTTCATTTACAACAAATCCTTTATTTTTATGTCTGTTTGTCCTTTGTTTAATTATGTCTAATATATAAACAAACATTTAATATACCCGCCCTTTGTTTGCTGACATTATTATTATCACTAACAAGGTGTAATGGCTACAATTTATTTTTAAGTCATGCGAACCTACCGGAAGAAACTTGAACTGCGTCATATGAATAAAGAGCACAAAGTGGTCGTCAAAACATCATTACAAACACATTTCGCGCTGTTGGAATAGCAAGAACAGTTAACTATATTTAACTTTATTTGCCGAGAAGTAAAGTTTAGCTTAGCTCATAAAAATAACAAAGGTAATTAAAGGTTACGTTTCCAAAAGGTAGGTGGTTTTATTTCTTCTCCTTATCGTTTTCCCTAAGCTGGAGCAAAGAGCTTTTAATTTTAAAAAACCAAAGGGCTGTGACATGTCGAGTGGGTTTTTCGGACAAATTAAACTTATACATTTAATATAGAAACATATATTTTTTAAAAAAACTCAATTTTACAATTTTTTCAATTACAAAATTATAACTCTTGCTCTAAACAAGTTCAATTTCTATATTTTGGTTTTTATTGTCAAAGAGGCGTCAATTTATAGATTAAATAAGAAAATGCCACAAATAATAAAAGCGGAATGTTTTTAATTATGGTTTTCAGTTCGAAACAGAATTATATGAACAATTAATTAAACGACATTTGAAATGTACAAATTTCAAATTAACTCTGGCCTACATAAGGGAAGGCATTTGTTGACATTGTAAGGGCATGTTATCAGAATAATATTTTTCTACGAGATATTAGACAACATAAAGTATACTAAGTTAATTATGGCATAGCTAGTGAGAACAATTCACAACGGTAAAAATTAAACCAGTTAACTCAAAATATTACTACACACTAGTCTATTAAAACAAACAGACTAGTTTCTATGACATATCGCCTTCATTAGTGCTTGGCTACTAGTGAATACTGAATAATGAATAGTGTAATCGAAACACAATGTAAGGCTTCTAAATGAATGACAAAAGATTTCAACTATTCGATTGAAAATAAGGGTTGTATAACATAACTGAATATCAAGTGGAGTAACAAGGGGTAAGTGAAATTACCATATTTCCGTAAGGATCAAAAGGTAGTGTCCACTATCTACTTCTATCGGCTTTAGGTAAACACACCCTCATGATCCCGGTTAGGAGGCGAACCTCCTCAAGTGATTTCATAATTTTGTCTCTACTCATAATATCAAGGGAATGTGAATAACAGACTTACAGGTGAGACCAGAAGGCCTACTAAGGGTAAATATTACAAGTATCTTCTTAGACATATGTAATTACATCTACTCTTCCTTATACTAATCCCTACAGTAGATACAATAACAGACTGAGAGGTGAGACTAAAAGGCCTACTAAAGGTAAATAGTAGAACTATCCTCTTAGACATACGTAATTACATCTACTCTTCCTTATACTAATCCCTACAGTAGATACAATAACAGACTGAGAGGTGAGACTAAAAGGCCTACTAAAGGTAAATATTAGAACTATCCTCTTAGACATATGTAATTACATCTACTCTTCCTTATACTAACCCCTACAGTAGATACAATAACAGACTGAGAGGTGAGACTAAAAGGCCTACTAAAGGTAAATATTAGAACTATCCTCTTAGACATATCTAATTACATCTACTCTTCCTTATACTAATTCCTACAGTAGATACAATAACAGACTGAGAGGTGAGACTACAACGTCTACTAAGGGTAGATATTAGAACTATCCTCTTAGACATATCTAATTACATCTACTCTTCCTTATACTAATCCCTACAGTAGATACAATAACAGACTGAGAGGTGAGACTAAAACGTCTACTAAGGGTAAATAGTAGAACTATCCTCTTAGACATATCTAATTACATCTACTCTTCCTTATACTAATCCCTACAGTAGATACAATAACAGACTGAGAGGTGAGACTAAAACGTCTAGTAAGGGTAAATAGTAGAACTATCCTCTTAGACATATCTAATTACATCTACTCTTCCTTATACTAATCCCTACAGTAGATACAATAACAGACTGAGAGGAGAGACTAAAACGTCTACTAAGGGTAAATAGTAGAACTATCCTCTTAGACATATCTAATTACATCTACTCTTCCTTATACTAATCCCTACAGTAGATACAATAACAGACTGAGAGGTGAGACTAAAACGTCTACTAAGGGTAAATAGTAGAACTATCCTCTTAGACATATCTAATTACATCTACTCTTCCTTATACTAATCCCTACAGTAGATACAATAACAGACTGAGAGGTGAGACTAAAAGGCCTACTAAAGGTAAATATAGAACTATCCTCTTAGACATATGTAATTACATCTATTCTTCCTTATACTAATCCCTACACTAGATACAATAACAGACTGAGAGGTGAGACTACACCGTCTACTAAGGGTAAATAGTAGAACTATCCTCTTAGACATATCTAATTACATCTACTCTTCCTTATACTAATTCCTACAGTAGATACAATAACAGACTGAGAGGTGAGACTAAAACGTCTACTAAGGGTAAATAGTAGAACTATCCTCTTAGACATATCTAATTACATCTACTCTTCCTTATACTAATCCCTACAGTAGATACAATAACAGACTGAGAGGTGAGACTAAAACGTCTGCTAAGGGTAAATAGTAGAACTATCCTCTTAGACATATCTAATTACATCTACTCTTCCTTATACTAATCCCTACAGTAGATACAATAACAGACTGAGAGGTGAGACTAAAACGTCTACTAAAGGTAAATAGTAGAACTATCCTCTTAGACATATCTAATTACATCTATTCTTCCTTATACTAATTCCTACAGTAGATACAATAACAGACTGAGAGGTGAGACTAAAAGGCCTACTAAAGGTAAATATAGAACTATCCTCTTAGACATATGTAATTACATCTATTCTTCCTTATACTAATCCCTACAGTAGATACAATAACAGACTGAGAGGTGAGACTACACCGTCTACTAAGGGTAAATAGTAGAACTATCCTCTTAGACATACGTAATTATATCTACTCTTCCTTATACTAATTCCTACAGTAGATACAATAACAGACTGAGAGGTGAGACTAAAAGGCCTACTAAAGGTAAATATAGAACTATCCTCTTAGACATATGTAATTACATCTATTCTTCTTTATACTAATCCATACAGTAGATATAATAACAGACTGAGAGGTGAGATTACACCGTCTACTAAGGGTAAATAGTAGAACTATCCTCTTAGACATACGTAATTATATCTACTCTTCCTTATACTAATTCCTACAGTAGATACAATAACAGACTGAGAGGTGAGACTAAAAGGCCTACTAAAGGTAAATATAGAACTATCCTCTTAGACATATGTAATTACATCTATTCTTCCTTATACTAATTCCTACAGTAGATACAATAACAGACTGAGAGGTGAGACTAAAAGGCCTACTAAAGGTAAATATAGAACTATCCTCTTAGACATATGTAATTACATCTATTCTTCCTTATACTAATTCCTACAGTAGATACAATAACAGACTGAGAGGTGAGACTAAAAGGCCTACTAAAGGTAAATATAGAACTATCCTCTTAGACATATGTAATTACATCTATTCTTCCTTATACTAATTCCTACAGTAGATACAATAACAGACTGAGAGGTGAGACTAAAAGGCCTACTAAAGGTAAATATAGAACTATCCTCTTAGACATATGTAATTACATCTATTCTTCTTTATACTAATCCCTACAGTAGATACAATAACAGACTGAGAGGTGAGACTACACCGTCTACTAAGGGTAAATAGTAGAACTATCCTCTTAGACATACGTAATTATATCTACTCTTCCTTATACTAATTCCTACAGTAGATACAATAACAGACTGAGAGGTGAGACTAAAAGGCCTACTAAAGGTAAATATAGAACTATCCTCTTAGACATATGTAATTACATCTATTCTTCTTTATACTAATCCCTACAGTAGATACAATAACAGACTGAGAGGTGAGACTAAAACGTCTACTAAGGGTAAATAGTAGAACTATCCTCTTAGACATATCTAAAAACATCTACTCTTCCTTATACTAATCCCTACAGTAGATACAATAACAGACTGAGAGGTGAGACTAAAAGGCCTACTAAAGGTAAATATAGAACTATCCTCTTAGACATATGTAATTACATCTATTCTTCCTTATACTAATTCCTACAGTAGATACAATAACAGACTGAGAGGTGAGACTACACCGTCTACTAAGGGTAAATAGTAGAACTATCCTCTTAGACATACGTAATTATATCTACTCTTCCTTATACTAATTCCTACAGTAGATACAATAACAGACTGAGAGGTGAGACTAAAAGGCCTACTAAAGGTAAATATAGAACTATCCTCTTAGACATATGTAATTACATCTATTCTTCCTTATACTAATCGCTACAGTAGATACAATAACAGACTGAGAGGTTAGACTAAAACGTCTACTAAGGGTAAATAGTTGAACTATCCTCTTAGACATATCTAATTACATCTACTCTTCCTTATACTAATCCCTACAGTAGACACAATAACTGACTGAGAGGTTAGACTAAAAGGTCTACTAAGGGTAAATATTAGAACTATCCTCTTAGACTAATCTAATTACATCTACTCTTCCTTATACTAATCCCTACAGTAGATACAATAACAGACTGAGAGGTGAGACTAAAAGGCCTACTAAAGGTAAATATTAGAACTATCCTCTTAGACATATCTATTTACATCTACTCTTCTTTATACTAATTCCTACAGTAGATACAATAACAGACTGAGAGGTGAGACTAAAAGGCCTACTAAAGGTAAATATTAGAACTATCCTCTTAGACATATGTAATTACATCTACTCTTCCTTATACTAATCCCTACAGTAGATACAATAACAGACTGAGAGGTGAGACTAAAACGTCTACTAAGGGTAAATAGTAGAACTATCCTCTTAGACATATCTAATTACATCTACTCTTCCTTATACTAATTCCTACAGTAGATACAATAACAGACTGAGAGGTGAGACTAAAACGTCTACTAAGGGTAAATAGTAGAACTATCCTCTTAGACATATCTAATTACATCTACTCTTCCTTATACTAATCCCTACAGTAGATACAATAACAGACTGAGAGGTGAGACTAAAACGTCTGCTAAGGGTAAATAGTAGAACTATCCTCTTAAACATATCTAATTACATCTACTCTTCCTTATACTAATCCCTACAGTAGATACAATAACAGACTGAGAGGTGAGACTAAAACGTCTACTAAGGGTAAATAGTAGAACTATCCTCTTAGACATATCTAATTATATCTACTCTTCCTTATACTAATCCCTACAGTAGATACAATAACAGACTGAGAGGTGAGACTAAAAGGCCTACTAAAGGTAAATATAGAACTATCCTCTTAGACATATGTAATTACATCTATTCTTCCTTATACTAATCCCTACAGTAGATACAATAACAGACTGAGAGGTGAGACTACACCGTCTACTAAGGGTAAATAGTAGAACTATCCTCTTAGACATACGTAATTATATCTACTCTTCCTTATACTAATTCCTACAGTAGATACAATAACAGACTGAGAGGTGAGACTAAAAGACCTACTAAAGGTAAATATTAGAACTATCCTCTTAGACATATCTAATTACATCTACTCTTCCTTATACTAATCCCTACAGTAGATACAATAACAGGATGAGAGGTGAGACTAAAAGGTCTACTAAGGTTAAATATTAGAACTATCCTCTTAGACATATCTAATTACATCTACTCTTCCTTATACTAATCCCTACAGTAGATAAAATAAGAAACTGAGAGGTGAGACTAAAACGTCTACTAAGGGTAAATATTAGAACTATCCTCTTAGACATATCTAATTACATCTACTCTTCCTTATACTAATCCCTACAGTAGATACAATAACAGACTGAGAGGTGAGACTAAAACGTCTACTAAGGGTAAATATTAGAACTATCCTCTTAGACATATCTAATTACATCTACTCTTCCTTATACTAATCCCTACAGTAGATACAATAACAGACTGAGAGGTGAGACTAAAACGTCTACTAAGGGTAAATAGTAGAACTATCCTCTTAGACATATCTAATTACATCTACACATCCTTATACTAATCCCTACAGTAGATGCAATAACAGGCTGAGAGGTGAGACTAATAGGTCTACTAAGGGTAAATATTAGAACTATCCTCTTAGACATATCTAATTACATCTACACATCCTTATACTAATCCCTACAGTAGATGCAATAACAGACTGAGAGGTGAGACTAATAGGTCTACTAAGGGTGAATATTAGAACTATCCTCTTAGACATATCTAATTACATCTACACATCCTTATACTAATCCCTACAGTAGATGCAATAACAGACTGAGAGGTGAGACTAATAGGTCTACTAAGGGTGAATATTAGAACTATCCTCTTAGAAATATCTAATTACATCTACTCTTCCTTATACTAATCCCTACAGTAGATACCATAACAGACTGAGAGGTGAGACTAAAACGTCTACTAAGGGTAAATAATAGAACTATCCTCTTAGACATATCTAATTACATCTACTCTTCCTTATACTAATTCCTACAGTAGATACCATAACAGACTGAGAGGTGAGACTAAAACGTCTACTAAGGGTAAATATTAGAACTATCCTTTTAGACATATCTAATTACATCTACTCTTCTTTATACTAATCCCTACAGTAGATACAATAACAGACTGAGAGGTGAGACTAAAAGGCCTACTAAAGGTAAATATTAGAACTATCCTCTTAGACATATCTATTTACATCTACTCTTCTTTATACTAATCCCTACAGTAGATACAATAACAGACTGAGAGGTGAGACTAAAACGTCTGCTAAGGGTAAATATTAGAACTATCCTCTTAGACATATCTAATTACATCTACTCTTCCTTATACTAATCCCTACAGTAGATACAATAACAGACTGAGAGGTGAGACTAAAACGTCTACTAAGGGTAAATAGTAGAACTATACTCTTAGACATATCTAATTACATCTACTCTTCCTTATACTAATTCCTACAGTAGATACAATAACAGACTGAGAGGTGAGACTAAAACGTCTACTAAGGGTAAATAGTAGAACTATCCTCTTAGACATATCTAATTACATCTACTCTTCCTTATACTAATCCCTACAGTAGATACAATAACAGACTGAGAGGTGAGACTAAAACGTCTACTAAGGGTAAATAGTAGAACTATCCTCTTAGACATATCTAATTACATCTACTCTTCCTTATACTAATCCCTACAGTAGATACAATAACAGACTGAGAGGTGAGACTAAAACGTCTACTAAGGGTAAATAGTAGAACTATCCTCTTAGACATATCTAATTACATCTACTCTTCCTTATACTAATCCCTACAGTAGATACAATAACAGACTGAGAGGTGAGACTAAAAGGCCTACTAAAGGTAAATATAGAACTATCCTCTTAGACATATGTAATTACATCTATTCTTCCTTATACTAATCCCTACAGTAGATACAATAACAGACTGAGAGGTGAGACTACACCGTCTACTAAGGGTAAATAGTAGAACTATCCTCTTAGACATACATAATTATATCTACTCTTCCTTAAACTAATTCCTACAGTAGATACAATAACAGACTGAGAGGTGAGACTAAAAGGCCTACTAAAGGTAAATATAGAACTATCCTCTTAGACATATGTAATTACATCTATTCTTCCTTATACTAAATCCTACAGTAGATACCATAACAGACTGAGAGGTGAGACTAAAAGGCCTACTAAAGGTAAATATAGAATTATCCTCTTAGACATATGTAATTACATCTATTCTTCTTTATACTAATCCCTACAGTAGATACAATAACAGACTGAGAGGTGAGACTACACCGTCTACTAAGGGTAAATAGTAGAACTATCCTCTTAGACATACGTAATTATATCTACTATTCCTTATACTAATTCCTACAGTAGATACAATAACAGACTGAGAGGTGAGACTAAAAGGCCTACTAAAGGTAAATATAGAACTATCCTCTTAGACATATGTAATTACATCTATTCTTCTTTATACTAATCCCTACAGTAGATACAATAACAGACTGAGAGGTGAGACAACACCGTCTACTAAGGGTAAATAGTAGAACTATCCTCTTAGACATACGTAATTATATCTACTCTTCCTTATACTAATTCCTACAGTAGATACAATAACAGACTGAGAGGTGAGACTAAAAGACCTACTAAGGGTAAATATTAGAACTATCCTCTTAGACATATCTAATTACATCTACTCTTCCTTATACTAATCCCTACAGTAGATACAATAACAGGCTGAGAGGTGAGACTAAAAGGTCTACTAAGGTTAAATATTAGAACTATCCTCTTAGACATATCTAATTACATCTACTCTTCCTTATACTAATCCCTACAGTAGATAAAATAAGAAACTGAGAGGTGAGACTAAAACGTCTACTAAGGGTAGATATTAGAACTATCCTCTTAGACATATCTAATTACATCTACTCTTCCTTATACTAATCCCTACAGTAGATACAATAACAGACTGAGAGGTGAGACTAAAACGTCTACTAAGGGTAAATATTAGAACTATCCTCTTAGACATATCTAATTACATCTACTCTTCCTTATACTAATCCCTACAGTAGATACAATAACAGACTGAGAGGTGAGACTAAAAGGCCTACTAAAGGTAAATATTAGAACTATCCTCTTAGACATATCTATTTACATCTACTCTTCTTTATACTAATCCCTACAGTAGATACAATAACAGACTGAGAGGTGAGACTAAAAGGCCTACTAAAGGTAAATATTAGAACTATCCTCTTAGACATATGTAATTACATCTATTCTTCCTTATACTAATCGCTACAGTAGGTACAATAACAGACTGAGAGTTGAGACCAATACGTCTACTAAGGGTAAATATTAGAACTATCCTCTTAGACATATCTAATTACATCTACTCCTCCTTATACTAATCCCTACAGTAGATACAATAACAGACTGAGAGGTGAGACCAATACGTCTACTAAGGGTAAATATTAGAACTATCCTCTTAGACATATCTAATTACATCTACTCTTCCTTATACTAATCCCTAGAGTAGATACAATAACAGACTGAGAGGTGAGACCAATACGTCTACTAAGGGTAAATATTAGAACTATCCTCTTAGACATATCTAATTAAATCTACTCTTCCTTATACTAATCCCTACAGTAGGTACAATAACAGAATGAGAGGTGAGACCAATACGTCTACTAAGGGTAAATATTAGAACTATCCTCTTAGACATATCTAATTACATCTACTCTTCCTTATACTAATCCTTACAGTAGATACAATAACAGACTGAGAGGTGAGATCAATACGTCTACTAAGGGTAAATATTAGAACTATCCTCTTAGACATATCTAATTACATCTACTCTTCCTTATACTAATTCCTACAGTAGATACAATAACAGACTGAGAGGTTAGACTAAAAAGTCTACTAAGGGTAAATATTAGAACTATCCTCTTAGACATATCTAATTACATCTACACATCCTTATACTAATCCCTACAGTAGATGCAATAACAGGCTGAGAGGTGAGACTAATAGGTCTACTAAGGGTAAATATTAGAACTATCCTCTTAGACATATCTAATTACATCTACACATCCTTATACTAATCCCTACAGTAGATGCAATAACAGACTGAGAGGTGAGACTAATAGGTCTACTAAGGGTGAATATTAGAACTATCCTCTTAGACATATCTAAATACATCTACACATCCTTATACTAATCCCTACAGTAGATGCAATAACAGACTGAGAGGTGATACTAATAGGTCTACTAAGGGTGAATATTAGAGCTATCCTCTTAGACATATCTAATTACATCTACTCTTCCTTATACTAATCCCTACAGTAGATACCATAACCGACTGAGAGGTGAGACTAAAACGTCTACTAAGGGTAAATAATAGAACTATCCTCTTAGACATATCTAATTACATCTACTCTTCCTTATACTAATTCCTACAGTAGATACCATAACAGACTGAGAGGTGAGACTAAAACGTCTACTAAGGGTAAATATTAGAACTATCCTTTTAGACATATCTAATTACATCTACTCTTCTTTATACTAATCCCTACAGTAGATACAATAACAGACTGAGAGGTGAGACTAAAAGGCCTACTAAAGGTAAATATTAGAACTATCCTCTTAGACATATCTATTTACATCTACTCTTCTTTATACTAATCCCTACAGTAGATACAATAACAGACTGAGAGGTGAGACTAAAACGTCTGCTAAGGGTAAATATTAGAACTATCCTCTTAGACATATCTATTTACATCTACTCTTCTTTATACTAATTCCTACAGTAGATACAATAACAGACTGAGAGGTGAGACTAAAAGGCCTACTAAAGGTAAATATTAGAACTATCCTCTTAGACATATCTATTTACATCTACTCTTCTTTATACTAATCCCTACAGTAGATACAATAACAGACTGAGAGGTGAGACTAAAACGTCTGCTAAGGGTAAATATTAGAACTATCCTCTTAGACATATCTATTTACATCTACTCTTCCTTATACTAATTCCTACAGTAGATACAATAACAGACTGAGAGGTGAGACTGAAACGTCTGCTAAGGGTAAATATTAGAACTATCCTCTTAGACATATGTAATTACATCTACTCTTCCTTATACTAATTCCTACAGTAGATACAATAACAGACTGAGAGGTGAGACTAAAAGGCCTACTAAAGGTAAATATTAGAACTATCCTCTTAGACATATCTATTTACATCTAGTCTTCTTTATACTAATCCCTACAGTAGATACAATAACAGACTGAGAGGTGAGACTAAAAGGCCTACTAAAGGTAAATATTAGAACTATCCTCTTAGACATATCTATTTACATCTACTCTTCTTTATACTAATTCCCACAGTAGATACAATAACAGACTGAGAGGTGAGACTAAAACGTCTGCTAAGGGTAAATATTAGAACTATCCTCTTAGACATATGTAATTTCATCTACTCTTCCTTATACTAATTCCTACAGTAGATACAATAACAGACTGAGAGGTGAGACTAAAACGTCTGCTAAGGGTAAATATTAGAACTATCCTCTTAGACATATGTAATTACATCTACTCTTCCTTATACTAATTCCTACAGTAGATACAATAACAGACTGAGAGGTGAGACTAAAAGGCCGACTAAAGGTAAATATTAGAACTATCCTCTTAGACATATCTATTTACATCTAATCTTCTTTATACTAATTCCTACAGTAGATACAATAACAGACTGAGAGGTGAGACTAAAACGTCTGCTAAGGGTAAACATTAGAACTATCCTCTTAGACATATGTAATCACATCTACTCTTCCTTATACTAATTCCTACAGTAGATACATTAACAGACTGAGAGGTGAGACTAAAACGTCTGCTAAGGGTAAATATTAGAACTATCCTCTTAGACATATGTAATTACATCTACTCTTCCTTATACTAATTCCTACAGTAGATACAATAACAGACTGAGAGGTGAGACTAAAAGGAATACTAAAGGTAAATATTAGAACTATCCTCTTAGACATATCTATTTACATCTACTCTTCTTTATACTAATCCCTACAGTAGATACAATAACAGACTGAGAGGTGAGACTAAAAGGCCTACTAAAGGTAAATATTAGAACTATCCTCTTAGACATATCTATTTACATCTACTCTTCTTTATAATAATCCCTACAGTAGATACAATAACAGACTGAGAGGTGAGACTAAAACGTCTGCTAAGGGTAAATATTAGAACTATCCTCTTAGACATATCTATTTACATCTACTCTTCTTTATACTAATTCCTACAGTAGATACAATAACAGACTGAGAGGTGAGACTAAAACGTCTGCTAAGGGTAAACATTAGAACTATCCTCTTAGACATATGTAATTACATCTACTCTTGATTATACTCATTCCTACAGTAGATACAATAACAGACTGAGAGGTGAGACTAAAACGTCTGCTAAGGGTAAATATTAGAACTATCCTCTTAGACATATGTAATTACATCTAATCTTCCTTATACTAATTCCTACAGTAGATACAATAACAGACTGAGAGGTGAGACTAAAACGTCTGCTAAGGGTAAATATTAGAACTATCCTCTTAGACATATCTATTTACATCTACTCTTCTTTATACTAATTCCTACAGTAGATACAATAACAGACTGAGAGGTGAGACTAAAACGTCTGCTAAGGGTAAATATTAGAACTATCCTCTTAGACATATCTATTTACATCTACTCTTCTTTATACTAATTCCTACAGTAGATACAATAACAGACTGAGAGGTGAGACTAAAAGGCCTACTAAAGGTAAATATTAGAACTATTTTCTTAGACATATCTATTTACATCTACTCTTCTTTATACTAATCCCTACAGTAGATACAATAACAGACTGAGAGGTGAGACTAAAAGGTCTGCTAAGGGTAAATATTAGAACTATCCTCTTAGACATATCTATTTACATCTACTCTTCCTTATACTAATTCCTACAGTAGATACAATAACAGACTGAGAGGTGAGACTAAAACGTCTGCTAAGGGTAAATATTAGAACTATCCTCTTAGACATATGTAATTACATCTACTCTTCCTTATACTAACCCCTACAGTAGATACAATAACAGACTGAGTGGTGAGTTAAAAGGCCTACTAAAGGTAAATATTAGAACTATCCTTTTAGACATATCTATTTACATCTACTCTTCATTATACTAATCCCTACAGTAGATACAATAACAGACTGAGAGGTGAGACTAAAAGGCATACTAAAGGTAAATATTAGAACTATCCTCTTAGACATATCTATTTACATCTACTCTTCTTTATACTAATTCCTACAGTAGATACAATAACAGACTGAGAGGTGAGACTAAAAGGCCTACTAAAGGTAAATATTAGAACTATCCTCTTAGACATATCTAATTACATCTACTCTTCCTTATACTAATCCCTACAGTAGATACAATAACAGACTGAGAGGTGAGACTAAAAGGTCTACTAAGGGTAAATATTAGAACTATCCTCTTAGACATATCTAATTACATCTACTCTTCCTTATACTAATTCCTACAGTAGATACAATAACAGACTGAGAGGTGAGACTAAAACGTCTACTAAGGGTAAATATTAGAACTATCCTCTTAGACATATCTAATTACATCTACTCTTCCTTATACTAATCCCAACAGTAGATACAATAACAGACTGAGAGGTGAGACTAAAACGTCTACTAAGGGTAAGTAGTAGAACTTTCCTCTTAGACATTTCTAATTACATCTACCCTTCTTTATACTAATCGCTACAGTAGATAAAATAACAGACTGAGAGGGGAGACTAAAAGGTCTACTAAGGGTAAGTAGTAGAACTTTCCTCTTAGACATTTCTAATTACATCTACCCTTCTTTATACTAATCCCTACAGTAGATACAATAACAGACTGAGAGGTGAGACTAAAACGTCTACTAAGGGTAAACATTAGAACTATCCTCTTAGACATATCTAATTACATCTACTCCTCCTTATACTAATCCCTACAGTAGACACAATAACAGATTAAGAGGTTAGACTAAAAGGTCTACTAAGGGTAAACATTAGAACTATCCTCTTAGACATATCTAATTATATCTACTCTTCCTTATACTAATTCCTACACTAGACACAATAACAGACTGAGAGGTTAGACTAAAAGGTCTACTAAGGGTAAATATTAATTCTATCCTCTTAGACATATTTAATTACATCTACTCTTCATTATACTAATTCCTACAGTAGATTCCATAACAGACTGAGAGGTGAGACTAAAACGTCTACTAAGGGTAAATATTAGAACTATCCTCTTAGACATATCTAATTACATCTACTCTTCCTTATACTAATTCCTACAGTAGATACCATAACAGATTGAGAGGTGAAACTACAACGTCTAATAAGGGTAAATAGTAGAACTATCCTCTTTGACTTATCTAATTACATCTACTTTTCCCTATACTAATTCCTATAGTACATGCAATAACAGACTGAGAGGTGAGACTAAAACGTCTACTAAGGGTAAATAGTTGAACTATCCTCTTAGACATATTTAATTACATCTACTTTTCCTTATACTAATTCCTACAGTAGATACAATAACAGACTGAGAGGTGAGACTAAATCGTCTACTAAGTTTAAATAGTTGAACTATCCTCTTAGACATATTTAATTACATCTACTCTTCCTTATACTAATTCCTACAGTAGATACAATAACAGACTGAGAGATGAGACTAAAACATCTACTAAGGGTAAACATTAGAAGTATCCTCTTAGACATATCTAATTACATCTACTCTTCATTATCCTAATCCCAACAGTAGATACAATAACAGACTGAGAGGTGAGACTAAAACGTCTACTAAGGGTAAGTAGTAGAACTTTCCTCTTAGACATTTCTAATTACATCTACCCTTCTTTATACTAATCGCAACAGTAGATACAATAACAGACTGAGAGGTGAGACTAAAACGTCTACTAAGGGTAAGTATTAGAACTTTCCTCTTAGACATTTCTAATTACATCTACCCTTCTTTATACTAATCGCAACATTAGATACAATAACAGACTGAGAGGTGAGACTAAAACGTCTACTAAGGGTAAGTAGTAGAACTTTCCTCTTAGACATTTCTAATTACATCTACCCTTCTTTATACTAATCGCAACAGTAGATAAAATAACAGACTGACAGGTGAGACTAAAACGTCTACTAAGGGTAAGTAGTAGAACTTTCCTCTTAGACATTTCTAATTACATCTACCCATCTTTATACTAATCGCTACAGTAGATAAAATAACAGACTGAGAGGGGAGACTAAAAGGTCTACTAAGGGTAAATAGTAGAACTATCCTCTTAGACATATCTAATTACATCTACTCTTCCTTATACTAATCCCTACAGTAGATACAATAACAGACTGAGACTTGAGACTAAAAGGCCTACTAAGGGTAAATAGTTGAACTATCCTCTTAGACATATTTAATTACATCTACTTTTCCTTATACTAATTCCTACAGTAGGTACAATAACAGACTGAGAGGTGAGACTAAAACGTCTACTAAGGGTAAGTAGTAGAACTTTCCTCTTAGACATTTCTAATTGCATCTACCCTTCTTTATACTAATCGCAACAGTAGATACAATAACAGACTGAGAGGTGAGACTAAAACGTCTACTAAGGGTAAGTAGTAGAACTTTCCTCTTAGACATTTCTAATTACATCTACCCTTCTTTATACTAATCGCTACAGTAGATAAAATAACAGACTGAGAGGGGAGACTAAAAGGTCTACTAAGGGTAAATAGTAGAACTATCCTCTTAGACATTTCTAATTACATCTACCCTTCTTTATACTAATCGCTACAGTAGATAAAATAACAGACTGAGAGGGGAGACTAAAAGGTCTACTAAAGGTAAATATTAGAACTATCCTCTTAGACATATCTAATTACATCTACTCTTCCTTATACTAATCGCTACAGTAGATAAAATAACAGACTGAGAGGTGAGACTAAAACGTCTACTAAGGGTAAGTAGTAGAACTATCCTCTTAGACATTTCTAATTACATCTACTCTTCTTTATACTAATCGCTACAGTAGATAAAATAACAGACTGAGAGGTGAGAGTACAACGTCTACTAAGGGTAAGTAGTAGAACTATCCTCTTAGACATTTCTAATTACATCTACCCTTCTTTATACTAATCGCTACAGTAGATAAAATAACAGACTGAGAGGGGAGACTAAAAGGCATACTAAAGGTAAATATTAGAACTATCCTCTTAGACATATCTATTTACATCTACTCTTCTTTATACTAATTCCTACAGTAGATACAATAACAGACTGAGAGGTGAGACTAAAAGGCCTACTAAGGGTAAGTAGTAGAACTTTCCTCTTAGACATTTCTAATTACATCTACCCTTCTTTATACTAATCGCAACAGTAGATAAAATAACAGACTGACAGGTGAGACTAAAACGTCTACTAAGGGTAAGTAGTAGAACTTTCCTCTTAGACATTTCTAATTACATCTACCCTTCTTTATACTAATCGCTACAGTAGATAAAATAACAGACTGAGAGGGGAGACTAAAAGGTCTACTAAGGGTAAATAGTAGAACTTTCCTCTTAGACATTTCTAATTACATCTACCCTTCTTTATACTAATCGCAACAGTAGATACAATAACAGACTGAGAGGTGAGACTAAAACGTCTACTAAGGGTAAGTAGTAGAACTTTCCTCTTAGACATTTCTAATTACATCTACCCTTCTTTATACTAATCGCAACATTAGATACAATAACAGACTGAGAGGTGAGACTAAAACGTCTACTAAGGGTAAGTAGTAGAACTTTCCTCTTAGACATTTCTAATTACATCTACCCTTCTTTATACTAATCGCAACAGTAGATAAAATAACAGACTGACAGGTGAGACTAAAACGTCTACTAAGGGTAAGTAGTAGAACTTTCCTCTTAGACATTTCTAATTACATCTACCCTTCTTTATACTAATCGCTACAGTAGATAAAATAACAGACTGAGAGGGGAGACTAAAAGGTCTACTAAGGGTAAATAGTAGAACTATCCTCTTAGACATATCTAATTACATCTACTCTTCCTTATACTAATCGCTACATTAGATAAAATAACAGACTGAGAGGTGAGACTAAAACGTCTACTAAGGGTAAATAGTTGAACTATCCTCTTAGACATATTTAATTACATCTACTTTTCCTTATACTAATTCCTACAGTAGGTACAATAACAGACTGAGAGGTGAGACTAAAACGTCTACTAAGGGTAAGTAGTAGAACTTTCCTCTTAGACATTTCTAATTGCATCTACCCTTCTTTATACTAATCGCAACAGTAGATACAATAACAGACTGAGAGGTGAGACTAAAACGTCTACTAAGGGTAAGTAGTAGAACTTTCCTCTTAGACATTTCTAATTACATCTACCCTTCTTTATACTAATCGCTACAGTAGATAAAATAACAGACTGAGAGGGGAGACTAAAAGGTCTACTAAGGGTAAATAGTAGAACTATCCTCTTAGACATTTCTAATTACATCTACCCTTCTTTATACTAATCGCTACAGTAGATAAAATAACAGACTGAGAGGGGAGACTAAAAGGTCTACTAAAGGTAAATATTAGAACTATCCTCTTAGACATATCTAATTACATCTACTCTTCCTTATACTAATCGCTACAGTAGATAAAATAACAGACTGAGAGGTGAGACTAAAACGTCTACTAAGGGTAAGTAGTAGAACTATCCTCTTAGACATTTCTAATTACATCTACCCTTCTTTATACTAATCGCTACAGTAGATAAAATAACAGACTGAGAGGTGAGAGTACAACGTCTACTAAGGGTAAGTAGTAGAACTATCCTCTTAGACATTTCTAATTACATCTACCCTTCTTTATACTAATCGCTACAGTAGATAAAATAACAGACTGAGAGGGGAGACTAAAGGGCATACTAAAGGTAAATATTAGAACTATCCTCTTAGACATATCTATTTACATCTACTCTTCTTTATACTAATTCCTACAGTAGATACAATAACAGACTGAGAGGTGAGACTACAACGTCTAATAAGGGTAAATATTAGAACTATCCTCTTAGATATATCTAATTACATCTACTCTTCCTTATACTAATTCCTACAGTAGATACAATAACAGACTGAGAGGTGAGACTAAAACGTCTACTAAGGGTAAATATTAGAACTATCCTCTTAGACATATCTAATTACATCTACTCTTCTTTATACTAATCCCAACAGTAGATACAATAACAGACTGAGAGGTGAGACTAAAACGTCTACTAAGGGTAAGTAGTAGAACTTTCCTCTTAGACATTTCTAATTACATCTACCCTTCTTTATACTAATCGCTACAGTAGATAAAATAACAGACTGAGAGGGGAGACTAAAAGGTCTACTAAGGGTAAGTAGTAGAACTTTCCTCTTAGACATTTCTAATTACATCTACCCTTCTTTATACTAATCCCTACAGTAGATACAATAACAGACTGAGAGGTGAGACTAAAACGTCTACTAAGGGTAAACATTAGAACTATCCTCTTAGACATATCTAATTACATCTACTCCTCCTTATACTAATCCCTACAGTAGACACAATAACAGATTAAGAGGTTAGACTAAAAGGTCTACTAAGGGTAAACATTAGAACTATCCTCTTAGACATATCTAATTATATCTACTCTTCCTTATACTAATTCCTACACTAGACACAATAACAGACTGAGAGGTTAGACTAAAAGGTCTACTAAGGGTAAATATTAATACTATCCTCTTAGACATATCTAATTACATCTACTCTTCATTATACTAATTCCTACAGTAGATTCCATAACAGACTGAGAGGTGAGACTAAAACGTCTACTAAGGGTAAATATTAGAACTATCCTCTTAGACATATCTAATTACATCTACTCTTCCTTATATTAATTCCTACAGTAGATACCATAACAGATTGAGAGGTGAGACTACAACGTCTAATAAGGGTAAATAGTAGAACTATCCTCTTTGACTTATGTAATTACATCTACTTTTCCCTATACTAATTCCTATAGTACATGCAATAACAGACTGAGAGGTGAGACTAAAACGTCTACTAAGGGTAAATAGTTGAACTATCCTCTTAGACATATTTAATTACATCTACTTTTCCTTATACTAATTCCTACAGTAGATACAATAACAGACTGAGAGGTGAGACTAAATCGTCTACTAAGGGTAAATAGTTGAACTATCCTCTTAGACATATTTAATTACATCTACTCTTCCTTATACTAATTCCTACAGTAGATACAATAACAGACTGAGAGATGAGACTAAAACGTCTACTAAGGGTAAACATTAGAAGTATCTTCTTAGACATATCTAATTACATCTACTCTTCATTATCCTAATCCCAACAGTAGATACAATAACAGACTGAGAGGTGAGACTAAAACGTCTACTAAGGGTAAGTAGTAGAACTTTCCTCTTAGACATTTCTAATTACATCTACCCTTCTTTATACTAATCGCAACAGTAGATACAATAACAGACTGAGAGGTGAGACTAAAACGTCTACTAAGGGTAAGTAGTAGAACTTTCCTCTTAGACATTTCTAATTACATCTACCCTTCTTTATACTAATCGCAACATTAGATACAATAACAGACTGAGAGGTGAGACTAAAACGTCTACTAAGGGTAAGTAGTAGAACTTTCCTCTTAGACATATCTAATTACATCTACCCTTCTTTATACTAATCGCAACAGTAGATAAAATAACAGACTGACAGGTGAGACTAAAACGTCTACTAAGGGTAAGTAGTAGAACTTTCCTCTTAGACATTTTTAATTACATCTACCCTTCTTTATACTAATCGCTACAGTAGATAAAATAACAGACTGAGAGGGGAGACTAAAAGGTCTACTAAGGGTAAATAGTAGAACTATCCTCTTAGACATATCTAATTACATCTACTCTTCCTTATACTAATCGCTACATTAGATAAAATAACAGACTGTGAGGTGAGACTAAAACGTCTACTAAGGGTAAATAGTTGAACTATCCTCTTAGACATATTTAATTACATCTACTTTTCCTTATACTAATTCCTACAGTAGGTACAATAACAGACTGAGAGGTGAGACTAAAACGTCTACTAAGGGTAAGTAGTAGAACTTTCCTCTTAGACATTTCTAATTGCATCTACCCTTCTTTATACTAATCGCAACAATAGATACAATAACAGACTGAGAGGTAAGACTAAAACGTCTACTAAGGGTAAGTAGTAGAACTTTCCTCTTAGACATTTCTAATTACATCTACCCTTCTTTATACTAATCGCTACAGTAGATAAAATAACAGACTGAGAGGGGAGACTAAAAGGTCTACTAAGGGTAAATAGTAGAACTATCCTCTTAGACATTTCTAATTACATCTACCCTTCTTTATACTAATCGCTACAGTAGATAAAATAACAGACTGAGAGGGGAGACTAAAAGGTCTACTAAAGGTAAATATTAGAACTATCCTCTTAGACATATCTAATTACATCTACTCTTCCTTATACTAATCGCTACAGTAGATAAAATAACAGACTGAGAGGTGAGACTAAAACGTCTACTAAGTGTAAGTAGTAGAACTATCCTCTTAGACATTTCTAATTACATCTACCCTTCTTTATACTAATCGCTACAGTAGATAAAATAACAGACTGAGAGGTGAGAGTACAACGTCTACTAAGGGTAAGTAGTAGAACTATCCTCTTAGACATTTCTAATTACATCTACCCTTCTTTTTACTAATCGCTACAGTAGATAAAATAACAGACTGAGAGGGGAGACTAAAAGGTCTACTAAGGGTAAATAGTAGAACTATCCTTTTAGACATATCTAATTACATCTACTCCTCCGTATACTAATTCCTACCGTCAGATCAGATAAGTAGATACTTCTTTATGACCCCCAATAGAGAGTTTGTCTACTTCAGGTAAGTGACCCTGTAAGCGTAATTTTATAAGGATCCCTTTATAACCTTTAGCAGTGGGTTTTAAAACCCTACCTTCATCGATTCCATGTACAATCATTTCCTATCCTAAAACACAAACACACACACACATACACACACACACACACACACACACACACACACACACACACACACACACACACACACACACACACACAGACACACACACACACACACATACACACCACCACCGCCAACACTACCATATATATATATATATATATATATATATATATATATATATATATATATATAAAATTGTATTATATATATATATATAATTGTTTTAAATTATTAAACAAGAAAACGTATTATATATATATATATATATATATATATATATATATATATATATATATATATATATTTACTTTTTTCGTCATATTATTTTCCTAATTATTCATGACTTTCCTATTTATTGTAAGCTTTTTTTAATTTTTAACAATTTAATTATTTATATGTTTTTTATCAGGTCCCATATAACTAAATGTTGTCCATTTGGATTAAATTTACTTTTGTCTTAATTATTTACAAATATTATGTTTTTATTTTGTTTTCCAATTAATACATGGTTTTCTTTTATAACAATTTGTTGTCACTATTAGGTGTATAATATTTTCTGTGTACCCATTTTTGGTTAAGTGGAGGATTAGAGTTATTAGGTAAAATATCAGTAATGAGGTTAGTTTTTATAAAATACAAATTTTAAATTATTTAATAATCCTATTTACAATAATTATTACTGGAAGTTAACAGACATTATTAAATCGGGCCTAAGCAATTCTACTAGGCTTGCTGCAACAAAGGGACAATTCCCACCGAAAAGAATTAAACGTGACGTGTGAAGGTTAAGTCGCGTGAGTGTTTGTGTTTTTGTCCGTGTTGTGGTTTATTTCCACCAATCAAGTGTGACACGAATCGACGCTCTCCCCCGCCTACCCCGACGCAGCGTCCAGACGCTTTCAGTCGTTGTCCCATGTAATCGGAGCTTAATTCGAGCCAATCAGTTGGTCGGACAAAAGCTCGTCTCAACAATTAGATAAATGACCCAATTCCCCTTCCGGACTTAGCTACCCCCGCCCGCCCGGCCTCCACTTCCCGGAAGGGGAATTCCTCCCTTCAGGTGATTAATGTATTGACCTGATGATATTGCCATCTCTTCCGTTTTTTTAACGGAGATCCGAACAAACAGCTTTGTACTAGCTAGAGACCGAGGTCTTTAAGAGAATTAGTTATGGTTTGCGGATAAAGGAAGGTAATAAATTGTTTTCGATTTTGGATGTCTTTTAGATTTAGAAACAAAAGACGGTTAAAAGCAGGCTTAGAGGAAAGACTTATTATATAAGTGAACCTCTCTATTAGGATATGTATTTGGCGATCGGATAGTCCATACTGTCTCTTCAAAATAACAACGTCCAGTAATTATCGATTACCCAGACGTTGTCGATATCGTTCAAAATTAAACTTTGTGATGCGAAAAGCCCTCATCCTCACATAGAAAAAGTCATCAATTTTGGCGCTTTTTCTTCATGAGCTACGTTTGTTGAAAAAAGGACACTTAAGCTCACTTCCCAACGCACATATCACAAGGGTTTTTTTTTTAATAAAACACAAAGTTATATTACATTACGATGTAGCTTCGAAGTATCCAGTTACGATGAAATTGTTTTCGTTTAAATAAAGGTTACTAATCGAAGAGATTTACAAAAGAGGCACAGAAATGTATTACTAGAGACTTACGACAGGTAAACCTAGAGCACACAGAGAAAGATAGATAGATAGAAAGAGAGACCGAGAGAGAGAGTGAGAGAGAAAGAGAGAGACTAACAGAAGAGTAAATGATACTATGAAAGTAAATCATACAATAGTAGACGATATTGGAACAAAACAACGTAAATGTTATGTAAATGTCCAAAAAAAAGCCTGAAAATCGAGTTCCAAAACAAATTCCAACTCGTCATGGTTGAAGGAAAAAAGGAAGGCCTTGCCTTAGTTGGAGAGAAGGAATAAACAAGGAAATAAAAGACAGATAATTCGTGATGAAAACCAGTGGAAGGACCAAGTAAAGTGGGGACTGGATATCGGAAGATAGACCAATCAAGTTAGGCCTATAGTAAAATTCATGACGCTAGAAGTAAACAGAGAAACCAAGAAAGAAAGACATACAATCGTAAACGATATTTTTATCCTACAACGTAGATTGAATGGGCATGTTCAAAGAATTTCCAAAGATCGACTTCCTAATAAAATTCTTACGATAACCCCCCCGCCCCCCCTCCTACGTTTGAAGGAAAAGAGGAAGACAGTTTGGAAGGTGATATACAGCCAGGAAAGACGAGGATTAGGAAAACTAAAGAACGATCGAGAGAAGTGGGGGCTGGATATCGACAGGCGTAGAAGAAAATTTTAAAGCGATCAAGTAATAGTAAAATTTATGACTCTAAAAGTAAACAGAGAAATCATGAAAATAAGAGATATAATCGTAAACGGAATTGTTACCCTACATCGTAGATGGTATTGACATGTTCAAAGAATGCCTGAGTTCTACCGACGTCCTGAACAAATTATAACGTGGACGTATCACGGATGAAGGAAAAGAGGAGACCTCGCCTTAGTTGGAGAGAAAGTACAAATAGGGATATGATAGAGAATTGGATAAAACCTGTGGGTAAGCCGAGAGAAGTGGGACTGGGTATCGGAAGACGTAGGTTAGCATTTTAAACCGATTATGTGATAGTAAAATTTATTGCGCTACAAGTAAACAGAGAAACCCAGAACGTACGGCATACAAATTTAAAAGCCATTTATCGTGACAATAATATTTCATTACAGACATTATTCTTTACAACAAATTTATCATAGGCGCAGCATAACACTCAACAGTTCATAAATATCTAATAACAAATGATAATAACAAGGTACTGTTCTGCACCACACTATATAATCAAACTTATTTCCTTAGGGTAAATGGCACTTCTTTTAATGTAATTCATCATAATAACAAAAACACAAGCTTTCGAATTGACTCCGAGCCCTTACAAAACTAATTAAAATTAACTAATCCCCGCAACATAGTTGCACCAGCCACGCAAACCACAAACAAAAAAAGGTTTAATGTAATGTGGCTGGTGCATCCCGCCCAAAGACATTTACAAATTTAGTCCAGCCACAACATGCCCAGCTGCTACCACTGTTGCTGACCGGTGATGTGTGTTATATAAATATCCCAGGACCATCTAATGGCATCCGACACCATTAGCCTTCTCCTTATCTTTGCGTAACGAGGAGATATCTTCAGCAACCGGATGACCCCTCGTGACGTTGGTCCCACGAACCGAGGGCTCCTACCACTAGGGAATTGAGGGTCACTTCATAACCCTGTAATCGGAGCTCCTCTGCCAGGTATGAATATTTTTGAATTTTTGCACTACGTGCTTCTACCAGACTCTGATAGCGGTTTTCAAAGGGGACTGCTTTGAAACTTCATAATTGAAACTTCTTTCGACCCCTCGTTTACCACCATCAGGTCCGGCATCAAATTAGAATTAATACCCGACACCGTTTGGTTTACGCGAACATCACCAGTCCGCCGCGGCATCGCCTTTGATAAACGGTTCAAGATAGCATCGTTGCGACCCTGCAGGGCCGCGCTGTGCTTCATACAGTGGTTCAGCACGTAACTATATTGTTACCCAACGACGTAGATGCAATGGACAAGTCCAAAGAATGCCAAAAGATCGACTTTCTAAACAAATCCTAACGTGGACTCCTCTTTATAGAAGGAAAAGAGGAACACCTCGCTTCCGCTGAGAAGGTGACATCCAGCCATATAAGTCAGAGAATTGGGATAACCTATAGATAGATCGAGAGAAGCAAAGACAGGGTATCGGATCGTTTTAAACCGATCAAGTAATACTAAAATGTATACCACTATAACAGTTCATTCGTGAAACACTGCCTCCTTATTTCGTACTGTAATTCATAACGTAAACTAAAACGGGGACGCTGAAACGCGTTAACAAGTCAGCTTATATTGGCAAAATCTATTTTGTTTTTTTTTTATAGCCAATCTATCCTTGGAGGACATTTGGAGTAGTGTAATGTAAACGGCATTGTGGCAAATTGTAATGAAGTATAACCTTGTGGTAGCCTATATTTTATAACAAAAATCCTTGATTTTATAAAAGATTATGCGTGATTTGTTGTAATTTTTTCAAAATTTTAAATTTTTTGGCCGACGGCTTCAATTTTTATTATTATTATGTGTTTGTGAAGACTTTCTAGTTCATTAGGTATAATTCATTTTTTTTTAAATATCAATGACGTCTGATAAGGTTGAGGTTACATTGCATCAGAATTCGTAAACAAAGTGAACGTACGAAATCGTAGTATAGAATTGTGAGACTTCGTACGAATGGCGTGGAATTCAACATTGGCGAAAGCGTACGATCTATCACTTGTAAAAGATGACTCCTGCTGAACGAGATAACTACATTTTGAACTAACCTCCACTAAGATATGATTTGGTGGGAAATTTCAACAGACGTGAGTAGGTTCAAGAAAATTATGAATCAACAGCTGATAACGGGGATTTTGCAAGATCATATGATGAGCTTAGAAGGGATGAACAAACGTTCTTCGAATATACCCGCAAGACACTTTCTACATTCGATTACATTTTGAATAATGTCGAGGAAAAACTGACATCAACAAAAGCATATTTCATGTTATATTTTTTCTAAAAGTATATTTATACAGTTTTGATCCCAAAGTGAACGCCTTTCCTCAAGGAAATTAGATGCTCACAATCCATGGCCAATTAAAACAAAGACAGCTATTCGTTCGTAAGAAAACTGACGAAAAAACTTTTTGTTCTGATACAACTATCCGTACGACTTCGTGAGAATTCGCACAAACGCATTACACGCAAACTAACCACGCCCATAATATCGTGGCGATTGTGTACGAATTCGAACGTCCACTTTTTCTTACGAATTCTTGCTCTAATTACCCAAACATTAAAACGTTAGAGGGAGATTCCAGTAGAGAGCAAGTAACCTTCCAAACGAGGAATGATCTACTAGAGACCTTGTACCAGGAAGCATTCTTCTTATTTCACCGGATTTAGACGTTCTCTTTCTTGTTCCGATGCCCAGTCTCCCCTCATCTAGGTCCATTCATATGTGTCCTTCCAATTCTCTATTTTTCATTTCTCGATGTAGGCTATACCTTCTAAAGCAAACAGTTATTTTCCTTTTAACGTAAGGGGTCAATGTTAAAACTTCAGAAGTCGATCCTCAGTTGTTTTTTTTAACACTTCTATAAAATCTACGTTGTTTGATTCCAATCTCGTCTACTCGT
>JBAIZL010000001.1:393703225-393755725 GCA_036971475.1 Prosapia bicincta
CGTATCCTCTACAGAATCAAATTTTATAGTATGCTTGAATTGTCTTTGCAGTGTCTATGACATAATTAGAGAATAGACCTTCCTCTGTAGGACAGTCAAACTGATGAAGCCCAGCAGGACAGTTTGTAATATGATGTAGTATAACTTCTTCTTCGGTAAACCCCTCTAATAGAACACGTGTTAAAAGATTCTTGCCTAATCAATCAAGATTTTTCACGGTGGCTTATTGTAGATCTTTTGAGGCCCAAAGATGTTTTTAATGTAATACTAGCGATGGCAATTTAATAAAACTATCTTGTCCTAATTTTTTGGTTCAAAAATTCTATTCAGCATATAAAACTCATTCCCTTGCTCGCTTTGTTCGCCGTTAAGTTAAACTTGTTTGCTTCGATGCAGTATATATCCAGCTGATTGGATTGTAGACAACGTGTGATGACGGAATAGGGATTCTCAATTTGCAGCAGAGACAAAACTCTGAGCGGAGAATGTTTCTGCTTCAGAATTACTCTCTTTAATCATGTTGGATCGAAACACTTTTAAAACTAGCTGAGTTCCTTCAGAGTGTATCACGGTACGTATGTTAACTGGTTTATGCAAATATTTTTCTGATTTTATTCTCTTAATGTCAAACACTTATAGAGTGAAGTTAATAGAAAAACTTACTAAGAGAAAAATTTATTTAACGAATTTGATTGAAATCGGTTTGTAAAAAGTGTTGAAAGCCTCTAAATGTTGACTTCAAAAATTGGAATAAAAATACACTTAATATCATTAAAATACTCATTGTTATTATATTTAATTGACGGTATTTATTATTTTTAAAATGATTTATAGGTTAAATTAAAAATTTTATTAACTGATGAATAATATTTAACAATTAAATTTCAACCTAATAACATACAATAAATTGATTAACATAATAAAGGCGTTGTAAACCAACTGTTACACAACCTAAATAATTGGATTATAAATATATAATTCACTATAGTTATATTTAATTAATTAATAAGGCTCATCGAAATGGAAATTATTATATTTATTACCATGTATTTATATTATTAATATTTTCAAAATATTAAATATTAACATTAAAACTTAATAATGTACAATAAATAAAGTAACATAGCCTACTTTGTACAACAGCTGTTCTACAACATAACCTACAAAA
Organism: Prosapia bicincta; assembly: GCA_036971475.1. Classification (NCBI taxonomy): domain Eukaryota; kingdom Metazoa; phylum Arthropoda; class Insecta; order Hemiptera; family Cercopidae; genus Prosapia; species Prosapia bicincta. The sequence goes on from JBAIZL010000001.1 coordinate 393,704,394, forward strand.
TAAAATCAACTGTTGTATGGAAACATATGTTATCGCTTAGTTTGAGCTAAAATAACTGAATACAGCACATACAAACACCTATATAGATACGTTGAAGCATGACAGTTTTAGCGTAACGCCAGGAAGTTCATCCCTCCTGAAATTTTGATATTGATTTATAAAAGGTAAGCAAAAATTAGGTTATTCAATTCCTTCTACTAGATCACCATCTCTCTCTCTCTCTCTCTAAATATATATATATATATATATATATATATATATATATATGTATGTATATATATATATATATATAACTAAGTCCAAATACAAATACAAGAATTATAATTGAATTTACAATTCAAAGCTTTTCGTTGGCTAACAGTACCAACATCATCAGGAATATTAAACTTCCTGAAATGGTTCAATATTCCTGATGATGTTGGTACTGTTAGCCAACGAAAAGCTTTGAATTGTAAATTCAATTATAATTCTTGTATTTGTATTTTGACATAGTTCTTTATTAATACACAAGAATACATATTGTGATATATATATATATATATATATATATATATATATATATATATATATATATATATATATATAATAAATTATAAATATTTCAAAAACAAAAATAGTTTTAATACGTTTATTATTCTATTCTATTCTATTTTAATATATTCTTGTTTTTTGAAATATTTTTAATTTTTTAACTATGTTACAAGAAAACATATCACCATATTAAATATATATATATATATATATATATATATATATATATATATATATATATATACTGTTCAAACTTTTCAATCGTTAATATCATACTATTTATTCATCCAATCAAATTTAAATATATTTTTTTAAACTTGTAGATGATGACACTTGATGACACTACAGTTTTTCAAATATTAATTCATTAATTAAATTAAACAATGAGAATATTTTAATTTTATATGACAGAAAAACTTTTCACAAAAGAAGCAGGGTATGCAATATAGTTATTTCATTCGATTTGGCATAAAATAAGCGATAACATATGAGTTCATAGAACAGCTGATTTTATGTTATATTTTACGTGGCAGAACAGCTGTTTTAACGCATAATCTATGTTACTTTATTTATATTATTTGTAATTATTCAACATAAAGTAACTAAAACAAAATTTTTCTTTGTTAACCTAAATATAAATTTGTGTTTAAAAATCAATAACAAGAGTGTTTAAATAATTATCGCACAGTTGCTTCGATTTGTTAAACTGACTGAAGTTTTAAATTATTTGTAAAAAGCATTACAACTTTGTTCGTTTTAAAATCAATTAGGTCGAGATCATAGAAGGTATTTTGTCATTAGCTTTATGATTACTTTGGAAATATTGTGAATAGCTCTTGAAATGTCCCTCTTTCAGGACAGCCGTGTTTCCTGACCCCAGCCTGCCTCTGCAAAGCCCCTACTTAGCTTAACGTAATACGGAATACGAACCTACTTTCACTTTACGATATCCAATTAACTTCCCACTCAGATCATATACATAAAATGCCTTGTATTTTCTACTTTTATTATATTTGAATGCTGTTTATTATGCAGTTTTTTTACTATATTTGAATGCTGTTGAATATGGCGTTTTTACTATATTTGAATGCTGTTGAATATGGCGTTTTTACTATATTTGAATGCTGTTGAATATGGCGTTTTTACTATATTTGAATCCTGTTTATTATGCAGTTTTTTTACTATATTTGAATGCTGTTGAATATGGCGTTTTTACTATATTTGAATGCTGTTGAATATGGCGTTTTTACTATATTTGAATGCTGTTGAATATGGCGTTTTTACTATATTTGAATGCTGTTGAATATGGCGTTTTTACTATATTTGAATCCTGTTTATTATGCAGTTTTTTTACTATATTTGAATGCTGTTGAATATGGCGTTTTTACTATATTTGAATGCTGTTGAATATGGCGTTTTTACTATATTTGAATGCTGTTGAATATGGCGTTTTTACTATATTTGAATGCTGTTGAATATGGCGTTTTTACTATATTTGAATGCTGTTGAATATGGCGTTTTTACTATATTTTATTGCTGTTGAATATGGCGTTTTTACTATATTTGAATGCTGTTGAATATGGCGTTTTTACTATATTTTAATGCTGTTGAATATGGCGTTTTTACTATATTTGAATGCTGTTGAATATGGCGTTTTTACTATATTTGAATGCTGTTGAATATGGCGTTTTTACTATATTTGAATGCTGTTGAATATGGCGTTTTTACTATATTTGAATGCTGTTGAATATGGCGTTTTTACTATATTTGAATGCTGTTGAATATGGCGTTTTTACTATATTTAAATGCTGTTGAATATGGCGTTTTTACTATATTTGAATGCTGTTGAATATGGCGTTTTTACTATATTTGAATCCTGTTTATTATGCAGTTTTTTTACTATATTTGAATGCTGTTGAATATGGCGTTTTTACTATATTTGAATGCTGTTGAATATGGCGTTTTTACTATATTTGAATGCTGTTGAATATGGCGTTTTTACTATATTTGAATGCTGTTGAATATGGCGTTTTTACTATATTTGAATGCTGTTGAATATGGCGTTTTTACTATATTTGAATGCTGTTGAATATGGCGTTTTTACTATATTTGAATGCTGTTGAATATGGCGTTTTTACTATATTTGAATGCTGTTGAATATGGCGTTTTTACTATATTTGAATGCTGTTGAATATGGCGTTTTTACTATATTTGAATGCTGTTGAATATGGCGTTTTTACTATATTTGAATGCTGTTGAATATGGCGTTTTTACTATATTTGAATCCTGTTGAATATGGCGTTTTTACTCTATTTTTTACTCAAATAAAAACCAATAGCACACAAAAATACATAACATTAACATATCACAACACATCAGAAATAATAGCTTAATCGTTCCGCAAACTTAAAAACAAAGTAGCATTTAAAACAACCAATGCAAATAAAAAACACCTACAAAGTTCAAAAACCCACCAAGAATAAACACGACAAGGCAGGCGTATACAATATTACAACAACTGCCCCAGCGTTTACATAGGACAAACAAGGAGAACATTTACCACAAGATACAACGAACACATAAAAGACACAACCCAAATCAAATTTCGCCAGACACATACAAAACACACTACACTCACAGACTGACAGACACCAATCTACGCTACATCAAAAAAAGCAACAAACTTAACGCAGCAGAAAACTACGATATATACAAACATAAATACTACCCACAACCCCATTGTAAACGACAAAACACATTCACAATCAAATACTATATTTGACCACATAATTAACAACTACTCTATGAACAATAATACACCACCGAACACCAATACACCACAGACTCACACCAACACAACACACCTGAGCAACAGTCTTGTCCGTGACTCACAGTATTGAATAATGCGTTGAACTAGTCCGAAACGGTCTGCTGAAAAATATTACTAGGTGTTTGTTGTTTTTGTGTGTCAAGTTGATACCAAAAGTGTAATAGTAATTTCCCCTGAATAACATCTGTAAAATAGTGTGACTAAACATTCCATTTAAAAAATTTACTTTTCGAAAAAAGAAGTATGAAATATAAGTCCCATTTCCATCTGCATATAAAGTTTTATTGTTGAAGTAAACACTATTTCAATCCCTTCAACAATGCATAAAAGATGTTACATTACTAAAAACCATTTCAGGTAACGGCAGCTTGTAACGTCACTGCTCGCGCTATCTATACCAAACGTGGTGAAACTGATAGGGGACGTTTGTAGTTTTAGAAAAACGCAGTATGTGTGTCAGTGTTTACTGTATGAAATTATAAAATATTTCCCTAAGTAAATTAAGATTTGTAAATTTTTGTTTACGCTATTTAAATTATTTTCCGTAATTTAAATTATTTAATTTTAAAACTTTACTGTATAAGAACATTTTGTTTGCATTTCTTTACATGATTATAATAGTTATTTTCGATTTCTTCCTTTAAAACGTTGCTTTTTACTCAGTAATTATTTTGTTTCACGCTTTTAGTAACTTTGAACACATTTGGCTTGGCATTTATAAAATATTACATTTATTTGGTTTGAAAATATCTAAAGACAAAAGGCATTAATCCCATTGTTATTCCCATTAAAAAGCTAATCTCCATTGTTAGACCAATTTCCTCTAGAAATTTCAAAAAGATTAAATGAATCTTTAAAATAAAAATGTATATTTTTAATTTAAATTCAATTAACAGCAGTACTTTAAAGGCTTAAACGCACCTATCAGCAGTGGACAAGTCTTTCCGAATTTCGTTACGGCGATTTTCTATAGGCCAGAAGAAATAAGTGAGTGGTATAAGGCTGTGTCTTTAATAAAGGAAAAGAAGATGAGTAGTAATGGGTATACTTTATCCCCCCAATGAGAGAGCAGTATTTCTTACCCCCACTCCTTCCTAAGCCCCGCCCCTTTTGTTTGATAGGTCGATGTTGATGAAGATGGCGTCGACGCCCCGCCCCTGGTGCTGGTGGAGGAGCGGAAGGGCCTTCTTGTTCTGGTGATGACGTGAGTTTGGAAAAAATATAATTCTTGGTTGGGGAATGGAACCTAGGACGTTTGGTTTGCTGGCGTGTGACGCTAGCGACTGAGCTACGAGTCGTTCAGTTGTGTGTTACTGTATGATGGGGGTACAAGTAGGTCTTGGTTGGAAATTTCGGTTAAATAAGAGTAATACGTGTATTTTAATAAATATGAATTTATTGTCTCAAAAAAATAAAAATATATTGACAAGGACAAATGCGTAATTTAAATACAATATATATATATAAATATAACAATAATTTTAAGTCTGAATTTAGAGGGAAGACTTCATTAACGAATACTATGATAATTTAAACAATTATTCCAGGTTCAGAAATAGTCGGTAGCGTCTGTCAGCAGGTTTCCTGCATATGGGACACCTCTGCACCCTTTCCGCACACTGGTTGCAATACACGTGACCGCAGGGTATGATGGCAGTGCATGGTGGTCTTTCTAAGCAGACAGTACAGTCTGCTATACGGTAGCCGCGGTCTCCGTCGTTCTGCTCTTCTGATGTTCTCTGTTTCAACATACAAAACAAAGAAGATAATTTATATTATTGTAAATGAATAGCATAAATATCAGTTTTTACAAATTGTAACACTTACGGCTACGAATGAAGGGATTCGATCGGCCATTATAGCCTCCGCTTCAGCGACAGCCACTCTTCTTCGGCCCTCTTCAAGAAGTTTGTCCAGATCGCTCATCATGATCCTCCATACGCCGACTGCGTAGAAGTTTTGTTCATATCCGTCTCTTTGAAACGCTGTCTCTAAGTCTGATACTAGCCTTTTTAGTATCTGCAGTGCATCAGCCGATACGTTACGAGCTGCAGTTGCACGTGCATTTCCCACAGCCGTCTAAGAAAATTAGAAATGAAATTCATTTATAATCCTTTGATAGTACAGCTATTATCATCGTACAATAAAACTTACTGAATATTGAGGAGGATATCTTGTCCTACTTCCTAAGCAAAGGAAACAGTCAATACGAGAATGCTCGTGTCCTTGTATGTGTTGCAATTCCTCCTCTAGTTCACCCGAATGAGACGCTCGATCTCTGAGTCTATTTACAACGTGATTTAATAATGCAGCCTATAAAATACAATTTATTTTAGTAATGAAAAATAAGAAGATAACAGTAAAAATTCATTAAGAATACAATAATCACCGGTGTTGGGTGGTCGGTGTTGCTACGATCAGCCAAAGGTCCTCTGGTTCTAGACGGGGTGTTTGTTCCCTGAAAGAAAAACGCTTATTAGATGAAACTGTTAATAATCTAAATTGTTTGGAAACAGTAAAGGCAGTTCATTAATAATCACCGATGTTGGGTGGGCGGTGTTGCTACGATCAGGTACTCTAGGAGGAGTCGTAATGTGTGTTTCCTGAAAGGAAAAAAGCTTATTAGATATGAAAATGAAACTGTTAATAATCTAAATTGTTTATAATTACCTGTGACGTAGTCTCCCTGCTCTGATCAACCATCGATTGGCGTCTATGGTACGGTGTCCATGCAGCCCTTCGTAATATTGATGGGCTACGTCTGTTACGATCGATTTCGTTAGTATGATTGTCTAATTCTTCCCAAATGCCCGTTTCATCGTAGCTAGAATCATCGTTGTTTGTTGTGTCATTAGACTGAAAATCAATGAAAAATTGCAATAACGAAACATAAAAACTTTAACAAAAAAAAAACACGCTATTTCATACTCACCTCTGATTGATTTCGTCTATCGGTCATAGTGTTTCTGAAATAAATCGATAGTTTCTGAAATATATCGATAATTAAGTATTTGTTTAAAAGAGTATTCGTTAATCAAGTCAGCTCCCCCCCGTGGGATGAACTCTAATAGTTCGTCCCAGTGAAAACATCGTATTTCCATTATCACCATGTCTTACCGAAATTTCTCCAACTCCGGAAGAATCTTTCACTATAGCAGTATCGTTTCGGAAAAAAGTAGTCTTTTTTATATCGTCATCAAAGTCAACTTGAACAGATTAACGGTTGTTACGAGCACAGGTAATACCGTATTCTTTATTCAACGCCAACGACTTTAAAGGCACCAAAATTCGCTCGTAAACCGGAACCGCTCAAGCCAGCTCCCCGTGGGACGAACTCTAATAGTTCGTCCCAGTGAAAACAGCTCCAGCCACGCTGTGATCAGTGGTGACCACTCCATTAAAATATGTCACCCCCTTGAAAATAAATAAGATTTACGGCCGTATTTCCATTATCACCGTCTTACCGACATGACGTGTAATGACAAATTTGCATTTCTCCAACTCCGGAAGATCGGAATCTTGCACTATAGCGGTATACCGTTTCGGAAAAAAAGTAGTCTTTTTTATATCGTCGTCATCAAAGTCAACCTGAATAGACGAGCCATGAACGGTTGTTACGAGTTTCGCACAGATAATGCCGTATTCTTTATTCAACGCCAACGACTTTAACGACACCAAAATTCGCTCGTAAACCGGAACCGCATTGAACCGGTTAACTGTCGAATTTTCGGAGAGCTGACTTGCAGTATTCATAATTAAGATAAAACACTCACAACGCACCTAACTGCAAAGCGCTGAAGACTGATGCTCTCTGTATGTTGGTACCGGCTTATATACTGTGCAACTCCCCACGCGTCCTAGTTGCCCAAAGCGGCTGTGTCACGCAACAGAAAGTTTAGAAATCATTGACCTTTTCCCACACTCGAGGTTGTGCCGTGTGAAATCGTTGAACTTTCACTCCCACTCGCGGCCGTGCAGTGAAAGGATTAGAAATCGCTGACCTACTTTCACTCCTACTCGCGGCCGTGCAGTAATTAGAAATCGCTGGCCTATGTCTCCCACTCTAAACAGGTTGCTATATAAACCCGTATATTACAGGTAGGACAGTATACTCCGGTCTCATTCAGACTGCAAAGAGGTAAGTGTGATTGTTATTCTATCTCTGTTTCTAATAAACAGTTAGCTATATAACAGTTAGCACAGTATACTCGGGTCTCATTCTGACTGCAAAGAGGTAAGTGTGATTGTTATCCTATCTCTGTTTCTAATTTGACTTCTTAAAATAAAACCTATATTATGGCCGTGTATATTTTTTCTAATGTGCAAACCTATGTAAAGAAATTCCGTTTATACGGGAATAAAATTGTTTTTAAATTCAATACACCCCCTGAAGGTGTAGGAGAGATTGAATGGGTTAGACAGGGACTTCAAGAGTTGGTTGAATCTGTGACTAGGGGTACAACAGACGAAGATCGACTTGGGTTTACTATGACTAGCATAAACTTTAAGAATCGTACACCTGGGTACGTAGCCTTCAGGCCTGCTTCGGAATTAACGTCAGACATTCTTTGGGACGTTTTTGGTGGAATAATCCAGAGTAACGCTGAGGGATTTATGTCAGGTGATACCTTCCAGGTATCGTGTACCAAGGTTAGAGTACCTGTAGGGCGGGGTCGAAGTAGGCGTGGGATTTACAATAACTTTGGCGAAGAGTGTCACAGCAGAACGGGAATCGTTGTAATTAAAAATAAAGATGCTTTGTGCTTGCCTTGTGCTCTTGTGGTTGGCATTGCTCGGGCGCAAAATGATAAAGAATATAAAGCTATAATACAGAACAAAGGTAAACGTCAGACCGTTAGGGCACAGCAACTAATGGCTGACGCTAATGTAGAAATTACCGAGTCAGGTGCGGGTGTGAATGAGTTACAAGCGTTTCAAAATCATTTAACTGAATATAAAATCACGGTGTACAGTTACGGTAGTAGAGGTAGGCATGTGTTTTTTGAAGGTAATGTGAACAATCCCAAGTATAAAATAAATTTGCTATTTCACAAGTCCCATTTTAATGTGATTACCAGTTTAACTAGCGCGTTTGCGTGTCATTTCTACTGTGAAGCATGTCGGACACCGTACAACACTTTAGGCAAACACAAATGTTCAGCTACCTGTTATTCATGTAAACGGACTCCACCGTGTGTGCTAGACGACAACGGTGGTATTCAATGCGGTGACTGTAACCGTCAATTTATGAACCAGCAATGTTACAACACACATTCCGTAAGCGTTTGCAAGTATATTAGAAAATGTCTAATGTGTGAGAAGGTAATATTTACTACAGACCGTAAAAGCACACATCAGTGTGGAGAGGTTTATTGTAAAATGTGCTTAGAGTACAAGCCGGCTAACCATCGGTGTTACATGAAAATCAATACACAAAAGCCTCCAGTTAAAGATTTCATGTTTCTATTTTTCGACCTGGAAACGCGTCAAGACGAAGTCCTTGATAGCACTCACGTGCACAGGGTAAACTTATGCATTTCTCAACAGTACTGTTGGAAATGCGTAAATGGCGAACGTTGCCGTAATTGTACGCCACGAACTCGTGTTTTTAAAGAGAGTCCAGTTGAAGGGTTCATGGCCTACATAATGGATGCGCGTAAAACGTTTAAAAAGGTGTGCGTTATCGCTCATAATGGACAGGCATTTGATTTCCAATTCCTTTTGAAATACGTTCTGGAAGAAACTCAGTTTACACCTGAATTGATAATGCGTGGAACTAGGATTATAAAGATGGAGATCGATAACATAAAGTTTATTGATTCTCTAAACTATATGCCAATGGCATTGTCTAAACTCCCTGAAGCGTTCGACCTACCTCCCGAAAAAAAGAAGGGTTACTTTCCCCACCTTTTCAACACAGTGGCCAATGAAAATTATGTAGGTCCTATTCCAGCAAAGGAATACTACTGTCCTGACTCAATGTTCGAAAAGAACAATACAAAATTCTTACAGTGGTACGATGAACAGGTCTCCAACGGTTATGTATTCAATTTTCAAAGGGAAATATTCGAATATTGCCTCTCTGATGTTGATATATTAGCTCAAGCCTGTATAAAGTTTCGTGCTTCGTTCTTGCAGGAATGCAACGTAGATCCGTTTCTCGAGGCCGTCACTATTGCTAGCGCGTGTAGCCTAGCGTTCAGAAGAAATTTTCTCAAGCCAAACACAATAGGCATACTGCCCAAGAATGGATACAGACTCGTCGATAAGCAGTCCACCATTGCTCTACAGTGGCTCGCATGGATCGAAGACCAGAAAGGCTATCGACTGGAGCATGCTGGTAGAGGTCGTGAAATTAAAGTAGATGGTATAAAGGTTGACGGACTATGTGACCAAACGAAGACCGTATATGAATTTCACGGCTGTTACTGGCACGGATGTCCAAACTGTTACACATTTGGGCGTGATTCACCTCTAATCGACGACCCGTCAGACACTCATAGTGCTCGACTGACCAGGACTAAAGCTAAGACGGCTAAGTTGTCCCGTCATTATAATGTTGTCGAGTTGTGGGAGTGTGAATTTTATAGGATGAAAAAAATAAACAAAAGGATGGCATACCTTGATTCCCACCCTCTAATACATCTCACACCACTAAACCCTCGAGATGCGTTTTTCGGCGGTCGTACGGGGAATGTAAAATCGTACCATATGTGTCAGGAGAACGAGAAGATTCGGTACATTGATGTTTGTTCCTTGTACCCCTGGGTGTGTAAGTACCGAGAATATCCGATAGGACATCCGCAAATACACGTCGGCAATAATGAGTGTAGAGCCGCAGGAATGTCTGCTGACGGCCTCCTGAAATGTACAGTCCTACCTCCTCGGGATTTGTATCATCCAGTGCTGCCGGTCAGGATGAACGATAAATTGATGTTCATCCTATGCCGTACATGTGGTGAGAACCTTATACCTGGAGACTGTACTCACTCTCTTGACGAACGGACGTTGACAGGAACATGGACTATGGACGAGATACGCAAAGCTGTGCAGAAAGGTTACGTGATATTGGAAATGTATGAGCTCTGGCAATACGAAATGGCTTCATTTGACAAAGGGAACGGACTGTTTACCGACTATATTAATAAATTTTTAAAAATAAAGCAGGAGGCTTCAGGTTACCCAGAGTGGTGTCGTACTGAACAAGACAAAATAGACTATGTCCAAAGCTATTTCGACAACGAGGGGGTTAGACTTGACCCGATGAAAATTGAAAAAAATCCTGGTGCCAGGTCGTTGGCTAAATTAATGTTAAACTCCTTTTGGGGTAAGTTTGGACAACGTGAAAACCAGCCAAAGACTACAATAGTAAGAGAGCCGAATGAACTGTTCAACTTGTTAACGTCACCGTCAATTGATGTAAACAATATACAAGAGGTTAACGAGGACGTTGTCGTAGTGAACTGGTGCTACACCGACAACACCTGTGATGTACTACCAACAGTAAATGTCGTTCTCGCTGCATTTACTACAGCCCATGCTCGTCTTAAGCTCTATGAGTATTTGGACGTGTTGGGATCACAGGTCCTCTATTACGACACAGATAGTGTAATTTATCTCCACAAAGACGGTACGCACGATGTATCGACAGGAGACTACTTGGGACAGATGACAGACGAACTGGCAGACTATGGTCCTTCTGCATATATAACAGAATTTGTTTCGGGAGGTCCGAAAACGTACGGTTACAAGGTAATGTGTCCGGAAAATGACAAAACCGTTACAGTTTGCAAAATTAAAGGACTGACTTTAAATCTCCGCACCTCGGGTTATTTGAATTTCGATTCTTTAAAGAAATTAGTATTGAATGAACAAACAGAGGAGGATAGCATAATGGTCACTGAACCGCGTATACGTCGCAGAAAGGATCATGATGTTATTACTGTGTGTGAAACAAAAATGTTCAGAACCACAGGTGCGAAAAGAAAACGTAACGGGGGTTTTGATACGCTACCTTATGGGTACTGTAAGGTTCCACGCCTAGAATGATTCCCATCATTCTGAACGGTGTTGTGAAATCAAGTCGTTCCATTTTAGTTTTTGTATGACCTATGCTGTGTGGAGATCCTAGGTTGAATGAATGGGCCCTCTGTCACGGTCTAAACGCCTATAAGGCTGTGTGAATAGCTAAGTGTTGTAGCAACAAAAGAACATAGCTTCTGTTGTGGCAATGTCAGACAGATTGTGTTTTTGTATTGAATAAAATACCTTTTTACAAAAGGTATAAAATATTTGTTGCACGAGTGTGTGTGTGTGTGAAACCTAGGTTGAATGGTCCTCTGTCTCGACTTAATCGTCTATAAGACTGAATGTGTGTGTGGATGGGATTTAAAGTAAAATTGAACGACAAAAACTGACCGCCAGGGAGGATAGGCCTTGGAATGCTTCCCGGGTACGCTTCCAAAAACAAGAACGACTGTACCTCCTGGGTGTTGATGGAAACCTAGTCAGTTGGTTTAAAAGTACCAAAAGTAAAATCAGGGTGGTCAGTTTTGAAATGAACGTTAGACGTGCTATTGCTAACGAGCTTCATAAGCCGGCTCGTAGAAACTTTAAAACACGTAGTGTTACTTTGAAAGGTGTAAACGATCTTTATCAAGCTGATTTAGTTGAGATGATTCCCTATGCAAAGGAAAACAAAGGCTATAAGTATATATTGACTATGATTAACTGTTTATCAAAATTTGCGTTTGCGGTGCCGATAAAATCTAAAACCGGTTCCGAAGTAGCTTCAGCATTAAAGCCTATACTAGAGAAACACAGTATGAAGCATTTTCAGACCGATCAGGGTAAAGAATGGTTTAACAAATCTGTTCAAAACTTATTGAAAACCTATAAAATTAATCACTATCACACTTACACCGAGAAAAAAGCTTCCATCGTAGAAAGGTTAAACAGAACTTTGAAAAGTAAAATGTGGTTAGAATTTACGGCTCGCGGTAGTCATAAATGGACTGATTTTTTAGATGATATTGTGAAGTCATACAACAAAACCGTACACAGTACTATTGGTATGAAACCGTGTCAGGTGAGAAAAAAACATGAAGCAATGCTGTTGGCTAGAATAAACGAGAAAGTAAATAGTCGTACTATACCTCAATCGCGATCATTCCAGGTAGACGATAGAGTTAGAATATCCAAATACAAAAAAGTTTTTTCGAAAGGATTTTATCCAAACTGGACGCAAGAAGTATTTACCGTGTTCGCTGTTGTACCGTCCACACCTAAAACCTACATTTTACAAGATTCGAGAGGTGAAATATTAAAAGGTGGGTTTTATGCTGAAGAATTAAGTCGAACAAATGTTGGCGACGTTTATTTGGTGGAAAAAGTTTTGCGCCGGAAAGGAGATAAGGTTCTTGTGAAATGGCAAGGTTTCGATAAAACCCACAACTCGTGGGTAGATAAAAATAAACTTATACTGTGAAACATTGTACCACATCCGGCAAGCCGCCCATGCGCATCCGGCCATGTGCAAGCGCTGACGTCAATGGAAAAGTACTGGTCACGATTGCTTTGTCCCAACTGAACTTGTCCGCATCCGACCCCGAGCATGAGATTGGAAAAGTACTAGCTGCAGAGACAATGTGTCACAATTGCTTTATACTGCAATAGAATATATGTTTCGAAAATAAATATTAAGTCTTTCGCACAATTGATTCATTCTGGTTACGTCTTTCGAGATGCGTGTAGTGATTGCTCCATATACGATGCAGCTACATAATTTCGACGCTTATGTAGGTGAAAAGGAGAAACGAATTCGTCACAGTCCCCTATTGCCCAACACTATTAGAGCAATTGTGTGTGGTCCTTCAAATTGCGGCAAAACAAATGTAATTTTCAATCTTTTGTTCGAGGCAAACGGACTGAAGTTCGCCAACATTTATATTTTTTCAAAATCACTTCACCAACCGAAATATAAGTTTCTGTCTAAGGTGATGGAAGAATCGGGTATCGGTTATTTTCCGTACAGTGATAACGACAACATCATAAATCCACATGAAGCGGAACCGAATTCCATTATGATTTTTGACGATATACAGTGTGAAAAACATGATAACATACGTAATTACTTCAGTATGGGAAGACATAGCTCAATTGACTCTTTTTATCTCGGTCAAACGTACAGTAGGATTCCCAAACATTTAATCCGAGACAATACCAACCTGATTGTTGTATTTAAACAGGACGATATGAATTTAAGACACATTCATTCGGATCACGTAGGCACGGACGTGTCGTTTAACACTTTCAAAAAGCTCTGTGCAACAGCCTGGAAAGACAAATTCGGTTTTATAGTAATAGATAAAGACAGCGATATAGATCAGGGTCGATACAGAATTGGGTTCGATTCCTTCGTAAAAGATTTATAATGCGTATATACACTTATAATGATATTTCGCCATATGCTAATAGCGGCACTACCAAAACACCAAAATCAAATTTGTGTTGTTTCTATTATCCCGATAAGAAGAGGTTTTGCGGGAACTACTGTAGCCGGACGAATAGACATGGACATGTATTTAATAGACGCTGCTGGAGACATAAGCGGTTCGGGTCGTACAGCAAGAGTTTGCCGCCTATAATTCTGTTAATGATCACATCCGCAAATAGAATTTATAATCGAGACATTTGGATTAGGTTCATGCACGAATGTGATAAAGGAGGTGTACCATTTGAATTGATATTATACAATGAACACATGTTGAAAGGAACTGTTCGGCATCCGCAAAACTTGGTATCCAGATTCCGGCCGTTTCCTGATTTTTTCAATCGGACACTGACTCCCAGTCACGGAGGCATAGAGTACACGCAAGTATACCTCGACATGTTACAGTACAGCTGTTCATTGCCGTACGCGTCCCGTTGTGTAGTAATCACGGAAAGGACAATTCCCATAGTCGGTCCTATAAAGGCGTACAAGCTTATCAGCAGTGTAAAGTGTTGTGTAGACATTAGCTACAATGTGAAATACGGTCCTAGACCTTCGTCGCTACCTTTACGCAGTAGAGGTAAATTTTACGAGGCTGTAAATAATAAGGCACAAGGTGTGTTTACAACCGAATTTCTAAAGGCCGCCCTGCCGACGGTGCCTAATCAGTGTCATCATTTCGGCTTGTCTTTTGACGGATCAAAATATACTGTTGTCGATCGTAGGCAACTTCAAATGTGGTGCACATACACGGGGGCAAATACTGATGAGTTTCTGCTTTTGAATAGTTATCTTCTCGAAAACTCTATACCGACGCTAAAACGGTACATGCAAGATATGCCTAGAGATGATAATCTAATAGTAGCCGAAATACCGCAATGGCGTGAAAATATAAAACGTACCTTTGTCTTTAGAAGCGCCGAGAAGGTGGAAAGTATACCATATTTTGACAACAACATGTACAGATACTGCCGAGGTTTATCTTGGAACAATTCGAAATTGATGAAAGCGTCCGCATCACAGGTTGTACAGTACCTATTGCGTGAAAAGCGTTACGCTGTGTTTTTTCGATCTTTGGAACTGTCTTAAAAGCTATTTGATAGTCGAATTACTGTTCATTTCGCAATATGACACCAAAGGAGGAGCAAGTTATCTCTGAGATCGCCCGTTTGAGGGAGAACATCAAGAGAAAGTATCTGCAGATAAAATTCGGCGATGCAGATGCTGAACGGATTTTGACTAAACAATATAGCCCTATCATTAAGGAAATTTCGAAAATTCGTCGTCCACAGCCGAAAATGGAAATTAAAAAAGAAGAAGAAATGGATGTAGACATGGAGGATGATGCTTCACAAACTCATGTTCCGAAATTCATCGATACCGAAGTAATAGCTGAATCAACAGATGAGCCTGGACCTTCAGTTACACCGATGCGCCAAAGTAGTGTTGTTAAAGAGCTACTATCAACACCGGCGGGCCAGGAAGATAGTGTTCGTTATGTCCATACAATGTTCAAACATCGTCTACCGCGGACCTACGTGTTGAGAATGATTAAAGACAATAGGAATACAATTGATAACACATACGGTCCTCGAATAACAGGAGACGGTACTGTTATGATAGGCGATAAGTATATAAGGTTTGACGACGAAAACGGTGACATCATCATCGACGCGGACACTTACAAGGGAACCGAAGGGCTCTATGAATTGATATTTATGCGCAAACCCGATGAAACATTATACACAAAGGCCGACCTGAACACCTATAAACAAATCTGTGAACAAACCAGTGCTCATAGGAAAGGTTATAATCATCTATTAGCCATAAACCGTGCTAGTAATTCCGCCAAGTACAAGGCAATTATATCGAGATTATTTCCGCCGACCGGTTTGCATAGCGGTAAAGGTTATGCCTATTGGGACAACCCTAACGAACTCTGTGATAGGTTACGACTCCTTTTGTCATCTCAAGAGGTAGGTCATACAGGTCATGAGAACGAAATTGCCTCCATTATAGAAGAGCTGAGGGAAGCGGGTTTTATAAAAGGCAGTGGAAATAGAAAAATTAGGACATTAATAAGATGAGCGTCGATAAGTTTGGTCGTTTTTCGGACCAGATTAACGCTCCGCACCCCCATCATCATCAGCACGGGATAGGTCTGACTCCCGATGGTAATCATTATGACGCGATAGGTAAGTTATTGCGCAATGTTGGTGATCCTATTGAGGACAGCGATGCCGTCAATGCGGGTACGATAGCGAAAAAATGTTTAGGTTTCGACGAGGATAGGAAAAAATACTACACTAAAGGCTTTTCTGTAGGCGGTCTAGGCCAACCCGTTGAGGACGGCGATGCAGTGTCCAAAACGTATCTCGAACAAAACTGTTTGACTCGAATAAAGAATAGATATCATACAAAAGGCTTGCCTTTGGGAGGTCTCGGAGAGCCGAAAGAAAAAGATGATGCCGTAACGAGAGCCTACTTGGAATCGTTGGTTCCTATTAAACTAGCCGATTGTTTTTCCTTTGGCGACCAAAGGGTGTGCGGTGTATCAGCGCCTATGAAAGACTCTGACGCTATTAACATGAAGTACGTCAGAGATAATTTCTTATCGAAAAACGCAGAGGGTAAATTTGACGCTCACGGAGTGGCCATATGTAATGTTAAAGCGCCTTTGTATAAAAATGACGCCGCTACAAAATTATACGTGGACGATAGGGTGCCTCGAAAAGACAAAACTGTTTGGAGTTTTCAAAATAAGCGGCTCGCTCAGGTCGAAGAACCTTTGTACCAACAAGATGCGGTCACACTGGGTTTTCTAATGAAAAATACGCTGTTTCTCACCCTACTGCCGATCGGTGAAATGTATAACGCAAACGGAAAATGTATAACTAATGTTCGAGACGGTTTCACCGATGTCGACGCAGTTAACGTTCGTCAGCTTCATGAAATTAAATCTTGGATAAAGAAATACACTCTGCATTCCGAGGAGACGGGCGACTACTACTGGTTAAACTCTAAGCGGTTATCGGGGATAGCCGATGGTATAGCTGATAACGATGCTGTTTCGCAAAGGCAATTGAATACGGCTATTCAAAGCCTACGAGACACGCTAATGCGAGAGATGTCGAATGAAAAATAGATCGACAAGGTCAATAGGCGATAATAAATACGGGAACACTTTAAAAATAATTTTCGATGTTTTGAAAATACGATGCATGAAGACGACTAGACTCCGAGAGTTATATGCAATCTTGAAAGACATATTTTATAAGTAGGCGTAACAGTGACTGTTATGAATCATTAATAAAATGGGTGTCAAACGGAAAACAGCTGTTAGTCGTAAACGCGGTGTCGTAAAGACAGGACGTGGACTAGTGTCTGGTGTTTTGAATAAGGCCATCGATTTACTTCCAGTCGAGTTACACTTACCTTCGTACAATTATTGTGGACCGGGAACAAAATTGAAGACACGGTTGGCACGCGGTGATAAAGGTATAAATCCGTTGGACGAAGCCTGTAAACAACACGATATCTCATACAGCAACTACAGTGATTCAGATAGAAGACGCGTAGCCGACGAAATCTTAGCGGGAAAAGCTTGGAGCAGAGTCAAAGCGGGTGACGCATCGCTCGGTGAACGCGCCGCTGCTTTGGCCGTAACGGCAGCGATGAAAGCTAAGACAGCATTTGGCGGCGGTAAAAGACGTCGTCGTCGAAAGCCTACCGTTCAACACCTGTTGAAACGTCTGCAAGGCAAAGGGCTTTACTTGAAACCGTACAAGAAACAAGGTAGCGGGAAGAAGAAGAAAAGATGTACGAAAAAAAAACGTCGATAGATTGTATACCCATTAGACCGTTGACTAATATAGAACTGGAAAGATACGCTTTAGCATTGGGAGTACCGTGGTTCAGAGGTGTATACATGAGAGATACATTACCTGCACGACCTTTAAGAAACGAATCGGCTATCGTGAATTTGGATAGTATAACCGGTCCCGGCACCCATTGGGTATGTTACAAAAAGAGAGGAAACTCTATAGAGTACTATGATAGTTTCGGGAATCTGCGACCGCCAATTGAGCTAAGTAGGTATTTTGGCGAAAACGCCTACGTACACTATAACTACAAGAGACATCAAAAAGACAACTCAGTCGTTTGCGGTCATTTGTGTCTAAAGTTTCTAACGTCATGAGCATAGTTCTATCAGATCACACTGCTGTTTTGTCTTGTGACTTTTTCCCACCAATTGATGTATCAAAAGGCGAGTGGGAAATAGCTTTCATCGATCTGGCAACATACAACTCGATACCAAATATCGTTGAGGATGTAAACAATCTTTTTCATTACGGCGATGATAAAAACGTTCACACGATTTCATTACCGACCGGATCGTACGAAATATCCGATATTGAGAGGTACATTAAAACGAAACTAGTTCCCGATACTGTTTTAGTATTGACACCGAATAATAACACACTCAAAGTGGAAATAAAATGTTCGCACGCAATCTTTTTCGACAAGGCCATGTCTATAGGCCAGCTGATGGGGTTCAGTAAGAAGAAGTTAGAGGCAAATCATAAACACTCTTCTGACCGGCCTGTAGATATCATCAGGGTTAACGTGATACGCGTGGATTGCAATATAGTCGCAGGATCGTTTCAAAACGGCATAGAATGCCATACCTTGCACGAATTTTATCCGCAGGTACCACCCGGTTATAAAATTGTAGAAGTCCCTCAGAGCGTAATATATTTACCTGTCAACGTAAGCGTCATTCATAATATCACTGTAAGTCTACGAGATCAGAACGGTGATATAATAGATTTCCGTGGAGAAAACATTTCCGTACGATTACATTTACGTAGACGTCGAGATGGGACTAATATTTAACGAGCGCTTCTATAAGAAGGGCGGCAGTTTACGTCCGACGACGGCACAGTTAACACTGCGAAACGTTAGGTTCCTCAGATCTTTGGGTTTTAAAGTGAACAATGGAAAACCTTTTGGCAATCGACTCTAGCGCCGAGTACGACAACACCCTCAACGGACTGGAGTACCATACTCATCGACCGTACTCCTCCGCTACGTTTGGTAATAACGATGAAATTCGTATTCCCATTCATCAACAAGATGTCATTACGATACCTTTTCAGAGCACGCTGCATATAAAAGGTACGTTGACTGCGACAAAAGACGGAGGAGCGGCCGCTGACGTGTCTTTGATAAATAATGCTATAGCTTTTCTTTTCGACGATATCAGATACGAAATCGGAGGCAACGAAATAGACAGGACCAGGAATGTCGGTATAACGACCACCATTAAGAACTTGCTTTCGTTGCGCGAACACGAGAAAAATAAACTCGGAAATTGCGGTTGGCTAGGAGTGGGTAAAACAAATAACGATTGTAAAGAGTTCAACATAGTTATACCGTTGCGTATGTTGATGGGATTTTTCGAGGATTACAATAGAATTGTAGTCAACGTGAAACAGGAGCTTGTCCTTTTGCGTTCATCTTCAAATTTAAACGCAATAGTTAGCACGGATGCGACAAATATTGATCTGAAAATAAATACTATCTATTGGCGAGTTCCGCACGTCTCCGTAGCCGATCCGATAAAATTGAAACTTTTGAAAATGATTGAACGCGATGTCACCGTTCACGTACCACACCGGAAATGGGAACTAATAGAATATCCCGGTTTACCGGCCACGAAACAACTCTCTTGGACTGTAAAGACATCTTCGCAACTGGAAAAACCTCGTTACGTAATTTTCGCGTTGCAAATCGATCGCAAAAACAAGATTAAAGCAAATGCTTCAGAGTTTGATAGCTGCAAGGTAACGGATGTAAAATTGTATCTCAACTCTCAGTACTTTCCCTACGATAATATTCTCGGCGACACCGCCATTTTGTATGACATGTACGTTAGATTTCAGCAGTCCTATTATTCACGCGAACCATCACCATGTCTAGACTTGTCAACCTTTAAGCAAAAAGCACCGATTTTTGTAATCGATTGTTCGAAACAAAACGATACGATAAAATCAGGGCCTGTAGATGTGAGACTTGAAATCGAGGCGTCTGAAAATATTCCGCCTAATACTTCCGGTTACTGCTTGATTATTCACGATTCGCATATTGTCTATAACCTGCTAACAGGTGTTGTTAAAAAGATTACGTAATCTGTGACCACACCCTGTGATATATTACCCTATTTGTTCGCATTTAGTCTCAGTTGTCGTCATGGACGCGATGGATGTAGACCGTACCGCTCGTCCGTTGGGCATATTTCTAAAGTCTGTGTATTTTCTGAATGACCAGTGTACGAAGTTTGTCGCGACCGGGCTTTTTCAGCACACCGTCTACGAACTAGGCGTCCTTATACAGGCTGGTAGAAAATTTGTTTTTTTCACGTACAACGACTTTAATGATTTCAAGACACGACTACCGCTGCCTGAAGGAGAACAACGTAAGTTTACACTAACTAACGGCGATATCACAATAAAGACTGTCTTCGGTAAACGTTATATCGCATTGTTTGACGGAAAACACAGGGTCACCTTGGGCCTACCAGAATGGAATTTATTAATGGATACCATACCGCTCGTAAACCGGCGCATCAGCGAACTGTTTTATAATGAACCACAACTAGGGTCTTACATCATTGAGTGTCTAGCCACGGACGAGATCGTGTCCAGTACTCTCCCCGAGGCAGACAAGTTGTACGACGAAGTTGTTTTGTACAAGAAGCATGCAAGCAGTGGTTGAGTTTCATGCCTAATAATATATATACGTTACTTTCTACGATTTATATATTTCTTGCTAGGTACACGTTCGTATGTTACTTCATACCATAGCGGCTCTTTAAATTACTTCATATCTTACGAATTTATTTAGTATTAATTTTTTATTAATATTAATTTTTGTGTAAACTTTTGTTGGCAGACAAACATGCAAGCAGTAGTGGAGTTTCATGCCTTCGTCGACAACGATGGCAAATACGTTGTGAAGGAACTGGCTGTGGTGTCCGAACACTATCAAAGTGTTACCATTTTCAAACCGCCTTACAAATTTCATAATTTAAATGATTCGTCACAAAAATCTGCTAGATGGTTACAGGCAAAATATCATCGTATCAGCTGGTACGAAGGTAGTATACCTTTTGATGAACAACTATTGCGAATCATGCTAACACCGTTTTCCACCATTTTCACAAAAGGTTTGGAAAAGGCTCAATATTTGCGGCAGTTCCATCCACATGTGATGGAATTGCCTGAGAAATACTCGTCTAGCAACAACAACAACAGCCCTATTTACTTCAAATGCATACTACCGCAACACAACACTTATACAGACTGTAAATGTGCACTACGCAGTGCAAGATATTATTATGATTTACTTATCGCTTAGAGTTTAAAACCGGCTGTTTGCATTGGGAACTGCATTTTGTCATGGAGTGGCAGTTACAGGAAATGGCGGTGGTTGGAGCCATTTTCATTCGGGTAATCGACCTTCGGGGTAAACACCCTACTTGAAAGTCGATTGCCCGTCGCAACACAACATTTATGTTATGTAGATTGTAAATGTGCACTGCGCAGTGCAAGATATTAGAGTTTAAAACTGGCTGTTTCCATTGGGAACTTCATTTTGTCATGTTAGGCAGTTACAGGCAATGACTGTGGTTGGAGCCATTTCGGGTAATCGACCTTGAATGTCGATTCCGAACACTATCAAAGTGTTACCATTTTTAAACCGCCTTACAAATTTCATAATTTAAATGAATCGTCACAAACGTCTGCTCGATGGTTACAGGCAGGCTCGTATCAGCTGGTACGAAGGTAGTATACCTTTTGATGAACAACTATCGCGAATCATACCGTTTTCCACCATTTTCACAAAAGGTTTGGAAAAGGCTCAATATTTCCACATGTCATGGAATTGCCTGAGAAATACTCGTCTAGCAACAACAGCCGTATTTACTTCAGGTGCATACTACCGCAACCAAACACTTATGTACATTGTAAATGTGCACTGCGCAGTGCAAGATTTTGCTTATCGCTTAGTATAAAACTTGATGGTCACTGGCGTGGGTTAACTCCCCGTAAACCTTCAAGAAAAATGTTTTAAAGGTCCCTGGCACGGGGTAACTCCCTGTAAACCTTTAAAGCTTCAAAAAAAATTTAAAAAAAAACTTGATGGTCACTGGCGTGGGTTAACTCCCCGTAAACCTTCAAGAAAAATGTTTTAAAGGTCCCTGGCACGGGGTAACTCCCTGTAAACCTTTAAAGCACCAAAAAAAAAAGCTTTGCCTTTGAAGGTCCCTGGCGTAGGACAAGTCCTCCTAAACCTTCTTGGCTGTTTGGGAACTGCATTTTGTCATGGAGTGGCAGTTACAGGAAATGGCGGTGGTTGGAGCCATTTTCATTCGGGTAATCGACCTTCGGGGTTAACACCCTACTTGAAAGTCGATTGCCCGTAGGGACTGCATTTTGTGGTAGTCACTGGTAAATAGCGTCGGCTATTTCCAAACTTGTAATGTGGGCATAATGATGACGGTTTCAACCCCGTATGAGACACAGAGAACAAGTGTATAAGAATACAAGACATTTAAGATTTTCAGTCATTCCACAGACAGACATGGTTTGGCCCGATTCTCTTACAATTGAGAACCCAGTTCATCGACGTTATTCACTTGCGAACAGCAGATTATCCTCTTTTCGTAATTGGAAGGGTGTGGAAAGCGAAACATTGAATCCATATACTCTAAGCTTGACCGGTTTTTTCTACACCGGAGAAGATGACCATACTGTATGTTTTAGTTGTGGGGGAGGTCTCAAAGGTTGGGAACCTACAGATGACCCGTTTGTCGAACACGTTGAATGGTTTCATGAATGTAAATTAGCATGGATTGTAAAATTTAAAGTAGAAGAAATGAATATCGATATTAGAACTGTGTTTGATGACGATGATGATGATGACGATGATGATGATGACGACGACGACGACGACGACAGTGATCTAGTGCAACGTAATGAGGATGATCGTTTGAAATGTAAGATTTGTTGTGCAGAAGAATTGCAAGTTGCAAGTCTACCATGTGGACATGTGTTTGCCTGTCAATTGTGCTCGCTTAGCCTTGAAGTATGTAGCGTGTGCAGAACGCCCACATCCGCCACTATACGTGTTTATCTTTCATAGGCTTGCGAACTGGTAAACCTTGAGAACCGGACGTTGCGGTCGTGGAGCCAGTGAGAGTTGTTGAACTCGGTAGAAGGCGTGGGAAGCTGAACCAGTAGACCTTGACAACCGGATACCAACTGTGAGAACTTGATACCCCTTCCAAACGTTCTGGAGAAGAGTATATATCAACAACACACTAGTAGATCTCTCACAGTAGCTTCAGAGGATACACAGTTGCTTGAGATGGTGCCTGGATTCAACCTCACTCGTTATACCGACGACATGCTGAGGGAGCTGATCAGGTCTATATTGCCGGGCTTGGCTGATGACTTATTTAGGTAAGTGACAACGAATATTTATTTAAAAATACTTTATGTGTGTTTAATTTTGAATAACCTTCATTTCATATTGCTTTTTACAAATTTCACAAATAATTATACTGTCGTGTTTTATTAACTTTAAGCGAGCTCAAACAGTTGGATATATTATGTGCTAAACATATATCGATTTTTAATAAAATAGTATAAGGTAGCTGTTCTTTTTCAGCATTTCATTTTACACTAGATTTTGTTTTGTATTACCTATTTTGGACATATATTTTCATAAACATTGTATTTATTCATTAAATTGACTTAATTTTTAAAATTATACTGTGAATTAGTCTTTCAGATTTTATAGTATCCCGTGTTTTCATATTACTAAATTGTGTTGTCGGTATTTCAGTCAGATGCTGAGACTGAGATCAGAGGCTACGGCGGCGGGGTACCCGTTGGTGACACTAAATATTTCGTCGGGAGTATCCTATCTCCCATGCACAAATGACGGTCGAATTATAATCAGCCAGTCATGGGATAGATATCTGAGGACGTCCCGCCCGTACGACGGCCAGCAACCACCACCAGCGCATACCTGGACATCGACATCTCTACCTTCAGCATCCCAACCACCAGCATCCAAGCCACCGTCCACCGCAGCGCCAAATGAGGTGGCACCACCATCAACATCTCTGCCTTCAGCGTCCCAACCACCAGCATCCAAGCCACCGTTCACCGCAGCGCCAGATGAGGTGACACCACCATCAACATCTCTGCCTCCCCAACCACCAGCATCCAAGCCACCACCGTCCACCGCAGATGAGGAGATTGCTCAGAGCCTGGATATTGTGGACTATATTATATCCGACATACGGAGACAAATGACGTATGAGATACCTCCTGAGCCGCTGCCAGTCACGCTCGAGGATCTGGACGGAATTGACGTCACAACTTTATTGTCAACTACTGACGAAGAAATGCGGAGTCTAGAGGAATAACACTTCTCGCAAAGCGGTAAGATTATTGTTTTCATGTGAATATGATAATAGTGAGCAGTATTTTAAACCTTGCAGTGACACTTGTTTTAAAATATTACTTCCTACATTCATTTTCACGTAAAACCAACAGTTTTCCTCATTTGAAGAGGTGTATATACCATATATACCCGCATTTCTTTGTGCATGGGGGTGGTATGTTGTAATGGATGACCACCACAGAAGGCAGCGATGGATGGAGCTGCCTTCCGTAGCCCTTAAGGCAGCTTACGCACCCGGTAAGCTCAGGATACATGCGAATGCCGGTCTTGCGTGGTAATATCGGAAATAAAAATAATTACGATTTGGAACCCACAGCAACGTCATCAAAGATTCACTACTAGAATTGACCTATATTGTAGTTCAATTCTGATAGTGAGTAATTGCTGATGTTGCTGAGATCCCAATCGTAATTATTTTATTTCCCCTATATTACCACGCGGTCCCTGCATTCGCTAACCTACTTACTGTGTGCGTCTATGTGTGTGTGTGTGTGTGTTTGCTTGGGGGTGGCATGTTGTAATGGAATGGCCACCACTGAGGACAGCGATGGCTGGAGCTGTCTTCCTTAGAAAATATTTTACCCACAGCCAAGGATACATGCGAATGCTGGTTTTGCGTGACTTTAAAATCGGGTGTGTAATATTTGTACTCTGACACCCACAGCAACATCATATTTATGCACTATCGCAATCGACCCACACCATCAAAGACTCGTTACTAGAATTGACCTATATTGTAGTTCAATTCTGATGAGGAGTAATTGATGGTGTAGTTCGACTTCGATATCGCATAACTGTGATGTTGCTGTGATGTCACCTACAAATATTGCACCGAATTTTAAAGTCACGCGAACCCAATATTCGCTAACCTACTGTGCGTAATATATTTTCTAAAAATATTTTTGTGTGACTGTTGGTGTGCGTGATATATTACTCTTATTTATATTTAGTTTTATCATTACTTAATTTTAATTATATTATATTTGAAATATGTATTGATGAGTTGATTCTAGTCTTAATATTATTATTTTTTAAAATTATTGTTAGATTTATAATACTATTATTTTTTAAAATTATTGTTAGATTTATATATATTGTATTTGTTCTTGCTCATATATTTTTATTATTCGTATTTATTCTAGTCTTAATATTATTATTTTTTAAAATAATTGTTAGATTTATATATATATATTGTATTTAAATTACGCATTTGTCCTTGTCAATATATTTTTATTTTTTTGAGACAATAAATTCATATTTATTAAAATACACGTATTACTCTTATTTAACCGAAATTTCCAACCAAGACCTACTTGTACCCCCATCATACAGTAACACACAACTGAACGACTCGTAGCTCAGTCGCTAGCGTCACACGCCAGCAAACCAAACGTCCTAGGTTCCATTCCCCAACCAAGAATTATATTTTTTCCAAACTCACGTCATCACCAGAACAAGAAGGCCCTTCCGCTCCTCCACCAGCACCAGGGGCGGGGCGTCGACGCCATCTTCATCAACATCGACCTATCAAACAAAAGGGGCGGGGCTTAGGAAGGAGTGGGGGTAAGAAATACTGCTCTCTCATTGGGGGGATAAAGTATACCCATTACTACTAAGATGGTTTACCGTAGCCTATTTAAATATAAAAAATATTTCACTCCGTCTAATAAGCTCTGGGATGGGTTTAGGTTACGGGTATCTCTCTTGAAACTGGAATAGCAACCATAAATGATAAATTGATTATTTGTTCATCGAATTTCTATGACCGAAATGTACATCACAGAAGTGTGATGTAACAAAAAACAAATGACCAAGATAAAAATCATTTGTTCAGTGAATCTTACACTGCAGTTGGGGCGTGTGTCTGGAAAAAAAATCAAAAAAAAAGTTCGAACAGGAACTGCAAGAGGAAAATTAGCTCGCCTACTATGGAAAGATCATACTGTAAAAAATGAGAGAACTCAAAGCGACTACGTTAATGGAAAATATAAGATGTTGAAGACTGACTGTTGAGGAGATCGAGAACACATTTGGCAGTATGTAAAGGTCAAACTATAGATAAAGTGATTCGAATATCGTAGAGCTGGTGAACGATGAACTGTTAAGGAGGATAGGTCATATACAAAGTGTGGCGACCACACCAAGTGACAGATGTAAATGTATAGTAATATGGCAGCCCTTTGCAAGATGTATTGAAGAAAGTGTGAGGCACGTGACGAAAATAAAAGGTGCTCCGTAGTGCAAGCAAACATCTGTTACTTTTGTAAACAAAACATTCCTTCAGTAAGAGTTTCAATTGTTGGCGTACACTTATCTAGGTATAAATAGAAATAGTTTTAAACGTTCGTGCCTAGCCTAACTAGTCCGATAATAAGTATACAAATCAAGTTTTCTAGTGTACGAGTGTGTATTTGATCTTGAGCAAAACTAACAGGTCCCAAATACGTAGATGCATAGTGTGTATTATTTTTTTAATTAAATGTTCCTAAACATTGTTGTGCTAAGACAATCAACAAAGATTACTATTATAGTTAGAGGACATGACTGAATTGTAAATATAAGCATGATTAAAGGATGGACATAAGACCCCCCCCCCCTTAGTAGAGGCATCATTTGTGACCGGTGGCGTGCCGAAAGTATGTATACCCTGCATTTTTTATATGAAGAAGGCTAGAGAAAGGTAGACAAAATTAGAAGAAAAGAGCATAACGATAGCATTGAATTGGCAAAAGGGAAATCATAGCACTTGCATTTGAAATAATTACATAGCCCTCAATAAAGAAAGCGAGAGCATTGATCAAGAGAGTTCAGGCAAGAAGAGCAAAGAGAAAACATACCACCGGAAAACCCAAGTCGACACTGAGAAGATGAGGTGATAAAGGACAGGAGAAAACTCACAACTACTTCGCCGGGTTGGGGAAGACATGGTCTTAAAAAAAGAAACGAGAGCAAATATTCAAGAGAGTTCAGGCAAGAAGAGCAAAGAGAAAACATACCACCGGAAAACCCAAGTCGACACTGAGAAGATGAGGTGATAAAGGACAGGAGAAAACTCACAACTACTTCGCCGGATTGGGGAAGACATGGTCTCAAAAAAAGAAAACGAGAGCAAATATTCAAGAGAGTTCAGGCAAGAAGAGCAAAGAGAAAACATACCACCGGAAAACCCAAGTCGACACTGAGAAGATGAGGTGATAAAGGACAGGAGAAAACTCACAACTACTTCGCCGGATTGGGGAAGACATGGTCTCAAAAAAAGAAAACGAGAGCAAATATTCAAGAGAGTTCAGGCAAGAAGAGCAAAGAGAAAACATACCACCGGAAAACCCAAGTCGACACTGAGAAGATGAGGTGATAAAGGACAGGAGAAAACTCAAAGGTATTTCGGGAGATTCGGGAAGACCGAGAATGGTGGAGGTAAATTATGGATGATGTCAAAACACAATTGAGTTTTCTATTGTATCAAGAATAAGTAAGGTTAAATTAAGTTTAATTAGAAGCAAAAACGAAAGATTAAAGTGACCACTAATATTAAAGTCCGTAGAAAAACAATAAATTCGAAATTGAAGACAAGTTTTTAAGGGTAGGCTATTAAAAGATTTAATACTTAAATTTTAATTGTATATTTTCATTCAATCCCTTCCATTAGTTCACGCTCTCCTTATACTATCTTCTTCAAATTTTCAATCGTTAATAAAATACTTTTTATTCGTCCACTCAAGTATTTTTTTTAAACTTGTAGTGGATGGCACTTGATGTTACTACAGTGTTTTCAAATATGAATTCATTAATTAAATTTAATGTATCAATTTCAGTTTTATATGGGAGAAAAACTTTTCACAAAAGGGGCAAGGTTTAAATTATAGTTATTCGGTCCCATTTGGCTTAAAATAAGTGATAGGCCTAACATATGATTTCATAAAACAGCTGATTTTATGTTTTAGGTTATGTGGTAGAACTGCTGTTTGAACGCATAGGTTTGTTACTTTATTTATATTAACTGTAATTATTTAATAAAAAGTAACTAAAATGATATTTTTCTTTTTTATCTAAGTATGAATTGTCTTTATAAATTTTTTGTTTATATTACTTTTTTATACAAAATTTATAATTACGTATTTTGTATACATTTACGCTCTGAATTCCGATCTCATTTTTGACATCCATCTGCAAGTAAAAGCTGTCGACCAGTTTGTTTTTATGTCGAGTGTTGGCACATAAAACTTGCATCCGAGTCACACCGTATCCGAGGCAATTGTTTTTTCCTGCTGCTCTTGTATTCTTTGTCCAGTGGTTCTGTTTTTTCCTCGACGCGGGTTTTTTCACCGGCCGAGACTCCTAACTAGTCCCTCTGCCAGATACATTAAACCAGTTTACACGGTTAACAGAAACAAAGCGTGCGTATAATTCAACTGACGATCCTAATCTATCCGGCCGAGATTAATTCACCGCTTCCAATATGGGTTGCGCTCTTGTCACTTTGATGGATTCGGGCCGGGTATGATTGATCCGGTCATTGTTTACCGATCGCGGTCTCCCGCAGATCAGACAAATGTAAAGTTGGTCCGAGATGCACGCCCTGGGGGGTCCGCCTTCACCCTCGGCAACATCGTCCTCTCTGCGAGCGTTTTGTATTTGAAGTGAAATGCATATAGAAACGTCACCGTTGTGAGGTTAGGTTTGTCTTCTTAAGATTGATTCTGTTATAATACTCAAAGCTCGTCAGAGCCTTTGTCACAGACACGGGTAAAATTCGGCGCAGTGTGCCTGTGAAGAGCCCACTTGTTTTCTTCCGCTACACTAGTACGGTACAACTTACGCGGCATTTATGGCTAGACTATTTCACTTGTATAATTAGAACAAAGTTCGTCCATGCTTGCATGGACGCCCATATAAATGTTTGTAGGGGAAGGGCTGGTCGTAAAAGCATTGCATACTACAAAATTACCACCTAAAAAATTCAACTTTAAACCTTCTTTAACCTAATACTACAGTATTTATAAAATACTAGGCCACGGTACTCAATGTATAAAGAAAATAAACACATTAATCTAATTACTCGTACTGTTTATTAAAAAACAATAATATATTTAAGGAAAACACACATTATTGTATATAAATAATTTAGTCCTAAGTCATGTCCTATAATTCCCGTATTTTTAAAATAAATTACCCGAAAAATCCGCCGATCTACATATGACGCTTTGATATTTATTATCATTATGTTTTTTTAATCTTGGGGTGAGCTTGGTGTAAAAGACCTTGCCCCTGGGTTTAGGCGCCCATGAATACTTGTGACGAATGAAATTAGAAATATTTTGGCGATCACGCCAAGATTAGAAACTGCAAAAATGTAAATGTAAATGACGGGGACAGCTCGCTACAGGTTGGCTGTCCCGAGGGCTGAGCGTATTTTGGGGGCCCAGACCCGGGTGGGAAATTTTTAAACAAATAATAAAATGATAAGGACTTTCAAAACTCTAACTAGCGTGAAAGGTTCACCATTAGATAATTTCGGTGATAAATTAGATTCGGTATAAAATACAGTATGTGTATAGATATCGGAAGCAGAAATAGTTTATGTATACAATATTCTGAATATGTAACATGTCCTAAGAAATCTCGTGCGATCTCTCAAGGCCAAGTGCACGGTTGCGTGGTCCGAACTATAAATCTCCTCTGTTATATCTCACTATTATACCACATCATGTTTTAGCTATAGCTGTTTCGGGTTAAGATACCATCACGTTTGATGGGAGGCCCATAGCCTGGAGGTCTTCTGTTAAATACGTTGGCGTCATCCTTGACAAGCGCATGTCCTTCTCCTCTCAAGCTTTTTCCGCCCTTACCAAGGGTAGAGCTGTTCGTGCTAAGCTTTACCCTCTTATCTGCCGTAGAAGTACCATCCCGCTCTAAATCAAACTCCACTTTTTTCCGAATGCTTCCTCACCTATGCAGCTCCTGTCTGGTGGCCTCTTTGCTCCAATACGTACCGGAAATCTCTTGAGTCTTTCCAATCCTCTTCCCTCAAATTTCTTTCCAACTCTCCTTGGTTCCTAACAAATGTAACCATCCGCAACTCCCTTTCCCTCTCCCTCGCTAGCTGTTTTTCTCAGATCTTTCTCTGCAAAGCACTTCGGTAGTGCCGTGCGCTCATATTACCCGCACCTTAGGGACCTGGCAAACTCAGTTGATCCCCGTCCTCATCCCAAACTCCTTCTTGATTCTCCAGAACACCTCTGCAACTCCTATGTATTAGTTTTTAAGTTCACATTAGATTGTAAATGTAACATATGTTTGTTTATACCAAATTTATCCTATGTATTAGGTCTCTGCTAGTGTCTATCTTGTTAAATTAAGTTAAGCTAAGTTGTATGATGTATCTTGTTAGGTTAAGTTAAGCTAAGTTGTATCATGTATCTTGTTAGGTTAGGTTAAGCTAAGTTGTATCATGTATCTTGTTAGGTTAAGTTAAGCTAAGTTGTATGATGTATCTTGTTAGGTTAAGTTAAGCTAAGTTGTATCATGTATCTTGTTAGGTTAAGTTAAGCTAAGTTGTATCATGTATCTTGTTAGGTTAAGTTAAGCTAAGTTGTATCATGTATCTTGTTAGGTTAAGTTAAGCTAAGTTGTATGATGTATTTTGTTAGGTTAAGTTAAGCTAAGTTGTATGATGTATCTTGTTAGGTCAAGTTAAGCTAAGTTGTATCATGTATCTTGTTAGGTTAAGTTAAGCTAAGTTGTATGATGTATCTTGTTAGGTTAAGTTAAGCTAAGTTGTATGATGTATCTTGTTAGGTTAAGTTAAGCTAAGTTGTATCATGTATCTTGTTAGGTTAAGTTAAGCTAAGTTGTATCATGTATCTTGTTAGGTTAAGTTAAGCTAAGTTGTATCATGTATCTTGTTAGGTTAAGTTAAGCTAAGTTGTATGATGTAGGCCTATCTTGTTAGGTTAAGTTAAGCTAAGTTGTATCATGTATCTTGTTAGGTTAAGTTAAGCTAAGTTGTATCATGTATCTTGTTAGGTTAAGTTAAGCTAAGTTGTATCATGTATCTTGTTAGGTTAAGTTAAGCTAAGTTGTATGATGTATCTTGTTAGGTCAAGTTAAGCTAAGTTGTATCATGTATCTTGTTAGGTTAAGTTAAGCTAAGTTGTATCATGTATCTTGTTAGGTTAAGTTAAGCTAAGTTGTATTATGTATCTTGTTAGGTTAAGTTAAGCTAAGTTGTATCATGTATCTTGTTAGGTTAAGTTAAGCTAAGTTGTATGATGTATCTTGTTAGGTTAAGTTAAGCTAAGTTGTATCATGTATCTTGTTAGGTTAAGTTAAGCTAAGTTGTATCATGTATCTTGTTAGGTTAAGTTAAGCTAAGTTGTATCATGTATCTTGTTAGGTTAAGTTAAGCTAAGTTGTATCATGTATCTTGTTAGGTTAAGTTAAGCTAAGTTGTATCATGTATCTTGTTAGGTTAAGTTAAGCTAAGTTGTATGATGTAGGCCTATCTTGTTAGGTTAAGTTAAGCTAAGTTGTATGATGTATCTTGTTAGGTCAAGTTAAGCTAAGTTGTATCATGTATCTTGTTAGGTTAAGTTAAGCTAAGTTGTATCATGTATCTTGTTAGGTTACGTTAAGCTAAGTTGTATGATGTATCTTGTTAGGTTACGTTAAGCTAAGTTGTATCATGTATCTTGTTAGGTTAAGTTAAGCTAAGTTGTATCATGTATCTTGTTAGGTTAAGTTAAGCTAAGTTATATCATGTATCTTGTTAGGTTAAGTTAAGCTAAGTTGTATCATGTATCTTGTTAGGTTAAATTAAGCTAAGTTGTATCATGTATCTTGTTAGGTTAAGTTAAGCTAAGTTGTATCATGTATCTTGTTAGGTTAAGTTAAGCTAAGTTGTATCATGTATCTTGTTAGGTTAAGTTAAGCTAAGTTGTATCATGTATCTTGTTAGGTTAAGTTAAGCTAAGTTGTATCATGTATCTTGTTAGGTTAAGTTAAGCTAAGTTGTATCATGTATCTTGTTAGGTTAAGTTAAGCTAAGTTGTATCATGTATCTTGTTAGGTTAAGTTAAGCTAAGTTGTATCATGTATCTTGTTAGGTTAAGTTAAGCTAAGTTGTATCATGTATCTTGTTAGGTTAAGTTCAGCTAAGTTGTATCATGTATCTTGTTAGGTTAAATTAAGCTAAGTTGTATCATGTATCTTGTTAGGTTAAGTTAAGCTAAGTTGTATCATGTATCTTGTTAGGTTAAGTTAAGCTAAGTTGTATAATGTATCTTGTTAGGTTGAGTTAAGCTAAGTTGTATCATGTATCTTGTTAGGTTGAGTTAAGCTAAGTTGTATCATGTATCTTGTTAGGTTAAGTTAAGCTAAGTTGTATCATGTATCTTGTTAGGTTAAGTTAAGCTAAGTTGTATCATGTATCTTGTTAGGTTAAGTTAAGCTAAGTTGTATAATGTATCTTGTTAGGTTGAGTTAAGCTAAGTTGTATCATGTATCTTGTTAGGTTGAGTTAAGCTAAGTTGTATCATGTATCTTGTTAGGTTGAGTTAAGCTAAATTGTATCATGTATCTTGTTAGGTTAAGTTAAGCTAAGTTGTATGATGTATCTTGTTAGGTTGAGTTAAGCTAAGTTGTATAATGTATCTTGTTAGGTTAAGTTAAGCTAAGTTGTATCATGTATCTTGTTAGGTTGAGTTAAGCTAAATTGTATCATGTATCTTGTTAGGTTAAGTTAAGCTAAGTTGTATCATGTATCTTGTTAGGTTAAGTTAAGCTAAGTTGTATAATGTATCTTGTTAGGTTGAGTTAAGCTAATTTGTATCATGTATCTTGTTAGGTTGAGTTAAGCTAAGTTGTATCATGTATCTTGTTAGGTTAAGTTAAGCTAAGTTGTATCATGTATCTTGTTAGGTTAAGTTAAGCTAAGTTGTATCATGTATCTTGTTAGGTTAAGTTAAGCTAAGTTGTATAATGTATCTTGTTAGGTTGAGTTAAGCTAAGTTGTATCATGTATCTTGTTAGGTTGAGTTAAGCTAAGTTGTATCATGTATCTTGTTAGGTTGAGTTAAGCTAAATTGTATCATGTACCCAGTCAACTTTGATAACTTTAAATTTATTCTTAAGCTCTTCTTATTCTTCTTTCAAAAACTGTAAACTCATTCTAATCTTTAGGTAATATTTACATTAAGCCCTTATCAAAAGCCCTGTTACCATATTCCTACCCGTAGCAATTGTCGGTGACACACCTTGGAGGCCAACTAAAAAATTCGTTTCATATTGTTTCTTGCCTAAAGTGAATGAACGAAATTACTTGAAAATCATTGAAATAATAATACAACGAATAGATCAAATGAACCGTGGTTTTATTTTAACTATTCAGTATTTCCCTGAATTAATTTTAAAGAAATAAGTCTCAATTCGATGCCAATAAATTTCTACTATCCTCTAACATGTCCTCAATTTATTTTCGCTTGTTACACTGCGGAATTTCATTATACTGGATGCATAGTTCCTGTACATCTAAAACTCGGAAATTAGATTTTTTTAAGGTATTACAATGTACTTAAACCTTGTATGGTTGTAACAATTTTAACTAATTATACACACTTCAAACAAAATTTTTTTGTCTTGATTTCCGTTAAATGATTCTAACCAGGAAATTGAAACAAGACAATAAGTATTATTCTACAAATAGGTTGTTTTCAACATTTGATGAAGAAATAAAGATTTCGCGTGTAATTTTATTGTTCCTAAAGTATATTGTGACCATAAATTTATATTTTTTATCAATCTGCATCCAAAGTAGTTGCTGTAGGATGCTGAGAGCGGCAGAAACGATCTCAAATGATCAGCTGATTTACGTTCCTTTAATTTAGTTTCGAGTTTCCCCACTAGGCGCGCTAGTGTCTCTTTCCGATGCATTTTTTGTTTGAAATCAGCTGGCCTTATATGTTTAACAATATAGCCTATTTGTTATAGAAATAACCAATTTCAGTATTTTCTTGATATAGAAAGAATGTTTTAAATGTTTAAACATAAGGCTAAATTATTTAAAATATCTTCAGACAATCACAGACTCAACGAAATCTCGCTAAATATATGAAGAGGAATACAACTTTCTCTTATCATTTTATTTCGCAAAAACCCACTAGGCTACTAATTATAGAATACATTTTTGGAGCTGTATAGAGTTGAAAATGTTAAATCAAGTAAATGGTAAAGTTTTAATGAAAGAATCAATGTGACCACTAATCAAAATTTCCCCATAAATATATTTGAGTACAGTTTTCTGCCATTCCTAACGTTACAATATGTTATAGGCTACATTACATTTACCTTTTAAGATAAATGATATTCAAAACACTCTAGCCACGAATATTTTATTTTGACCTAATGTTTCATAAATATACGTGTTTACTAATCAATATAACCGTGTCTTAAAGCTAGTTCTTATAATATTACGTTTTCTACCAAAATTGTTGCTCCTTTGTTTAGAAGAACACAATTTAAATCCGTTAACAAAATTTAGCCTAGAGTTAAAATTTTGTTGAATTTGCAAGAAAAACAAAACTCTAATAATTATTACTACAACTAACTGTAACAATATTTAAAGGAGTTAATTTTTTAAAGAAATAGGATTGGTCTGTGCTAATAAATTATACAATACAACTCTTAAAAACTCTAATAAAACTTAGCCTTTACAATTATAACTAACCTCAATTATTTCACAAATTTCTGATTATTCACGTGAACCTCTCCCTAATGTAAAACTAACATTTTAACACTTCACATTAAATAAATAACAACTAAACATTTGTTATAACTAACAAACAAACAAAAAAACTTATAAGCACGATTAACTATAAATTTTAGATTGAGTTAACGCGTTTAAAACAGTTCAGGAAGTCAAATATCAGTGCCAGTAAGATACCGTTTAGCCTGATGGCAATGACATAAGCCATTGTTGAATAAATGTGTCTTACTGTGTACAAAATTGAAGATTATAGCTAATTATATTTAACTACTTCATGTGCCTGTTATTCCTTGAAGAAAATAAAGCAGACGACTGTTTCAGAGATAGTGACGGATTTTGTAATCTTCAGTATTTTATAATGAACTTTCCCATTTGACTTCTGTAAATCGATTTGTACAGAATAATCTTAATTTATACATATCGATTTTTAAAATCTTTGAAGTTTATTATTTATTGTATATTATATTATTAATATTTCATAATTAAATCTTTTAGTTATTAATCAGCTTACTATTTAAAAATAAATTACTCATAATTAAGCCTAACAATATAAATATTTATATTTTTTAAATTACTGACAGACCTAATTGTATAACTTTCTAAATT
The DNA here is from genome assembly GCA_036971475.1 of Prosapia bicincta. Lineage (NCBI taxonomy): Eukaryota > Metazoa > Arthropoda > Insecta > Hemiptera > Cercopidae > Prosapia > Prosapia bicincta. The sequence continues at coordinate 393,740,154 of JBAIZL010000001.1, forward strand.
AATTTTTGTGCGCGTTTTTATTTATTATAGTTCCCTATCCCTTTCTATATTTCATCATTTATCTCCCTGTTTCCTAATTCTATTGTTTAATAACAATTGTATCATAATTATATCTAATTGTACATAATTATACAATTGTATTGTAATTAAATTTTATGATTTATTAACTCAACGTTCATTTCAACTACAAAATCTAGCCTATCGCTTATATACAAGGTCTGTCACGTATGGTACATCTTACGAAAATACAATTTACGAAAAACGTGAGTCTTGAAATCATTCAAAATCCTGACTACTCACGTTTTGAAGACGTTGAAAACACTTTTTTAACCAACTGGAAGTAATTCCCACTATTTTTTAAACAGAACTCTCAGGAGCAAATTCATATCTAGCTCAACTTCATTAAAAGTTTGTTTTCAACACATCACCTTCTGTCATATAGTTACAAATAAATGCCTAACAAGAAGAACGTGTTTTAAATATCGAAAACTGTAAATATCGGTTGAAATTTGAAAAACATAACCTCACATTACAATCACAAAACTGTCTATTAATAAAACCGAGCATTATATTAAACATTTATAGAGTTGTAGTACAATATAACTACGAAGTATTCGGCCGTTAGGCTTGACTGAAAAAAAATTAGTTTACTAAGATAAACGAGGTTGTGAGTCGTGCATATTTATTCTTTTATTTATAACTTTTACTCACAAGCCAGCTCGAATATTGTTTATGACTAAGTATGTTTAAGTTTTTTAATAAGTGGTGTATAAATGTAATTTTTAGTGACCTCCTTATTATTAATACCATTCTTCATTAACTTAAAATGGCTCATCTCAGAAAAAATACGTCGTTGCCAATTACTTCCATAGTCCAAAACCTCGGGATTTTAAAAATAAAATTTAAACTTCCTGATGTGTTCCAATATGACAGGCGTAGGAGGTACACCAAGTATTTTACTCCTTTTTTCATGCTCAATCATACATACAACTGTCTCTTGGTTTCACCAACATAAGTGGCCTCCCAGTCATTACATTTCTGTACACCACATTATTTAGATTGAGAGTTTCAGTCTTGTATTCACCCCTTTTAATAATGTTAGACAAACTATTAGAAATAGAAGGTACAGTTAAGTTGTTATATCTGCCCAGTTTCTTAGACATTGTGTACTTATTTATTGTACCCGTTAATAAAACGTTGCCTCTTTAAATAAATAGCTATACCTGACTCGCAAGTCAACCGCTTTTATTTAACAATAATCTCTGCGGGTGATTAAAAAGGAGGCGTTGTTCACTAAATTAAGTCAGCGACGATGCTGAATTACTGAAACGTAATATAACAGGCGACGAAACATGGGTTGATGGATATGATGTCGAAACGAAGGCTCGATCGTCCCAGTGGAAGCATTCTGGCTCTCCAAGCCCGATAAAGGCTCGGCAAGTGCGGTCGAACGTCAAGGTTATGCTTACTGTGTTCTTTGATTTTAATGGCATAGTGCATCATGAATTCTTGCCACAAGGTCAAACTATCAACAAAGTGTACTATCTACAAGTTCAACGCCGATTGCGTGAAGCAGCGCGCAGAAAACGTCCGAATTTGTGGCAAAACAGTTCATGGCTTTTGGATCACGATAATGCACCGACTCACACATCGTTGCTTGTTCGTGCTTTTTTGGCGAAAAATAACACTGTAATGATGCCCCAACCTCCATATTCGCCCGAGACATGGCCCCTTGTGACGTTTTCCTTTTTTCAAAAATAAAAAAATACCTTGAAGGGTCGTCGTTTCACAAGCATAAATGACATTAAAAGTGCATCGCTGAAAGAGCTGAAAGCTATCCCGAAGATCGAGTTTCAGAAGTGTTTTGAGAATTGGAAAAAGCGCTGGCATAAGTGCATAATATTTAGTGGGGACTACTTAGAAGGGGACAATATCGATGTAGATGAATAAATACATTTTTTTTCAAAAAACAAAAATTCCGGGAACTTTTTGAACACACCTCGTATGTCTACCTGTTTAGAAATATTTTAATTAACAAAAGTAAAAAATTACACTTTTGGAGTTGTAACTGAGTTACCCACTTCAGAAAGATTTGTATGCCGCAAAGGGTTGGCCAGGCAGCGGCATAGCCCCCACACTGAGTACCGGGCTCTTGCTGAGCGAAATATTTAGACAAACCCGCCATAACTCATTCATTAGATAAACAATGAACACATGTAGTGTGAGTTATGCGGTAAACCATGTGGTGACTGACTTCTGTTGGGATAATTATCTGGGGAACACCAAACCCGGCGTAGTTTAGTCTAGAAGCCGCTTTAGTGACAGTGCAATGAACGTTAAAGTGGCAATGAAAATAACTTCTCAGAATAACTTTTCGCTATTTGTTTAATGATAATGCAATACAAGTACTTACCTGGCCATGTAGAAAGCCCTTAAGAACAAGGACTACAGTAGTAGAACTTTAGGACGCTAATGCCCTAACACTTTAAAAATTTTAAAAAACACACACGAAACTTTATAGATTCCAAGTTTTTTAAATAATCATTTCTTTACTCGCGGTGAACAAAACATAATAATTAATCATTTCTTTCGCGTCTCGATATTTCTGAAACGCTATTTTTTTCATGTAACAGCTGATTTTGTGTTTAACTTATAGGTTATGTTGTAGAACAGCTGTTTTACACGTAGATTATTATTAAATAGTTTTGATCAGTTAATAAATATATTAATTTATTTAAATTTTGATAAATCTCAATAGAAATAATTCAATCTAACTATATTAACTTTTGTATTATTATTCCAATTTTCGAAAGGAAAAACTTTTTACGCCCATCTTATACTTTTTAAAGAACTGGTTTGAATTAGTAAAAAACAATTTATATTCAGTATACATCGAATTAAAGTTTTTAACCAAATTATTGTATTATTAACTACAGTAAATTAATATTAGTCTTTATTAGATACATTCTACAAATAAAAATATAAAAATTTAATGAAAAATGTAAAAATTCATATTTTTGGAGACTTTCGTTGAAACTTTTGCCAAACTATTAGCTCTATTTTGTTAACACTTCTGTCGGGATTCCCTAGAGTGCCAAACCCATTTTTCTTAAATTTTCAATTTTCAGAAAAAAAGATGTTCATAGCTTCCTTTGTCTTCAGCACGTTTACCTACCCATGCCCCCTGCAGTTAAATGCACATTGCCCCCAGAATAAAAAAGTTACCCTTCCCACCCAAATAAGAGCCGTTTCACTTTGAAATGCACCTCCTACAACTCAGCCCAAATAACAAATGTCATGTTTACCATGTACTTTGCTGTCAATTGAATATGAAAATATTTTAAATTTAACCTTTAAATAACCTCTAAGTGAAGAATAAAACAGCTGCCTGCGTTAACCGGCACCATTAAAATCCACCGGTTTTCATACAGAAAATATTCGGAAATCTATAAAGCGAACTTTATACTTTTCGCACCAAAAAATATCAAACACGGCCAAAGGGCTGTTTATTTCAAAAGGATTGTTGTAAAACCAGCCATTGAGTATAAAATTATCACCACTGACGATTAGAATTCTGTATAAAGGATTGGCTTTTGAAAAGCAATAGACTCCACAAAAAGTATAACAAATTTATTAAACATAGTCCTATTAATGTACAATATACGAGAAGATATTTAATATTTACAAATATTTACATACTTGTTTTACAGAGTATCATAAAAATAACAATTAATAAAGTCAAATATTTTCGAATAAATTAAATAAAACAAAAAGGATACTCTTTTGTTTCTTTAATATTGTACGAAAACATATAACACCAAAACAACAATACTTCAGTTTGGTAATATAATTATTATACATATAATTCTCATTATAAATTCTATTAAATACATTTTCTTTTATTACTGTTTTTATTTTACATATTTTACAAATGTCAACAAAAAAGTCAACAATAATTACAGATGAATAATAATACAAAATATATATTCTGGAGAATATATCCAGAAGAAATATATATTCATATATTCTTCGGTTGAACCCAGTATTGAATTCATTTTTAGAGTAACTTTAAAGTTAATTATGTTATTAAAACCACGGAATAGTGGGAAGCCTTAGTGTAACATTGACAGACTTGCTAATGACGTCATATCTATATTCATCCGTCCTATACAAACGGAACACCCCTCTGAGGCAATGTTATAACGGCAGACAACAATTTTTGTGTGCTTTTCGTTTTAAAATAAAAAAAATAACAAGATATATATCTCAAAATATATTACACTTTATTCATATAAATCATTACTGGCTTCTTAGCGACAACCTTCTTTCGCCAGTCCTACCCAAAGATGGCAGCTCTGTTAGCAGATGAAGAAATAGATTTATTGTGATTTCGCATTGATTAAAAAAAAATAAATTAAACCTTAAAACATGTAGGCTTACAACTTCTAGATACAAATCGTTTTTAAAAATGTAAATGACTTTATTTCTTTTGTATACTAGCTGACCTGGCTAACTTTGTACCGCCTAAAAGTTAATTAATTTAAAGTTAACATTAGCTAAACTTAATTTAGTATTTTATTAACACAATAATAGCTGAACGTATATTAGTCGATCGACAAAAGTGCGACAATAAAAGTTTTTGATTGAATGTTATTTATTGAAGTACACTCGGACATACAATATTTTTTGTATATTGTGTTGGAAATGTGTTTGAAAATAATTTTAATTTGTTGAGTGTTGCTTAGCAACCAAAATTTAGAATAATTCAATGAAATCTTTAAGATAAGATAAGATAAAAAATCATATTTATTTTGCTATTTGGCACTAGAAAATCACTCACAAATATCTTGAGAAAAATTGTTATGTCGTCGTGAAACTGTTTTGCTAAAAACCTAGCGCCGTTTTATAGGTGAATATTTTACTGCTAAAATTAATTGTTTTGGGGGTCACGTGCCCTTTATGCCCCCCGGATAAAGCTCTGGGACTTACTATGCCAGAAACCTTCCTAGGAATGTACCCAACAATTTCCCAAAGTTTCATGATGATCTGGTCAGAGGTTTAGTAATGCATAAGGCTCATATATAAAATATATATATATATATATATATATATATATATATATATATATAATAACTTGTTTAATAATTTAAAATAACATAGGTTATTCAAATACAAGAATATTTATTAATTTATATCCAAAGCTTTTCGTTGGTAAACAGTACCAACATCATCAGGAATGAAAATTACAATAATGTAAGCTATAGGCCTAAAACATATGTTAAATTAGAAATAGAATTGTTGCTAAATTTATACAAATTGCCAAGTTTATTTTGTTGCTGTAACATTATAGACATTGAATATAGTATCAAATTTAGAATGTATTTGTATTTGTTCTTTTATTAATTTGTTGTTATTATTGTATTTATATATTTCGAGTGCTTCATATATATTCATTCTTAATCCCTTATTAATTCCTTCTATAAGTTTCATATTTTCTATATTTGGAAATTGGTGTTTATTATTAATACAATGATTTGCGAAATTTGATTTATATATTTCTGGAATACAAATACATTCTAAATTTGATACTATATTCAATGTCTATAATGTTACAGCAACAAAATAAATTTGGCAATTTGTATAAATTTAGCAAAATTCTATTTCTAATTTACCATATGTTTTAGGCCTATAGCTTACATTATTGTAATTTTCATTCCTGATGATGTTGATACTGTTTACCAACGAAAAGCTTTGGATATAAATTAATAAATATTCGTGTATTTGAATAACCTATGTTGTTTTAATATATATATATATATATATATATATATATATATATATATATATATATATATAAGGCTCATACATACATACAAACATTCATATATATATATATATATATATATATATATATATATATATGTATATATATATATATATATATATATATATATATATATATATATATATATATATATATACATATATATATATATATATATATATATATATATATATATATATACATATATAAATAAAAACGTTTCTTTTTTTTATTTCAAATAAATAAAACCTACAAAACTCTTTATTTAAATCCTTAAGTACAATTCGACTGCAAATCAACCATCTTCAGGGGAAATTGTTACAAGAATTGTTAGTTACTCTTGAAGTAATTTCCTCTGAAGATGATTGCTTTGCAATTGAAGGATTTAAATTGAAAATATTTGTGGTTGAGAGGTTCTTTTTATTTAAAATAAAAATATAAAAATAAAAAATTACACCGTAGTTGCTAAAATTTGTCAAAAACCTTCTCCTTTACGCCCGAGTAAGTTTTAGGTTATGCGGAATATTTAAAGTTAGATGAAACACCACGTGGTTTGCTTGTATTGATTTGCTTAACTGAACCGTTACACCCAGAACAGCGTTTATCGATCCTACATCCGCTCAATACTGATGAACGGTTTCTTTCGTTCTTCTCCTTACAATGTGTTTTCATGCTTGTGTACTGTATTACCACCCTCACATAACTATCTAATCACTCTAACAACAACAAACCACAACAAGACGGACGACGAGAGCAGTACGCTGGAACCGGAAGCGTAGTAGTTGGGCTGAAGGAAGTGGCGGAATGTCGGCAGCTCCCCGGCGCACTGCAGCAGCGGCGGCTGGTAGGCTGTCGGACGCAGGTGGGGACCTCTACGGACGTTGTCGGTGTCCGCTTGTCCGAGGAAGAGCATCGGAGTGCCACTTGGCGACATCTCCACTCTGGCCACTTCGTACTCTATGCTGGGCACGATGATGCGCAGAGGGAGGCAGCCATGCCAAGGAGTGACGTCGCGTGTTACGCCGAGCTGCAACACATCGATTAGATATAATCGATTTATTATTCTCGATTCTAGTATATTGGAAACTATTCTCATTAAATACCTGAAAATGCCATAATACATGCTTATAACAAGTTATTAGGCTTACAAGAAAAATTATAGTAATAAATACAAACAAGTAATATAATCAAACAAATATTAAACTCAACTCCTACTTTGGTCAACAAAATACAAATTTTTCTTGTTAATTTTTTATTAAATAATCAAATTTATCATAAATAAAGTAACATAACCTATGCGTTAAAACAGTTGTTGTAACACATAACCTATAACATAAAATCAGCTGTTTTATGAAATCATATGTTATCACTTATTTCAAGGCAATAACTATATTGCATACCTTGCCCCTGTTTTGAAAAATTTTCCTCACATTTAAAATTAAAATAATTCAATAATAAATTAATATTTGAAAAGACTGTATTAACATAAGGGTCATCTACTTCAAGTTTTAAAAAAATGTATTGAATTAGAGTGGATGAATGTAAATTATTTTATTAACGTATGAAAATTTGAACAATATATAAAAGTAAGGAGAGTGTGGACTAGTAGAAGGAATTGAATCAGGTTTAATATACTATAAAAAATATTATCTCCTATTCTTGTACCCACGAATCATCCCAGGAATGTATCAGGCTCCAAGATCTTGTTTAGGTTATGTTCGGGAGTTCAACAGAAAAACGCTCGTGTGTAGGTAGATATGTCATTGTGTGTGCGCATGCGTGTGTATTTGTATGTGTACGCACTTGCGTGTACGCGTGTGTGTGTGTGTAATATGTGTGAATGTATTTCGCAAAAAAAACATTTAGTAACGCTATGATTATTAGTGTTGTTGAAAATATTCGAAGATCTGGTAGTGTTTCGACTCTGCGGAAGGGCTTTTCAGGACGTCCAACTACTTACTATCTAAAAAACCTTCAAGTACGGCACAAGTGTTGCCTAAAATTAAACAGAGGCCATATAGAACATGTTTAATTACAGCCGAGTCTAACCGATGTAGCGTTTTTTTACTGATATGTGTTTGTAAAACTATGTAAATACAGTCGAACCTCTGTATAACGAAGTCTGGAGGTTCGACTGTATTATAAAATGAAATAAAACAAAATCTTACAACGGTTTAGTACTGTTTATTTTAGCACATACGGCAGTAGAGTTAGAATTTAAATGATATTTTTGCAGACAAATCTAAAACAAGGACTGACGGTTTCCATGACAACCGCAATTGATACGGTTCCACATATTGCTCAGTACAGTTGTCACAGCATGTACTTCAAGTCTTTTTGTCCTGTGATATACAGGGATAACAATAGTAGACGCTCTTTTTCTCTCATTGGCTACTTCAAAATACCTATTTAATTTTAACTTAACTATAGTTGAATTTTATTTTGCAGAGTCAGTTTTACAAAGAAAGTATCAATACCATAATTTTAATACTAATATTACCTGCCAAACTCCATCTCCACCGCACTGTCTGTCGTGCTGGAGCTTCAACACCAGATCCCTGTCCAGAAGTGTCAAGAAAGCTTGCTCTACCCGGAAGTCAAAGTCGGTGGCGCCTTGTACTCGAGTCGGCAGACCGGAAGCGATGAAGTGGCCTGTGGCGGTGACTATCAACGTGGGCTGTGAACACATCGAGTCACTGAAGAATCTGTAGTCAGCGTGCCACTGCTGATCCTGGACGCGCAGCCGTCGCGTGAGGAACACGCCAAAAGGTCTGATCTCGCATCGGACCGAGACCCACTCCCCGGTCAGCAGTGCAGGCAGTCTCGGTAGGGATAACAGCTGAGGTGGTGACCGCTCCCACCCTCTGGCAACGGCGTGGCAGACATCGCAACCAGCAGTCTGGAAAGGGTCATAAAGATTTAGTCGGCAATGAAACTGTCTCAACGGACCAAAAGGAATTGTTTCTATGATAAAGTGAGGTGAAAACCCATGCAATATTTTGTAAAGAATACTCTTAATATAGTTGGATATTGATTATTTTTTACACACTATTATAATTATTTAAGAAATAAATTGACATTATTTATATAATTAACTATATATACATAATTAACTAATACAGTTAATTAGTGTATTTACTGTATTATTGTATTACAATAATTAGAAATTGCATTATTGTATTATTCATTCCTGATGATGTTAGTACTGTTTACCAACGAAAAGCTTTGAATATAAATTAATAAATATTCTTGTATTTGAATAACCTATGTTGTTATATATATATATATATATATATATATATATATATATATATATATAACTATATAAAGTTATAACTATATAGGCCTACTATATATAAGTTATATATATATATATATATATATATATATAACTTTATATATTACATATAAAGTTCTGCAATATGTGTTAATAATTTGCTAATAGACGTCAAATTAACAGCAACAGTGAGACGAGACAGATCTATCAAACAAAGAAACAAAATTTGTCAATATTTTGATTATCATTTGAAATCATCTTAGTAAACCTGAAAATATTTAAATAAATAAAACTGAATGAAGTTGTAAATAAGTTCTATAGAAATAAAACGTTTCCAATAATGCGTGTAACAAGAAAATATCCCCTAAAATAAATATTTTATTTTACTGAAAATGCGTTCACTTCGATCAACGTATTTTAAAGTTTCACTTCGTAAGCCTGCCTATATAACCGCTCATCGGTTAAACTCAATTAATATTTTGTCAACTATATAATTAAAAACATCACCATTTTCCCATAATTATAAACAGAATTGTTAAGTAATTCTCTATCCTTTTTCAAAATAAAACATTTCTCAACTCTACAGATACGTCTAGAAGACAATCGCCAAATAAATCTGAAATTAACACTCCCTGGAGGATCTGATTAATATGTTAGCCGACGTAAAAACAAGATGAAAAAATGTCCACAGGAATTCTGTTGGCATGACGAAGACGGCGGGCGATCAAGGCCTCCAGCAGGTGTCGTCAGAGTTCTGGACAGGTTTTTGCCCGACTCCTTGTCACTTGTCCGGCTCGTTCATAACTTACCAATTGTTGACATGGTTGTGGTTAGACTTGTTTATAGTAACCGATCACGGATGTAGATAACATTTAGGGTATTAACAAGGTTGCGTAACATGTGCTCACCCAAGAGAGATAAAATCTGGTTTTATAGAATTTATTTTAATTACAATTTGAGTCGTCGAGTAAATTTTAAAGTTTCGAGAATATATCTAAGTTTTATAGCTATAGAGTAGCTATTTCATAGAGTAGAATATTTCCATACAAAAGGTTATAATACTGCGGTATACAAGTATGCAAAGAGCTCCCAGATCCCGTACATCGCAAACAGTTCTTGACTGAATAACTAAACAAGTTCAATATTCTCAAAGAGTTCGCATGTAACTCAGTCAGTCAGTCAGAGAAGGGTTGAATAAATAACAAAACTGTTGAATATCGAGCCAAAATTATTTTATTTATTTAGTGCGACGTTTCGGTAACTGATTTGTTGCCCTTATCAAGTTGTGCTTTAAAAATCGAAGTCCATACATTTGGATATGACGTTTTTCTAATTAGATATTTATTTATTTATGTACATATCATAGTATTTTTTTTATAAAACAATACGTTTCTATTACAATGAAAATATTGGAAAGAACCCCAATACTACAAAAATAATCAAAAATAACAAATAAAACAAGTTACTTGAGATTAAACCCTTATGTACATTTCGATGACCATGTCATCATCATCAGAGGGATATATTACAAAATTACAATCTAGCAAACAAGAAGTTACAAACTATTGTGATCTTCTAGTGATTCCTCTAGTTTGTAACTTCTTGTTTGCTGGATTGTAATTTTGTAATATATCCCTCTGATGATGATGACATGGTCATCAAAATGAACATAAGGGTTTAATCTTAAGTAACTGGTTTTATTTGTTATGTTTGATTATTTTTGTAGTATTGGGGTTCATTTCAATATTTTCATAGTATTATATTGTACCACTTGTGCTCTTTATATTGTGCATACATTTAGAGTTTAAATGTGTAATGCGAGGAGGCAAAACATCGAACCCTCTACACTTTACCAAAAACTTCTTTTGAGCCATAGCTCTGCTAACTCCCCACTAATGTAACTGAGAACAGAGCTATGGCTCAAAGGAAATGTTTGGTAAAGTGTAGAGGATTTGATGTTTTGCCTCCTCGCATTACACATTTAAACTCTAAATGTAAAGACTTCGTATTTTATAGCACAAGCTTGATAAGGGCAACAAATGTGCCAAAACGTCACACTAAATGAATAAATTTTGAATCGATATTCAACCTTCTTATCATTTATTCAATTGTTATTTCGAGTGGTCAAATAAACATGAACAGCAGAGACGGGTTGATTTGGTGACCTATGTTGTTTTTGCAATGTCTCTCTTATTTTACACTAGCTGACGCGGGGAACTTCGTCCCGCCTAAAAGGCAACAAATGGCGTGTTAATTAGCTAAACATAATTTCGTACTTCATTCCATAATAATAACTGAACTTATAGCAGTCGATCGAAAAAAGTGTGCCAATAAACGTTCTTGATTGAATGTCATTTATTGAAGTGAATTCAGATATTCATATTTTTTTATAGGCCTATTGTTTGAAATGTGTTGGAAATTAATTTAAATTTGTTGAGCGTTGTCTAGCAACCAAAATTGGAATAATTTCATTACAATGTTTTAGGATAAGATAAGATGTAAAGTCTTATTTTATGCTATTTTGTCACTTGAAAATAACATATTTAAACAATTGTTATCTCGTCAGGAAGCTGTTTTTTCTAAAAACCTAGCGCCGCTTTATAGGTTAAAATTTTTCTGATACAATTATTTGGTTTGCGGGGTCACGTGTCCCCCATGGCTAAGCCCCATGAGACTCACTATGCTAGAAACCTTTCCAGGAATATACTCAACAATATCAACAAGTTTCGTGGCGATCGGATCTGTGGTTTAGTAATGCATAAGGCTCATACATACACACATTCATCCATAAATATAATTTCGTAAGCTGAATTTTGAGAAAAACATTGTGGGAGCTTGGAAGGTCGTACAGAGCTCAGAGATGGCTTAAATTAAAGATATTGACACGAAGGAGCGGGGGGGGGGGTATAGGTTTTCTCGATTTACAACATTTGTAGGGTTTTGAGGAACTTAAAGTTAGCAAAAATCTCCATAAGAAATACATTGCAATAAAAACGGCTGAATATGATTTTCTAATATATTTCAGCTGAGAAACAGCTGTACAAATATTATATTTAAAACAGCTGAGTACAAACATTTTAACAGTATTAAAGATTAATTAGAAAGCATATTAACTGATCCCAGGAGGCGAAGGAATGTAAGGCAAATACTGCCTTTTGAGTGGTCATGTAGCTCCTCCCACTCTACTAACAACAACTGTCAAATTCGTGGAGCCTTTAGAAAAAATTATTTCGGCCTCGGACATGCAAGCCTCAAAATAGATTACATGGGGCTCAAACACTAAAAAATTATGGAAATGAGGTAAAAAATTTTGAAATTTGCTTAAGAACGTCAAACTGCGCCTGTTTACGAAATTTCGTTCAATTTTAAGCATTCTAAGGTAAAATACCCAAAAGCCCTGCACTACAGGAAATGAAATGTTTATGTAAATATAGTTACAAGTTGGAGTGTTTAATTCACGCCAAAATATTATAATATTTGTATTTAAGCCATATGTTCAAAGAATTCCTTCCTCCATTATTTTATAATGATAATTTGGTGGTAGGCAATCCATAATAATTTTGACAAGAAAAAAAGTAACAAAATATTTCAAGATTATAATAAGTTTATAATACACAGCACACGATATAAAATTAAACATTAAACACGTGTTGTAGTTATTGTAACTAATGGCAAGGTATGTAGAAGAAATAATTTACAGATATTTCATGTACAGAGGAGCTACAAAAAGCAGTATTTGCCTTACATTGCTCTGCCTTCTGGGAACAGTTGATACGCAATTAGAAATATGAACTTGGGATCAGGTTTAGTTAATGGAGTACGTTTTATCGTGCTAGATATGTTTGACAAGTGTATTAAATTAGAAATAATCACTGGTTCTGGAAAATGAAACATATTTTTACCAATAATTAAATTAATATTAACCTAACATGCCATTTCAAACGAAAAAGAACAAATTCCCTTTAAAACTTGCATTTTCAATAAGTATAAGTAAGGCTTCAATAGACCAAGCCTATCTTTAAACATGATGCACTAAGCCGAGGAAAATCTCAAGATGGATTAAAGATACATATTGATGATACGATTGGTCAAAACAATCAAATTGAAAACACATTCACAAAGAAATATAGTTTATGAGGAAATTTTGTTATGAAAAATTTGAATTATATTATATTAATGCGTATTAAAAACTACAATTATTACACAAAAGTTTAAAAATTGTTTCAGTACGAATAGGGGAATTTGGCCCTACAAGCCCCTAGTTTATATATATATATATATATATATATATATATATATATATATATATATATATATATATATATAAATATAAAATACGTTTTCTTGTTTAATAATTTAAAACAACACAGGTTATTCAAATACAAGAATATTTATTATTTTAAATCCAAAGCTTTTGGATTTAAAATAATAAATATTCTTGTATTTGAATAACCTGTGTTGTTTTAAAATATATATATATATATATATATATATATATATATATATATATATATATACTGTATATATATAGATTACTGCAAGAAAGACACTGGATCAGAGCTGTTCGTATTCGACCGGTGTTAAGCAACGCGTCGCAATTTCATAAGATAGTAAGGCGTCATTCATTAGACTTTGTGAATGACGTTACATCAACGCAACGAAGTAAAATCTTCTAGCCACGACGCAATATCGGTTCAGGAAGACTTATTTTGAACGCTTTTGAAGAACTATAATTTTGGCAGCAAGTAACAGAATAAAATTCAGGAACGCATATTCGACCTTAAATGAACGGACAGAATCAAAGGCGTAGCTCAATCAGCACGAAAGGTTTCTTGCATACTCGCAGGGTACACTTCTCTGATATTTATTCCTGTGCAAAATAATCTAAGAAGAATGCAATTAAAGCCAGACACAAATAGAACGACGCTGCTGTCAGACAGACGTTTGAACGCTTAATTACTCTTTACGGGCAATATCGGCGAGGGCAAGAGGCGGACGGTTGGCACTCGGAGCGCATTCCCGCTCCAGTCCAAAGCGCGAGCAACGGATCTGTGCCAGGTGGATCGCTTCTATGCTATGCATCACGCTACCGTTACTATCCCGTCTCAGAGGATGCCTTCTATTCTTTACCTCCCTAGCTGCCATCTGATAATACATGTTCTCCGAAACCCAAAGGTGGAAAATACTGCTCAATTTATATTTTATACACATCTACTAGGCCGAAATGAAAACAAAAACATAGGGTACACAGTTTCTGTGCACATATCATTTGACCAATTACTATACATACTTAACTGTAACTATATTATCCGAAAGTAAAACGTGAAGACAGATAAACATAATATTTAAACACTTTCGAAAACCTATTTATACAATGCTAAAACCTTTAATAATTTTGGTAAAATTCCATTAAAAATTCCAATATTAAAAACGATTAAAACAGTTTTTGTAGACCCAATGTTATAAAATAGTTACACGTTTAGTTTTGTATTGAAAATATCATATTTTTCCCTAGAAACAAATTATAAAAATTCAATATAATAGATATGACCTGAGCCCTGGTTTTGGAGAGTGGTTCAGCTGACATATCAATATGTTGGGATATTAAACAATGTCGAATTGGGGTGTTTATAGTTAACAAATACATAAAACCAACCAGTTTGTCTTCTCAACTATCATTCAGGTATCAGGCTATTTCTCCTCTAAAATCACTAATAACAAACTCCACTGCGGTTCAGGGCTCAGGTTAGTTCTGTTCTAACAACAGTAGTAATAAACTGTCACACCACGGTGGGAAGGCTAAGTAACTAAGTTATCCCCCAAAATAGAATTTAGAAATCCCCATCCTTCAAAAGCAATTATGACAAATAGCTTTCCTCAGGCAGTGGACGGTCCGAATTCTTACAATATATATATATATATATATATATATATATATATATATATATATATATATATATATATTTAAAATATTGAAAAGAATTACCATTTGTGTCGTTTTGTTTAGATAAAAGGGTAAATTCCTTGTGGTAAGTCCGATCGATCTAATATCGGTCCCGCAGTCGCCCGCTAGCACTGGGCTTATCCTGCCTACTTCCTACTGCACTTACTCTTCGGCTTCTCTTATGTGACTCTCCTACTTACTTACTATTTAAGTTTAAAAAGAATCGGAAAATCAATTATGTGGTGAACAGCTGATTACTAACGGAGAGTGGGAGGTGCTGCCCTTGTGCGGCGACTATTGAACTGTTACCAACTACTTGCGGCAATTACCGGCTGTTTGGCGGTAATACAAAAAAAAAAAACGTTACAAAACCTTATTGTCGTTGAGTGCTCAAGCCAGTTCTGCTGTGACAACTCTATTAACCAACTCCAATGTGGTTCAGGGCTCAGGCTAGTTCTGTTCTAACAACGATAGCAACAAACTCCATTGTGGCCCAGGGCTCAAGCTAGTTCTGCTCTAACAACACT
>JBAIZL010000001.1:393760725-393778225 GCA_036971475.1 Prosapia bicincta
TTCATTTTATTTCATAAATAAAATCACTAGACGTTACACGATTAGCATTGTATTTTTTAATCCCTTCTATCAGTACACACTTTCTCTATATATCCTGTTTAAATTTTTAATCGTTAATAAAATGCTATTTATTCATCCACTCAAGCTAAATACATCTTTTTTAACTTGTAGTGGATGGCCCTTATGTTAATACAGTACTTTCAAATGTTAATTCATTTCTTGAATTTTGTAGTCCATTACGTTCGGTGAATCTTATTAGTCAGGCGTATACAAACTAAAATGTAACAAATTCTACATTGGACAAACAGGTCGCAGCTTTAAACAAAGAGTCGAAGAACACAAACATACCACCAACTCAACATTTTACAATCACTTAATAGAAACAGGACACAAATACACAGACATTTATCATAATTTAGAAATCCTACACATCAACAAAAAAGAACCACATCTCAACACACTAGAACAATATGAAATTTACAGACACACAAAAACACAAAGTACAAACATATTAAACGAACAAACACAACACAAATCACACATACTCTTTGATATTATCGAAAACCTACCTTTAAAACCGTCACCGCTTGACCCAACATCTCCAAGCAGAAGACACTGATGAAGATCGGCACATAGCGATCGAAAACGTTCTGTCTCAGTAAGTTTTAACAAATTTACTAAATAAAAAGTTCGGATAGTCATAAACTATTGTTTAAGTGATTAATTAAGTCATTTATTAAATATAATGAATTAATTTTAATTTTATATGTGTGAAAAACGTTTTACAAAAGGGGTAAGGTATGCAATATGGTTATTTCGTCCCATTTGGCTTAAATTATGTGATAATATGATTTCATAAAATAGCTAATTTAATTTTATTTTATAGGTTATGTGATAGGATAGTGTTTTTAACGCATAGGCTAAGTTACCTAATGTATATTAATTGTAATTATTCATTAAAAAGCAACTGAAATAAGATATTTCTTTATTGATTTGTAAAGTATTGAGTGTTCCCGACGCATACTTCTCACCAAGTGCCCGTACATCAGCTCTTGACGCGTCGGTTCTAGAACTGGCAGATCTTGTCATGAAGATCTTAGGAGGAATCTGAACTTTTTGCATATAGACACGACAAAAACAACCAAATTTCTTTATTGGCCTAAATAGGAATTTATTTTAAAAAGCTTTTGTTATCTATGATTTGTCTATTCTCTAGCTGTACTCACCTCACTACTATGTGCCATGACGGTAACTCTATTGAGAGTGTAATCAACATCCATTGCTCCCGGCAACCAAGACTTGCCTCTCAGCGTGTACGTCCCTCGAGCAGAGATGGAATACAAGGACAAGGAACACGCTTCGTCTCCGTAGTGGAACTCTGTCAGTTTGAACGTGTTGTTGCGTAGGAAAGTGTGACTGCGCAGTAGGAACTCTGGCCCTGAACGTACTTCGCACCTGTGAACAGTCAAGTGTTTGGAGGCGGCTTCTAATGGTTTTCCTAAATAATCGCGCTACATTTCCAGATAAGCATATGAGAGGACAAAAGCAAAGAAGTAAAAAAATCAAAGAAAAAAGTGTAAAGTATAAATAAAAGTCATTTTACACAAGTATATCGACCATTTGTAAATGTAATATAAAATAATGTTTCTCGCAAAATACGAGATTTGTTGAGTGTTGGTTAGTTGATTAAAATCTTACAGTGAATCTAATACCGAAAATTTTACTTAAATCGTTTTTATGGTGCTAACAGTAGAAGTTGACCCTCTCAAAATAGACGTGGAAAACAAACACCTTCTAGAGAAACGATTTGAAGTTCTGACGTCACAAGATCGTGAAATCGTTTACGGCGAACTTGGGAAACTCGGAAGTGATTTGCAAACCTGTGATTTGGTCATTGTTATTCAAAAATCACAGTTCAACCTGTTACGTAGCGAGATAAAGTAACAGGTTCTTGTCTAACTAAACTGTGATTGTGATTCTCAGTTTCTCTTTCTCATTTACTGTCACTCACTGTGACTGTGACGGTCACTCGTAGTATTGTTAGTGTGATTGTGATCGCTAAAGAAAGTTCTGAAATGGTTTTGTTCTGAAATAGTTCGTTACTCTTTTATAAATAATTTGTTTCATTTAGACCGATTATTTTTAGGCTTTATTTTTAATGAAAATTACATATTATTAATAAATAAAGTCCGTGCCTGAAATTGAAATGTCTAAAGTGAACAGAAGAAAAAGCGAATCTTATTGAAGTAAATGTTCAATTCTCTTGTCTACAAGTGTTTTGTTTCGCCTATCATTATTATTGAATTTATCACATGTTTACGTGCACGCACACATACACACACACAACAAAACAGTCATACTGACTGGTAAATTCACATATTATTACCTAACCTCAATAACTAATACCAACTGACAATCATAGTTAAAAATCACAATCACGTTTAAAATCACCGTTATTTTAATGTAGCAATCACAGTTTAACCTGTTATTGTGAAATAACTGTTAGTCACATCACTGGTTTTGAAATTATATATTCTCTGTACAAATTATCATCCTAATAGTTTTTACTTTGGTCTTTTTTTATTCTAGTGATATTTCAGTAGGGTATGAATATATTGTAGGCCAGAATGCAATGGCAATTAAGGCAGTGGCCGTAAGTGGGAGTGTTTAATGTTCCTTCCGACACAATACTGATTTGTTTTTTTTTTTTGTTTAAGAAAAATATATACTGTATCAATTTTTTATGTTAGCTATCTGGTTATTGAATGGAATGTTAGAGCTAGGAAACGTTATTTTTAATAACCAAACCTAACCAAACCGAATACTTGTGGCTAGGTTTTAAAGTAGCTATGCATTAAATTAATATAATATACAATATAGCTATGTTTTAAATGAAACGATAACTTACATAGTTTCGTGTGTTTGAAAATTGAGGTTATGTTTCAATTCTTCCACATTTTAATCACTGTTTATGATTTTCAACATTTAGAATAAATCTTTCCATGTGTTTTAAACTAACATATGTAAATAAAGGTAAAAATTGAAGTTGATACAGCATTGGTTAAATAAACACATAGCCTACAGTATTTTATTGTCATATCAAGATCCACATAATACTTTTATTTTCTGTAGCTGAATAGTTCTTTCCGTTCAAAACTAGCTGAGGTTACAGACACACAACAAGCATAACAGGTAGAACAGTTCACATCGAGAAACCAAGAGCCCGCTTCGTTCAATGAACTCCGAGTAATAACAGATCGAATCAGAAGGAACAGTCCAGTGCAAGTTATTACTGCCAGTGCCGACTTGATACTGACGAAACAATAATGTTAATCCATTTATTGTTCCAGGAATCTGTCTGAATAACTTCCTGCACGCGGCTGCACGGAATGACAATGTCAGCTACTCGGACAAAAAACAAGACTGCGTACTGGTATGTATTATTTATGTGCGGGTATATTGGCAAGCCTGACGGTCAACGATTGATTTGTCCTTTTGCCTTACAGTTCGATTTGTAACTGAAAGATAGATTATAGGGTTGTTCAGGATTCCTAAATATGTCCTGATTGTTTCTCTACGTAATTAAATATCTGAGAACATTAAGAAATTATAGAAATACTTTTCTACGACGAGGTTAGAAAACATTTTCTACTTCAATACCAACATTGTCTCTTTTACCCTACCTCCTGATCAATTTGTCCTAACTTCACTAATATTAGCATGTAGCCACGTCAATATGACCCTACCTCATTGTCGTATCTCTGATCCTCTCTCGTGTAGCAGTCAAGGAAAGTTTGATCATTTAACACTATCAAAAAGAACTTCCTAACGGAACGTTCTGGAGATTGTACTATTCTTGCTTGATTTAGAAAAGGTGTAAAAACCGCAAGCTATAGGTGACGAGTCTCGTCTTACGTGTCGTCATGAAACCATGTCTCAAGGAGTTACCCTCGTGAGAAAATCACGAGGTGGAATTCATTGGATCAGATATTGGATTTAAAGAATCCACTATATCACTCTACCATTGCGCTCTTTGTCTGATGTACAAGAGGCTTTCACCTTAATACGCTTCAACTGTGTTCATCTTTTCACAATCTTTTGATTATTCTAGATCTTTCACCGCAGAAAACTTCTAATTCTAGTTCATCTTTTTTCTTCTGGTTCTGATAACTAAGAGCAGAAAAACTTACTAACTTAAACTGTGCTGAGAAAAATGCCCACCCTGTCAACAGTTGTCATGGGAGTCGTTTGAAGCGAGCCCAGACATTTCTCGGCTGACAAAATAATTTTCTAATTTTAATTCCGCTCTACATAGAGATCCGTCTATGTGAATGAGAGTAGACAGTTTTGCCACTTTTACTCACAAGCTATGAGCAGTTGAGAGGTTACGATCAGAATCACAATAGGTTAATCAGGCAGAGCCGTTTGGTTGCAACCAAGTTACAGCTAGTTTGAAATTAAGAACGCCCACATACTTTCCAGAGTTTCAGTTAATTGGTGATCTAGAGAAATATGATTCGAAGGGTCCGTTTGTGTATAATTTAAATTAGAAAAGGCCCGTCTTCATTCAAGATACTAGAGGAATTGGGAGCGTACCATATCCTTCAAACATCTACTCCAAATATGTGAGCCAATCAATCACAACAACACCTGACGAAGTGGCAACACTGCGACAACAGTCTTTCTGCACTACGGAATCCAAATACCTTTCTAATAAAATATTATTTTAATTAGTTAAATAGAGCTTAGCTAGTGAGAACTATTCACTAAGATAAAGGTCAAAATAGTTGACTCAAAATCTCACAAAAGATTAGTTTTTAATAAACAAACACACTAGTTTTGGCGATGTTGTCGCCATCTCAGTGTTTGGCTACTACTGAAGGAAGGCGACATCGTCGCCGAAACTAGTCTGTTGTGAACTAGCGTGTTTGCTTATTAAAAACTAATTTTTGGTGAGATTTTGAGTTAACTATTTTGACTTTTACCTTTATGATTATTTTACCAGTCAAATACTTGAATAAACATAAGAAAATTGTTTGAGCTTAGCTTGTGAGGTGAAGTAATAGTAAAAAAATGTACATTAACTCAAAAATATTAGTTTATCAACTCAGACGCATTTCACTGCTAAAGTAATCTTCAGTGAGTTACAAATACTATAAAAACACAATTACAACTCATTTTAATAAAAAAATGTACACTTACAAATATTAGTTTAATTATCGGAACACTTAATTTCTAAGACGAGCCAGATGTTTGTTGTAGTTATAACTCACTGAGGATGATGACACTGGCCTTGAAACCCGTCTGAGTTAATAAAGTCGTATTTGTAAGTTTGTGTGTATTTATTAATTATTATTTAATGCAAGTTTAGTTAGCAAAATTGACATTTTCAAATCGTTTTAAATTGAGAACGCTCTAACAAAAATGTAAAATACTTTACTCATAAAAAAAAACTTCACACTGACGGTACAAGGATACGCACTGACTTATCATTTCCAACTAACTAACGACAACTTTCAAAACAAAAAACATGACAGATTAAATCCGACAGTTTTCGAAAACGCATTTCTTCAAAATGCCGCGGGTCTGTTACCCCCAGCAGAGAAGATGGGGATAACAATGGAAAGATTTCTTAAAAAGAACGAGTTAGTTACCTGGTCCATACCCTCATAACTTTAAAGAAGCGAAGGTCGACAGCGCTATTTCTTTATGTTAATCGGTTCGGATACATCCGCGCACATTGCATCCCGCCCGACTCGATTCGGTTGAAAGCGGACAACAAGAATATTGTACAAGTCAATAGAGGAGAACGGAAAAATCTCGCACTTTATAGAGAACATAAAATTTAAAGGCACAATTAGGACCACTGCTATTTTTGAAAGTTTGTAATTAAAGGTTTAGAACAAGTAAAATAAACAAAACAAAAATTAAAGGCGATTCCTACTCAGGTCATCAAGGAAAAATTTTATTTTAGTTACTATTTATTAAATAATTACAATTAATATAAAGCAACATAACCTATGCGTTAAAACAGCTGTTCTACTCTAAATAACCTATAACATAAAATCAGCTGTTTTATGAAATCATATGTTATATCAATCAAAACTAAACGAAATAACAATATTGCGTACTTTATCCTTTTTTTGAAATGCTTTCTTTCCATACAAAACTGAAATTAAATAATTAAATTGAATTATTGAATTATTATTTGAAAAAATTGTATTAATAACAAGCGTCATCCACTACAACTTTGAAAAATTGTATTTGAACCGAATGAATGAATAAAGAGTATTTTGTTAGCGATTGAAAATTTGAGCACTGACTTTTCGTTAAATACAAATGCTTTCAAGGTACAACTATGTGGGATACAACTACTGAATCCAAATAATTAGGGTTGCCATACGTCCCGGTTTTCCCTGAAATACGGTGACCAGAGAAAGCTTTTGGGAGATCAAATTGTCCCTGCTTTCTATGGCCCAATCTTGTTCATAGATTCTTGCAGTTTAAGTGCACTCTTGTAGGACAGCATTCACATTACAAATGATTTTCAAAAACGTAATAAAGAATGAGTCAAGTATAAGGAAACAAAAACTTGTAATATTCTTTCATTTTCCTTCTGTTAGTTCACACTCTTCTTTATATATATATCTTTATATATATAATTCTTCTGTGAGTGTGTATGTCACTGAACTTCTCTTAAACGACTGGACCGATTTTGATGAAATTTTTTGTGTGTGTTCAAGGGGATCTGAGAATGGTTTAGATTTACAATTTTGTCCGCTGGACAATGTTTTTTTAATTAATTTTTAATTTATTAGTAGTTGTTGATTTTGGAATGTTTTACATTGGATCCGACAGATGGCGCTACCATCGCAGTGTCAAATATTAAATATTCAATTTTAATTTTAGTCTGTCCCGACAGTTAGCGCTGCGATCAAATTAAAAAAATGTTTTGTTATCATTGTGTTATTGTAGACCATGTGCTGGATCAAATATTAAATTAAAAGGTACTGAGTGTTTTGAGAAGAGTTTTGAAGTGTGCCTAAAAAACTATACATTTTGCGAATTTAGTGCAGAATCGAAGTGAGTATATTTCTTATAATTTTTTTTATCAAATTTACACGTGCGTTAGTTAATAACTAACCTAACCTACAAATTTATTTGTGTACTATCGGCGTCATTAATTTATGACTGTTTCGAGATTTAAGGGAAAATAAAATAGTATGCAAATAAAATTTAAATAATTGAATATAAATGAATATATATTAATAAAGTAAAAAAGCATAGAATGAAATATTCGATATTTTGAAATCTGTGTCGATAAAAAATCCATCCAAATAAAACTCAGTGTTAATAAAGAGGTAAATATAGAACGTGAATAAATAAAAATCCATAAAATTAAAGTATAATTTCATAAACAATACATGTAAATTCTATATAGGTTATCTACATAATTATACTTTTATTTAATTGTTTATTTATTTAATTTTCATCTTTAATAAATCACTCATTTTCGTTATGTATTATTTTACAGTATTTTCCTTATACAGAAAAATGCCACGTCTTCGTGGAAGAGCAAAAAACATTGGTCGGCGTACTCGGAACGCCCAATTAGTCCATGATCGTCGGTTAAATAGATCAATTGAAGAACACTCAACGGATAATGCAAATTTAAGAGATCAAGTTGCATGTTCACGAGCAAATGAGAATTCAGAGCAACGCGTTCAACGTCTTCATGCTAATGCATTGAGACAACGAGAGGCACGTCAATGAGCTACCGACGCACATAGAGACCATCACCATCAACAAGTGCAACATAATCGAGCATTGTCACGAGCATCATTTAATCGTCTCGCGTTCAAATATGTTCCTGAAATAGATTATTCGTCACATGCACTAATCACGATAGGTAGTATGGACAAAGAGTGTCAATATTGTCATGCTTTCAAGTATAAAGGTGAATCAACTGGTTTATGTTGCGCATCTGGCAAAATTTCACTGCCATCGCTAAATCCACCACCGGAACCTTTAAAAACACTTTTAGCCGGAACCACATCTCAATCGAAATTGTTTTTGCGAAAAATTCGTAAATTCAATTCATGCTTCCAAATGACATCATTTGGAGCAACAAAAATTGTTCATAATGAAGATGGTCGTAATTTTGAATCTACATTCAAGGTCAGGTGTACCACCAAATTGGTTCATTGCTTCCAATGCCTGATGCCGATCCAAAATTTCTACAAATTTATTTTATGGGCGATGAGGAGCAACAATCACATACACGCTGCCTTTACAACCATATAGAGCGGATGGAAGAACGAGAAATTGTGGATAATTTGCAAACGTTTTTGCAAAACAATAACCAATTGATACGATTGTTTAAGACTCTTTCTAACAGACTGCAAAACGACAACTACGTCATTGTCATTAAAGCAGACAAAGTGCCCTATGGAGAGCACGCAGGCACATATAATGTTCCAACTATTAATGAAGTTGCAGTCGTTATGGCTGGTGACCCATGTGAACGTCGAGATATTCGCATACAACGCAGAGATAATACGATGCAAATAATTCAAGACAATCATCGTTCTTACGATGCTTTGCAGTATCCGTTGATATTTTGGGAAGGAGAAGATGGATATCATATCAATATTAAACAAAGAAATCCAACTACAGGTAAACTTATAAATTATCTTAAAATTATTTTATTTTAATCAATAATTTCTGTTAATCTCATAATTATATTTATTTGCAGGTAAAGAACGGGACAAGAAAGTTAGTGCTATGAACTACTATGCATATCGACTAATGATTCGTGCCAATGAAGGTAATGGTATTCTCCGATGCAGACAGCTATTCCATCAGTACATTATCGATATGTATGTAAAAATCGAAAGTGAGAGATTACGATACATAAAATTTAATCAAGCAAAACTTCGTGCTGAGGACTACATTCATTTACGTGACGCCGTAATCGGCAACGTAGATGCAACGAATGACATCAACAATATTGGTACCGCATACATTCTCCCATCATCATACACTGGTAGCCCGCGTCATATGCAGGAATATATTCAAGATGCCATGACTTACGTACGTGCATACGGCCGACCTGATCTTTTTATCACATTTACGTGTAATCCAAACTGGGATGAAATCAAAAGTTTACTGTTGCCAGGTCAAACATCGATGCACCGTCATGCTGTCACTGCACGTGTCTTTAAACAAAAATTAAAATCTTTGATGAATTTGATTACACATTACTCGGTATTTGGTGAAACGCGTTGTTGGCTTTACTCTGTTGAATAGCAAAAACGAGGTTTACCTCATGCGCATATTTTAATTTGGTTGGTGGATAAAATACGCGCAGAAGAAATTGACAAAATTATTTCAGCGGAAATTCCAGATCCGAATGTTGATCCAGAATTGTTTAACATTGTTACTACAAATATGATCCATGGTCCATGTGGCACTCTAAACATGATGTCGCCATGTATGGATAATGGAAAATGTACAAAACGTTTTCCAAAACCATGTGAAACTGATACTATCACCAATATGGACGGTTATCCATCTTATCGACGTAGAGACGTAGACAATGGTGGTCAATCATATGAATTGAGTCTGTCAAATGGTGTGAGAGAAGATATTGATAATCGCTGGGTAGTTCCATATTCGCCATTGCTGTGCAAAACCTACAAAGCGCACATAAACGTTGAACTATGCAGTTCGGTGAAGTCTATCAAATACATTTGTATGTTCACAAGGGTAGTGATAAAGCTATATTTGCTGTTCAAAATGTAAACGACAATGACGAAATAACACGTTATCAAATAGGCCGATACATAAGTAGCAACGAAGCTATTTGGCGCATTTTTTCGTTCCCTATACATGAAAGGGATCCTGCTGTTATACATTTGGCTGTGCATCTTGAAAACGGACAGCGTGTTTACTTTACAGAAGAAACTGCACTACAACAGGCTTTGACGGCTCCAAAAACAACTCTTACTGAATTTTTTAAACTTTGTAGTCGACAAGATGCTGTTGGTCAATTCGCAAGGACGTTGATGTACACTGATGTCCCTAAATTTTTTACATGGAATAAACAATCAAAGAATTGGGAACCGCGGAAACGAGGCATTCCAGTCCCAGGATTCGCTGATATATTTATGACAAATACTTTAGGTCGATTATATACAGTTCATCCTAAGCAACGCGAATGTTTTTTTTTGCGTTTATTACTGGTTAACGTCCCTGGACCGACGTGCTTCCAATATTTGCGAAAAGTCGATGGTACTTCATACGACTCTTTCTTCGATGCGTGTCGTGAGTTACATTTATTGGAGGATGGTAACCATTGGGATCTCACACTTGCAGATGCAGCACTGAGCTCATCTCCACAACAAATTCGTCAATTATTTTCAATAATATTGACAACGTGTTTTCCGTCTGATGCATCTGCTCTGTGGAACAAATATAAAGACTCAATGAGTGAGGATATTTTGCATCGGACTAGAATTACTAATCAAAATCTTAGTATTAAATTCTCCGCCGAAATATACAACAAGTCTTTAATAATGATTGAGGATATTTGTAATCTTATTTCAAACATGCCGCTCATCCATTTTGGAATGCCAGCGCCGAATCGCCCAGCAGTAGACATCATCAACAGCGATGTTCAACGTGAACACCAGTTCGATAAGACTTCTTTGGCTACTTTTATAGCGGAAAATGAACATTTGCTTACTGCTGAACAACGAAATGTATATGATCAAATTAACGTTTCAATTGCAGCACAACAAGGTGGATTCTTTTTTTTAGACGCTCCAGGTGGCACTGGTAAAACATTTCTTATCGCACTGATACTTGCGCGGATTCGATCTCAAAATCATATTGCATTGGCCAATGCTTCATCAGGCAATGCAGCAACGTTACTTGATGGTGGACGGACTGCGCATTCAGCACTTAAATTACCTTTGAACGTTTATACAAATCCCGAAGCAATGTGTAACATAAAGAAGCATTCGGGCATGGCTGAAGTTTTGAGAAAATGTAAAATTATTATCTGGGATGAATGTACAATGGCCCACAAGCATTCGCTTGAAGCTCTCGACAGGTCCCTGAAAGATATCAAAAATAATGCTCGGCTTTTCGGTGGTGCTCTACTGCTGCTGTCTGGTGATTTCAGACAAACATTACCAGTCATTCCACGCGCGACATATGCAGACGAAATAAACGCATGTTTGAAAGAATCTTATCTATGGCCAAGTGTCACTAAATTATGCCTTACTATTAATATGCGAGTTCGACTTCAAAATGATCCATTAGCGTCAGGATTCTCTGAACAATTGTTAGACATTGGCAACGGTAAAATTCAATTGTATGAAGATACACAATATATTCGACTTCCAGAGAATTTTTGCAACATGGTGGATACCAAGGATGAGTTAATAACAAGTATCTTTCCAGATTTAAGACATAATTATACTAATCATGAATGGCTGCGAGAGCGAGCTATTTTAGCCTCAAAAAATTTAGATGTTGACACCATCAATTTTAAAATACAACAGTCATTGCCTGGTGATGAAATTACATTTAAATCGATTGACACTGTTGTTAATCCTGACGAAGTTGTCAACTATCCTGTAGAGTTTCTAAATTCACTAGATTTACCTGGAATGCCACCACATAATTTGCGACTGAAAATTGGCTCACCTATAATTTTGCTTCGAAATTTAAATGCCCCAAAATTGTGTAATGGCACGCGATTAGTTGTAAAAAAAATCATGGGCAACATTCTTGAAGCCAATATTTTGAGTGGAAAATTTCAAGGTGAAGCTGTACTTTTACCACGGATCCCAATGATTCCTTCAGATTAGCCTATACAATTCAAACGTTTACAATTTCCAATCCGCTTGGCATATGCTATGACTATAAATAAGTCACAAGGCCAAACAATGACAATTTGTGGCTTGGATTTAGAAAACCCATGTTTTGCTCACGGCCAATTATATGTTGCGTGTTCCAGAGTTGGAAAACCATCGAATTTATTTATTTATACAACTCAGGGTTTAACCAAAAATATTGTACATCCAATGGCATTACGATAAATTAAGTTTTTGTAAATAATAAAATATATTTTTTAAATAAAAAAGTTTGAGTATAAGCTTTTTTACCTTTAATTAAAACAAGTTTAAGATTTCATTACACATACTCACACGCTATCGATTAGTCTAATTGTAATAAATTTACATGTAATGACGTTAGATATTGTCATAACATTTGAATAATAATTTTCATCAAAATGGTCCAGAATGTTTTCCCTTATTAAAAAAAGTTTGAAATTTTCAAATTAAAGACGTGTAGACTTTCTATCTATCTTTTCTATCTTATCTTATCCTAAGACATTTCATTCAAAATGTTTGTTGCCAAGCAACACTCAACAATTAAAAATTATTTTCCAACACATTTCAAACAATATACAAAAAACATTTTACATCTGAATGGACTTCAATAAGTAGTATTCAATCAAGAGATTTTATTGCCACGCTTTTCTCGATGGACTACTATAAGTTCAGATATTATTATGTTAATAAAATACTGATTTAAGTTTAGTTAATGTTAACACAACATTAATTGACTTTTAGGCGATACAAAGTTCGGCGGGTCAGCTAGTATATATATATAATACGTTTTCTTGTTTAATAATTTAAAACAACATAACATCATGATGATGTTGGTACTGTTTACCAACGAAAACCTTTGAATATAAATTAATAAATATTCTTGTATTTGAATAACCTATGTTGTTTTAAAATATATATATATATATATATATATATATATATATATATATATATATATATATATATATATACAATATTTATATTGTAATCCATAGAAGAATTATTTTTCCTTGTTGAATTTTTCCTTTGAAAGAAACAAAAATTTTTTATTAATATATATATATGGTGAAATAAAACAACTTTCATAAACAAGAATATATTACTTCATTTTAATATTTATTGAAGCTTTTCGCTAATTTACATTATTAGCATTTTCAAAACTTATACATTACTGTCCAGCTATGTGACTAGAGTAAGACTGACTATATATATATATATATTACTAAAAAACATTTGTTTCTTTACACTTGACTCATCCTTTATTACGTTTTTTAAAACCATTTCTAATTTGAATAGTCTCTTACAAATAAGCAGTTAAGCTGCAAGAATCTATGAACAAGGTTGGGTCATAGAAAGAAGGGACAAATTGATCTCCCAAAAGCTTTCGCGAGACACCGTATTTCAGGGAAAACCGGGACGTATGGCAACCCTAATTATATGGCTAGTTGTATCCCACATAGTTGTACCTTAAAAGCATTTGTATTTGCCGAAACCTGCCGGTACTTACATTGTCACGTTTCTTTAACACTGAAAACTGTGTAACTGTACCAACCCAAACAAGCCTCATGGTTAAAAATACGTTCAGTATGGAAATTGCCCATAAAAGAACCGCCTCCGGAGCTTCGCTCCAATTTAAAACTGCGGTCATTGAATTGTCGAACGAAACACGCGACCAAACTTGGAGGACATTTCGAGCCGTGAATAAGAATTCGCGAACAGCCGGGTTTGCTTATGTAGCCGCTGGGTTAGGCTATTCGACAAGCGTCTACCTAGTACCTCTGATCTCCAATCAGTTCACTACACTTAATTTATGTAACAGCCGGAGAGCAAAAACTGGACCCAGTGGCGTCGCCTTAAACGGACATTGTCTCGGATTATTCTTCTGTCACTTGATCTTCTACAGGATGAGCCGAAAGTACCGTACTTGCGTGCCTCCCATTGTAAACAGCGATCAATTATCTTCCGGCAAAGCGAGTGTAAAAAGTGATCAAACTGCTGGAAGAACAGTTCTGTGGCGACCACCTCTACGCACGTTTGGTAAAAATTAGACACTGGAAATTACTAGTTGTAAATTAGAACAGAAAACACAAATACACACAGTCTCTGTTTCTTTCTTTCTTTCTCTCTCTCACACACACACACACACACACACACACACACACACACACACACACACACACACACACACACACATACACACACACACATACACACACACACACACACACCACACACACACCCACACTCACGTACACAAACACACACATACACACACTCAAACACAAACACACGCAGACAGACACACACACACACACACACACACACACATACACACACACACACATACACACACACACACACACACACACACACACACACACACACACACACACAAACAAACACACATACACACACTCAAACACAAACACACGCAGACAGACACACACACACACACACACACACACACACACACACACACACACAAACAAACACACATACAAACACTCAAACACAAACACACGCAGACACACACACACACACACACACACACACACACACACACACACACACACACACACACACACACACACATACACACACACACACACACACACACACACACACACACACACACACACAAACAAACACACATACACACACTCAAACACAAACACACGAAGACAGACACACACACACACACACACACACACACACACACACAAACACACATACACTCACTCAAACACAAACACACGCAGACAGACACACACACACACACACACACAAACAAACAAACACATATACACACACTCAAACACAAACACACGCAGACAGACACACACACACACACAAACATAAAAATAATAAAAACAGCAACGTATGAGTAATTTTTTTTCAATTAATTCTATTAGCTCACACTTTTCTTATATATACAGTATATTGTGCAAATTTACAATCGTTAACAAAATACGTTTTCATATATCCAATCAAATTTAAATACATTTTTTTACCCTATAGTGTATGACAATAATTGTTGTTAACACAGTTTTTTTCAAATGTTTATTCAATAATTGAATTTCAATACTTGATGTGGCAGTCGGATTCGAACTAAGTAACTACATATTTCAAATCCGGCACTTTGGCACTGAGGCAATTTTCCCATGGATAGAAATCCTTTACTTAATGATATATATGAAATTATAAGAGAAAGGTTCTTTGCAATAATGAAGTAAGATAAGAGATGGGTAGAATGAGAAATTATAGACCAAAATCAACTTTATGAATTGGTAACAAAAAAAAATTGAATAAATAGTAGCAAACAAAAATAACAGTCCAAAGCCACATACTGTATAGATAAGAAAATGGAAATTCGCTTTCTATTTTTCCACTTAATATTGTGATTCTGTCACATATAAGTACATATTCATATTAATTGTAATTATAAAATAAAAAGTAACTAAAATAATTTTTTTCTTTGTTGACCTCAGTAGGAATTGACTTTTTTATACTACTTGTCCATAAATGAAAATAATATCGCCCTCCTCTGACATTTCAAATTTCCTCCCCTACTTTTGCGCCTTCAAAATTGTAAAACTTGGAATACTTGCAGGAAAAAGAGATGTAGAAAGACATTGTAGGCTATATGAACACACTAAAGGAGAAAATCCTAAACATAACAAAAATATACATTAAAAAGATGAAACCAACTACTCAGTCGGTTTAATTTTTACATCAATCTTCCTTCAAAATTGCAAAATGTTAAACACTTGGCCGTCAAGTCTCCAAAAAGTCTGTAGTTTTTTGCATTTGGCTCGTCCAAGATCTGTTCACAAGTATACGCCCCCCAAAAAGGTCTCAATCCTCCAAGCCGTGTTCACAAGCATTCCCGAGGCTTGTTTATTTGAATCCCACGCAAAGCTTTATTGCGTATCGCAGCCGTTATTTACGTCCGAATGTAGTAGAAACGCGTAGACTAACTGCAGACGCTTCTGCAGGTAATCCGGACCACATTTAAATGTCACCGTATTGGGGGCAATTAACCTGGACCCGGTAGATCCTTGAATGTTGGTGCTGTCTGTTTGTTTCTTTGTTTTTATTTTATTTTAAAACGATCGACTATGCTAAATGATGCCCATTTAACGACAGATTTATAAATAATAATAAAATTAAGAGGTCGACATTTTACAAAATAGAAGTGATATGGGCACTGAGAATAATTATTTGTAAGTTGGAATAGAAAGTAAATGATGTTTAGCACAGGATAAGTCCTTGCAACGTGTTGTGAAGAAAGGGCTAGGTAAACGTGCTGGAGACAAACGAAGCGAGGTAACTGTCAGAAGTGGCAACTACCATCTGAAACTTTGCAACCCTAAGATTACTTCACTAGGAGTAGAAATAGGGAAGTAAACATATCCATGTATAAATAGAAATAGTTTTTGTGTCCGTGTCCAGCCTCAACCAGTCATACTTTACTTTACTTTATCCAACGCCCGTCTGTGGCAGTTGGGCCATTTGACGACGAGCCTCCCAGTACCGAGCAGTGAAGTCAAGAGCATGTTCGAGTTTGGGGCAGATGAGCAGGTGACTTGCCACCATAATTTCCGTAAACCAGTCATACCAAAAGATATTTTTTAATGATGTGTAACTAAAGACCTGGTCCCCAAAGTCCTAATCTAAAATATCTACATAAGCATCTGCAATCTATAATCTATCTAGATTATAGAAAGTAACAGGTATTTGTAAACAATAAGTACGAAATGATCTTTGCAACGTGTTGTGAAAAAAGGGTTAGGTAAACGTGCTGCAGACAAAAGAAGCGAGCTAACGGTTGGTCCTTTATATCCCAAACAATGCTTCAAGAAGTGTGGAACTAGAATCAGAATGGTAGCTATGTGTAAATATATATAATTTTCAAGTGTCCATGACTAGCTAACTGGTCTCAACATAAAGTGTGAAAATAAACACAATTCGCTTGGGAACTCGTGTGTGTTTAATTAAAGGAATAACTACCTGGTTCCTAAAGTCCTAATCTAAAATATCTACACAAGCAGATAAATTATAAAAAGTAACAGGTTCTTGTAAATAAACTGTTATTTAAACACACTAGAACAGTATGAAATATATAGACATAGCAACACACATAAAAATGACATCCTAAAAGAACAAACACGGAACAGATCACACATACTCTTCAATCACATCACTTCTAATCAATCACATCACTATATATATATATATATATATATATATATATATATATGAATGTTTGTATGTATCACCTTATGCGTTACTAAACCACTGGTCCGATCGCCATGAAACTTTGGGAAATTGTTGAGTACATTCCTGGGAAGGTTTCTGGCATAGTAAGTCTCAAGGGCGTAGCCAGGAGGGGCACAGGGGGCACGTGAAACCCCCTCAAACCAATTAATTTTAGCAGATAAATATTAACCTATAAGACGGCGCAAAGTTTTTAGCAAAACAGTTTCCCCACGACATAACAATTCTTTTCAACATGTATATTTTAATTACCAAAATAGCATAAAATATGATCTTCCATCCTATCTTATCCTATGACATTTCATTGAATTCAATCC
>JBAIZL010000001.1:393783225-394300725 GCA_036971475.1 Prosapia bicincta
AACCCTCATGTACATTTTGGTGACCTTGTCGTCACCATCAGAGAATCCTATTACAAATTTACAATCTAGAATACAATAATTTACAAACTAAACTGACAATTACTTAGATTATAAACTAGGTCAGTCTAGTTTGTAAATTAATGTATCCCAAATTGTAATTTTGTAATAGGACCTTCTGATGATGACAAGGTCATCGAAACGTGCAGAGTTTAATCTACGTAACGTGTAATATTAGTACTGTTTTATTATTTATTTTTGTGAATTTTTTTGGTTTTTGCTAAAATGTTTACAATTTAATATTTAATAAAAATTATATGATATTTAATGAGTTTAACCTGTTCTTAACTGAAGATGGAATGAATGTTTAACTATTTCTTAGTTGATTTACTTCTTTTAAATATTTTAGACGCTGTAAATACTGAAAAATATATAAACTTTGTTTTCTGAAGCGTTAATTAAACGTAAGACAAAAATAATTTTTTCCCAACTGTAATGCCCCTCTAATTTCAGCAATTTTACAACATACGTTCTCCTTAATACAGTTACAATCACTTGTATTTTAAAAACAAAAGCCTCCTTGCACTAACCGCTCAGAAAACCTGGTGGTTATGCGTTCGGAAACGTTTTGGCAACGTATCTAAATAAACACCGTTGTAAGTGGTTATTTTAGACTGAATGCATCAACAAAGTTCATGGGCTGTTTATTCCAGCCGTATTGCTAATGCACTGTTACTTGCGATCGACCGAAATAATGCGCCGACTTCTAAATCCAGTGCACACTGCCTTCGTGAGATTTTTCACTGCCAATATGATCGTAGGCTCTCCAAAGGGCCGAGTAATCCACAAAGTAATTCAGAAAACTATTATGACAATCTACAAAAAAATAACTAATATTAAAACATTTTTACCATAATGCGCGTTTCAGTAGCACCCTCGTCGTCTTCAGAAGCTGTAAATACTACCCTAAATCATATGTGAACAAAAATCACTTTACAAAGCTATAAAGAATAATATTACGGAGAAACGGGTATTAAATCAGCTCAACAGCGCTCACAGAGAGGTATCCGGTTGAGAAAGCTGATTTTATCAAGTGAGCCATGAGTTTTTTCCATATTCAGTTCAAGGAGAGATTTATGTCCCTAAAACCATATCCCTCACACGTCCCTATCAGACAATAATGTTATTCGTCTATAACGCCAAGAAAAAGAACACTCTAGCAAAATTAATATTCGAGAAATGTTTTTACAAATACTAGTAAACACTGATAACTCGTCTTTCGCTTAGCGCGATGCTTTTTAATTATTTGTCAATACATAAGCAGGAAACATTAACACAAACAATTCTACAAACTTTATTTCATTGATGAAACAACACGATTTATGAAAAAAAATGTGTGACTCCTTAAGAGATAGGTGACTAACATGAGTAGACGGAATAGGCTCTTAAAACGAGGTTCTCACAGCTGGGCGTGTTTCCGGAAGCCGAGAATGGTGTAAAATATTACCGTTTTTAAAAACACTTGAATATCTTCAGAGTTAATATTTTTAATAACCGGATCACAGTCAGCCTACTTCATGTAAGCAGTCTTAACCACGCGACTTCATGCCTTTAGAATGTCCCAAAGTGGACCATTATGACCTTTCATAAGATCTGCCTTATTGCATTTGTTCATTCTACCACCAGGTCTTGTAGGTAGACGCCAATTTTAAATCCGATACAGCGATGAAGAGTAAATCTACTTCATGTACCCGACCCTGTACATGTGATGCGTACGTTCTACATCTGAATCCTATCCTCTATCTTAATCCTCATTTACAATGCTTCCTCCCCTATATCTTCTACTTTAATCTTAAATCATAATGCTTCCTTCCCCATTATTAATATTTTAATCCTAAATCACAATACGTTCTCCCTAATATCCTCTATCTTAATCCTCATTTACAATGCTTCCTCCCCTATATCTTCTACTTTAATCTTAAATCATAATGCTTCCTTCCCCATTATTAATATTT
This sequence comes from Prosapia bicincta, assembly GCA_036971475.1. Lineage (NCBI taxonomy): Eukaryota > Metazoa > Arthropoda > Insecta > Hemiptera > Cercopidae > Prosapia > Prosapia bicincta. The sequence goes on from JBAIZL010000001.1 coordinate 393,785,238, forward strand.
TAATCCTAAATCACAATACGTTCTCCCTAATATCCTCTATCTTAATCCTCATTTACAATGCTTCCTCCCCTACATCTTCTACCTTAATCTTAAATCATAATGCTTCCTTCCCCATTATTAATATTATAATCCTAAATCACAATACGTTCTCCCTAATATCCTCTATCTTAATCCTCATTTACAATGCTTCCTCCCCTATATCTTCTACTTTAATCTTAAATCATAATGCTTCCTTCCCCATTATTAATATTTTAATCCTAAATCACAATACGTTCTCCCTAATATCCTCTATCTTAATCCTCATTTACAATGCTTCCTCCCCTACATCTTCTACCTTAATCTTAAATCATAATGCTTCCTTCCCCATTATTAATATTATAATCCTAAATCACAATACGTTCTCCCTAATATCCTCTATCTTAATCCTCATTTACAATGCTTCCTCCCCTATATCTTCTACTTTAATCTTAAATCATAATGCTTCCTTCCCCATTATTAATATTTTAATCCTAAATCACAATACGTTCTCCCTAATATCCTCTATCTTAATCCTCATTTACAATGATTCCTCCCCTATATCTTCTACTTTAATCTTAAATCATAATGCTTCCTTCCCCATTATTAATATTTTAATCCTAAATCACAATACGTTCTCCCTAATATCCTCTATCTTAATCCTCATTTACAATGCTTCCTCCCCTATATCTTCTACCTTAATCTTAAATCATAATGCTTCCTTCCCCATTATTAATATTTTAATCCTAAATCACAATACGTTCTCCCTAATATCCTCTATCTTAATCCTCATTTACAATGCTTCCTCCCCTATATCTTCTACCTTAATCTTAAATCATAATGCTTCCTTCCCCATTATTAATATTTTAATCCTAAATCACAATACGTTCTCCCTAATATCCTCTATCTTAATCCTCATTTACAATGATTCCTCCCCTATATCTTCTACTTTAATCTTAAATCATAATGCTTCCTTCCCCATTATTAATATTTTAATCCTAAATCACAATACGTCCTCCCTAATATCCTCTATCTTAATCCTCATTTACAACGCTTCCTCCCCTATATCTTCTACCTTAATCTTAAATCATAATGCTTCCTTCCCCATTATTAATATTTTAATCCTAAATCACAATACGTCCTCCCTAATATCCTCTATCTTAATCCTCATTTACAACGCTTCCTCCCCTATATCTTCTACCTTAATCTTAAATCATAATGCTTCCTTCCCCATTATTAATATTTTAATCCTAAATCACAATACGTTCTCCCTAATATCCTCTATCTTAATCCTCATTTACAATGCTTCCTCCCCTATATCTTCTACTTTAATCTTAAATCATAATGCTTCCTTCCCCATTATTAATATTTTAATCCTAAATCACAATACGTTCTCCCTAATATCCTCTATCTTAATCCTCATTTACAATGCTTCCTCCCCTATATCTTCTACTTTAATCTTAAATCATAATGCTTCCTTCCCCATTATTAATATTTTAATCCTAAATCACAATACGTTCTCCCTAATATCCTCTATCTTAATCCTCATTTACAATGATTCCTCCCCTATATCTTCTACTTTAATCTTAAATCATAATGCTTCCTTCCCCATTATTAATATTTTAATCCTAAATCACAATACGTTCTCCCTAATATCCTCTATCTTAATCCTCATTTACAATGCTTCCTCCCCTATATCTTCTACTTTAATCTTAAATCATAATGCTTCCTTCCCCATTATTAATATTTTAATCCTAAATCACAATACGTTCTCCCTAATATCCTCTATCTTAATCCTCATTTACAATGATTCCTCCCCTATATCTTCTACTTTAATCTTAAATCATAATGCTTCCTTCCCCATTATTAATATTTTAATCCTAAATCACAATACGTTCTCCCTAATATCCTCTATCTTAATCCTCATTTACAATGCTTCCTGCCCTATATCTTCTACTTTAATCTTAAATCATAATGCTTCCTTCCCCATTATTAATATTTTAATCCTAAATCACAATACGTTCTCCCTAATATCCTCTATCTTAATCCTCATTTACAATGCTTCCTCCCCTATATCTTCTACTTTAATCTTAAATCATAATGCTTCCTTCCCCATTATTAATACTTTAATCCTAAATCACAATACGTTCTCCCTAATATCCTCTATCTTAATCCTCATTTACAATGCTTCCTCCCCTATATCTTCTACTTTAATCTTAAATCATAATGCTTCCTTCCCCATTATTAATATTTTAATCCTAAATCACAATACGTTCTCCCTAATATCCTCTATCTTAATCCTCATTTACAATGCTTCCTCCCCTATATCTTCTACTTTAATCTTAAATCATAATGCTTCCTTCCCCATTATTAATATTTTAATCCTAAATCACAATACGTTCTCCCTAATATCCTCTATCTTAATCCTCATTTACAATGCTTCCTCCCCTATATCTTCTACCTTAATCTTAAATCATAATGCTTCCTTCCCCATTATTAATATTTTAATCCTAAATCACAATACGTTCTCCCTAATATCCTCTATCTTAATCCTCATTTACAATGCTTCCTCCCTTATATCTTCTACCTTAATCTTAAATCATAATGCTTCCTTCCCCATTATTAATATTTTAATCCTAAATCACAATACGTTCTCCCTAATATCCTCTATCTTAATCCTCATTTACAATGATTCCTCCCCTATATCTTCTACTTTAATCTTAAATCATAATGCTTCCTTCCCCATTATTAATATTTTAATCCTAAATCACAATACGTTCTCCCTAATATCCTCTATCTTAATCCTCATTTACAATGCTTCCTCCCCTATATCTTCTACTTTAATCTTAAATCATAATGCTTCCTTCCCCATTATTAATATTTTAATCCTAAATCACAATACGTTCTCCCTAATATCCTCTATCTTAATCCTCATTTACAATGCTTCCTCCCCTATATCTTCTACTTTAATCTTAAATCATAATGCTTCCTTCCCCATTATTAATATTTTAATCCTAAATCACAATACGTTCTCCCTAATATCCTCTATCTTAATCCTCATTTACAATGCTTCCTCCCCTATATCTTCTACTTTAATCTTAAATCATAATGCTTCCTTCCCCATTATTAATATTTTAATCCTAAATCACAATACGTTCTCCCTAATATCCTCTATCTTAATCCTCATTTACAATGCTTCCTCCCCTATATCTTCTACTTTAATCCTAAACCACAACGCTTTAATCCCAATATCCTCTTTCTTAATCCTAAATCATAATATATCTTTCCCTATATCCTCTATCTTTATTCTAAATTAAAATGCTACCGTCCCCATGTCCGTTATCCTAATCCTAAATCGTAATACTTCCGTCCCCATGTCCATTATCCTAATCCTAAATCGTAATACTTCCGGCCCCATGTCCATTATTCTAATTCTAAATCTTAAACTTCCGTCCGCATGACCATTATTCTAATCCTAAATCACAATACCTCCTCCCCTTTATCCTCTATATAAATCCTAAATCACAATGCCTCTCTCCCTATACCTCCTATATCCTCTAGTAGATCACCTCAAAGTTACAGTTTTATCTCTAAGATACGGTTAAATAGTAGGTTAACTGTATAGTTAGTTACAACTATTAGGTTATAGTTGGTTATCTGCATAGTTATAATTACTGGTTAAACCTATAGTTATTTACGTGACGGTTACCAGTTAACTCTGTAGATATAAATTAGATGTATTAGTCAACTGTGTTGGTATACGTTAGATGTATTACTTAACTATGTAGATATAAGTTAGATGAATTAGTTAACTCTCTGTATATGACTTAGATCTATTTGTTGACCCTGTATGTAAAAATTAGATGTATTGCTTAACTCTGTAGGTATAAATTGGATGTATTAGTTGACTCTGTAATCAACTAACTTTGCATTACTTAACTCTATAGATATAAGATAGATGTGTTAATTAACTATGTAGATAAGGATTGGATGGTTAACTCTGTAGATATAGGTTAGATGTGCTGGTTCACTATGTAGGTATAAGTTAATTGAATTAGTTAACTCTGTAGAAATAAATTATGTGTATAGGTTAACTCTGTAAATATATTAGTTAACTCTATAGTTAACGCTGTAAAAATAACAGCTAGGCGTATTTTTATATCATTGTTATTATTTGCTTATTATAAATAAGTAACACATGGCAATAGATTTTAATAAAATTAAGTGTATTTAATATTTTATGTCGATACATTAGGCTAACAATGATCTATTGTGGTGAATATAATATCATACTGAAGATGTAATCTGTGCTTAGCGAAACCTATCATTAAAGTGACGTGTCTCCTGTGGCGTTAAACTCGATTTTCTTTTATTGATTTAATATTTTTTTTATTACCTTCTTAAGAACATCAAAATCACATTCTGTGACAAAATGATCCCCAACATTAGCCCTCGCATTCATCTTACCTCCTGAAACCGTTTATTATTAGATGTCTGTAGAGTGACATATCCGTGTGGGCTTACATATGTAAATACGTGTACCATCCCAGCTGTCTTAATTAAAGAAACATTTCTAAGGGCTGCTACGGGGCGGAAGTAAATTAACCGATGACTGATGGACTGTCTCCAGGACCCCTATCCCCAGACATCTCCGCATAGATCATTCCTCACTCCAATTAAAACCAGAAGCCTCTCCTCCCAAACTGTTTGAAAAATGATCTTGTTAGGGAAGAGCGAATGTTTGTAAGGGAGTGACAACGTTAATAAGGAGCGTCCTGGCTCTTGGGGAAGTCCTGGAGGCAAATACAATATTGAACTTTTCATATAAAGTAATCCTAGGAATGGGTAAAGGGCAGAGACCTTAGAAGAACAGGCCTGTCAGTTAAACCACTTTTGCTACGCGATACTTTGCTCCGTAATATTGCTTGTACCTTCCTTACTTCTAGCTTAAACCTTACTACACGAGGGCGCAACAGGTAAGCTCGTTCTTATGGCCCCTATAGAGAATAGCTTTACTTCAAATACACAACCCTGCCATAATGGTACCACAAAATGGTCTTACATCGGAGACCAGAGGGTCTAATTCTGGTCCTACTAATTCAGATGGTCCTATTCTGTCTCTACTTTTTATTGACAATCATTCCTGTAACCTTCCAAGGCAAGTAATATTTAAAAAAAATTCAAGTCAATTTCTACTGAGGTCGACAGGGAAAATGTTTATTTTAGTTATTTGTTATTTTATAATTACAATTAATATAAATGTGCATATACATATTAGCAGAATCACGATATTAAGTGCCAAAATAGAAAGCGAATTTCCTTGCAAATTTTCATTTTTATCTCTATACGCTACAGTGTATGGCGTTGGACTATTATTTTTGTTGGTTACTATTTATTCGTTTTCTTTTTTTAGTTTCTAATTTATGAAGCTGATGGTGGTCTATAATTTCTCGTTCAACCCATCTCTTGTAATGCTTCATCATTGCAAGGAACCTTTCTCTTATAATTTCATAAACATCTCTAAGTAACAGATTTTTAGTATTGGGAAAGTTGGCCCAGTGGCAAAGTGTTGTGATTTCGAACATGTATTCATTCAGTTCGATCTGACCGAGACATTAGGTTTTTTTTATTTTTAATTAATGAATATTTTTTTAACTGTGTTAACATCAATTGTCATCCACTATAGCTTGAAAGAAATGTATTTGAACTTGATTGGATGAATAAAAATTTGTACAGGATATAGCCTATATATATATATATATATATATATATCGCAATATGTATTCTTGTGTATTAATAAAGAACTAAGTCAAAATACAAATACAAGAATTATAATAGAATTTACAATTCAAAGCTTTTCGTTGGCTAACAGTACCAACATCATCAGGAATATTAAACAATTGTTTAATATTCCTGATGATGTTGGTACTGTTAGCCAACGAAAAGCTTTGAATTGTAAATTCAATTATAATTCTTGTATTTGTATTTTGACTTAGATCTTTATATATATATATATATATATATATATATATATATATATATATATATATATATATATATATAGAGAGAGAGAGAGAGAGAGAGAGAGAGAGAAAGAGAGAGAGAGAGAGTGAGCTAATAAATGGAATTAAAAAAAGCAATTAAGAGCACAGTCGAGTAATTATAATTAATAGAGAATTATAAACCCTTGCTGGAACCTTTATGTTTATTTCGCTAATATATATAATAAATAAATTTATTTCGCTAAATAAATAAATTATTTTATTTTCAACTTCGTTCATTTTGTTATATCACACAGTTTAAATGTCAATTGAATTTAAAACTATTTTAGTGTTCAACTCGAAGCAGATTTCACTGTTTACTTTTCTATGCACAGATTGTCTACCTACAGTAGACGTTTCCCTAAGGGGTAACTTCTTGCCCCTCGATTGTTTAACATTTTTTCTAAAAATTTTGCTACATCAACAGTTTTAAATGCTATTATAATAATTAATTTCTGGTGTTTTTAATACTGTTTATTTTATGTTGATTACCTAATGTAGTCGAAAACGTTTTGTTTGAGTAATATTTTAAAAATTCTCTTTAATTACTAAGTTCGTGCATAATTTTAAATTAAATTGATCGATGTCGGACCAGAACATAAAAATCAGGTCATGTGTACTTTAACATATATTAATATGCATAAACGTGCCTTGAGTAGCTCTTACTTTCTGACTAAATGAGGACGACAGTTTGAGGAATGTTTAATCTAACCATACCGTACTGTATAACTGCTAATCATTCCTGATTAACTTCGTAGTTATAATATCAAGTTATAGTTATTAGTTACCTCTATAGTTACGGTTATAACCCTACGATGTACTTACTATTAATCTGTATAGCTTACTTAACTATGGTTATAGCTAGATTAACTATATAGCTATAACTATGTCTAGCATCAGCTCGGTGCGAGTTGATAGTGGAACATTTGGAACTACCGTTCTCCTTTACACCAGCGTTTCTCAACCTTTTTCCAGTTGCGTACCCCTTACCAAATTATTATCAGAAATTGTACCCCTGGATTACATTCTAGTCTAAAGGCAATCATAAAAACCAAATTAGGGGCACCAATAAAGACTAATTTATAAAAGGCCTTAATATGAATAATTTTTTTATATATTTCAGTACAGTTCCCTGCCTTTCCAACTTCTCAATATTCTCCTCTGTTGACGCGTTTTGGAGTGATTCCATTTTCAAAACTTAAATCGTACTTTTTAGTACTCTTTTAAATAGTAAGATTTAAGTTTTGAAAATGGAATCACTCCGTAACACGTCAACAGAGGAGAGTATTGTAATGTTAGGAAAGGCAGAAATCCGTCCTCAAATATATAGAAATATTCCTAACAGAAATGAAGATTAGTGTATTAAGATTTCACTATATTTTGTGATTACATTATGATTACAGTATTACAATACGACTACACATTACAGTTTTAACAGGAAATACGTTCAAACCTAACAATTTGATTAAATTCTACTTGTTCATTAGTTTTGTTATTTTTATAACAAAGTTTATGGACAAATAGAAACACTTTAGGCCTAGTTACATTTTTAAATTCCTTCTATTAGCTTACACTCTCCTGATATATATATATATATATATATATATATATATATATATATGTATTTATTTAATTTATAGACATATATATATGTCTATAAATTAAATAAATACATATATATATATATATATATATATATGTATTTATTTAATTTATAGACATATATATATATATATATATATATATATATATATATGTGTGTGTGTGTGTATTTATTTAATTTATAGACACACACACATATATATATATATATATATATATATATATATGTATTTATTTATTTATTTAATTTATAGACATATATATATATATATATATACTATTAAATATGAGTAGTACATATGATTTAATTTTTGTAAAAATATTTTGTTAGATAATTATTTTCCTGAAGATGCTGATACTGTTTTATCGGCGAAAAGCTTTGAATAATATATGCAATAAAAGTATTCTTGTTATTGAAATATTTTTAATTTATTAATTATATATATATATATATATATATATATATATATATATATATATATATATATATATTTATACACATATACGTACATATATCTTGTACAAATTTTCAATCGTTAATAAAATACGTTTTTATTCATCCAATCAAGTTCAAATACATTTCTTTTATTGGATGACAATTGATGTTAATAAAGTCTTTTCAAATATTTATTCAATAATTAGATTATAAAACTTTTGGAGTCTATCAGGGATTCGAATTATAAATCTTCATGTCAAAATCTAACGCACTTTGGCACTGCCCTAACTTTCCAATACCAAGAAATTATTTTCTCATATTTCCCCCATATTTTCTCATGAATTTTTCCCCCATATGGCTGTTTTTGAAACCTTCACTGTACAACCTTAAACTGTTGCCATGGTTACCACAAAATATCATAAATAGTGCTGTAAGGTTAAAAATGAATGAAACGAATGAAATAAACAAACTGGAAATAACCCAACAATGAAAAAAAATGTTTTCTTGACCTCAGTAGGAATTTACTTGAAAAAAATGTTTTTTTATCACTTGTTTACTTGCACATTAATGACATCCTTCTCCTTCTCTTGCTGCACTCAGTGTTTTTATTTCGGCTCGAAAGAAGCCAAGTACAGTCTCATATCTGGGGGTGCATTTCTAAAAGCATAGGATGAAAATGCTCTTTCCGCCAATACAAATGAGGTTTCGTTTTATTTATGAACGGTTTTGTTTGTTTTTTTTATTTTAAAACAAAATAAAATTATAATATACGTAATTTGTCCCGGTTAACCCGCACCCCGGATAACCGGGAGTTGACTGTAGTTACTAATTAAGTATACATATCTGCCTTTACACGTTTTCATTCCACGAGCCCTCCTAGCTACCTACTGCGAGCCCTAGGGGTTGAGAACCACTGCTTTATACAAAAAGTAAGTGCTACTATAGTCAAGTGTTTTAACATTAATCTATGACAAAGTATATTGATGTAAACTCAAGTTGTAAATTAAATCAAATAATTGTTTTTGTGACATAACCTAACCTAGCTTTTAAAAATTGTAATAACAGCTGATTGACTTCCAATAAAAACTGACGCTCATAAAATATATATAGACCCTCATCTAATATTTACTTTCTAATATATGGGTGACCAGATTTCTAGAAGATCAAAACAGAACAATACCCTATGAGAACTTTTGGGTTATGAAATGAATACACCCAGCAAGCGGTGGGTCCGTGGAGACACCCCTGGATTTTTTTTTGAAATTATAGAGTAAAATTACAAGTTCTAAAGCCTTTTTAGTCGTTATTAAAATGAACAGGCATGATAGATCGCACAGGTTTTCCTTAAATATTTTTAATTAAGGCTAGGATAGCCAACCGACGGGAACTGTTGCTGTTGGAACCAATCTTGGCCTCATTGCCAAGGTGGTAAACTACGCGATAGTACAATCAAATGTAATAAGAATTTGTACCTTCAAATCATTAATACATGTATGATACCTTTAATCAGGTGTTCAAAGCATTCATTATTTATCTGCTTAAAATAAGTTTTTTTAACTACTGAAAAAGTAGCATTTTACTTTTCTGCCGAAATGGGACGAATAGTAGCGTCCAGGAAGACAATCGGGATAATAGGTCACCTGTCTGAAAAACAGGGCCTAAACTGATTACCTTGAATAGGCTATATATCACGCGTAGTTAAAGAATTTACACAAATATAACAAATGTTTTATTAGTTATAACTAAGATCTATAAATACCACTGTATATAAGTGTAAACTCAAGTTGAAATGAATTGAAATAATAAACATAATTACTAAAAATACTTCAACACATATTACAATATGTTACACTCACTTTAGTAACGCTTATTTTTTGATTATTGAAGACGACAGTATCGGTAGTTACGGTCTGAGTTGACAGAACCACCTCCCGAAATGACTGTCCTCAATAATCAAAAAAGTAAATACTACTACAGGCAAGTGTAAATGTTTGTTATTCATCTTTCAAGGTTAGTTATACATTACAAATGTTATGTTCCAGAAGCTTTTCCTTCTTTTGGTTTTTCAAGATAATACTCGGTAAATTTATAAACTACAGTTTGATATATTTATTGGGATTTAATTTCAGTAAATTAAATTCAGCCCAAATACAAATAAAAATTAAACCAATACAAATATTCGTCAACCCTGTACGAAGGACGGGTACTCTGCTAGTAAAAACAAAGTAAGTGCTCCTACAGGGAGGTGTAACATACTAATGTCCAAGTGTTTTTAGTGAAAAACTAGTAGATCAAGTGAAGGTGGAATCAAATACTGTAATAAAAAAAATTAATTATTTGCAAAATAACCTAACTCAGCTTTAAAAAAATTGTATTCATATTTGGTTAATTTCCTATAAAAACTGACGCTCGTAATATATATATATATATATATATATATATATATATATATATATATATATATATATAATCAAGTTCTAAATATACCACTGTACTCACCCGTAACCAAAGCTCCAACGAAGACAACTATCAACAGACGGAACTGCATGTTTGTAAATAAACACCTAACCTAAAATTTGCACGTGGGTAAACATAAAACCCTATTACTCGCCAGCCTCACCACAAGCACTACGCAAACATACTGTCTTGAAGACGAGAGGTTTGGGTTCTACTCCCCTCCTCTCTTCTTTCCCCACTCTCACCCCTTCTGACGACCTCAGCTGGACTGAGAATTCTTGGAATATTTCGCGCAAAGACGTTTCGCGGGTCTGCAGAAAAAAACGTCAACAAACGTTATGTCATTGTGAAATTTGCACCTTTTTATAACACATCCGAATTAAGCTGAATCACTCTCGGTCTCCAGGATTAATGAAATTGTTCTACGGGTCTTAAACTGTTTAACATCCATTAGGATGTGATGATTGCATATAACCTTATTTATTTAGCATTTCCGTACTGAACTAGAATCAATATCTACTTTTCGGGAGGGAGGAAGGAAAAGCGGCGCCTAAGAGCGCCGGCCGTTTAGGGGCGCTGTACCGTTTTCATAATTATAGGAAATTTCTTCAAAACATATTTGTAGGAACTAAAATAATTAAGCGACAATATATATACAATAAAGAGTAGGTGTGAAGAAAGGGCCGGGGTCGTTTAATTCCTCAAAAACGTATAAAATGAATAGTATACCCAATTTGAGTGTATTAGATCTGTTAGAATTTACTAAACATCGTTAAAAATACGTTTGTCATTAAGTTATGTAAAAGTTGAGCTCTTTATATTTTTTGTGTTTTTATACATTTTGAACTTTTATGCAAAAAAAAACACTTTTTCAAAGATAAACTTCAGCCTTCCTTACTTTTCCTCCCGAGTAGCTATACTATTTTCCTCTTGCCCGGAAAGAAAAGTTTCACTTTTGATTTTACCGGTGAGTACCAAACTGCTACTTTCTCTCAGGCGTGAGGAAAATAACTTTTTTATCTGTAGATTCTGTAGTAATAGTAATAATCTTGTCTATTAATTTTTGTTTAATGAAGTTTCCCAACTAAATATAAATTTTTTAAAACCAAGTTAGAAATTTTTGTAGTTGGATATGATTTTTAATAATTGTAAATCTATTTCAAATGCTTTCCACATACAAGTGTGCCGAAAGATATATTGCCTGACTAAATGCTAAAGTCTTAGACCGGCGTGGTCTAGACTCTAGAGTAGCATTTTATTGAAAGGCGGAATCTTGGTTTGGCGAAGAAATGGTACCGATGGGTCCTCATGTGGGGTATTTCCCTCAGATTTATAATTTTAATGTAATTTAATCATACAATGCACAACTTATATGCTCTATTCAGGGCCGTCTCGTCCATACAAGCCACCTAGGCGTCCGCCTAGGGTACAATAATTGGGGGGTCCCTAGTTGAATGTTTTTTTATAAGTTGGAAATTTTAAAATATAAAGTAAATTAAACTTGAGTACTGCTGCGTGCTGCTTGCATAGGCAGGCGAATTACTAGGCAATGAAAGGAGATGGGTGTTTTATTTTATTCATTCAATTCCTGCTATTAGTTCACACTCTCCTTAAGTATATCAGAAATGGTACCGATGGGTCCTCATGTGGGGCATTTCCCTCAGATTTATAATTTTAATGTAATTTAATCATATAATGCACAACTTATAGGCTCTATTCAGGGCCGTCTCGTCCATACAAGCCACCTAGGCGTCCGCCTAGGGTACAATAATTGGGGGGGGGTCCCTAGTTGAATGTTTTTTATAAGTTGGAAATTTAAAAATACAGTATAAAGTAAATTAAACTTGAGTACTGCTGCGCGCTGCTTGCATACTCAAATAAATTTTTTTAAACTTGTAGTGGATGACACTTTATATTAAGACGATATTTGCAAATATTTATTCATTAATTAAAATTAATAATGAATTGATTTTTATTTTATATGGGAATAAAACTTTTTACAAAAGTGGCAAGATATGCAATATGGTTATTTGGTCCCATTTGGCTTAAAATATGTGAGAACATATGATTTCATACAACAGCTGATTTTATGTTATACGTGATGTGGTAGAGCAATTGTTTTAATACATAGGTTATGTTACTTTATATAATTGTAATTATTTAATAAAAAGTAAATAAATAGAAATTTGTCTTGTTTGGCCTAAATAGGAATTGACTTTAAAATTAGTTTGTCCCATTTGGCTTAAAATATGTGAGAACATATGATTTCATACAACAGCTGATTTTATGTTATACGTGATGTGGTAGAGCAATTGTTTTAATACATAGGTTATGTTACTTTATATAATTATAATTATTTAATAAAAAGTAAATAAATAGAAATTTGTCTTGTTTGGCCTAAATAGGAATTGACTTTAAAATTAGTTTGTTTATATTACTTGTTTTAAGTGTTTACATGGCATTGAATTTTAAAATTTTGCCTTGGAGTATAAATTATTTCCCAGTCTCCCCCGTGATGTTCCAACGTCCCCCCCATCTACAACCCCCCTCCAAATAGAAGTTCCGAGTACGCCACTGTCAGATTTATGCTTCAGATTTATGTCTCATACAAAATGAAATATTATCTTACAGAAAGTATATACTTCATCATGTAGAGACAAAAGTAGTCATATTATCACGTTGGTACAGGCGTAAAATATTTAAAATTTTCATTGTTTATAAGCCTGCAAATTGAAATTCCTACAGTACTTAAAATAGTTAATACGAATGAAAATACGGTTGATAACAGAGTGGACAATTTTTATTTCAAATCACCAACGTTTCGTTAACTGGTCCGTTATCTTTATCAAGCCTGATACCAGATTACAATGTTTTTTAATTGCGTCTACACACGAATACACTCAATTACAATATTTAAAATTGTTTATAGGGCTACATCTTTATAAGTAGTCAAAAACTAATACAATTGGCCACCAATGGAGTGAGAGTCAGAGAAATATACAAGATTAAAAACTGTAACAATATTAAATAAACATTTGTTGTTAATTTTTACTTCTGACTCTTACTATCTTGATGGGTAAACGCTATTTAAAAGATTGTAGTATCAGGCTTGATAAAGACTACGAACTATTTGCCGAATAGATGCCGATTTGACAACAGGAAATATATATATATATAATTTTTTTTTTTTAAGTATTCCTACTCAAGTCAAAGAGATAAATTTTATTTTACTTACTTTTTATTATATATTTACAATTAATATAAATATGTATATACTAGGGATGAGCCGATTCCTAAAATTTTGGATTCCGATTCCGATTCCGATTCTAAAATTTTCCTTTCGATTCTCGATTCTTTAGTCGATTCTCGATTCTTTCATGTTATATTAGCTTACATGCTAGGTCTCTAATAATTAATTTAGTTAACATCTTGGTCATACGGCAACACCATTTAAAAGTTCTGTTTCAATGTAATAGGCTACTTAAAACCTTCGATCTTGATTTATGAATAGGAATTGTTAAAACATATCAGATAACACGTGATATAGTTGATAGTTCAACTACACGAACTATTTTACCTGTAAGTTTATATTACTGTACATTATTTTGCTACATTTGTAGCTACTGTGCGGATCTGTTTATCATGTAATAAATAGTTTCATTTGCTATTATAATCGTGTTTATTTTCTTTTCGCTCCGAAATATATTACATTACCGTGAGAGTAATGTCTGTCTATAATATAATTTATTGAGGTTAAGTTTTGGAGGAATAATACAGTGTTTCTGTTATCCGTCTATTCGCTCAACCATCATGGCCACGGTCCCGACGGTGACGGTTAATCGAGTTTTTACTGTACTTTTTGTGTGTTTTGTTCTGATATCTATGAATCAGTGGCAGTAAGAAACGTGGGGGGGGGAGACTGTGTGTATCGAAGAGAGAGAGAGAGACGAGCGATGTCAAACGACCAGAAATGGTTACGATCTTAATTGTTGTTGCATCATAAATAATAATATTTTCGTTTAGTTTAATCATTTAATTCATCCAAACCAACTAATACAAAAATAAGATATAGTTGGTAATTAATTATTTTTCCAATAAATTACTCCACACACATATTTTAATAGTTAACAAAATAGGAATCGGAATCGACACTTTTATGAATGAAGAATCGAGTATCGACGATTCCTCGATACCACTAGAATCGACGATTCCTGGAATCGAGAATCGGTATCGGCCCATCCCTAGTATATACGTATATCAGAATAACAATATTAAGTGGCAAAATAGAAAGCGAATTTCCTTGCAAATTTCCATTTTCCTTTCTATATATGGTGTTGGATTATTATTTTTTTTTGTTACTATTTATACGCTTTCTTTTTTTTCGTCGCTTGCATTGAGTTTTAGTTTTTTTTCGCTTTCCTTTCGCATTGTCGTTTGTGAAGCAAGGTTCGATACCGTAAATCCAGTTTGTTTATTTTATTTTTTTCATTCATTTTTAATCCTTGAGCAATATCATTTATGATATTGTAACTATGTCAACAATAGTGTCATAGTTGTGTTGTAACTATGGCAACAATTTAAGGTTGTACAGTAGAGGTGTCGACGACAACCAGATGGGAGCAAAGGACAAAATTCATATACTTATTTGAGAAATAGGGTTCTAGCTGTGGGAAAGTTGGCTCAGTGCCAAAATCGCTAAACTTCGATTGCCGGCCTAGGCCATCAATTTTTTTAATTTAATAATTGAATAAATATTTGAAAAAAACTGTGTTAACATCAATTGTCATCTACTACTGATTTTAAAAAAATGTGATTGAACGTGATTGGATGAGTAGAAATGTATTTTATGAACGATTGAAAATGTGTACAATATATATATATATATATATATATATATATATATATATATATATATATATATACATATGCTGATACGAATTCCTTCACGGATGGAAAAATATGAATAGTTATAATCTATTCATCATATATATATATATATATATAACATTTTTTCTTGTTTAATAATTTAAAACAACATACGTTATTTAAATATACAAGAATATTTAATAATTTATATTCAAATTAATAAATATTCTTGTATTTGAATAACCTATGTTGTTTTTAATATATATATATATATATATATATATATATATATATATATATATATATATATATATATATGTATGTATATATAATAAGAGGTGTGTGAGCTAATAGAAGGAATTTAATAACAAATATTGTCGACCCGGTTATCAATCGCATTTTCATTCGAGTCCTTTAATAAACTTGAACTGTAAAATAGTTAATATATAGTAGTAATAGCCCAATATAGTACTGTATTTAAAATTTTAATTTGTTTTTAGCTTAAAACTTTCTATTGGAATGGGGTTCGGTAACACGTGGGGGATAATTGGTTGCTTTGTGTTGGACATTTTGGGCGAATTGGGAGCTAATTTATAAACCAAAGACAAAATTTTAAAAATTAAAAGTTAATTTATGCTGCTCAAACGTTTAATATTAGCCAAAAGTTGGCAAACTTGGGGAATTAAATTTTTTTTTTAATTTAAATGATTTCCAGATTTTGAGAACACTAAATTAAAATTAAAATTAAGTACATGGGTAGAATTTATTTATAAAATCAGATTAAAACTGAAGAAATAACGTCTCAAGAGGGAACTGTAAATTTTCATTTTCCAAAATCTAAAGAAATATTGAGCGTACGAGACTTCTTTGAAAGCTTGTTAAAATCCTTGTCTTCTATTAAAGCAATTCCCATAGACCAAAGTGATATATACCTATCCCGATTAGGCGCTTTTCGTGAATTTTATTTTAGAAATACGTGACCATAGCAAAAATAAAAACATTGAGCCCTATTACGGACATTATACACGCACATTTATTAATAGAACTCAGTTTACTATCAATTAGTTTTATAACAGAACTACTTTTCCCTATGATGTCTTTATATTTATAAAAATCTTGTTACAGAACTTGTAAATTTAAAATATTTTTTACCTGGTCAAATATTGAAAAGAAACTTTATAATCTTTCTGGAGAGGTCAGCCTCTAAAATCCCCCTCGATGCACCCTTTATTAAAATAGTTAAAATGTTTAGTGATTTCACAATAATTGTACAGATCTGAAACATATTGTAACGAGCAAGATCCTACCCTTGATTTATGGCACACGACTTGTTAAGTTCTTTGATGTTTGCTCGGACACAACTGTACGCCCTCTCTTAAATGCTAGAACCTTCTAGAAGTGGCGAATAGAAATTGCTGGAAGCAGCAAGTCAATCTTGAGCGAACTCATCATTGCTCTAGAACCGTCTAGATAATTTTTTATCGCTTAGTACAGATTAATGTTTTTATACAGTTTGATAAAAGTAAATATTACTGCCAATTAAAATTTCGTCAAGAAAATTACCAATAATGTCAGTGTTCATTGTGGCTCCCTCCACGGCAGGTAAGCTCCGTGAATTATGACCTGCCTTAGTGTTCCCCACCAGAGTGACACTCCAATGAAAATACTAATGTATACTGAGATTACAAATAACTTCCGTCATGCATGTTTGTCTTTCGAAAATATTCATAACAATTCGTTCATCTCACGAAATTCTGATGAAAAAACGTCTGACATGTGTTGTCACATTTTTAGTTCTACTCCCTTTAAATAGTGGCACCAGGTCACCGAAAAGGTTTCAAGATAAGATGACAAATGAAAATGATTTCTCATAAATCCGAACGTAAATGAATAGGAAAAATGTCTGTAGGATTAAAGGAAAGACATGCCGATACACTTGCAGTGGAGGAGAAATAAGTCTAACAAAGCAAAGTAGAATCTCTAATTGGTAGCATCTTGTCGCCTCTTTTTTATCCCGGTTGAGAGAGGGTGTAACTTACTTCAAATAAACAGTCTTGCTAGCGCAATTCCATTATCTGATTCCCGGAAACAGGTGATTTATTGACCTCAAAGAGCTAAATAATTTGACCTTGAAATAGACGTCGTTTATAAACCTCTTGAATCGATATTAGATTCTAAAAATACCAACATCAGCTGTAACGTATGGGTACTATTAAACGGCCAATCAGAAAAGTAGGGATCTAAGTTCTAGAAAGATCTTATGATGCAGCTATTTGTAAAGAACAAACCAATACTCATACGCGAGTATTCAGAATAATAGAACAAAATTGGTAGAAAATTAGGAAAATCAAAAAAGGAAGTTGTTGATAGGCCCAGCACGACCAATCTTTTTTTTCAATTCCTACTATTAGTTTACATTCCCCCTATAGTTGTATCTTGTTCAAATTTTCAATCGTAACTAAAATACTTTTTCAATTCCTTCTATTACCTCACACTCTCCATAATTATATATATATATATATATATATATATATATATATATATATATATATATATATATATATATATATGAAGAGCCAAGTCAAAATACAAATACAAGAATTATAATTGAATTTACAATTCAAAGCTTTTCGTTTGCTAACAGTACCAACATCATCAGGAATATTTTGAAAGGTACCTGATGATGTTGGTACTGTTAGCAAACGAAAAGCTTTGAATTGTAAATTCAATTATAATTCTTGTATTTGTATTTTGACTTGGTTCTTTATTAATACACAAGAATACATATTGCGATATATATATATATATATATATATATATATATATATATATATATATATATATGTATATATAGTACAAATTTTCAATCGTTAATAAAATACGTTCTTATTTACATTTTTTTAAATCTATAGTGGATGATAACTGGTGTTAATACAGTGTTTCCAAATATTTGTTCAGTAATTAAATTATAAAAATTTGGGTGGTCTAGGTCGGATTCGAAATGAGTGATACTGAACCAACTTTCCCATATCTAGAAATCTATATTTCAAAGATGTATATGATTTTTTTTCCACAATCTGGTTGTCGTGGAAACCTCCATTGTAGGCCTACAACCTTAAATTGTTGCCAGGGTTACCATGAATAATGGTCTAGGATTAAAAATGAATGAAAAGAATAAAATAAACAAACTGGATTAACGGTATCGAACCTTACTTCACAAACGGACAAGGCGAAAAAAGCGAAAAGAAACTCCAACACAACGCAAGCGACGATAAAAAAAAGAATGCGTATAAATAGTAAAACAAAAATAACATTTCAACACTATTTACAGAAAGGAAAATTGCAAGGAACTTTCTCTTTCTATTTTGCCAATAAATATTGTTATTCTGACATATGTATACACATATTTATATTCATTGTAATTATAAAATAAAAAGAAACTAAAATAATATTTTTCTTTGTTGACTTTGGTATGAATTGACTTTAAAATACATATATATCACTTATTATTCATCCGCTTATGTCCAAATGCATTTGTTTTAAACTTGTAGTGGATGACACTTGATGTTAATACAGTTTCCTCAAATACTAATTCATTAAATAAAGGTAATTAATTAATTTTAATGTTTTCAATTTTACCATTTAATATTGTGATTCTGGCATATGCATATACATATTTATTATAATTGTACTTATTTAATAAAAAGTAAATAAAATTAACAATTTTTTTGTTGACCTCAGTAGGAATTGTCTTACATTTTTTTAGTGTATTATTTACTTCTTAGATAAAACATTATTTTGTACACAAATGTGAAATAGGTCATGTAAAACATTCTATTCCAAATGTTTCATATTTTCTATTTTCGACAGTGTTTTACTCAAATTTGAATACAAACTTGAATGTTTTAGAACAAAGCAATATTTCTCTTATAAAAATTAATATATAGTCTATAGCTTCTATAAAAAATAAGTAGATATAAAGTCATTTGTTAAACTGCATACAAAAATACTTTCAATGCTTAATTATGAGCATTGTTCTGTGTTAATTTAATATCCCTAGTTAACCTACGAAGGATAAATATTCAAATGATTTTTGACAATCAATAAATTATCATAAACAACGTAGGCCTATCTATTTTTTAGATATTTCTATACGTTCTTAATCCACATTTCTTGTTCGAATTGTTTTATTTATAAAATTTGGGAGCTTAAATAATGGTTAAGATTAGGCCTACTGTGGTTTTGTTTATTTGCCAAAACATAATTTATAATAAATTAGTTTCCCAAGAAATAATATTTGTTTGAAGGAATATTTTTAAATATTACGTAATAATTTTAAATATTTACTTACAATTTAGTCAACATTATTTTGATATAAGTTACAACACTTTATTCACTAAATTTTGTCTTTCGCGTATATTTTCATTTCATGCCATTAAACTTTCGAATTCACTGATACTGTTTCATCTTTATTATTGTTGCAACACTAACTTAATACCTTTAATGAAAATAAAAAACTATTATATTGAATTTACTCATTAAATTAAAAAATCACATATTTCTTCGTTAACCTCCAAATATTCGAAGTAGCCATGTTAGGTGGTAAACAGTTGAAACACGCTATATGTATACCATCTCTGTTGTTTGAAAATAGATATTGTTTAAATGCTTACGATTATTTTTATATAAACTAAGTGGTACTAAAAATCTTCAACCTTGATAAATTATTGAAATAAGAACTTTACGAACAGGGTAATGAGGGTTTTCCCTACTTATCCTATTAGTGATTTAAATAATAAATAAATAATCAAATCGTTATTAATGATTACAAAAACATGAGAATAATTTACTAATATACATAAATCATTTTGAAATTATCTTCAGAGACTATAAAAGCTTTCCACATTTACGACATATAATTTTTTAAAAATTAATTAAATTATAACCAAATATTAAACGTACAAAATTAGTTTAAAGTACTTATACAGTAGTTACTTTAAAGCTGTATGTTTAGAGCAAACATTTACACATAATTGGAATTTATTTTCCTATCAATTAATTTTATTATGGAAGACATTCTTTTATTGACCTGATTTATGTAAAAATGTAATTTTATAGTTATAATTATAAAATTTTATAATTTTATAATATATATAAATAATATTTATCTAAAGTTTCAGTTTTGTCCATCTGTTATATTGAGCCACTGATCAAAAGAAGTTAACGGTACAGTAATACTACTTTGTACTTTAGTTTACCGCCACTTTTCAACGCTTGTTGATAAACAAAACCATTAACAATGGCCGCCTTTTGTTTACTTCAACAGTTGAGATTGACTTGCTTAAAATAATTCTGCAATATTCTACACCTTATTCTTAAAATTTAGTACAATGACTGCTATTAGTTCCAATAAAATCAAAGCTATTGATAAAGAAGCAGTTCATCGCATATGTTCTGGCCAAGTAAGTAAATAGTTTTAAAAAGTAACCTCTTCCAAAGATGACCTGTCTCACACAGTAATATAATTTTGGTATAAATATTTTCATTTTCAACTGCACTTCATAATTTGGTACAGTCAACTAAATTACTCATGCTAGTTGTAAACTAACAAATATACAGCGATACGTATTATGTAAAAGAAATTACAAATTAGAGTATGTTATTGTGTTAACGTTAATTTTACTATTACATTTTACTGTTTGTTTACGTTCTTTTTTGTTTTTGACAACACATGTTTCTCGATTTTATTTTTTTGACATCACTAATTGATAGTTTTTAACCCCGTGAATGATCTTAGTTCTGATCGAACGCCGATATTCAATAGAATTATTTAACCTAACCTAACTACTCAGAGGTTATTGTCATGATAGTTCAAAGTATTTGTTTAAAAATTGAACTGTTTCTAAAATCATCATAATATAGTAAATAATGTCGTTTTTAGGTATGTTGCTTAGGGTAATTTTAATATTGTAAACCATAAATAGTATATTACTGGACAAAATAAACATTTAACCTTAATTTACAGTTTGTCTCAATTAAGATTTTTCAACTTCAGTTTAAACACTATCTAAACTGAACGTATCCTTATAAAACAATACTATTTTATAGTAGGCCTACATTAAATTACTACATAAAGTATTTACTCAGGATAGGCTTATTTATAAAAATACAAGTTTATTAATGCTAAAACAACTAAGCAACCGGGTAAGAAATTTTTAATTTTAAAACGAAACTTTCATACTTAGTTGCCATTTACAATCTAGTTTGGTTAAAAAAAATCATTAACAATGTACGGTGTACAAAAAAATTAAAATTTCCATTATTTACTTCTCCATTATCTAGTGTGAATTGTCACTTTAGCAATAGTTTCAATGTTTATGGTAAGAAACTTAATTTTGTTTATAACCATATATATTTTAATATAGCTTTATAGTAATATGGTATAACAAAGTGTGATAATTCCTGAAAAATCACTAGCTAAAGGAAAGTGTAGAGTTTGGTTATGCTTTTTTGTTCATTTAAGTTAAGTTTTGGTTATAAAATTGTTCATTATGTATAACTTTTTTATTAGGTTTCAAATAAGTGATGAAAATAATCATATCTTTGATTTAAAAGAATATATTCTTATATTACGATAACCAGTCATTGGCGAATCTGCTGCAGGTAGGTCCTGAATTGGGTGGTTACAAATAGTACCACCCAAGGCGTAATTAGACCTATACAGAATACAGACATTCTCTTAGGTCAGGTAAATGGAAACTTGTTAATTATAAATCTTCTAAAAGATTCTAGTGTTTAACTAGTAAAAATCGTCTCATAACAAAATTTTTAAGGTAATTAATTATGACAAGGAAACAAATATTTTACCAATCAGAAAGGTGTCAAGTTTCTCCCATATTAAAAAAAAAAGGTTTAGCTGATAGTATTTATTTTAAAAAATCATGTTTTTTTACAGGTTGTATTGAACTTAGCTACAGCAATTAAAGAATTAGTTGAAAATAGTTTGGATGCTAAGGCAACAGTGATTGAAGTACGATTGAAGGAATATGGTAGTGAACTTGTTGAAGTAACAGATAATGGCTGTGGTGTTGAAGCTGAAAACTTTGAAGGCCTCAGTGAGTAAAACCATTCTTGATTATAAAGTCGCACAGTATAGTAATTTTATAGCATATGGAACTACATTAAACTTGGTTTAGGAATAACAAGGATACATATTTTGGGCACAGTATATGCATTCTAAACACTTGATTCAGTTATAATAGAAAAATTCCTCATTAAATTCCTTCTATTGCTCACACTCTCCTGGACAAATTTTCAATCGTTAGTAAAATACATTTTTGTTCATCCAATCATGTTCAAATAATTTTTGTTTGACCTGTAGTAGATGACAATTTATGTTTATACAGTTTTTTCAAATATTTATTCCATAATTAAACTATAAGAGTTTGGGGATCTATGCCGGATTCAAACTGATTTCATCTTCAAAGTCTAGCGCTTTTGGCAAAAAAGCCATCTTTCCCATAGCTTTCTA
This sequence comes from Prosapia bicincta, assembly GCA_036971475.1. Taxonomy (NCBI): domain Eukaryota; kingdom Metazoa; phylum Arthropoda; class Insecta; order Hemiptera; family Cercopidae; genus Prosapia; species Prosapia bicincta. Next base: position 393,808,186 of record JBAIZL010000001.1, read on the forward strand.
CCTACGGGAAAGTAGCTTTGAGTGAATATCTCAAAAAAGTATATGTTTTTATTGGCTCCCACCTGGTTGTCATGGAAACCTCCATTGTACAACTTTAAATTGTTCCCATGGTTATTGCACAATATCATAAATAATCCTCAAGGATTAAAAATGAATGAAAAGAATAAAATAAACAAACCAACTGGATTAACGGTATCGAACATTGCTTCACAAACGGAAAATGCAAAAGGAAAGCGAATAGAAACTAAAACACAATGAAGGCGATAAAAAAAGGAAGCGTATAAATAGTAACAAACAAAAATAATAGTTCATAGAAACACCATTCATAAAAAAGAAAATAGAAAATTGCAAGGGCATTCGACTCCTATTTTGCTTAATATTGTTATTCTGACATATGTATATACATATTTATATTAATTGTAATTATAAAATAAAAAGGAACTTAAAAAAAATCTTTCTTTGTTGACCTCAGTAGGAATGGACTTAATTTTTTGTGTTTATATTGCTTGTAATTGTAAAGAATACAAAATCATACATATATTCAATCGAAGTGATATTATTGTAAGGAATTTACTTTAAAAAATTTTAATTTTTTTATTAAAATTTACAAACATTAGAGAAAGTATAATTATTTCTGTAGGTATTTTGGACCCCCAAATTCTCCCATTGGATATCCTCAAAATTTAATCCTGGATACATCCCCAACCATAACAGATCTGGGTCGTTGAAGGATTGTGTGAGGGTTTGAAAAACTGTATTAGGGATATTGTAGAAGTCATTTAGTAATGATTTCAACAACCTTGTCTAAAGTATAATGTAATTGGATATGTTTAGACTGAATTGCAAGTTATTTTATGTTTTAACAGATTAATTGTATATATGATCTTAGTGATAGTAGTTTTGAACTGTTTGTTGAGTAGGCTATTTGTAATTGTATATGTGTATGAAAGGTGTGTTGACTAATTTATGAGTTTTGAGATTTGTAAGTTCTTTAGGTTAGAGTTGTAGGTTTGTCAAGTTTGTTTTGGTTTTATGGTTACAAGAACATAAGTGCTCTAAAAGTCTGAAAGACAGTGAGGGTAAGTTGAATTTTAACAGTACCCCTACCAGTGGCCAGTATTATATGGTAAATAGCTAATGTACAGTTATCAAACTCTTTGTAAATTGAGGTTACTGACCTACATGGATGACAAAGGAGTATACCTTCTACTATATTTGTGGATACACTCCGTTAACTGTGCTATTTTTGTTGGGTTGCTTTTCATCTTTTTTAGAACGATGAAACCAACCATATTACATATGAAACCAACCTTTTTTTCATACATCCCCAACCATAACAGATCTGGGTCGTTGAAGGATTGTGTGAGGGTTTGAAAAACTGTATTAGGGATATTGTAGAAGTCATTTAGTAATGATTTCAACAACCTTGTCTAAAGTATAATGTAATTGGATATGTTTAGACTGAATTGCAAGTTATTTTATGTTTTAACGGATTAATTGTATATATGATCTTAGTGATAGTAGTTTTGAACTGTTTGTTGAGTAGGCTATTTGTAATTGTATATGTGTATGAAAGGTGTGTTGACTAATTTATGAGTTTTGAGATTTGTAAGTTCTTTAGGTTAGAGTTGTAGGTTTGTCAAGTTTGTTTTGGTTTTATGGTTACAAGAACATAAGTGCTCTAAAAGTCTGAAAGACAGTGAGGGTAAGTTGAATTTTAACAGTACCCCTACCAGTGGCCAGTATTATATGCTAAATAGCTAATGTACAGTTATCAAACTCTTTGTAAATTGAGGTTACTGACCTACATGGATGACAAAGGAGTATACCTTCTACTATATTTGTGGATACACTCCGTTAACTGTGCTATTTTTGTTGGGTTGCTTTTCATCTTTTTTAGCCCGTAGAAAGAGACCACATCGAGTTTAAAAGTGCAAAATATAACATTTATTGTGTGATTATGGCCAAAATTGGAAAACAATATTACTTGATAATAAAACTATCAAGAAGTAGCATTTTAAAATAGTAAAATGGCATTTAGCAGACTTTGGATATGATATAACCAGACATTTATAAAAAGAAACAAAATGCATCAACCTTTCTCATCATCTCAAATAGTTTGCCTTGTATATTATTTTTTCACTCTACTTATGCGGGTAGTTAGTTCATGAGCTTACAAAGTTGGTTCATTGTTTGAGAAAGATAGTTATATATTATGTAGGTTTATCAAGTAAGTCTTTAGATTTAGATATTTACGTTATATTTTGTTTTTTTTTTCAAATGGTAATGTAATTTATAAATTATTTAATGTTATATTATGTGATAAATCTTTTATTATTATTCTTGTTCTTGGGTGTTTTCAACAGACATTAAATATTTGTGTTATAGAAAACTTCTTATAATTAAGAATGAAATGAAAAAACGTGTATGATAGTTACAATGTAAGTAGGTTTATGATATATGTTATATATTATTTCAACACAGAACAGCTACTAGCAGCACCATGATCTATCTAGTGGTAAAAATACCCTTCAGAACAAAAGAAAAACAGGATGAATTAAACACATTACAGAAGCTAATAGATAAACACTATATTTATTGACACTATATTAATTGAAAAAAATGAATTAAGCAAGTTATAAATATATATAATTGTTTAGTGAAAACTAGTAGCTCATGTGAAGATAGAATCAACAAATATGAAAAAAATCATACCACTTTTTAATGAGGATAAATCCACAACCTATTTAAAACAAACTATCAATACCGTTTGAAAATACAACTACAAACTAAATAGATTTTACAACAACCAATTATGTACAAATTAAAACATCAAGTACATATGCTCGATGTTCCGATACCACTACTGTTTCCTCTTCAGTTCCCCCCAATATTTAATACTATATAAAATACTATATACAACACACCCTAAAATTTCTCAATTCAAAACAACAACACAGTTATAAATTAAATCAATTAACCTCTTGAATTTTGTAGTCCATTACGTTCGGTGAAACTTAATCAATCACTTTTACATGAGACACTGATGAAGATGATCGAAAACGTTCTTTCTCAGTAAGTTTTTACAAAATTAAAGTTCAGATTTGTAAAAGTGATTGAAATCAATTATTATAAAAACAAGAAATGAAACATTTTATTGTTAACACATTTGTGTGACCACAAATTAAAATGACTCCATGTTAGTTAACAGCTGATCCATAAGTGTTGATGTGGTAATTTAATTATTAAATTAAGTTATATTCTGTTTTAGCTTTGAAACATCATACATCAAAACTTCAAGATTTTTCCGATCTTATGAGTGTTGAAACATTTGGTTTTCGTGGAGAAGCATTGAGTTCATTATGTGCTTTAAGTCAACTTACTATATTAACAAGGCATCATAGTAGTTCGTGTGGAACGCTGTTGGTATTTGACCGTAATGGTAAAATTTCATCTAGTACACCAGTAGCCAGACAGGTACTTACTGATTACAGAAAGATATTTTTTTTTACCCATCTTAATTCTGTAAATGTACTTATTTATTGTATAAGTGAACTTATAAGTTATTATAAGTACAACAAATTTGATAGATTAAAAAAATACTTGGGCACCAAAAATTGTTAAATCTACTGTAGGATGCATAGAATGATTGAATATTTTATTTTGTTATACATAATATTTATTTGATTTGTAATAGAGGAATATGAATAGATGATGTTTTCTATAATCCTTTGTCATTATTTCCTGTTCAATATGACCATCATGTCACCATCAAACTTCTTCAATACAAACTTGACAATTATCTCTGGCTGTCTCATTACATGCCTAATTTATCAATGGTCTCTGCTCCAGCAATGAATGAGAAAGGGTAGAGAAAATCTTCTGTTTCAAGAATCTTTAACGAAATAATCACAAGGTTTCAAATCAAGATTGTTTGGGGGCCAATCTTTCTCACATGCTAAACAATTTAGGAAGAGAAACACAGAAACAGTTTAAAACGTTCAGCACGCCGGCACACTCTAGATTCCCTTGCGAGGCACTGAGAGCGTGCCGGTGCGCTCCTTGCTTCCCTTCTGAGAGATGGCGAGTGCACTGGCACGCTCACTCCCAGTCTAACTAAAACTTCTCTAATGTCGTTAAGTGTTTGTATAAAGCTTTGATTTTTACGTCAGTGCTTCAGAAGAGTTTGGAGAACATTGTGCCTGAGTCGTTTTTAAATCCGACCATCCCAAGTTAAATTTTTGATGCTTCAACTGAAACAATGCTTCAGGAAGAACAGATTTAATTTGGTTTAACTTTTATATTTTAATGTTTTATTTGTTTTAACCACTTAACGCGGTAAAATAACCGGTAACGACAATCATAAAAATAAACTAATGCAATAATAAACAATAACTGTCCTATTAGAGTGAATGAACCTACTCGAGGTGGGAACAGACTGCTGTAAATAAGAGTGATTGACAAAATGCTAGGACGCCCGAAAACCTAATGTGCCAACATAAGATTGTAGTAAACAAATGTCAGCTAATCTCGGCTATAAATAGTCTAGGACTTGACACATGCATTATCTACGTCTGCGTTTACATTATCAATCTCTATCGCTTTGTGAAACACATGGCACAAGCAGAAACAAACATTCCGAGGTTAACGTTATTTTAGTATGCAGTATACTTTAGTAGTAGGTACTTTAGATTTCTATGTAAATTATCTTTTTTTCTCTGTATTTTTTATTGAGTTTTATTATTTGTCATACAGTATTTCATGATTTGTATTAGTTGATATTTTATGAAAATTTCCTTTTTTTATTGTGACCCGATAAATGAAACAATATTGTATATCTAATACACTGTTTTGAAGTCCCCAATAAATCTGTATATGGTAGAAATAAAATTATTGGGATGAAAACAAGCGGCACGATAGTTAGATGCAAAGACAAGCTATGCAACCCGCATTGCATTCAATGGTTCCACTGCCAGGGACGGCACGCTCCCGATTTTTAAAGTTAAATAGAGTGTTAAAATTTTTTTTACTACTTTCTCCTGTTTATAACTAAACATTTAAGTATAGATTTTGAGATAAAACAATGTCGTCAAATGTGGAAATTAATGGAAAATCAAGACAGTAGTTTGATGAGATCTCCAATATCGCCGCTGTGCTGAATGTGTTTAAATGGATTGCCATTAAAGCATTGTGCAGAAAGGTTAAAATAGGGCTTGGCCCGCTTGGCAACCCATGGCCCATGAGAGACCTTTTTGTTGCCCACTATAGCTTTATAACGCACATCCAATACGTTATCAAAGAGGTGTATAGTATTTCAGTTGATTTAAAAAAAGAAGTTATGCAAACAAAAATTTTTTAAAGTCAATTCCTACTTAGGTCAACAAAGAAAAATTTTATTTTACTTACTTTTTAAAAAAAAAAATACAATTAATATAAATCAAGTAACATTGCCTATCCATTAAAACAGCTGTTCTACCGCCTCACCCTGTAACATAAAGACAACTGTTTTATGAAATCATATGTTAGCACTTATTTTAAGCCAAATGGAATGAAGTAACTATATTGCATACCTTACCCCTTTGTGAAAAATTTGTCTCCCATACAAAACTAAAATTAATTTATGATTAAATTTATTTAATGAATTAATATTTGAAAAAATTCTATTAACATCAATTGTCATCTACTACAAGTTTTTAAAAGTGTATTTGAACTTGAGTGGATGAATTAAAGGTTACACTTGTGTGTATTAACTTGGCAAGAAAAAAACACTACTTGCTGATTTATTCAGCAGACACGTTTTGTGCTAGGTCAGCCATCACAGACTGACATAGACACCAATCTAAAAATCCTACTCTACATAAAAAAAGCAACAAACTTAACACAGTAGAAAACTATGATATATACAAACACCACGGAAACTATCTACAACACAGTCTAAACAAAACACACAATCAAATACTATATTTGAGCACATAATTAAGAGCTACTCTATGAACAATAACATACCACAGAACAGAAATACACCACAGCACCAACACTACACACCTGAGTTACAGTGTTATCAGTGATTCACAGCATTAAATAATGTGCTGACCTAGCATGAAACGCACCAGCTGAATAAATCAGTAAGTAGTGGTTTTTTTCCCAAATTAATACAAAAAAGTGTAATTTATACAAAGACCTCAAGATGTACAACACAAAAACTGCAAGCATAAAAAGTATTTTATTAACGATTCAAAATTTTAACAATCTATATAAAAGGAGAATGTGAACTAATAAAAGGAATAGAAAATATTTAAGAAAGGCATTTCTTTTTCCAGTTCATTAATGGCTATAAGCTAAAGGTTTGAAATTTTAAAGCAATAAGCTGGCATGAAGACAGATATATTTTTATGAATTTTCAAACATTGGTTTGATTTTATCACCATTTAGATAATTAGTTTGGCCTAGTAATGTTACTATCTACTTTGACAATTAGATAATGTTAAGTAATAAAACCTAATAACATATTTTATTACTATTTAATTGGATTACTTTATGTATCAACAAGTACACAGTATAAATTTGGTTTCACATATTTTTAGTGTGCTTGATATATTGCTCAACATTTTGTTTATATTTGTAACATATTTTAATGTTCAGTTCCATTTGGTTTTGTGCCAATAAAATATAAAAAAATCCAATATTACAATATTTACACTATAATACTACATAGTTAAATTATATTTTCCTGAAATTGTATTTATTGTTTCTAATTTTACTTTTTTCATTATATAGTCATTTTCTTTTTTTTTTTGTTGGGTTACAGGTTGGTACCACCGTGTGTCTGGAAAACATATTCAGTGCTCTTCCTGTAAGACAGAAAGAATTCCATCGTAACCTCAAAAGAGAATTTGCTAAAATGATGCAACTTTTATATGCTTACTGTCTTGTATCTACTGGTGTTAGGTAGGTGAAGAATATCTTCTCTATGTACATATTTATAATGAACCACTAGCAAAATAAAACCTAGAAGTGTGCAACAATGATGTACTATCTGAAATTTAATTGTTTAATTTTTTTAAGCAGATTTTTTTAAAATAATGAAATGATTAATTAACTATACTTTATGCACAATTAAATTGTAGAACCAATTAGATGACTATTTCTTGTGCTTTGGCCTCAGATAATTTTTACAACTTGAATAAACTTCAAAATTGAGCTAAATGCTACTTTTAAATTTTGTGATGAATCATATTTTGGATTTAAAAACTTGGCCTTGAGAGATCTCATAAGGTGAAACATGAAGTGGAGGTTTTGAGTCTGTATAAATACTTTACTACAAACATGATAAGGCCTGTTAAAACACTGACTTGCATGATTCAGTGAATATTAGGTGAATTCCATAATAAATTAACTTTGATATGAAATAACAAACAATCTTGAAATATGTGTAGACATATTGGATGCAGAAGCTATTGATATATAGAACATTCTGAAAATGTAACATGTTTTCAGAAGTGGTAGTATACGAGAAAGCAGGAGTGAACAAATGAATGGATATCTTAGCGCAACTATAGGTGTATTTTTTTGTATTATACTTTTATTTTTATGCTAATATTTATTTGAAATAGCATATTAGATATTTTGTACATTTTAACATTGTACACTTGTTCATATAAACTTCTGTTTGAAAAAGATGTTTTAAAATAGATTTTGAAATTTTCCACTGCCTGTTTGTTACCACTTAATTTCTTATAAAAAGTTCGATTTCTTTTATCGTTGGCAGTGTTTAAACTTCAATTTTTCTTTCTAAATCTAACATTTTAAAACACTGTTTTGTTTTTATGGCAATATTAAGTCCTGTAACTGGAGTACTCTCATCTCATTTGATTTAACTCATGTCAAAATTTTCAAATATGATATATGTTTCATGGTTCTTTTTTCATGTATGAGTTATCTGATAGTATTTTGCGTTATGAATAATTTTGAAAACTATGACTTTTATGTGGGATTATGTAAGAGATTAAATTACAGATAAACGATCCAGAGTATTTAAAATAATTTTAATTAGTTTTATTTGGGAATTAATGTTAGATTAACTTAGTCCATTACATTTTGATCTTGTATTTTTGAGTTTTTCTAAAGAAACTTTCACTAACATTGTTAGTTGAGTTCTATTTTTTTTAAATTTTAAATAAAGTAATTATATTACTAAATTATAGTCAATTTATTGGTGTAATATGGCAGTGTAGTATAGTATGTGAAAAAATATTTTTACGTAATAAATTTCAGGATCACATGTACAAACCAAACTAAAAAAGGGGGCCGCTCTACAATAATTTCAACTCAAGGATGCAAAACAATACGTGAGAATATTGCTTGTGTATTTGGGACCAAACAGGTTAGTTTTAGCATAAATTTATAATTTTCTTGGAGTAATTTTCTTGTATTTTAATTGGATACATTTAACTCTTCACTTGACTAGTATCATAATAAATACCATGTTTTTAATTTCATCTCTTTTGGTTGAGATTTACACCTTTAAATATGTTAATATTGTGTACTTTTTTCTAATTGCATAATACAGGTATGCATTCCTCAGGGATGTATAGTTTTATATTATACAAACCTGGTAGGATCCTTAAAAGTAATTACCACTCTTTTAATGATTTATTTTAAAGAAGCTTATAATGAAACGAATAAATGAACTAATTTTATATTTTTAAAAGTATAGTGTTTTTATTGATACATCAAAATATTAAAATTTTTTTTAATGTTTTAAATAAGTTTTTTGAGTCCTCTGCAGAGAAAAAATGTGACGAGAATATTTCCGGCGATATGTCCAGTCGGAAATAATACTTTATTCATATTAACCAAATTCTGTTTGCCAGTCATTTCTACATTATTTAAAGAATTTATTTGACACTTTCTCCTTGCCTTTTTACTACCTCTATCACTTTGTTTTTTAAAACTTAATTAACGCAAGTGTATTAAATATGTTAACTCATTGCGGTTTACATACTAGGTCAGCTATCCACGATAATTTATTAGTAGCGAGTATAAACACTAGCCCAGCTAGTCATGAATGTCGTCATTGTTTGAATGATATGTTTGGATCAAGAGAGTTTATTTTGTGATGTAATGCCCAAGGCTAGACGTCTGTGCTTTGTAAGGGATATTTATCGACTCTTGAGACTTACAGCATAAATAAAGAAAGATATTTATGACCCATTGACCTTCTGTCAGACATTTAAATATAATAGAACTCTTCGGTAGTTTTTATGTCAACGGGAGTGAGAAGTTCAGTATTAATCTACTGGTGTTGGTAAATACATTAATTATTCTATTCTTGTGTACATACAAAATGAACAGTTATAGTTGGAGCCTAGAATCTAAACCAAACTTCAAATGGTAAGTAACTTTTAATTTGTTTTTAGTAATTATGATTACTAATAATACTAGTAATAATTACTAGTAATAATCAATTTAATAATAAACTAACTATGGTACAAAATAATGAATAAAAAAATTGCACTAATATAAACAAAAAATATTTAGTGCTTTTTAAATGAAGAATATTTTTGTAGCAAAATACACCTCAATTGAAGTGAGGAATTAATTTGTACCCGCTAGTGGCTGTGACATGCATGTAATTAGATCATCAATGGGTTAAACACGATAATCTCTTGAATTTCATAGAAATATCATCTCTTGTGCATTTGACTCATTTAAGATGCCCTCAACTATTTGAGCTATCTGCATATGCTATCAGAACACTCACAGTACACAAATACAGGGTGACCCATAAAAACGGGAATTTTTGTATCACTTCGTGGCAGCCGTGAGCAGGTGGCAGCATTGCGGGACAGCGACAGTGTACAAGTAAACAAGCCGCCATTACAGTAGCCATGGACCAGTGGAACGGGCAACAGCGTGCGTTAGCTATAAAAATGTTTTATAAAAACGGTGATAGTTTGAAAGCTGCCCAGATTGAGTTCCGACGTTTTTACAACTTAGGACGGCATGATTCCGTTCCATCAAAACATGCCATTAGAAGTTGGATTAATAATTTTGAAGAGAGTGGATCAGCTTTAAAGAAGAAACCAACGGGACGGCCAAGAAGTGCTCGTACTGCACAGAACATTGATGTTGTACGCCGATCTGTATTGAAGAGTCCATGCCGTTCGATTCATAAGCAAGCAGCTGCGGTTGAAATGTCACGTGAGAGTGTTCGCAGAATTCTTCATTTAGAATTAAAATTTCACCCCTACAAGCTGCAGATAGTGCAAGAGTTGAAGGAAAATGATTACCAGTCGCGATTGCAATTCTGCCAACAAATGTTAACACACATAAACAATGACGATGAATTTCTAAGCAAGTTGTGGATGTCAGATGAGGCCCACTTTCATCTCACAGGTTATGTTAACAAGCAGAACTACAGATACTGGGCAGACACAAATCCTAATGAACTTCATGAGCGCCCTTTACACGCTAATAAGGTTACAGTATGGTGTGCTGTTTCATTACATGGGATCATCGGACCTTATTTTTTTGAGGATGAACGGGGGATTGCAGTGACTGTCAATGCTGATCGTTACGTGGAAATGTTACAACGTTTCGTTACACCTGAATTGAACAATTTTCCAGACGTTCAAGAATCCTGGTTTCAACAGGATGGTGTGACATCACACACTGCACGGCGATCAATGGAGGCTGTGCGAGTATTGTTTGGTAACCGTGTCATCTCAAGATTCGGTAACATTTTCTGGCCCCCTAGATCGCCAGATTTGACCGTATGTGATTTCTTTTTGTGGGGCTATATCTCAAAACTAAAGTGTTCACAACTCGACCAAGAACTGTAAATGAGTTAAAACAGAGAACTCGGGATAAAATTCACAGTATTCCAGTTGAGATGTTGCAGCGGTCAATGAGGAATCTCCACCGCAGATTTCAAGAATGCATTCGTAGAGGAGGACGCCACCTAAAGGATGTTGTTTTTAAAAAATCATAAATTCCATCAGTGTTTCATAAATGGCAAGTTTTGATATTTCATGTAATATAAATTTAAACCATTTTCTTCCATCACTCTTATATTTTTAGAATTTTTTTAAAAATTTCCGTTTTTCTGTGTCACCCTGTAGTTCTGATAGAGGACAACTAAAATACATCAGCTGTAGAATAGATGATATTACCTGAAAAGGCAGAAGATCATTGTATTTGAAATTTTTATTTAGATTCTACAGATACATAGAATTTATTAATATATTGCTTTCTTTCATAGAACAACTAATGTGGCAATCTCTCTCTCTCTCTCTCTCACTCATGCACTCTTTCTATCTCTGTTCTAGAGAGATTTGAACAATGACTTTTTAATTAGAAAGAAAAAAGAAATTAATTTACTTGTTCTAATTCAAGAATGGCTATCATTGAATTTAAAAGTAAAATAGAAGACATTTTTTCATACACTTCTTCTATGGAAGGAAAACGTTTATCTTTAAGCTCTCGTTTCATATGGGTAAGCAGAAAGAAGTCGCACGGAGCAAGAACAGGTGAATAAGCAAGTTTGGGAACAAAGTTAATACTATTTTTACCCAGATATTGTACTGTAATGGCGGTGTGGGCAGGTGTGTTGTCGCGGTGAAGTGTCCACTCCACAAATCTGGACACTTGCATCGCACTGCATTCTGTATCCATTTTTGAACACCCAAATACAGTTATTGATTTACAGTTTAACCTTGAGGTACAAACTCAGAATAAATGATCCCATTAACGTGAAAGAAACAAATCATTAATGTTTTCATGTTTGATCTCACTTGCCTTTATTTTTTGGGTCGTGAAGATGATAGTCCTGATAGAGGACACCAAAAATACATTAACTGCAAATTAGATGATTTTACCTGGAAATAGAGAAGGACTATTGTACTCTAAATTTTTATTTAGATGCTATTAGATACATGAAACTTATCAATATGTTTCTTTCTTTCATAGAACAACTAAAGTGACAATCTTTCTCTCTCTCTCTCTCTCTTTCTTTCACATACACTCATGCACTCTTTCTATCTCCTTTCTTTTTGAACAAAAGAGAGATATGAACAATGACTAATTATAAAGAGAAAAATAAATTAATTCATCTTTTATGATTCATGAATTACTTTTATAGCTAGAATTTAATTTAAAAGTATAATAGAATATTTTACTTTATTGGAAAATAAAGTAATGCTTAATGGTAGGAAATATTTGCAAGAGCTTAAAGAGCCTTGTAATGTACAGTATAGCTAAATAAAACTTATAATAATAGGAAATGTTAATATCTACCACTTACATTTTAGAGATTTAAAAAATTATATGGTACATTACAATGAAAATATTGGAAAGAACCCCAATACCACAAAAAATAATCAAAAATAACAAATAAAACAAGTTACTTAAGATTAAACCCTTGATGTACATTTCGATGACTATGTCATCATCATCAGAGGGTCTTATTACAAAATTACAATCTAGCAAACAAGAAGTTACAAACTAGAATGATAACTAGTACGATGTAACTTCTTGTTTGCTAGATTGTAATTTTGTAATAAGACCCTCTGATGATGATGACATGGTCATCGAAATGTACATCAAGGGTTTAATCTTAAGTAACTTGTTTTATTTGTTATTTTTTATTATTTTTTGTGGTATTGAGGTTCTTTCCAATATTTTCATTGTAATATATTGTACCACTATGCTCTTGATATTGTGTATTATATGGTACAATTTATAATTATATAGTATTATAAATGAAATATTTTTTAAATCCTAGAAATTGTTAACTAGATAGATTTTACAAAAATCTATACAGAGCACTGTGGCGTAATTATAATCATTAGACAACAAAAACCCTTGCTACAAATATTTAAACAATCTTGTCTTACATTTTGCTACTATGTATGTTTGTAACATTCTGATCATGGTATCTATATTAGCAAAATGTACATCAAGATTGTTTAAATATTCTTAGCAAGGGTTATTGTTGTTTATGATATAGCTTTGTAATTAAAAATAATTTTGTTGATGTCATAAAATGTGTTATATAAAATTAAGTACTAAAACTTATTATAATTTTTTTGTTGAACAAAAACCTAGTTGATACATGAGTCAAGAAACCTTGATTTATTAAAAATTCTGCCAAGTATCAATGACTAAATTATCATCCTCATTCATTCCTACAAGTATAATAGATTTAACATGGTAATTAACATATTATTTCTATCTATTATACTTGTATGCCTGAGTGAGAATGACAATTTAGTCGTCGATACATAGCCGAATTTGTAATAAATCAAGGTTTCTTGACTCTTGTATCAACCAAGTTTTTGTTCAAGAAATAATTTTGTGAGTATACCCCTCATCATAATATTTTCCTTTTTTTGTACAGTTATCATCATTACTAGAATTATCATCAGAGAACATAGCTAACAAAATAAGTAGCGAGACTTTAGAGGAGCTTGGCCTAACAGTGCAAGATTTATCAATATTTCAAATAAATGGCTTTATATCCACTTGTGCTCATGGGCAAGGCAGAGGAGTAACAGACAGGCAATTTTATTACATCAATTCTAGACCTTGTGAACCAAAAAAGGTATTTTAGTATTTAGCTTGTTGCAGTTTCAACAAAATTGAAGTTAAATTTAGCGATATCAGATTTAAAAAAATAACGTGAAATTACTTTTTTCAAACATTAAATACACACACACTCACTCACACACAGACACACAATATTTAAATTATACTACAGTTTTGATAATACACAGTGGTTGGTTTGTCTTCACCGTCTTCTAAAAGATCTTTTATGCTATCTATCCTCCACCACATTCAACCACAATCTTTGATTTTTTTTAACTGTTTGGTATTGTTTTTCCATTAAATATCAAGTCCATTCCAATACATTTTTTTTGTTGCTATTAATTTCCCACTATTTCCTTATATTGTCATTGAAGACCATCCTTTTGGGTATTTCATATCCTTGAATATCTCATACACCTTTTGGATATTTTTTTCTTGTTCTTTTCTCTCTACTTTGCCAGGGCAACAGCTGATTATGTTTAGATCTCCACCTTGCAACCTTTTCTTCATCTCTGTTACTTTTCTTGATGTTTCACTAATAATGAATTATATGGACATTCATATAATCCTTTCTTAACATTCCCAATTTTCCCTGCACCTCGAAAGCTGCTGGGTGTAGTTTTTATGTACTCATAAATTCGGTTGATATGTTCAAACTGGAAAATTAAGTTTTGTCCTGTATTTGTATATAAATCTTTATCTCTTGACGTTGTAAAAAGTTTATTTTAAATTTCTTCACATTCACTGTGCATTTAATTGAATTTAAATCCTATATGTTTTTAGTTTTATTCTCTTTATCTATGGGAAAGATAACTTGAGTACAAGTTGTATTTTTATCCATAGAAATACAGTAGAGTCTCAAAATTCCAGGTCCTGATTTTTCGAGCTACTGTTAAATTCGAGTATATTTCTATTTGAGCCTGTTTTATCTATTTGAAATAAAATGATGTTGGGCTTCCAAGAAATGTTTATGGTCATAAGTAGCCATAGGAAATGAGTTGGGTTTCCAAGAAATGTTTATATCAGTACGGTATGCAAAGGAAATGAGTCAGACTTCCAAGAAATGTTTATATCAGTACGGTATGCAAAGGAAATTAGTCATACTTCCAAGAAATGTCCATATAAAGTACTATAAACTTATTTAGTGCAATTTTAATTACCTATAGTGTTAAGGTTCATTAAAACCCCTATTTTTCTAATATTGAGGAACATATCTCCTTGTGATCCAAGTTTTCGGTAATCCAAGAAAGTCTCGGTCCCATCTACCTCGAATTATCAAGACTCTACTGTCTATAGTTGTTACTACTACCACTCTGCTCTTTTTTATGTATACAATTCAAAACGCAGAATTCTTTTGATATCTTCTCTTTTACCTCCTTATTCCTCATTTTATTAATTATCATCATGTTTGCGTTTGCAAATTCACCAAATACTTTCCTTTCTCAGCTTCTCAATACTTGTGTATATTCCATATTTCACATCTGGTGTATTTGGAATATTTTCATATTTTCTTAGAACTTTCTTGATACTCTGAAGGGTATACCTTCTTACTCCACAAATCAGATAATTTTCTGTATTTTTATCAACTAAAAATTGATGAGTCAATTGCTTAACTTCTATTAAGTTCACTCTATTGATTTTGTGCCCTATTTTACCATAGACATTTTCATTTTCCAAAATTTATCCAATGTGATTGTAAATCCCATCTGTATGCTTCTCATTTTTTTCAGAATTATGTCTAGTATTTTTTAAACTCTTTGTTCTTGAATACCTATTTTTAATAGTACTTGTAGATTTTCAATGCCAAATGGTTAGCTGTTTTCATTGTATTGATCTGTGAGGGATTTTTTCATTATTATTTTAATTTATGTAAATATTAATCAGCTTTTTCAATTTCACCTAGTTCCACTTCTGTTACACTACTTGTTTAAAGTTTAATGTTATTTTTTTTAAAGTATTCAGCTTTGGTGATTATTTTATTATTTTTGTGTAAATTTTTTGTTTCAACTGATTGTAATATAGTGAATTGTAGAGTAAACTAAGCTAATCTTCACCTCCTGGTAACAGGAAATTTGAGAAGGGGAAATATAATAAGATACTGGGTAAGTCTAGGTTTAAGCATCCAGTATTAATTATTAGTAGTTATACAACTATAAATTATAAATTTTATATTAAAAATTTAATTTGTTATAATTCTAGATTTTTATTCTGCTTGGATTCCTTTTTGTTCACCCAACCACTTCTTTCCTTAACGTATAAATAATTACCCTACCTGTAAGTAAATTTTATCTTTGTTAACTACATTTATTTTAGTGTCTTAGTTTAGCTGATTATTAATACAGTTGTAGAGTTGTTGTTGTTACACTTATAAAAAATTAATACTGATGTTCTTGTTAACTAAGAAAAGTAGTGGTTTATAAAACTCCAACATAGCGTTGGAGTCCAATATCCAATAGTGTCTATTCCAACTCTATTGATCTCAAGCTACCACACAGTAACACACCACACTCTATTGCATAGGCCTGGAAATCATAACGCATTACCATAGGTCAAGCAGACTAAACATTCAACAAAAAAAAGACATAGTTCATGACTTGCTATCCATGTCAATATACACTCTGAATAAATAAAGTAATCAAAGACTATATGTTATAAACATTAGGAAAGCAATTAAAACCTTTTTTTATTTGTCTTATAACAAGGGTCATGCAGAATAAACATTCAAATAAAAAACGTAGTTCTTTGAAGTAATTATGAAAATTCATATCAAACTGGTCTGTATGGCGGCGTGCTAACAACATTTTGTGGGAACGAGATAGAGATAGTGTATTCCATGGGAGACAATGGGTTAACAATGCCTAATTGTAGATTGAATTAAGGCAGAAAATCCTACTCTAATATTAGCAGACGAGAGAAAATTATGTCATAATGTTTTATAATCTTAAATTGACCCACTCTCAATTGAGGTTTATTGAAGTATTTATTTTACATTTTCTTCATAGTCTATCTACTTGCCTTTAAAACTAATATTAACAGATTAAAGTAATTTATTAAAATTAATTAAGCTATTTTTAATTCAAGTATTTTGACATTTAGATATTTATAAAGTTTGAATTCTAGCTTGGCTTTTGAGGTTATATTTTGTAGTATACCATGCATATAGAAACTTAAAACTCAGTTGTCACAATAAAATTTTTAATTCTTTCTGTACATTTTTGCTATGTAATCATTTTTATTGGAAATATAAATTTTCATTGCTTAGGTAATGTAATGATTGAATGTGCCAGGAGAAACATGTATACCAAAAGGTTAAGACAACATTAAACTTTTTGTTGTGAGAATTGAGTTTTTATGTATATACTACAACATTTATAATGTTTACTTTATATATTTATTTTATCATGAATGTAGAAGTTCTATCATAAATAGCTTTATATTTTAAATAATTTAGAATAATAATAATTTAGATAATTTCATAAATTTTAATTGTTTATGAGTTTATAGTGATACATAATAAATAGATGATATTTAATTCTATTGACTTCGCTATCTTTTAGGTTATGAAGATTATAAGTGAAGTATATCACCAATATAATCAACACCAATTTCCATTTGTATTTTTGAATATAACGGTATCTCGTGACACAGTAGATGTTAATGTAACTCCAGATAAACGTCAGATATTTCTGGAACATGAGAAACTTCTTCTGCATGTGGTCAAAGTAAGTTCCTTAACATAATCTAATCTTGTATAAATATTTATTAGCCCCTAAAGTAAAAGATTTTAGCAAATACGTACTTATAATTGTTTGTCTGAGTTTTGTTTATGATTATAGGAGTTTTGTATCATTCTAATGATTAAATCAGTTATCAGAAATTGCTATTTATGTTTTGATTACAAATTTAATACTTATATCTCTACTTAAGTTTCATACAATTTCTGTGATTACTTAAAAGAAGTAACAATTCTTTCAACATTTGAAATACACAAAACACATAATTTTCTATCATTTTTATATTGGTTGAAGTATTTTTAAATTATTTCTTAATTATTCCATTAATAATATTCAATTATAATATTCCATTAGGGCTTAATATTTGTGTTAATCCATTATAAAATGAAACTATGATTATAAAATAAATCATCTTTACAATTATAAATAGGCCTTACAAGTAAGCCCTAATATCTATAATTATAGTAAGTACAATTATAAGTAATAACTAATAAGTACAATTATAAGTAAAAACTAATAAGTAGAGTTACGAGTAATAACTTATAATTGTACATATTATTAGGGCTCACTTGTAAACTCTATTATTGTAAAGATGGTTTATTTTATAATAATAATTTTATTTTGTAATGGAATAACACAAATATTTGTGCCATAAATAACACATTAGTTCTAGATTATGAGGATTATCTGAAATCAGGGGTGTTGCCAGGGGGGGCATGTGTCCCACACGAAATCAATTGAGTTTAGCAGAAAAATATTAACCTATAAAACAAATTTATTCTTGCTCCACTAGGAAACAAAACTACCATCTGAGTGTGAAAACATTGTATTTGTAGATGCTCCTTTATAGTGTTTCTACCTACCACTTGACCTTGAGATAGTCACTTGTAGTAACTTCATGAATTTGTTAAATATGTATTTAGGATTATACAATGAACACTGTAAACAGATAAATACTGTATTTACAGCTTTCATAAAGCTAGACAGATTTATTTATATTCCATTATTCTTTTCTTTAATTAAAAGTCAAGTTTGTTCTTTCAGTAATGGTTAGTGATTATTGGTGATTAGATTAATAAAATAGCTCATTTTTCCAAAATGTATTTTATAGCCTAGTATGTTCTAGAAAATCAGATTCCCGATGACCCAAGCATAAAATATGATTCTAGAGATTAACATGTTCCAAATTTCTCCAGGGGGTTTCCACCCCTCTGACCCCACATATCGTGCTCCCCAATACACTGTCCTGGCTACGCCCCTGTCTGAAATGCATTAGTTACATATAGTCTAACTCATCTAAGAATTGCAGAAAATTTTTCTTAATTAAAGGTCCTAAGTGAGTCATTGATTATATGTATAAGTTAATAAAAAAGTCTTATTTGCAAATGTTGCAGTCTATTTTATTAGGAGTTTTTGAAACAGTTCCTTCAACTTTCACTATGAATAATATTTCAATCAGTTCAGCAACTTCCCCCAAGAAGAATCTTGTGGCAGCTTTAGGTCCTGCTGCTATCCTAAGTCAGTGGAGGCACAGCAATGACAAGAGGTCAGCAGAAGAAATTGTAGAAAAGAAACCTTTTAAACGTAAGTACCTACAAGGTGGCGTGAGAAGGTTTATTAGGGATAGTAACTTAATTTACACTCACTTTTTATAATTGGTCATTGCCATCTTTATAATATATTTGGGAGCATAGGACTTCTTAGTTTCTTCAAAACCATAGCACTACCTCCAAGAACCATCTAAGCATATTCTACAGAATTAAAGTGGTGCTCTTTTAGCAATGGTTTTATTTTTACAAAAACTACTACCAACATGATAAAAGTCATATTTGTTAATTGCCTTAACCCTTTGATTAGCATTCACGCACCAGTACGTGAGATCGTGCAACAGCCTGCGGGAGCATTCCCGTGTACATTCTACCATTCTCTCAGATTATTTCTTTTCCTGTGTATTGTGCTATATTCTAGGTTAAATATTTACAACTATCTGGGCAATAAATACTATACAGAGTACATACTCACCTTTATTTGTGTCCAAAGTCTATGGGTTTTACCATGGGATTTAACAATTTAAAGTAAGAGATACAGAAATATGTTTGTCATAACATCTTTTAATTATAGTTTGTGTATAAAGTTTTATGATTGTATAACTTCTAGATTGATTAAAATTTTTGTTAAATTTTTCCAGAACTGCGATTAGATAATTCATTTTCAAAGAAAGACAACATACCAAATAAATACATTAATGGGCTGGTAGTATCATCTAGTGAGACAGAGAAATATCCGTCTACTGAGAATAGTTATTCAAACTTTAAACAAGTTGAAGATGAAGTACATACTATAGAACAAATTATTGTAGAAAACAGTGAAGAAAATATTAATGGTGAAACAAAACCAGATTTGATCCATAATTGCAAAGAAGAAAATTTCAAAATCAGTGCATTTAATAGTGAAACTGTAAATAGTAATACAGAAGTAAACAAAGTATCAAATATTAATGAAATAACTGAATTCAGAAGTGATAATAGTAGTGAAGTGGATCAAAGTAACTGTGAGACGAGCAATTGTGATTATGTGACAGAAGAAAGTATTATAAATGATGAAATTATTGGCACAGTTAACAAATTTAGTTATAATAGTGATGATATAAATAATGGTTTTAATAGTGAACAAAGTTTTGGAGAAACTAATGTAGAAAGCGATACGGGAACTCCACAAGTGATAGTGGATTTGATGGAAACCAGTAATGTATCACATAGAAAATGTACTGTAATAGATTTAACCATTGAACAGCTGCGAAAAATATCTTCTGACAGGAAAAATAATCTGACCCAGAATGAGAAAGGAAATGTACGTTTCCGTGCGTTGATTGAACCAAGTACAAATAAGCAGGCTGAACAAGAACTAAGCAGAGAAATCAGCAAAGATATGTTTTCCAAAGTAAGCTTATCTATCAAATAGTTTGTAACAATAAATAAATCGTAAGTATTGTAAACCAATTTTGTGAAAAGTACTAACATTTTGTTTAATGATCTTAATCTCTAGACAGTGTTGTTAAAAAAATCTCCAATATTGTTTCAAAATGTTACTACTAAAAAATATAAATAGTTTTCTTATTTTACAATCTGTTTATTTATCTCAATAGCCATAAGTTGTGTATCTTTTACCTACAAATATTCCATTCAATAGCCTTCGCTAGTTTGAGGTGTAAATTGTACTTTTTGAATTCTAAATTAACTAATTCACTATACTCTAGTCACTCTAGTTTGTAATTTCTTGTTTGCTAGATTTTTGTCATAATAAAACCCTCTAATGATGATGACATGGTCATAAAAATGTACATAAGGTTTTAATCTTAAATAACGTATTATTTGATATTTTTTATTAGGGTATTAGGGCTCTTACCAATATTTTTATTATAACATATATTTTACCACTGTCCTCTTGATATTGTATATTATCATGGCTTCCTGGTCAACTAAGCAAAATATTTTTAGTAATTTAAGATTAAAATTAAGGTCACTACAAATAGATATTAGTTTTTAGAAAAAATGTCGTGTGAAAATTTTTCCAATACAGTAAACTCTCGACTATCCGTGGGCGGATTAACCGGTTTGCGGATTATCCGGGGTCTGCCATTGTTTTACAAATATCCAATTTTTATTCCAATCAGATTACCAAACGCTGAATTACGACGTAAATACATATAAGGCTTAATAGAAGTTAAGATGAAGGGAATAGATATGTAAATATGTACGTACTGATTTTTCCATTGAAAGGGAATCATCCCGACGCGGGCCAGCGCAATAAAAGGGGCGAGCAGACTACTGTATATAAGAGACAATGACAAAATGCTTGGACGCCTGAAAACCTAATGTGTATCATAAGATTGTAAACAAATGTCAGCTAATCTCGGCAATAAATAGTCTAGGACGTGACATATGCATGTATGTCATATACATTATCGATCTTTATGGCTTTGTGACACAAGTAGACACTGTGCGACAAAATGGTTCTCAAGACACTTAGATCGCACATTAAAGCTAAATCAATGCTCACAAAAATACAGACGAAAGTGACAGATTTTTTGTTAAAAAGTGAAAGTATTATGTGTAAAGGAAATTACATATGTACATACATACTTACTTTTGACATATACTTATGTAGGTATTGTAAATAGTTAGACATATAAATGTACATGTTATAATCCGTCAAATACATCGACATTTTAAATTATTTTCTGTATTTATTTTGTCCTCTGAAGATTATTTGTGAATTGCATTAACCGGGGTCATTATTTGTGTAACTTATGGTATAATAATCGATTATCGATCGTTAGCGGATTATCCGGGGAATTCGTTATCCGGCGTTGCCGGGCCACCCTATTCCACGGATAATCGGGAGTTTACTGTATTTATAAATGGTTTTTGCATTATTCTTAATAATTCAAGTACCAAGAGAGTTATCAAATTTTCAAAACTCAAATGGTTAAAATGTGAAATTAAATATCTGTATAGTAAATTAGCTAACTCAGAATTTAAAAAGTACAATTTACACCTTAAACTAGCAAAGGATAATGATGCTATTGATTGAAATAATTTTAGGTCACTCTAGTCTGTAATTTGCTGGATTGTTATTTTGTAATAAGACCCTCTGATGATGATGACATGGTCATCGAAATGTACATAAGGGTGTAATCTTAAGTAACTTGTATTATTTATTATTTTTGTGGTATTGGGGTTATTTCCAATATTTTCATTGTAGTAGGAATTTAGGTTCATTTATAACATATTTTTCCAACCTAGTTTCAAACATAAACACTATTTTAATGTCTAATGAATTATCATCATAATTTTTACAAATAAGAAGGTCCATTTTACAGAATTTTTTTTCAAATCTTAATTTGAAGGAAACAAAATAATAAAACTGAAAACCATTTATACGCCTAATTCATAGATATTACTTCAATACATATTACCTGCTTTATACAATCCTAAATATATCAGACTATATAGAAATTTTGTTTTCAGATGATCGTGATTGGTCAATTCAATCTAGGTTTTATCATAGCTCAACTAGGTTCTGATCTATTCATCATAGATCAACATGCTACAGATGAAAAATATAACTTTGAGACTCTACAAAAAACTACATCACTGTCTAATCAGAAGTTAGTTGTGTAGGTATCTATACATTTAATTTTTGTCTTTATTCTTAAATGTAAGGCATATAGGTTTCAACAATTGCTATACCTGTTTTAGCTAGGACTGGTAAAAACTTGTTGAATATAATAATCTACTACCTTTCCTAGTAATACAATCTCCAGTTCTGATAGAGATTATTATAATGCAATGAAAATATCAAGTGTAAAAGGAAAATTATAAACAAATACTCTTTTACTGATTTGCAGGTATTTTTGTTTCACACAAGATATTTTGATAACTTTTATTGTGAAACAATCATAGAAAAAACAGTAAACATAGATTGTAGGGATATTTTGTGTAATTTTATACTAAATATTGTAACTTTATAACAATTACTGGAGTATTTACATGTAGATAAAAGCAAACACTAATCATAAACAAATGATGACAACAGACTAAATAGCAATTTTTTATTCTATTGTAATATTACAATCCTTTGTAATAGCATATTTCATAATTATATGAAACTCATAATTATAAGAGCATAATTTTTATATCAAAAGATATAGTATTAATTTTGTAAAATAAGTGTGTAATTATAGTTCTTTTTTATTATAGGCCTCAACAGTTAGATCTAACTGCAGTGAATGAATGCATCCTTGTTGAAAATTTAGATGTATTTAAAGCCAATGGATTTGAATTTCAGATTGATGAAAAAGGTATTTCCATCTTCTTAATTATTATTTTTAAATCTAATGCATTCGTTGTATTAACTAAATGAAAATTAAATTGTTTTAATGTTTTTAAATTCAATAAAATCTTTCTAAAACAAACCCTATAGAACAGGGATCGCCAACTTCTTGATTCTAAAGGGCAACTTCAATATTTTCAGTGAAAACGAGGGCCGCACAACTAATTTCACACATAATAATATGAATCAATAAACTTTATGCACTAATTTACATTTACATATAATATAAAAATAAGGATCAAAATAAGTATAATATTAAATTTTTAGTTGTTATTTAATCATGTTGTTTAAGCTTATCAAAACACAGTATTGGAAAAAAACTTTAATTTATTTAAACTTAAAATCAACCATAAGTATTTACCCCCTTCACCTAATAATAATGCTGTGGGCAGGCACAATCGTTTAACAATTCATCAAAACCAATCTGAATTGAAGTGGTTGCAAACTTTAGCAGATCTCTAAGATGGTTAATCTGTTAAGGGTGAGTTGATTTTACAACATATTTCATTGTTGTAAATGTGCACTCACAAAGGTATGTGCTTCCAAACATTGAAACTATTTTCTTGCCGAAGACATGTAGTTTGGGATATTTTTTCTTAGGCACTTGACTCCAAAATGTAGTTTCTGAACTTGTCTAAAAAAATGGGTCACTTTGCAAATCACAGAGCTCTTACTAGGGGTAAGAGCCGTGTTCAACCTATATTCTATAACCAATACTAACTTATATTTGTATGTTTTATTTTTAATAATAATCTAATGCTTATAACATTAATCTGGGGCCGCATAAAACCAGGTCCCAGGTCGCTAGTTGGCCATCCCTGCTATAGAAATTAAACACCTGACTAAAATTAAAATTCTGAGAAAGGTTATTTCTTTATATAGTTTGTATACTGTATAATACAATTTAAAATTATATCCTATAAAGAATGATTTTGTACAAATACTTTATGTTAACATTGCATTTTACCTGTTTAAAGCTCCTGTAACAAAAAAAATCAGTCTGATTGCCATTCCTATGAGCCGTAATTGGACTTTTGGAAAAGAAGACATAGATGAATTACTTTTTATGCTACAAGTAAGTTGTATTTTCTAGTAAATTAAATAAGTTTTTACTTTCTGTGCATTTTGTTTTGATACATATGTTGTTATTTATTAGAGCTTTTGTTCCTAATAACTATGTATACTCTTATGTTGCATGCTATGTTAAATAAATATAACAACTATTTCACTTTAGAAAACTTTCAGTTGAGTATGTACATCTGCTTATAAGCAATGTAATAAACATGGTGTAACCAAAATTATTGGAAATTTATGTTTTGATTTACCATAAAATATTGTGTCTGATGTGCTTTAACATTAACATATTTTCAATTCAATAGCCTTAATATTTTATAGTGGTTCTACATTACCTAAAGGCCTGTAGGAACAGTTCCAAGTGTATCGAAATATCTTTTCACATTCAGTTATATTTACATAATTTTCAATATTAGTTAAATGACTTGTTTATTTATATACTAGCAGAGTATCCATCCTTCGTACAGGTTTGACGTATATTTGTATTAATTTAATTTGTATTTGGGTTGAATTTAATTTACTGAAATAAAATCCAAACTTACCGATTATTGTCTTAAAAAACCAAAAGAAGGAAAAGCTCCTGCTTGTAGCATGACATTTGTAAAGTATAACTAACCTTGAAAAATGAATAACAAACATTTACTATCGCCTGTTTAATTGTGTTTAAAAGTAACTTTTACAGGTGATTCCAAACACATTTACTATCAGATGATTAATATATCAAAGTATATAATGGAGTATAGATAATTGAGTGTTAAGGGAGTTTTCAAGGTCAGTGGGGCTGAGCCCTGATGGAACTTTCTAAATAAAAATAGACCTACATGTAACCAGGGACCCTAAGAATGGCCATGTAAAATTTTAGCTCAATGGGTCTAGTAGTTTTTACGTGATTGAATAACACAGACAGACACCATTAGATTTTTATATAATAGTGTAGATTAAATCCCAATAAATATATCAAACTATAAATTTACCAATTATTGTTTTGAAAAACCGAGGGAAGGAAAATCTTCTGCTGTAACATAACATTTGTAAAGCATAACTAGCCTTGAATGAAGAATAACAACAAACAATTACTATCTGCTGTTTGAATATATCTAAAAGAGCCTTTCACAGGTGATTATCAGCTGATTAAGCTAAGTCAAGTATATAATGGAGTATAGATAATTGAGTGTTGTGGGAGTTTTCAAGGCCAGTGAGGCAATGCTCTGACGGAATTTCTAAATAAAAATAGGCCTATGTGCTAACCAGGGACCATAAGAATGTCCATGTAACATTTCAGCTCAATGGGTAAAGTAATTTCTACGTGATTGAGTAACACACACACAGATAGACAATAGTGTAGATTATTAATTTATAATATATTTTTATTTGTATTAAACATATTATATAATTTGAAATCAATGTCGGCAATACTTTCTCATAATACTGTGTTTCTAGGATTCACCACATACATTGTGCAGGCCTTCACGAGTTAGAGCAATGTTTGCGTCACGAGCTTGCCGTAAATCTGTAATGATTGGAACAGCTCTAAGTCACAGTGACATGAAACGTCTTCTCGTGCATATGGGAGAAATTGAGCAGCCTTGGGTAAATAATGATATTAGTTTTTCTTATACTTTTAGGATATCATACTGTACAAAATAATTAATTTAATAAATAAAATTTATATAGCATAAATTTTTATCTAATTATTGCCAAACTAAGACGGTAGATTTTCATTGCAAATAAAAGAGTAATTAGTTTAAGTTTCACTTTATCTATTCTTTATTTATATCGTTTTGTTCAGAATTAATTTTTCTTTGTTTTATTTAAAATCACTACTCATTATTTGTTGTTTATTACCCATTTAATAATGTATGTACGACATACAAAAAATATGTTAATTTAGCCCTATTAATTTTAATTTAAAAATATGTTTGAATTTTATTTGATGAGATGAGCTGAAGTCTTTGGCTAGCCATAATGAACTTCACTAATTTAGTTTTCCAAACCTATATTTATATGAGTATATTTTTTTTATTATTTGTAGAATGGGCTCCAAAAATAAGCCATAGCTTTGTGAATCACTCTGTATCTCAAGTGTAGCACATGGCTTGAGAAATGTATGTACTACACTAATAGGCTTATTATGTCAATGCCTATTACAATATCATGTGTTCAGTTTTTTTTACATTCTAATCATGTTTCATACTTGAATAGATTTAATCTATTTTCGTAGGACTTATATAGATTTTAATAAATTCCTGTCAGCATAAGCATTTTTGTTCCTATAAATTAGGAAGTTTCATAGATTTTAACAAGTAACATGTGTTCAATTGTTGTTTTAAAAATTAACATAAAAAAGTAAATATTTCTTGTTTCAGAATTGTCCTCACGGAAGACCAACTATGCGACATTTGATAAACTTGGACTATATTTAAGTGTTTTAACTTTTTAATGTAAGCGTATTTTCTATTTTTCTATACAATTAATGTACCTGATTATATACATTAGAAAATTGTTAGTTGTGTGTATTTATATTTTGAAAATAAAGTGTAGTGTTCAAGGATATTCTTAGAAATATCAAATAAATGTCGTCATGCACCACTAGACCATGCGCAATTTCTTGAAAATGGAAATAACTACACAATATGGTGGAGAAATATTGAAATTATAGTACGAAAATTCCTCACACTATTCTAGCATCAGGTTGTTATAAAAAAATACAAAGATATATGGTGATTTTTAACAGCGTATGAACTTAGAAGGGCAATATCTTAAAAATCATTTTTGGCACTCGGTCTAGTGATGGAGAACGCAGATCAAATGGATTATAAATTTAAGGCAACCTTTTGAGATTCATGTATTGAAATTAGGTGTTCTATCTTGACTTATAAACATAAATTATAATAGCTAGTTCCATACTATGAAGTTTAAGAATGGAAATTAAACTTTTAGAAATGACATCTGAAAACTTAAAGTTGTAAACAATTACTTGAAAATGTATGCTTATTCTAATAAAATGTGCAAATTGTTTGGTATTAAATTTTATTTTGAAGATCAATTAGTGACTTATGTTCTCAATAGAAATTGGTATCACTTAGAAATCACAGACAAGACTCACAGCATTGAACAATGTACTGATCTAGTGTGAAAAACGTCTGCTGAAAAATATCAAAATGTGGTTTTTTGCCAAGTGATATCAGTAGAATTAATTTAAAAAACCTCATTATGTGGAACACAGAAATTGCAAGTTTCAATGTAATGTTCAAAGTCATGTTTTATAATGTAAGACTTGCATTTATTTTTTTTAATAAGCAAGACCTGGGTAGTTAAATACTTACCACTTGCAATGATTAAAATAGACCAATGCCATATATTAATGCCAGTGTAAGTTCATCCTTGTTGGTCTTTACAAGCATCACATACTTATGCTAATATAATCTCATTGTTCCATCTTCAGAACCAAACCCACATATTTGTGCTAGTATTATCTCGGTGTTCTATTCTTCAGTGGTGATGTTGAAAATCATTGTCACATATTTGTCCAGGGTAATCTTAAAGGTTTACTCCCCAGTGACACTTTCAAAACTAAAGTTGGACTGTTTTACTCTTATATATAGGAGAGACTGCTTTGCATGACATGTTTCATCTCAAGTTATACAATATTAGATTTATGCAATATTTAGGGGAATAGTCAGGATGTAAAGTTTTCATACTTGAAATTTGAATACAGCTGTCTTTTGTCTGTTGAGTAATTATTAATCTAGGACTTTAATTGTGAATCATTATAATTTTGATATACCAAATGTTAAACTGATTTACCTTAAGCAAAATTAATTAATTATTTTTTATAACTATGAAATGACAAGCACATAAATGAGCTACTGTCAAAATTGTATCTGATTATACGGGAATGGTAACACGTCATAAAAACAGGTTTTTAGGGGGTGGATGAGGGTTAGTAGCAATGCAGTTTTCAATACCTTTCTTTCCTTAGTCGAGTTCAATAATGATGGAAAATTTCATGTTTCTCTTCTGTTCAGTGACCTGTCTGTTGTCGTCAGATTACATGTTACTCTTTACACGTCTTTTTCAATTTGTGTGTTAATATTTGTTTAATGGATTTCGATTGCATATACTTATATATTTTAATAGTTTTATTCTTAGTATCAGCGTACAAATATTTTATTAATATCATGGGTGACATTTTTATTACTAGTTTTGAAATAAATGAGAATTTATCCCGAATAGAGGGAAATGACTGTGACATACAATAGTTGTGGTGATGATAGTGATTTGATTGGTAGGAGAGAGGGAGAATGTGAAATTTCTGGGCACAAATGAGTATACTGGAGCTGGCGATACAGATATACTCAGATTTTATTCTTTCAAACATTGAAAATGGTATGATCAATATGGTAAGAGGAAACCATCTAGTATTAGTCAAGATAGCAACAGTGATAATGGCGTAGACTACTGATGCTGAACAAGTTATGTAAGAAAGAATAAACCAGATATCGAATTTTACAATACCACTAAAGATGCTGTAGACATGTTTAATGAAATGTCAACTTTGATGTCATGTTCCTGAAAAATTAGGAGATGGCCTGTGAGTGTTTTCTATGTCATAGTGAACACCATGCTCATGAACTCATACAATAACTATATCCATAGTAAAATCTCAAAGAGAAGAAACCTAAGTCAAGAGCGTGTTTACCAAAGACATATATGTGTAGAGCTCACTACTCCTCAAGTTTTGCAATGACTAACACTACTTAATCTCTCTAGAAATTTCAAAAGACATATTGAAAATGTTGGTGGTCCATCAACACTTCCCACTCAAGAGGTTCTCAGAGAGGTTGAAACAAGAAAAATTTGTACTATTTGTCAACCAACAGAAATATTATGACTCGTTTCCAGTGTGCTATCTGCACTAAACATATTTGCTTCGAACACCAAGGAGAAGTGTGTGTAGACAATGTTAAGAAACCTGTAAAACGTAGTTTATTATGTTCATGTGCAAATTAAAGATAACTCTGAGAGACTATGTGTTGTCATTAACATGTATAGTAGAGGTATTACCATTCCCGGATTATTAGAACTTTTGCCAGAGACTCTTTATTGGTGTTTCAGTGGTATTAAAACTGGTATGCTGATCTGTGGTGATGGTAAAAAATATCTGAACTTTTGATAAAGTGCTTGTAAATAAGGAACTTGTACAATTTTTTTTGATTGCTTTACAATGATCAAATCACATTGTGTATTAACACCTATGAAGGACATGAAAAGCATTTTAAATAGAAATATGTTTATGGTAAATATGTAAAACTCCCTGGTCGGGAATAATGGTAAATATGTAAAACTCCCTGGTCGGGAATAAAAGGAAGGATTGAGCTCAAATAACTTTTGTATAATAGAACCTCTCTAATTCATCACATTCAGTGAGGAATTTGAGAAAAAGACAAATTATGGAAGTTGTTGGAATTAACATGTAATTGTGGGTAAACATAGCACATAAATAGGTATGTAATATAATTAATATTGTACTTACATTATTTGTGTTGGCCGAAAAACTCAAAAACGCTAGTAGCCTGTAGTACAGTTTGTAATTACAAATACAGGATGTTATTTATTTTCTTAAAAGACATAAAAATACATATTAGAGTACTTTGAAAGAACAATGACACTATCAAGAAAAAATACAGTTTATTAAATCTATTTACGTTTTAGTTTATAAAAAAGTATCATTTTTTTGTACTGATGAATTTTTTTCTGTTCACGCCTATAATGCATGACAGTGGAGACAATGTTTGTTATTATTGTGACGAATTAGAAAGGTTCTACTGATTGTCTGTTCTCTATTGGGAACTTAAGAGGTTCCATAAAAACTAAGGGGAGACGGGTAAGGGGAATAAAGTAGGACTAAGGAATGGGCAAATAGTGAAGGTCAATAGTAGTTCCTATTCTTAGGTCATTTAATGAGGTTGATCTATTCTCAGTTAGGATTAAAGGAAGTGTCTACCTGCAAACATGTGGTAGGTAGTTAGTGTATTGATATTATGTCTACATATTTGTTGGTTTGTTTGAGCGAGGTGCATTCGCTCTGGAAAAGTATGTAAGATTGGGCAGATCAGCATATAAATGTCCCTCTCAGAAGTGAACATCTACTTCAGAAGCATTTCAAAATATTTCGATATGAACAGAACTTAATTTGCCTGTCTAAAACCGGATTACAATTATAAATATTGTATTAAATGTTTGCTTCTGTACTGTTATTTTTTCTGCTTGCTTATGTTTTATTTACATACTGTTTGCTAATATATTGCTATCTAAAATTTGTTATTTTGTATATATATTTAAATTTTTTTTTTCAAAACGTTTTTTGATGTCTTTTGACACTCATTCTTCAGTTTTCCCTGTCCATACTTCTAGGCCTCTCTCTTCTATCTCTTTATTCCTTCTATCCAGATCATTCTTGGACGACCTCATTTTTGCTTTCCCTGTGGTTTCTATCTCATTATCTGCTTTGGCAGGCTTCACTTATCTGCTCTACATGGCTGTAACTTATGAACTATTGTACCGTATTTGTTATTGTATACATTTCAAAAATTATCATTGATTTTGTTCGTAAATGTTCTTTAATTAGACATTATTTATATTATTTGATTCAATATTTAACTTGAACTACTAGTTTACACTTGATTCTATGACTTTTGTCTATAGAATCACTTTCTTTGTTTATTGAGAACAGCTGTTTCCTGAGATGTGTCCCATTGTCCACTCTGACCATAACTGATGTCGTTTAGGTGAGGGTGGGTTAGAATAAAGATATCAGGTGACATGAACCGCAGTGTTGCATAAGGCTATGGTGTACACATGTACAATGAATACAATGTTGATGCCTTTAACAATGACAACTAATTTTTTTTCCTTCAATAACAATTCCTTCCTTTTTCTATTTCAAGACTACAGAGTGGACTCTTACCAAGGTAAGTCTGTCAGTCTCCTAGTCCAAAAAATCTCTATATATATATATATATATATTACACAAGAATACACAATACATAACATAGATGCACAAGAATACACTAATAATAAAAAACTACCGATTAACATCAACTACTGACCGACACCAAGTAAAACTTATACTGAGGTTCTCACTCTAGTTGACATAAAAACTGCTAAACATTCTGTTTTGTCTAGAAGTCTGACAGAAGGGCGATATATATCTTTCTTTATTTATGCTGTAAGTTTCGAGAGTCGATAAATATCTCATAGAGAAAACAGACTTCTAGTCTTGTGCATGACATATCAGAAAATAAACCGTCTTGAAGCAATGATGACGTTCATGACATAGCTGGGCTAGTCTTTATACTAATAAATTGCCGTGGCTAGCTATCCTAATCCGTAAACTGCAATGGATTGAGAGTCAACTTTTAATAACTGTGATAAAAATGTAACACTTGTAGGTTTTTAAAATAGGGTATAACTTTTTTAATCGTTAATGCATTGTTAACTCAAAAATATTTTAATCGTTCAATACCTAAAGATATATAAAGCTCTATGTAATCCAAGCTTTCAATCCCCTAAGCTACTCTTGGCTCCCTCCAAATTCAATTTTCACAAATCCCATGGTTCTAAAAACAATTACTTTTTTCCACAAATTATTAGCTACCACAGTTAGTGCTTCATTGAAATAGTATATTATCATAACTTCTACTTGATAAATATTTGTTGCTAATTCCTTGCACAATATTTTCTGTCTATTCATTAATACAACAAAACATGCTAAAAATATTAGCATTGATGTGAGTATGTATAAATTCAGGAACAAAAATAAGTGTGTATTTAATTTAGGCTTTATTCATGTCAAATATATTTTACCTTCAGTAGTAGGCACACAAATAAGTACAGAAACAATAAATCTAACTTACATAAACACATTTAAAAATATGATAAACACGTTTAAAAATTAACATATTTAGACATGTATTCTTTTTACATGTTATAACAGTTATATTAAATATATAAAAGATCCATTAAATTAAAAATTCTTTTGGTATTTCCAGAGGGAAGTGATGTTACTATCTTACGAATACTTCTTTGGTAATTCTTACTAGGAATGTTATAATAAACCATAAACATGATATGATACTAATGAGAATGCAAAAAAAATATGCATTTTAAAGTCAGGTAACTATGTTGGTATACTTTTTTTTAACACATTCTATATTGTTACGACAAATTAACAATTATATGTTAAATAAATTCAAACAAATAATACATCTAATGTTTGCTGAAAGAAAAAAGAAATTAAAACTTTCTGGTGTAAAAATTTCATAAAAGACTGGTTTAGATGTAAGACAAAATATTAGGTGCATTTATAGTCAAGAGTTTGACTTTTGACATTATAACAAAATTATACACTAAAATATATAAAATACTAGAAAAAATGCAAATATTTTTCAGATCCTCACAAACATAGAAAACACAAAATTCAGCAAAAAGAACAAATATGTTTTGAGTGTTTTACATTTTATTTTTTTACAGTAATATTAACAAAGTTATTGGAAATATAACTTGAAAGTTTTGTACTTTAAACATTTAAAAAATCAAATTTTACCAAGGTAATTTTTCAAACATTAATAATTCTATCTATTTCTCTTGTTATATGGAGACAAACAAGTGACTTAAGTCAACAAAGCTTCAATGTACACTCTAAGTGATGATGGCAATAGCAATAATTCAGAATATTGTATTTAAAATAAACAAATATAATCCAATATTTGTTTCTGTATATTAAATATACAGAATGTTTATTAATAATGTTTACAAGTTTAGCATTCTATAAAACCTCTGCTTTAAATTCCGTAGTAGTTTTTTTATTAACATGTCTGTAATAAATTTAACATTAAGACACTTAATTTAGGACTTTATTCATAGAAAAAATTAATCCAACTTTAAAAAAAAACAGGAAATTTCCTTTTTTTAAATGAAAATATTTAGACAAAGGCTTATAAACATTTATATAAAAATGCATTTAAAATTTCAGAAATCATTTAGTAATGAGACCTAAATTACTTATAATGCCTGTTTTTTTTTATTATTGTATACATTTTATTTAGTGTACAAGAGTTAAGCTAGCAATTGCGGTCAAATTCTGAGGCAGATTTTCCAACGGCATCAGGATTGGATAGAGGCTCTAATTCAGCAAATAAATCCAGCCAAGAAGGCCTAGCAGCCTGAAACAAATTAAAAGTTTTCCCAATAAAGTTTAGCTGAATGTTTTTAGAATTTATCTTCAAGGTTGCAACGATTTAGGCATGTCTTCTTTTGACTTTACGTACACACTTCGCTATGAAAATAACATCTAAACAAAATAAAATCATTAGCATAAATTATACTTGTAAGTTGCATAAAACAATTCAAGTAAGTATTTTACTTCAAAACCAGTTTTTCAGCTTGATACAACTGATTGGCTAAGAAAATTTTACTCAAAGATTAAAAATAAATATGTATGAAAAATCATCCACAAAATATTTTTTAAAAACTAATTTCTACTCTTTGTTTATTTTTTTTCCAAACACTAAACCTACAAAAATGATGTGATCAAAAAAATTATTAAAAATAATATTAACGCAAGATTTCATAAATATGTGTAATTGCAGTGCTTAACTCTTTAATTAGCATTCACATACCAGTATGTGAGATCGCGCTGGAGCATTTACCATTTCTCTTAGATTATTATTGCCATACGTTTATAATTTTTCGTCTGTGTATTGTGCTGTATTCTAGGTTATATATTTGCAACTATCTGGGCAATAATTACTACACACAGTACATAGTTACCATTCTTTTGTGTCCAAAGTCTATGGGTTTTCTTACGTATTTACAGATAGTTTCTAGTTTGTGTGGTATTTTACAATGAATAGGCGATTGAATAATGAAGAAATTCTTTTGTGTCCAAGGTCTATGGCTTTTCCCATGTGTTTGCAGATTGTTGACAAGTTTGTGCAGTATTTTGCAATGAATAAGTATTTTACAGCAAAAAAAAAGATTAACAGATAATTTTTAGCAATGACATTGTCAGTAAACATAAGGGCCAGTCACGTTGAGTTAACATTACAAAATAAGTAAATTAATAAATAATAAATATTACAATAATTTTACAAAATTAGTGAAAAATTAAGAAAAAAACTGTAAAAATCTTTCCAGAATATGTTGCTCACAGGGGCCATATCAGGGCAGGCACATGTTGGCTAATCAAAGGGTTAAGAAGGTTGTGCAGTGAATATTTACTGGAAGAGTGTGTGTGTTGGTGATTAAGATTTCCAAGCACAAAACTTAGTAAACTACTTAATAAATTTAGTGAATATTATTGTTGTAAACATCACAGACTATTTGTAAAGTTTGATTTGTTGAGGTATAGATAGAGTTGTTTTGGGAGATGTGCCCCATTTTCAAACTGGATGATAACTGATGACGATTAATTTTCATTGATGTTAATGGAGATTGAAGTAATTAAATACTTTTTGGGGGCATTTTGGGGTTGAGCTGGTTGGTCCTTCTTCTGCCCCTGGATCGCTATTTACATTGAACCTAACGCCAGCATCAGCTTTCATTGAGAAAGTCCCTTGTGCATGCCAAAAATGCAACAGTCTTTCAGCAATACTGCTACATTCAGGCCTTTTCAGGACATTTGACATGTTTCATGAATGGTGACAAATTAAAAATCCATTAATGGAATTCAGTCAAGCAAAACAAGGCTTTTGCAGAAAACATTAAAAACTGACAAAAATCTCATAATAAGGAAGAGAGGTGTTGGGTCATACAAACACATAGAAATCTGTTGCCTGACTTGAGCATTCGCTGTAAAACTAAGCGAACAATTAAAAACAAAACATCACTCAAAAGGACACATTTC
Organism: Prosapia bicincta; assembly: GCA_036971475.1. NCBI lineage: Eukaryota > Metazoa > Arthropoda > Insecta > Hemiptera > Cercopidae > Prosapia > Prosapia bicincta. The sequence goes on from JBAIZL010000001.1 coordinate 393,843,385, forward strand.
GGTCGGCTACACTCACCATGAAAGAATACAACAAACAAAGGAAAGTATACAAAATTCCAGGTTGGAAAATTCAGTCAATATGTAAGACTGCATTAAAATAATACAATGGAATGCAAGAAAACAGATGAATCGAAAAGGTTGTTATCAGAAATGTGCATTAAATTCCTTGAATTCAAGCGACATTGTTACCGTCAAAGACATCCCAAATTTTAAGGCTTTAAAATGATAAACCTTTCGACAACCTGAAATACGAACATTTCGACAACCAGAGTATGAGTGAAGTGGTATTATATCATTCATAATATTTAATGTGTACATTCCATCACAAGAAGTAAAAAAAATCGACCTGGATGCCTTATACACAATAAGCCTAATGGGGGTTATTATGGGCCACTTCAAGCAGGCACCCAAGCTGGGATTCTAACCCCGCAGATGGCTACGGTACAGTACTTTTCAACTCGGGACAAAATAATAGCTATGTTCTGCTAAATAAATGAAGTCACCAACATACAGAACGCCAGCAACAAGAAGTCTTAAGCACATTGGACCTGATGGTTGCTTCTCCAGACATGAGGAGAATTCTTCAAAATTGGAAGGTTGAAAATGATCTTGGCAGTGGCCACTTTGCAATGTACTTTATACCCAAACTGAGCCAGTTAAATCAAATATAGTGAACAAAAAATAAAAAGTATAAGCATATTTGCCTTACTTTAATGCACAGAATATCTTGGAATTGGTTGAAAGCACAGTAAAAAGAGCAGCTTGAAGGGCAGAGAAACATCATCCATATATCCAAAGCAATTAATCACAACTGAGCTACGCCACAAAGAGCTCCTCTTTGGAAATGAAGGCAAAAAACACTCCATTTACCAAGTGTGTCTGAAAAAAGTGATAAATCAGTAGAAGTGTGCAGCTCTGGAAAGCGACAATATTCATAATGAAATGCTGAAACATTACTCCACTTCCTGTCTAAGTAAAGCTGATTGATTCAAGATTCCTTACTTACCATAATAGACTTGAGAACTCATTTCGCGTGAATGAGGTACACCACATACTTCAATCTTTAGAAATGGTTGGAAAGAAGGTTGTGCTGCTTCAGATTCCCCTCATTGTGGAGTAAACAGAAATGAGATAGGGAAGGAAGCCATGGAACTGAGAGCCCTGTGACTAAAACTCCAATTTCAATTGCACGGTGTTGGATGAGGGTGGATGCAGTGTTGACTACAAAGTAGATGGAGCATTGGAATAATGTGACAACAGGTCTAAAAACCTAATGGATCCCGCCCTCAACCTGAATTTCCCAAGAAGAATAGCCACCTTTGCTAGGAGAGTAAGTATAGGACATCTGGTGACTCGGGGTTACCTGAAACGTAACTTGGTGGACACCCCCACGTGTCTTGTATACGGGGAGAAAGAGGACACTGAGGAACACATCCTTTTCTTCTTGTGTCATTGTTCTTTATCAACCAGGGCTGAACCCTTTACAGTGTCCAACAAGCTGAACAAACAGATGAAGTTTTCATGCACGTTACCTTTTTTATTTACTATTTTTACTAATCCTCAAAACAGCTGTATTATTCCTCCAAATACCAACTTCACCTTAAGATTCTGCTTGCTCCGAGGGATTTTCAATAAAGGAAACCTTTTTGGACCAAATGCATATCTAAATAATGAGTCACAAATTGTTTAGTAACAAAATAACTGCAAAATAAAAAACATTGGACATTACCAAGGACAGTTTATTCTATACATTTGATGGTTAATATTATGTTACTCTGTAAGCCTACTCTAAGAATTAAAAAGTATGATTTTAATTAAAAATATGACAGTTTTTATACAGAAAAAATCTCACCTGATCTGTCGTGATGATGGAACTATGTTTTTGTCCTACTGCTCCATTTTCTGAAACTATAAAAGTAATTTTCAAAATTTAAACAAAAACCTTTAAGCATTTTAGTACCATTAGCTATTAGGAGTTATAAAATTGTTTTACAGTGTTAGCCTTTAATTTTCAAATTATTGCAAAGTTGAACAAATTTTCTTATAATGGACTAATAAAAAATAAAATTTGGTTACCTAATATTCAATGCTGAAATCATGCGAGACCCATTTACTATTAAACAGTTTAAGTCTTCATATTCAATTTCAACAATATCTATAATAATTCTTGAATTATTATGCCATTCAATGCATTCACTAAACTTGTGCCTTAGTTTGTCTATTATTGTGGCACACACTATAACAATACGAAATTTACAAAAACACAAAATATAAACATATTACACAAACATATTAAATGAACAAACCCAATACAAATCACACATACTCTTTGATACTATAGAAAACCTGCCTTTAAAACCGTCACCACTTAACCTAACAACTCCAAGCAGAAAATTTAGACACTGATGAAGAAGGAACGATCAAAAACGTTCTGTCTCCGTAAGTTTTTACAAATGTACAAAATAAATTAAGGTTTAGATAGTGATAAACTAATATAACAGTGATTAACCCATTCGCTTACAATGACGGTGATCCGCCATCGTGACCCAGTGTGCCATTCTGTGAAGCGACGGTGAATCGCCGTCCTCCAATATAACTCATTTGTGTCCAGTTAGTTCTCAGTAAATCCAATAGATCGCTTATACATCTTATTCTACAGGCTTTGGGCTTTCCAATGGTAGTATTTTTATCTTCTTTGGACTGTCCATTCTTTAAATAATTACGTTTTAATCTGGCGACCTATCAGCTGACATTGTCTGTAATGTTGTGTTTACGTCGTAGTTGTGTGGGATATGTTTATAAGCTAACCTAATTGTATTTATTTTTGTTCTTCTTAAGTTAAAAATGAGTGGATTTAATATTTTATTTGTTGATGAATGTGGAAAGGAGTTGAAGGATTGTGAAATTGAAAGAATTATTGGAGAATGTGATAGTGACAGTGAGAGTGATTTGTCTGATGAAACATTTGAGAGTGATAATGACATAGGACAGTTGGACATTGAATCTCATGTAGAGATGTAGATGTAGATGTAAGTAATGAATCAAATAAAATCATAATAGACTGTAATATAACAGATTCACCACATCATGAAAAATGTAATCTGCCTTGTTCTGCAATAAGTGATAAGTTGCAACTTGAGCAGCCCTCTTGTAGTTATGTTAGGCCTAGGACTCCACTAGAAGTAAATAATGTAATTTCTGATATAAATTCCATATAAATGTCCATGATAGGCCTGTATTACCATCTAATTCAGATGATGAAAGCTCATAGATATCCAATCTAATTGAGCTACTCGATCAAATCTACCGTGATGGAATAATTGCCCCTCTGGCTCCTACTGCTAATGAGGAGGCTGATGACCCTAGTTTTCTTGATCCTTGTCCTAGGCCTATTAGAGTTAGTACTAGAGATAGGGGTAAACCAAGAAGGGGTAGGCCTAAAGAAAAAATTCCATGTTCCAAACCACCTAAGCCCACTAAAAGGCCAAAGAACCAGTTGGTTGGAGTGTGGACTGTGCCTCGTCGCACTTCACCTACCAGAATGTTTCAAAACACAAAAGTTAACTTGACTCTTGTGAAATTGAAACATATTCTTTGCACCCTGAAGAATATTTTGGAGTATTTTCAAAGGTAATTTATGCTTTTACTTTAGGATAATTGAAGTAAAAAAAAATTGATATTTTTCATTGAAACATTTTAGTTTTTTACATATTATTAAATTATAAAAGAAAAGATACTATAAATATTAGTATATATTTTGAAAGTAAATGTATTTGTGAATAAAAAAATAACAATAGGTTCCATAAGAAACATAAATATGAACTGAAAAAAAGTAATCAACAAAAACCTTTAAAAATTGTCTAAAAAATTAGTTTTTTATGGCTCAGTCGGTGTAAAAAAAATTGTAAGCGAATGGGTTAATCTATGATAATGTTATGTATACCTAGTTGTAAATAGTGTCCATTTTCCTTTAATAATCTTTATTGACTTTCAATCTGGTTCTACACAAAGATTATTTACTTGTTATACATAAAATATTTATATGGTCACTTACTTTGCTGTTTATGAGTTGATAAAGGCATACTAGAACTGAAGTCTAGTTGTGCTAATAGTTGTGAAGGTAAAAGATTGTTGTCAGGTAAAGCATCTGTGAGCAAATCAGCTAACAATATTGTAGAATCATTCTCAGCTGGCGTCTTAACCTCGTCTTCTTTTTTCTCTTGAGATTCAGGAATTGGTTCAAAATCCTTAAACATTTCATCTATTTCTAATAACCTAAAACAAATAATAATGTAAATATTTTACTCTCTATATTTACTCTCTATATTTAATACTCTCTATATATTTAATAGATATTCATGAGGTTAACTTTTCAAGAGATATCATTCAATAGAGAAACCCAAAATATGTAAAAGTTGTATGTTGTTACAATCTTGAATTCACTTAATAGATCATAAGTAATTATTGAGTAACTGAGTGAAAACTAATAACTTATTTCCTAATGCGTTTCGAAACAATCGTTTCATTGACAAAGCCATGACAATAAATACTTATGACCAAAATTAATAATAACTGGTGTTAAAGTATGATAATTAAATAATAATTCATTTCACTATTATAAGATACTAGCATAGTACCCGTCCTTTGTACAGAGTTAATTTATTTGGGGTGAATTTAATTTACTGCAAATAAATCCCTATATATATATATATATATATATATATATATATATATATATATATATATATATATATATATATCAAACTATAGTTTACAAACTTACCGATATTGTCTTACCGGTTATTATTACCCAGAGAAGGAAAAGCTTCTGCTTGTAACATGACATTTGTAAAGTACAACTAACCTTGAAAGATGAAAAACAACAAATATTTACTATCAACTGTTTAGTTGTATTTAAAAGTGACTGTTACAGGTGATTATTTATAAATACATTTACTATCAGCTGATTAAGCCAAGTATATAATGGGGTATAGATAATTGAGTGTTCAGGGAGGTTTCAAGGGCAGTGGGGCGGTGTCCTGATGTAATTTTTACGACCTAGTAAGGATGAGTTTATCTAAGTGTACCAATGTTTGTACTTAACTTTAACCAAGTTCGTTTTTTTAAGAATTATTTTATAACTAAATATTTAGTCAATATTTGACTTATTTTTTTTTTGGTTTTGTGAAATTTTGAAAACAATAGTAAAAACTGATATATTAAGTCATTAAAAAATTATTTATTTTATTATTGATGTATATAAATTGATTTCAATGAACTAATGTTTTTGGTTGGAATAATCAACTCAACTTCACTAAAATTTTTAACAAATAAGCGTGTCTTACCATAATTCCTGACAAAAAGCTGATAGAATAACACCATTTTTATATTGCCATGGGAATTTTTCTATCAAACAAAACCCATCATAATTAGTTCAGTAAATAGTGTGAAGCTTGTTGTTTAATACAGTGCATTCATTTTTCCAAAAGTAGTAACACCAGTTGAGTAATACTAATAAACATAAAATGTTACTAGACAACAATGTAGAGGCCCGATGATATTCGGTTCAGCCTACTGGCCCGTCAGGTCAATTGGCCCGACATCGCAGCTAAAGTGTTAATGTAGAAAAGCTTTCATTTCCCCCCCCCCCACACTGGTGTCTATTTTTAACTTGTTTACATACACACAAATAGTCGTCTGCCTTTATTGTAGATGAATTTGCCCTCTTCACTTGGATGTCAACAATTATTACTAAGCAGATCATCATCTTCTTTTCAAATGTAACCAAAGAGTTGCAATGTTCATTGCCAGCATTCTATTAAAAGAATAGTGGGTAGCCCAATTGTTTCTATTTTTAAGTGTCAAAGGTTATTCACGGTATTCTGAGCACCCACCTCCAGCATCTTAATTCAAAAATCAATTTGTTTTTGGTCTGTCAACCAAACTGTCCAACTCTCAATGCTGTAGGAAAATATGGAAAACGACGCTTTAACAAGCTTCAGGCTATTCGCAATTCTGATTTACAACTCCCATTATTATTAATCTCGATACATAAATTTATTTACTATTTTCTAGTTAGCAACAGTTTGTCAATAAATTTTAAATAATTTATAACTTTTTACAGTCAAAATGTTTTGCTACAATAACTTCCATTCTCTAAACAGATAGAAGAAGAGATTAAAAGTAGTGACAATTAAATACAGAACTCCAATTATCAAAATTCTGGCTATCCGGATCACTGTAATCCAAATAGTTTTCGAGTAAAAAACTAAGATGGAAACGATTTATAAAATAATGATTCTGTTTACATGTGCTATTGGCATTTTCTTTGCAAAGCTAGTGTAGGTACAGCCCAAAATTATGTATATACAGCAGTTCTGTATAGTTGATTGTTGCCTGGTTGTTGGCCCAGCTCTGTCTATTTGTTTTGATTAGTCAATCAGTGTGTCTTTGACTCGCATAAGTCTGTTGTTTTATTTTTGAGTGTGTTTCATCATTTACCATAGCTTTTAAAAAAAAATGAGTTGTCTAATCAGTGATAGACTCAATCAACTAGTTGACTCATAGGTCAATCAGATAAAGGGCTACGGGTATACAGATGTTCAGTGTTGGACAATCAATGATTTCAAACATTAAAAGGAGCAAACCTACACATTTAAACTTCGCGTCAGTTCTTGGAAATGAAAGCTCTTCAAGAAAATCAAGAATGAGAAGATACCCTTTTCAAGAGGTTTTCGCCACAATGTTCTATGGGAAACCCAATTTTGGGTTCTATTCTGTATAAAAAAAACTAAGAAGCTTCTAGAAAACAAAGTTTTTTCTCTTATTTGCAACATAAATACAGTAATTACTTAAAATTGACTCTTTTTTTTCAAAATAAATCCAATTATCAGTTCCAATTGATTCGGATAGTTGGAGTTCTACTGTATTCATAAATTTGGAGCTACTAGATATGAGAAGTAAATGTAAAAGCATATACAACAATTATTAAAGCACCTATACGAGGTCTGTTCAAAAAATATGCGGACTGTTTGAATTTCGCTTCTCAAGTTAGTTTTAAGTGAATCCGCTTGGTGTCGCTAGGTTCGTATAAATCAGCTGATTAAAACCCGGTATTTCAGTCGCAGATATCTTCATTTGTTGATGAGTTACACTCAGTTTAGTAAAGAGTGTTTTTTTCATTAGTAGGATTGTAAAATGGACAGCCTGAAGGAGCAACGAATTGCTGTGAAATTTTGTGTAAAGCTTGGGAAATCTGCAACAGAAACATTTGCCATGCTTAACATGGCCTACAGCGATGTTGCCATGAAGCGTACTGCATATTTCAAGTGGCATGAACGTTTCAAGGGTGGCCGACAGTTGATTGATGACGATGAGCGTCCTGGACGTCCTTCAACATCAACTGACCCACACATTGAAAAAATCAACACCCTGGTGCGCGAAAATCGACGTCTGACCATTAGGAAGCTTTTCGAAGAGTGTAGGATATCAGTTGGATCTTGTTACGAGATTTTGACTGAAAAATTGAAGATGCACCGCGTCGCTGCAAAATTTGTGCCACACCTGATGACCGGCGATCAGAAAGCCAATCACGTCCGGGTTTGTCGGGAACTGCTTGATCGTTCAAATGAAGATGAGAACTTTTTGTCAGGAATTATAACCGGTGATGAATCATGGGTGTATGGTTACGACATTGAAACGAAGGTCCAATCATCCTAATGGGTGAGTCAAACGTCCCCAAGACCCAAAAAAGCTCGCCAAGTTCGGTCGAATGTCAAGGTGATGCTGACAGTTTTTTTTTATGCTAAGGGTGTTGTTCACTATGAGCACCTCCCTGAAGGCTCTACAGTCAACCAGATTACCTACATTGAAGTACTGAAACATCTGAGGGACGCTGTCCGACGCAAAAGGCCAGAACTGTGGAGAAGTGATAACTGGTTGTCCCATCACGACAAAGCTCCAGCTCACTCAGCACTCGGAACTCATGAGTTTTTGGCCAAACACTCGATCACTGTTCTTCAAGGAGGTCATTCCTTCACCGTAACTAATTTTCCCTTCTTGTACTGTCTCGGCCGAGCCTTCATCTTTATTTTCAACATTACTGCATTCAGTAGTAGTTTTGCACCATTTCAATAATCATAACATCTGTTATTTTCAAATCGGAACTTTCACAACCCCTAAGTTTCTTGATAAGAAATGTCAAATCTGTTTCATATTGTGAATCAAAATATAGTCAACAGTTACATTATGACTCATGATTTTAAAGTTAGTTTTTGAATAATTAGGAAATGTATAGTTCTCTATCCATCCAATCAGCACTTTAGTTCTTATATGAAACAGGCAATGCTGACGTGGAAATGTTTTTAAGCACCTGCGGCTTAGTCGACTAGAAGTCGGGCTCAAAATGTCGGCACTTGGAATGGAATTTCGAGACTCTACTGTACAATTAAAAAATTATATATATATATATATATATATATATATATATATATATTTTTAATAAATATAAAATTCAAATAATTGGAATATGTTTATAAAAAACTGACTAAATAAACGGAAAAGACTATATTGAATATTTTGTATGTGTATTAGATAACCTACTTTTCATCTTCTTTGTCAGGTTCTGTAGCAGAAGGTGGACTACTCATCTGTGCAAGCTCTTTAACTACTGTAAAGTCATACTGCTGATATTCTGAAACAGAACAATTAGCCATTATGAATTAAAGCATTGAGAAAAATCAAGAACAATAACTTCTCTTAATATTTAGTTGATAGATATTTTACAGGCATCTAATATATATGGTTTAAAATATTTGTGCATATACAACAGTAAAAATTAAAACAGTTTACTATAAATTTCAATATACACTAGTTTATTTAAAAAAACACAGTTTATTAAAACAAACAAGTTTTTAAATATTTTTTAAACTTTTTTAGCCCTGTTAAAAGTTAGTATTTTAATGGTACAAGAAATAATAATGTTAAATAGATAACTCTCCTGAGTAAAGAGTTTTGTGTTCTGTAGGTTGTTATTTTATTGTAAATCTTTGTTTTAATTAATTTAATAAACTCGTGTGTAGTGAGACTAAACTGTTTAAAGTTTTGCCCTTGTGAATTATTCTCAATAACTAATCTCTAATTACTTAATAGTACTGGGAGACCGGGCTTCGCTCGTATAAGATAGAACATTTATGTTAAGTTAATTAAGTAAAAAACCAAAATTTATTTTTTATAAACACATTTTAAGATATATCGTACATATCAACTGTCATATCATTCAGGTTGTCTGTTGGCATTGGAGGAACATTAGAACGATTGTTCAGGACTATTTTTATACTTCGTTGTGGGTGTGTGTAGGTTTGGATAACGGAAAAAACAGAGTTTTATGAGGACAACATTGGAACTCTAGGAGCCACTGGGGCAGAGTCTTTAGTTTTTTAAAGGTTGAGACCGGCGCCAATAGACTTCCCAAGGCCGAAAACACCCAAAAATATTCATAAAATAAAAAATTGATGAACGAAAAAAGTTTGTTCGTAAAATGATTAATTTGGAAATCAAATATTATGATTTCTGAAGTTTGGTAGAACTTGTTCTGTTCATTTTGTATACAAAATTAAATAAAGTTTGATTTTAAGAGTTTACCTTTAAAGCTGTTAGCGATGGTAGAAAATGTTTCTGAAGATTTCTTAGCAAACTGAAGCAACGCCTTCTGGTAAAGAATCAAGGAATGTGAAAACATATTGCATCTTGCAGCTGCTAATAGATCAACTTTCTGAAGACAGTCAAGTTTCTGTCTGTCAAAGTGGGCTTTGCTGTGTTTCACTAAGTCTTGTACCTGTCAAAACAAAGAAGCTAGTTTAGTTTGACACATTAACTGTCGATGACATTGATGGTATTTGATTTAGGAATGGGGGGATCCGTTTCACTGCCCATGTTTAAACCTAACACTCTACCTTACCATGGTTCTCTCAAAGATCTATCTGATGAACTATATCTGGCAATCTGCACAACCTTATCTTCTATTTCTACATTCCACTTCATTTTACATTACTTAACCCATTCACTCACAATTTATTACAGTGGCGTATATAGACAAAAATTTCAGAGGGTGCCCCAACAACCAGGAAGTCAAGGGAGGGGGGGGTTTCCAGTGAACCTACCTGGGAAAAACACAGGTTTTAGGTATATTATAGATTTTATTAGAATGGTAGTTTAAATATATAAAGTAATGGAATATATATATAAATATAGAAAGTATGGGAGCTCAGCTTATGGGAAATAATAAATGGTTGTATATCTATTTTTCCTTTTTGTGTTTGAAATTTCGGGGGAGGCTAGAGCCCTAGCTCTCCCCTTATATAAGCCCTTGATACCTTAACCTATCCTTGTACCACTAATATCATCGCTTCTGCCTTTTAAAGTTCTGATAATTATTTATTTCAAAACATTCATCTCAGTTTTGGATATATTTGTTTAGTTCCTGTTTGAAATAAATTTGTCCCCCCTTCTATATCATGGGAGTTTTATTTTTCTTCCTTAATTACACTTCATCTTCCTATAATTCACTATCTTTCTCCGCATTTCTTATAGGTGCTGATAGCACTACCATGACACAATTATTACTTTATTAGTATTTTATGTTTAACAACTTATTCATCATTCCAAATTGTATAACTTAATAGCTACTTTATTTCCCTATTTACTTTATTCTTTATTGTAATTGGTTTAAAATTTTGGTGGAAAAAAATATATTTGATTAAATGTTACAAACAAATGCAACTGTGATTAATCTATAATACTACAAAATTTAAACTATTCATTTTAATTAAAAACATTACTACTTCCATTAATATTGTCACTGAACCTTCTCAATTTTGAGATAATTGTGCTGCAAATTAACATATTTCATTAATTATTATTCATAAAAGTTGAATTACTTTCAAATGTTTTATTTCTCAACCACATTTTACCATGTTTTGGTGAAAATTAAATTTTCAAAGTTTCATGTTGTCAGGCAAATAAATGATAAGTTTTGATAGAGATTTCAAAAATGAAATTTCCAGGCTTTCTGATTTTCATCTAATATGAACATTAACTGAAATTGTTTCTAAGCCTGAAATTTAAGAAAACCACTGAGCTCAGGAAAATTATTGTTTAAAAATGTTGTAAAAAACACAGAGAACTGCTCCAACTAATGAAAAGAAACAGATGATTAAAACATCGTAAATTTTATTTTTTAAACTTAATGCAACATCATAGAAAATAATAATTATAATTTATTTCTATACTAAACAATAATAATTCAAATTTATCTCAATTGCTTAAGCAGGAAATTAGCATTCAAGTTTTTGAAAAAAACCTTGTGCAGCTAAAGATTTTTCGTCTGTACTAAAATCAATTTCAAATACTTAAGTGAAATTTTTTTGTAATTTAAAACTAAAATTTAAATCAATATTAATTTTAACATTTTAGATATTTTAAACATTTTGTTTAGAATTTTTAATTCCGTTGCTTTTTAATATTAACTATATAAAACCTTTATATAAATACTAACTTACTTTTCTAAACTCATCCAACTGCTTATACATATCTGGATCTAATTGCTGCGAGACTTTTTTCATCCAACTCAAGCTGGCTCTATATGCCATTCTTGTTTTTTCCATTTCTTGTACATTGTGTGATGTGTCTTCTATTGCATGTGAACGGAATGTCTCTACTTTCTCCAAAAAAAAAAAAAAAAAAACATTCCTTCTATATGATACAATAATTTGTGGATAAATTTGTAAGGTAAAACACAAGTTTATATATACAACACAAATTATTTTAATATTAGAACAGATATTTTAAACTTTTTCACATTTTAATTTTTAAGGAAGTGTGGATTAAGAGATGAAGAAGAAATGGTATTTCAAATGGTCACCTTTTTTTATATCAAAATGATTGTGATATATATAAAAACATTAGAATAACATAAGAGGTGTTTTGGAAACGAGAAAAGTAACTGGTAATCTAAGTAGAAAAAATGGCATGCTTTCTCAGATTCTACCTGACTCACATTTTTAATTTATATATGAGCAGGAAAGACGATAAAGCAATACTCAGTCTTAAAGTGTATGTATTGAAGAAGAAAGTGTTGAATTTAAGTACAGGAAGGGCATTTTAAAAATAGGATCCCCCACTGGGATGTTTATCATACAACGCCTTTCTTTGGAAAATGGCAAGTTTCTGAAATCTATGATCAAAAGTTAAGAGCTCATGTTGGAATAATTTATTTTTCTAGTATTGTTCTTCTAATGGCTATATAAGAAATGTCCCTAAACAATGACACTCTTGCAGACCAGTTGAACTGTGAACTTTGTTTAGTGCTTTAACAATGGTATATTTCTGGAAAGTAAAATAAAAATGAAGTACTGAACATTTACTGCAATTATGGAAAAGATCCTATTAGAAATAATGAATATGTAAAAGGTATCTCTAAAACTAATATTTATTAGTTAGTGGGAATGTTAAATTAGTATCTTTCTTAATATTATTGATGCTGCAATAACAAAAACAATAAAAAAATGATTTATTAAGCTAATGAAGTAATTTATTTGGAAAACAATAATTTTATTTTTAGTCAAAATATAGTAAACTATCTTTATAACTAACTTTTAACTTCATAAAGTTTTCTTCTACAAAAAAAATCAATTGTTTAACAGTTAAAGATTATAAGTAATTATTGCGTAACTGAGTGAATACTTTTGAACTTACTTGCTGACGCCTTTCAAAATAATCATTTCATTGACAAAGCAGACCCATGCAAAACTGAGTGAATAAATTTGTTTTCGAGTTGACCTCATCAATGAAATGATTATTTCGAAATGTGTCAGCAAGTAGGTTCAAAAGTATTCACTTAACTACACAATAATTACTTATAATTTAATTAGTGAGTCCAAGATGTTTACAAGCAACTTTAGTTAAGGATTTCCCAATGCCAAATAACTTTCAAAAATATTTCTAGTTAATAATATGCGTTTTGTTATTATACTTGATCATACATTACATTGGTTCATTTTAAATACCTTTTTGACATAAAACATTTTTTCTGGAAATGTTTATGCATTAAAAAAAATGTAGGAATATTTTACGATACTAAATTCAAAAAATTCTGTTTAAGTCTTTATGCCTAACTTTAGTCAGTACTTTATCAGCACTTAATAGAATGATGTTTTTATTTGAATTAGAGTTTTTATACTGGGAAAACTCAGCCTAGCCTTACTTTTCCTTTTTTTGAAAATTATTGCTATAAAACAAACAATGTTTTCAATTTTCACTAATTAAAATTAACTATTAGTAAAATTAATTATAAATGAAAACATCCTCTTATAGTTATACAATGAATATATAGTTGAGTACACTTTTTCTGCTTTTCCAAACATTCAATATTTTCCTTTGTTTACCGGTTTTGGAATGACTTTTTTTTCAAAACTTTTAATAGTACTCTAAGTAGAAGTACAGTCCAATCCTGGTAATCCGAAATAACCAATGTACAACCATTTTGGATTACCGGAATGTGCATGTACTATGTATACCTACGATATTAATACAGCTACATATATGTCTGAATGGTATTATGAAGTATGTATAGGCTAATGTTAAGAGTAGAGTTAGTTAAGTGCAGTACAGTAATAACTGAAAAAAAAAACACTTACCAATTGGAACAGGTTTTATCATTTAAGTTTTAAAATGAACAAATAAAACACAAATAAACTTACTACTGTACATACTAAATATAACACTTTATTTTTTTAGGAATCTTCACTTCCTACTTAAAAAATATGAAATTTTGGTTTGCTTCAGTTTGTTGATTGGCTTTTATACAGCCTACTTTCTGATCTCAGGCAGCAGCAAAACTTGATGGTATTGTATATCATTTTCCAATTCCCAGTCAATGCATGTGTTGAAAGCCAAAATTGCATTGTCGTGTTTCTCACCTAGCTTTCTTACTTCTTCTTCAGCATCTCCTGTTTCAGAATCATCATCCCTTAGCACACTGTTTATAATCTCCATGTTTGTAAATCAATATCATTCCACTTATCCACTTGTTTACTTCTTCTGAATTTAAATCTTCCTCTTAGTTGACCTTGTTTACAATGTGTACTATCGATTCAATGTATTACTTTCATTATCATCTGCAACCGTACCACTTTCATATTTTGGGGGATCGATCGTTGACAAAAATTTTTCCATGATATTTCAATGAGTCCTCAAGTGATAGAATTTCATTTATCTTCAACATTGCTGCAGTGTCATCAGTTTGTGCTCCAATGATATATGAAACTTTTTCAATACTTTAATTTTATGTTCTGTATAATATTTTGATCCATTGGCTGAATTAGTGCAGTACAGTTGGGTGGCAGAAAGATTGTCGCGATATTATCATCATCGCTAACTAATTTGTGTGGATGTGCAGGCGCATTGTCTAGCAGAAGCAGTGAGTTTTCAGTAAAGTTTATAGGTCAGAGATGACTTCTTACTAAGGTTTTCCAAAATAAGCCACTTTCAACTACACTGTAAACCTGATTAGAACATAAATTTAATTCACTAACTTTTTCCAGAAATCGTTGATGGTAAGGTTCTACAGCATCTGGATTATTAGACAATTTTTCTCCCTTGATAGAAAGGCACCGAATACCATGTCTCTTTTTGAAATTGTCAAGCCAATGATCACCGGCTTTAAACTCTTCCTTGTTTGGGGAAGAGTTCAGAGAAAAATAATCCCGCCTTTTCCTACAATAAAGAACCGGATATGGGGTTGTTTTGCGATAGTTCTTGCAGAAGCATGCAGAAATCATGTGTATATAGCAGTTTCTATCAAAGGGTATTCACTTATTTTCACTGTTTTCAACAGACTGTAACCTTGGCCATAGAAGACACAATTGACAAATATTTTTCTTTGTTTTTTTATGTCACTGATTGTCGATTTCCGACTCCGAAATATTCCACTAATTTTTTAGTACATACCCCGGCACTGTTGTTTTAGAATGTTGCACTTATCTGACACTGAAAGTGTTTTATTTCAAGAGGTGAAGACACCATTATAAAAATTAAAGTTTAAAACACTGCGATGACAAAACTATTCTTCCGTAAACTGCTGTAGGCCGACTAATCAAAAGGGATCAATATACTGAGGTAATTGCAAAGTGAGCAAAACAATGTTGCCTTTCTTCTTTGAACCTCTCTTCTTTTATTTCTCTAGTTTTGATATTTACGAAAATAGTTTTTGGATTACCGGGATTGGACTGTAATATTAAAATTTTGAAAATGGACCCATTCCGAAACACGTCAACAAAGGAAAGTATTGTAACATTATGAAAGGCAAAAAAAGTACTCATATATAAATTTATATATATATATATATATATATATATATATATATATATATATATATATATATATATAGATAGATAGATAGATAGATTTTTTGGACTAGGAGACTGACAGACTTACCTTGGTAAGAGTCTACTCTGTAGTCTTGAAATAGAAACACATAAAAGCACTTAAGGCTACACTTAGCACAAGACTACAGAGTGGACTCTTACCAAGGTAAGTCTGTCAGTCTCCTAGTCCAAAAAATCTAAATAATCTTTACCAACCAAAACTAACCTATATATATATATATATATATATATATATATATATATATATATATATATATATATATATATATATATATATATGATTTTTTGGACTAGGAGACTGACAGACTTACCTTGGTAAGAGTCTACTCTGTAGTCTTGAAATAGAAACACATAAAAGCACTTAAACAAGCTTTTATGAGCTTTTATGTGTTTCTATTTCAAGACTAATGAGTAGACTCTTACCAAGGTAAGTCTGTCAGTCTCCTAGTCCAAAAAATCAAAATAATCTTTACCAACCAAAACTAACCTAAATATATATATATATATATATATATATATATATATATATATATATATATATATATATGAAGTTAATATATTACTAAGTAAGTAATTTAATCCACCATTAAGTGCAATAATTTTACCTTGAGTGATGAGGCACCTTTCGGTCTATTGACCATTGTCGAATCACTCTCTGATTACGAGTGATTCGACAATGGTCAATAGACCGAAAGGTGCCTCATCACTCAAGGTAAAATTATTGCACTTAATGGTGGATTAAATTACTTACTTAGTAATATATTAACTTCATAAAGTCAGTGCAACGGAAAAACAATGGATAACGTTAAATATCAAGAATATATATATATATACATATATATATATATATATATATATATATATATATATATATATATATATATATATATACAAATATTCCTAACAGTATTGAACATGAGTATATTACGAAATACAATAAATTATCACCCAAGTATAGGCTTCAAATATTGAGAACAAGTATAAGTTTAATTCATATACATATGCATGTATTTATTTCATATGTAATTCATTAGTTACGGTCTGAGTTGAGCGTGTACTAGTTACGGTCTGAGTTGAGCGTGTACTAGTTACGGTCTGAGTTGAGCGTGTACTAGTTACGGTCTGAGTTGAGCGTGTACTAGTTACGGTCTGAGTTGAGCGTGTACTAGTTACGGTCTGAGTTGAGCGTGTACTAGTTACGGTCTGAGTTGACAGTGGGACACATCTCCCGAAACGGATGTCCCCAACAAATATAAGTAAGTGCTACTATAGGCAAGTTTGTAAAATATTTACAAGTGTTTTAGTGGAAACTAAACCCCTGCAAGTGTTTTAGTGGTATAAACTAATACCTCACGTGAAGATGGAATCAATAAACAGGGTGTCTAGTAAAATAGCTTGAAGAAATTCCCTGAGTTTTCCCTGACTTTTCCAGGGTGTCAAGTAAAATAGCTTGAAGAAATTCCCTGAGTTTTCCCTGACTTTTCCTCTTTTAGATGTCTATAGAAAGCCCAGTTTACATTGATATTTGAAGGATCTTGGATAAATCCAGACTTTGAAGAACGAATTGAGTAACTCTTTTGCTCTTGTGTCTGTAGGGAACACAGAACCAAAATATCGAGCTTTCACTTCATCCGTCTCTGCATCCCAATACCTAACACTCAAATCCATTTGGGCTCTTTGTGATATTTTGTTTAAACTTTCATCAAAGCCAATTACATAGTTAGAATTTGAATTTAATGATGTCAGTAACAGGTCTTTAATATAATTTGATAAACCGATTACAACACTATAGGAAATGTTATCTTTCCCCAATCTCATGTTCTGTGCAATGGTGCTATCAGGGAACATCCTTAGAAAGAGGCACACTACCTTCTGCATTGCGTAAAGAAGTGTTGCATTACTAAATTCACGCACCATATAATCTCTGCTTCAGTCACTTTATCTTTTAGTTTATATTTATCCTAAGGAAGGAGGGGAGGTAATGACGACATCTGCATGACGCGCTTGCCCGCTACGGCAATGAAAACTGGAACCTTCCATGTTGAAATAAACAGTGTACAAATAATCACCGTCAAATAAAACACATACTATCACGAGTCTAGACAAATAGCTGGCTACGAATGTTTACACAGCGTTCTGTGTGGTCAGAAACAGACTGAGTTATCTGTTATCCCCACCTGTCCATATGATAACAGAACCACTGCGCACCCCAAGGCCACGGTCCAGGCTAAAACCTCCCAGCTGTACCAACTCGACACGTTTAATATTTATTGACATAAGTCCTGAAGTCATAGCATTAGGCTTATCAAATAAATAATGGGCATCTAAATAAAGAAGTGTTATTTCCTGACTGCCCTGCCCCTAAACCGCTGGCTTACAATACCAAATATTCGAGAGCAATGGCCACTAGTTTTGTTTCTAATCAAAATAAATATTTTCCCAATTTTTTAAAATTTTCCCTGACTTTTCCCTGAATTTTCCAGAATCTTAAAATTCCCTGACTTTTCCAGGTTTTCCCTGTCACTAGACACCCTGATAAATATAGTAATTTCTTGTTTAAATCATATAATTAGTATAATTTAGATGTATATGATGGATTTATTGGTAAAAGTTTTGTATAGTAAGAATTGAAAGAAGTCATAACATTGAGGATATATTGATTTCACTATAATAAATAGATTTGTTGGTTAGCAGACAATAATTATTACTCTTGGTTAGTATTACAATAATTGTAAGGTTTAGTTTTAGGCAATTTATAAGATATGGTGTTAGATCATATTTATTTATGGTGTGTTATTTACTATTTCTTAGTTATATAATTTAAAACATATGAACCTAGCAAGGTATTAGTGAAAAATTTTTCACAAGTCGGTATAAAATAATTAGAAATTGAAAGTAGGCATTTCTTTCTTCAAAATATCAGGTCATTAAGAAAAGAACTAAATTAAAAATCCATTTACATCATTTTTTATATCATTTATTAAAGAAAATCATTTTTATTTTAAACTGAACCAAATTTGTGTATTTTTCTCTAAAATACAAAAACTGAATATACTATTTGAGAATATTGTACAAAACAAACCTGAATAAGCTTTATTTACAAAAAAGCAAATAGTAAAAAAATTAAAAACGTTACAGCTAGATACAAAAAATTTACTTTTGAATTCATAAGAGCTATATCCTAATATAAATAACGAGACTTAACTATGTACAAATAAAATAGTAGCTACAAATAAACTTTCTACTTTTTGGTCATGTGTATAGTAAAATTTCTATACAAAAATTATTTTTATAATTTCTTTATTTACAAAATATTTTGTTTTCTTCTAAATTGTTTGGTATCAGTTGCTTATGAATATTAAATATTTATCAACAGTTTATAATTGTACCAGCTTTATAAAACACTTAGTTTTTTATATAGAATGATAGATCACTTACTTCATGCAGTCCCAACAATGGAGTACCCAGATACAGTCGTTGTTGTCCACATGTAGATAAAGCTTTACCAACAGCAGCCATCATCTCACCAGCTCTTGTTTTGTCTTGTTTCCCTGCTTCTTTTAAGAAACGTCCCATTGAATTTTCTTCCTGAGCCAGCGCTACAAAATTTAAATATAACTAAATATCTTGAAATAACTTTTTAACTCCTAAATTTGATTACTGAAAAACTCCAAATAACATATTCAGTAAAAAAAAAACAAAACCTTTTGTATAAAGTTGCCCGATGCACTAAGAAACAAGATCATATCTTAACTGCTGTTATATTACACTTTTTAATAAAAATTATGTTTTTATAAAATGTTTTAAAGATAAAATTTAAACTGGAAAATATTTAATTTTACAAGTAAATTAACAAAGGTAATTATATAGAAGTGCAACTACCCCTATTTTATTGATTTTTTTCTTTTCTTATGTATTTTTACATACTGAACACGAATTTGACATTAGTTTTTGTCGCTGAGGTCTATTTAAGGCCAAATACTCTGAAGAAGAACAAGTTCATCATTTTATACTTACTGCTGCGGTAATTGTGAGAATTCGGACCACCTGAGTTTAAAATAGAAAGTTGTTCTAAAACACGTCCTAGGACGATATGCACAAGAATGTTTTTAAATTTTACATGGTAAGTTATTTTTTATCAATTTAAAGTTGGGTAAAAAATTCAGTGCGGAGTAGTAAGTTGTGCAACGTCCGCGGAGTGATACAGTGACGTCACGCTATCTCCATTTATAACTTACGTGTGTAATATTTGAGAAACAAAGGATAGATCTGGTTGTAATTTTATGGTTAAATTTATAACATTACAACCAAATCCATCCTGACTGGATACTTTATAGGTATATTTCAATATAAATAGGCTATATAAAACTAACCTTCCCTGGCAATAACAAAAATATTAGTAATCAATATAGCTTCAGGACAGGGGTGGGCAATCTGCATATTTACAAAAGTTTAGATTCCTAAAACACCAACTACAGTTGTGACGTCACTGTATCACTCTACATACGATGCACAACTTACTACTCCGCACTGATTTTTTACCTAACTTTAAATTGATGAAAAAATAACTTTCGTGTAAAATAACAAAAAAAAAACTCTTGTCCATATCGTCCTAGGACGTGTTTTAGAGCAATTTTTTATTTTAATCGCATGTGGTCACAAATTCTCGCAATTACTGCTACGGTAAGTAAAAAATGATGAACGTGTTCTTCTTCAGTGTATTTAGTCTTGAATAGACCTCGGCGACAAAAACTAATGTCAAATTCGTGTTCAGGACTTAATAATACATAAGAAAAGGAAAAAAATGCACAAAAATAGCGGTAGTCGCACGTCTATATAATTAACTCAACAAATACATAAGTCATTGAACTGCTAACAAGAATCTAACACGTTAAGGTAAATCATTTAGTTAATAGGTCATGAATTATTAACCCTAAGAAAGATATCACCAGCAAGGTGTAGATAGTATACCAAACCTAATTTAAGAAGGAAAAAACTACAATTTTTTGTATATGGGAGAACAAAACTTGTGTTGTGTTATCAAATTGTTGAAAAATATGAATTATGTTTACTTACTACATAACCTTTCCTGATATCTGACAATTATTCGTTGCAAATCAGTACAAGAATCTTGAATTGAACGATACAATTCAAGTTTTGCATCCAATTCAGCATCTGATGCTACGATACAATCATCCTCTTTCTTTCCAAACTTTTTCAGCACTGTTTGTTTGGTTACCCAAAACTGATGTTGTACTTTGCTGACAGTAGAGTTGTTCCTTCCAATACCTTGATGCTCTGCCCATCTATCTAATGTACCCCCATGTTTATGAGCCCTTAAAAAAAGTCATACAAATATGGTTTTTAAAACAATTTGTAAATATATTAATCAAAATATTTAATGTCATTTATAAGTAAACACACGCTCAGAAATCTCCACATATACCACATTCATCTCCCAACTACCAGAAAAGTTAATTTAAATCATGTTATATATTAATTTTCTGATAAAACTCTAACTCTAAATCTTTAAATTTTTACCAAATACTTATTAGATCTGATATAACTGTGTGATTAGCTTTCTCCTAAGTTCTTCTCTTTCATAATTTCTTCTCCCTTTTCAGTGGATTGTTATCCTTAAACTGATATTTTTACAAAAAACAAAGGATGGTATTAGAAATTACAATTCATTGCAGAAAAAGTATTAATATGATACAAAAATAACAAACAAATAAAATTACAACTATCAGAATAAAAACACAACAAAAAATACAATATAGAAATAAAAATCGTTAGAAATAAATAAGTTACATTTAGAATAGAAAAATATCTTTATGAAAAATGTTTATGTTACATAAAATGGCAACAACATGCTCAACGCCTGAGGCTTCATCCACTGATGCTATCTTTGAACTTCTTTAAAGATTATATCCATTATAAACATGGCTCAACTTATCACAATCAAGCAGTAGGTACTTTATTGGGGTAGTAGCTCCACAAACTTTACAGGAGGTTCACATCACATCCGTGAGAGGTTGTGTAGTTTCAGTTTTTACTTGTTTCTAATAATCTGTTCTTGTTTGTGTATATAATCGTTGGTGTATTAAACTATTTCTCCGAGTTCAGTTTGGTGTAATATTGTAGTGAGGGTTTGGTGTAGTTACCTCAAACAAAACTAACACCTAAATATGTTCATTAAAAATATGCTTTATAAATCTAATAGAGATCTCTATTATATAATCATTTTTGTAACAACTATTATGTTTACAAAACAAAATCATCTAAATAATATTTTAAACCAAAGCAAGAAGAAGTGTTATTTAAATAAATTGCTAAAAACTCATTTTCAATTCTTTAGACAGTTATATAATATATAATCTTATTTGTCTCAATATAGAGTAATAAATTTTAAAATGTTAACTTTTTATATGCAATAATTATTAACAAGGTTGTGCAGAAGTTACACATTCAATAATATATGTTGCTGGGGCGATCCACAGACCACAGCATTATAACGCAACATCCAGCTGAATTTTCAGTCGCCTTGGAAATATGTGTGATGAATTTCTGTTTTCAACTTTTAGGGGTTATTGTATCTGATAGTAAAGTTTCTGCTTACCTGTCCTATAGAGAGCCAAAGGCAATGTAATTAAAGTCTTATTGAGTTTAATATACAGTAACATATAAAACTTAAGATGAACAACTGAAGTTTAAATATTGCATTTTACTTAAAATAGCCTTCATGTTTTTCACATTAAAAAACAAAAAATTGATTAGACAGTTTACAAACGTAAATAATGTTGCAAAAAAATTTACATCAAAATGTAAAAGTCCTAAGAAACACAGGTAAAACAATAAAACTTGCCAGTGATGCCCAAATAATTTTATATTAAAAAACTGGATAACAAAACTTTACTGTAAAAATAATTAAATATACATTATTTAGTTTCACCAAACAACATAATTTTGAAAAGTGTTTGATTGATTGAATGAAAATAAATTACTTTCTAGGCATTTTTGTCCAGCAGACTGAACTACTTACATTTAAGTTTGTTCAACCTATGTCCTAAACATCAACATAAAATATTTTAATGTAAAATTTTAAAAACGTAATAATAAAAAACTCATGCTTTTTAATATCTATTATTATTACCGTGTCGATTTAGGCCCATTCATTTTATTTTATCAATATTGTAACAAAATGTCAAGCTGTGATGTTTCAGGCAACACCAAGATAAGAATTATAGCATATTATTTTGTTAAACTTGAAAGTGTCATGACTAATTTTTATACTCAAAAGTCTTTTAGCATAAACATTTTTCTTCACTCACATATTGTTACCAAACCATGCAAAATTAAGGGGTATGTTCTCTTTACCGCACTTCAAAAGTAATAATTTATTTGTCAAATCAACCAACATCAACACCGAATACGAATCATAACGTGGCGCATGCTCAAAACAAAATAATTTTCAGCTGTTTTGTTGTTAACTGATAAAATACTCACAGCCTACACCATAACGTAAAAATAGAATGACAGTTCTAGACTTTTGTATACTTGATAGTTTTATAGTTAATATTTATATATAAATTGTTTATTGAATTTTACGTGAAGTTTATCACCAGTGTACAATTGACTTATTAAATTATTTGTATCTAGGAAAATAGTGTCTATTATTTTTCACAATTGATCATATTAAATTGATGTAGAAATAAATACCAACATTATGATGGTATTATATTAAAATATAAGAATATAAAAAATATATATTAAAATATTGATAAAATTTATTAGTAAAGTTGGCAGTGTAATTTTATAAACAGCTGTTACTTGACTTGTTTAATTAATTTATATAACAAAAGTACATATCTCAAATGGAGGGAGAATATGTGTGTGTATTGCAGGGAAAAATTGCTCGGTATATGATAGGATAAGAATGCACACTTGGAACACTTCTGTTATTGCTATGAGAGTATTTGTACCGAGTGTTTTAAAATGGATATTGTTGGTGAGTTTCAGTGTTTAAGTTTTTAATTTCATAAACTATATTTAGTCTTAATTATACTTTAGTTATTGTAAAGTTCTGTACAAACATGATGGATCCAACTGAAGAAGTTAATATATTTATTAAACCTATGTTGGAAGAAACGTTTTATATATTGTCAAAGAAAAATACTGTGTACAGAGTGAAGTTAACAGAAAAAGGTATTTCATTGCAAAAAGAAAGTAACGGCAATTTAAAGACTGAAACTATATCTTTAAGAGACATTATTGGATGCAGATGCATGAGAAGTAAAAGAAGATCAGATAAATCATGTGTATGTCATCCTAGCTCAAGCAGAAAAAATGATCCAAAGGTTGTGGAAGAAAATTCTTTAGATAAAGATGAATCTGACATTAGTGCTTATTTGTACATTTATGCATATGTCTTGAAAAATTGTAAAGTTAAATCAGGACAAAAGCGGGAAAGGATGACAATCACTCTGCGCTTTCGTTCTTATGACAAATATGATGACAACATGAAAGAGGCACAGAAATGGAAATCATCTATAAAACATTTAATAAAATCTCAAATCTGTCTTCAGCTTTCTCCAAGTCGAGTGATGAATGGTGACACTTCAGTTGGTAAGTGATATTTGTTAAACTAGTCTAGATATATGAGTATAATATTCCAAGTCATGGTTAGTTATAGAGATTTATTTTTAATTCAAAGTAATTTTATTCATTTCACATTTTAATTCTGTAACCTGGTGTTAGAAAGTAAAGATTTGTTTACTTAACAGATTGAAGGATAGAATATTATTGTTGACAAGTTAAGAGGTATTGCTTTATTTCTCTTGATAATTATATAGACGTGCGACTACCGCTGTTTTCGTCATATTCTTTTACTTTTCTTATGTATTTTTACGTCCTAGACACGAATCCATCATTATTTTTTGCGCTGGTACCGTTTTTTTAAAATATACTTGAAAAACGGTAAAAATATAGTCTTAATGATGTTGGTTCTAAAATTTTGTTTGTTTGTTTTTAAATTACTCATTTTAATGTGTAGAACTTTTTTGCGAAAAATACGGAAAGTTACTTTTTTCACACTTTAAATGTTAGGTTGTAATGGCATGTAGGCCTATAGTGTGAACCGGGTGCACAGTAGCTACCACTGCTTTACATCTAGATTTGTAATTTTATACAACATTAATATATACCTACATTAAAATATACCTACAAAGTATCCAGTCAGGATAGATTTGGTAAAAATTTTATTCAACATTACTATCTACCTGTATTAAAGTATACCTACAAAGTATTCAGCGAGGATAGATTTGGTTGTAATTTTGGTAAATATTTAGACTTATTGCCGATGAAGAAAATTATAACCAAATCTATCCTGACTGGATACTTTATAGGTATATTTTAATATCGGTAGATAGTAATGTTGAATAAAATTATAACCAAATCTATCCTGACTTGATACTTCATAAGTATATTTTAATGTAGGTATATAGTACTGTTGTATAAAATTATAACAAGATCTAGACGCTTAATAATAAAATAATAATGACGATACGACGTGTACGACAAAAAATAGTGTTGGATTCGTGTCTATGACGTAAAAATACATAAGAAAAGAAAACAAATAATCACGAAAATATCGGTAGTCGCACGTCAATAAAGGTTAGTTTAGGTTATGATTTTTTAAGTATATCTTAAAAAAACGGCACCAGAAACAAAAAATAATGTTAGATTCATGTCTAGGATGTAAAAATATATTAAGAAAAGTAAAAAAATATGACGAAAATAGCGGTAGTCGTACGTCTATATAATTACCTTTCTCTTACTAATTGGTATTTTATCTGTTCTGTGTGTGTGTGTGAGTTGAAGTGAACAGTGATGTGTTGAAAATGTAAAAGATACTGCCTCTGTCTTCCCACTAAGGAATGTTTTTTTTTAATAATTCAAAGATAAATTCAGAGAAAACTTGGCTATAAAAGTGTCTGATGAAGATATACATTTTTAATACTTAACGAAGCATTGGCCAACTTTGAGTTTTTTTTTTGACTCCTGTTAACCAAAAATTCGTTAAAAAAGTGATTTTATAAGTACTATGAACCTCAGTATTCTAACATTGTAAAAACTATATAAAGTAAATGTTTCTTTATAAAACAGTACTTTTTAAGACTTCAATAAAATGTTGCTATTTTACAAAGTGGGTAGTTAGAGTAAGTTTGATTATTAAAAAATAATAAGTTTAGTAACTTATTAATCACTTAAACAATAGCTTATGACTGTCCGAACTTTACACAAAGTTCGGATTATCCGATCCAACACAAACACGCTGCCTTCAGATCCATGCTCCAAGACTTAAAGAAGTCCCAATGACCACAGAAAACATAAACAAAGAACTAGACACAATTAAATATTTAGCATACACAAATGGATACAACACCACGATACAAACAATGGTACAAAATACAAAAAAACACTAAAATTAACACTAGAGACAGGGAAAACAAATACATCACATTACCATACATAAACAAAACAACAAACAAAATACGCTGCAAATTTAAAAAAATAGGATACAAAATAGCATACAAAACAAATAACAAGTTACAATACAACACAACACCAACAATAAAGATAAACTAGAAGCACCAGGCGTATACAAATTGAAATACGACGAATGTAACAAATTCTACAATGGACAAACAGGTCGCAGCTTTAAACAAAGAGTCGAGGAACACAAGCAGAACACCAACTCAACATTTTACAATCACATAGAAGAAACAGGACACAAATACACAGACATTTACCATAACCTAGAGATTCACCACATCAACAAAAAAGGACCGCAGCTCAACACACTAGAACAATATGAAATTTACAGACACACAAAAACACAAAGTACAAACATATTAAACGAACAAACAATACAAATCACACATACTCTTTAAAACCATCACTGCTTGACCCAACATCTCCAAGCAGAAGACATTGATGAAGATTGGCACTTAGCGATCGAAAACGTTCTGTCTCAGTAAGTTTTAACAAATTTACAAAATTTAAAGTTCGGATAGTCATAAACTATTTTTTAAGTGATTAATAAGATTCACCGAACGTAATGGACTACAAAATTCAAGAATTTAGTAACTTGTTCAATGTTGGTAACAATTAACTCATGAAATGATTGAACTTATTATTTTCAATGTGTTTAATATGATGTAAGTTTAGATTACACAATATATAATCTCATCTCCTAATTAAACAGAGGACTTTATTACAATAGTTTGCTATATAGCTACATTATAGTATAGATACAAAGAATCATGTTAGTATAGATTTTTATTAGGATAAAAAACTTGCAATTTTAAGTTATTACAATCATATAACATAGTCAGTACGTATGAAGATAGTATCTTGTTAGAACAATGAGGCTGTTTACTCAATACTGCTGTTTACTTTATATAGGAAACTTCGTTCTCATTTTAATCAAATATGTTATAACCAGATTCTTTGTAACTATTTTAAAGTTGATCATGATATCATCTTAATCTCACTGATTAAAACATAAGTAATTATTTGAAAAACTAGTGAAAACTATTGAGTTATTTTCTATCGCATATCAAAACCAATGTTTCATTGACGTCTATGAAACAATGATTTCAAAATCCATCAGCAAATTGCAGAAGCAGCAATAATTAGCTTCTTCAAATACAAGCAGCTCTTTAAATAAATACTTTTGACTACATTTTAACTATGTTATATAATACCTTAGCATAGTATAGTAAGGCAATTTGTGAAAAAATTGCTGGATAAAGAACTGAGTAGTTTACAAGAATGGTTATTAATCACTTAAACAATAGTTTATGACTATCCGAACTTTTGTTTATGTGATTAATAAGATTCACCGAACGTAATGGACTACAACATTCATGAAGAATGGTTATGTTTCTAATACAATAATTATCATAAGCTTTAACTAATTATGGTTTGCAGCACTGAAAATCACCTGCACCTTCTTTACGTTGTATTTTTCAGTAATATTTCAAAAGCCAAACTCTTAGCCAACTCATTTTTAAATACTTTTTACCAATTTAAAAAAAAAATTTAGTTCTAAGGCAACAGCTAGTTTTACTATTATCACCAATGAACGATAAGGTATCAGTGGTTGTTGGTTTTCTGTTTATTTTGAAATTGTGTTTGGTGTTGTATTTGGAGATGGTAAGGTCTAGAAAGTTTATTTTATTGTTTTCTTCTAATTCAAGGGTAAATGTGAGGTTTTGGTATATGGTATTGATGTAATTCATCAAACTGCCACACCGACAAACCACACAAAAACAACAAATATATGTCCCTCACTTACCACAACAAAAAGACACACAATTGCTTCCACATTCAGAAAACCTAATTACCAAAAATCATACAAAACAACAAACACTTTAAGATAACACATACAACCCTTAAAACAACAAATAAACAAATACAATCTATCCAAAATACATTGTGGAAGAAGAGAGTAATGATAAGGAAAGCATGAGTAATGACTCATCCTAGATTGAAACATTATGAAGTTGGAGAACATTTGAATTTTGTTATTTTATGTTGAACAATCCAAAAATTAACAAATATCTGCTTATTATGAACATTTGCGGTATCTTCATGTGTTATTGAGCGAAAACAGTCTCAAAAGAAAGTCAGTAATTTCTTTAAATTCATTAATATTAAGGCAAATTATTGTTCTAACAACAATCAATCAGATTCTCTTGTTAAATTTATACAGTAACTTTAAATGTCATTTATGTCACTGATGGTGTGACTATTCAGTTCGCTTTTGTTTTGAATGTTTTTAGTTTGGTATCAGGTTCGCATAGTTTCAGAGTGAGAGAAAGTTGTTATTGTGCTTAACGATTTTAAGATGTTTTAATTTATTCAAATGCCTGCCAGTTCCCAGTTTCATGCTTTGTGTTATTTGTGACAGTACTTTGTAATGCTTTAATATCTACATATTCCCCTAAACTGATGCACGAAACTGTAAATAGTGTTAACATATCAGTAACATCTACAGTACTGACTTATCAAGTGATGATAGTTCTTTGTTAAAAAATTCCTGTCTTACACCCTGCCCCAACCAATTGTCATTGACCTGAAATGTGACTTTCGTTAATTAACCTCAATATTCTTTCAACTTCGACTTGAAGATATCCTGTCTAATAGTTAGTTTAAAAATTTTTATTGTCTGTCATTGAATTTTATTTTACATAAGCATTAATTGGTTAATTGCTGTAAATGAAATGTACACATGTTTTAGATTAGGCTACTTCTTTTGATTAACCTTTTAATTTTACTCCATTAACCAATTTTCTACATTTTGTTTGCACTTTAACCACATTATAGAAATATTTTCTTTATAACAAATTTTTATTAAAATGGACAATCTTTCACCCTAATTAGTCCGTAATAATAATATTTGTATTTTTATTTAATGTCTGTTAATAACTATTAATTTTGTTATATAGGCTAATGCAATCTGTCATTAGCCTGTATAAATAATATTTGTATTTTTATTTAATGTCTGTTAATAACTATTAATTTTGTTATATAGGCTAATGCAATCTGTCATTAGCCTATATAAATAATATTTGTATTAGATTCGACTGTATTTGAGGTTGCTGGTTATAATCATCTTGAAATCACTGATTAAACTATAATTAAATATTACTTAACTAAGTGAACACTTGAGAGCTTACTTGCTGACATGTTTCGAAACAATCATTTCTTTTACTAAGCAAAGTGTCTCGCTTTGAGAGAGGCTTTGCTTCGTAAAAGGAATGCTTGATTCAAAACACTAAGTAAGTAAGCCCTTAAGTATTTACTTAGTCAAGTATTATTTAATTATAGTGAATTTAAGGGTTGAAATATAGATGCGTGTTTCATGATTGTTTCCTTTAAGGCTACATTTGAAGAAAATATTAATTAATTCAAGTATGAGAACTCCCATGCTCATACAGGATTAATTCAAGTATTTTATCCTGCATTCCCTCCAGCCTACAAGTAAGCTTCTTCAATGAATTATACTGTAAATCCCTCTTTACACCCTGTTACACGGTCTCCTCAAGTTGTCACTTGGTAGTAAAGTGGTAGTAAAATTATCTGCTGGCCAGATGGGCAAATTATTCATGCTGGTTAGACTAGGACATCAGAACACTTGGTTAAGCAAGTGAGGATATAAAATATAAATCTTGTAGACACACTGCTGAGGTTGTCTCCCTCAAGCTTTGACTCATCAGACTTGTTTTGCATGTTATAGTAGTTGTTACAATTTTGCTGCGGTGAACTTCTATATACAAAATGATGGAATTTTTATTTTGTTGTATTGCAGTATTTCATTTTGTATATTTAACTCTAAACAATTGTATCATTGTAATAAAATATATTAATTTTTCCCCAATGTCCTTGAGAAGGCATTCTGAGCCAGAATCTAATTGTATTTCTGTTTGAATGATTGTCTAAAGAGCCAAACTATGATTAACAAAAGCAAGTCATTTCAAAGGCCATTCCATCTAAAATGAATTAATTAGTTAACTGTGGAGAGATCATAATATTGACTAAGTCCTAAATTGCAATATATGCTATAATACTATGCATTGCCATAAATGCTAGCAATAATTTTAAAAAAATAGAAAATGTACATTCCTATAAATTAACAAGAGAGTTTTATTTCAACTGATTTCCCTGTGTCGAAATAGTTATGGACCACAAGGCAGCTGATAAACTGACAAAAGAAAGTGCATCTCTGCCTCAACCTAATACATTATTTGATATAAAAACACCAAAAAGGGTGATCTGAAAAACAATGACTAGACAACATGTCCAAATCAAGAACTTTGATTGTAACGTATAACACTTAATATAAATATTTTCACAAAGAAGAATTTAAATATTATGTAACAAACTTACAAACCTTCTCATAGACTGTTCAGTGTCAGAATCTTCTGGTTACATGGAAGTTCAATGAGCTATTAATAATAACTTATGTTATTATTAATTTGTAAGAGTTATTAAAAGATTGTACATATTATTATAAGTTGTCAAAAAAAAAACTTTTTGAATTCTATCAAATTTGTATATTTGTTTATTTAAGGATTTTTTTATTACAAAAAAATATATATTCAAGAAAACCTATAATTGTTGTTTATAATGTATACAAAAGAACACAATTGTCTTAGAGAAAACTGTTATTGACTTAAAACATATCAGTTGAAAGAATTTTCCTTGTTTCCAAGTATCTAGTTTTTTGTTTTAAAAACTCTTAAAACGTATCACATAAATGTCATAAAATTGTTAGAACCCGTGTGTATTCTTGAAAAAGTAATATGTCAGAAAATTGTAATATTATTACAATTTCTCTATTTAGTTGTTTTATACATGAGAACTATCTAAAATTTAAAAATAAATAATTATATAACTCATTATCAAATATTTATTTAGTAGGTAAATCAAGTTTGGAGCACAATTAAGTATTGGTGTAAATATAATTTATTTTAGTGTGAATATAAGGTATAAGTTATTTTACTCATATTTAAAACTGAAGGAACAATACCCATAACATTGCTGTTATTGTTTTTTTTTAATTGCAAAATATCAGAGTTCTTATACAAAGCTAACCTTGAAACTATTTGTACACATGCTCTATCTATTAGCTAGTTACATATGGTATTCAGCTATTAACAACTAATTTTGCTGTACTGTTGACCTTGATTTCTTTTTCCTGATTATTCAGTATTCTAGGTTTCAGTTAATCTCTTTATTTAAAACATTTTTTAAACCACATTTGTTTATGATTTATAACTAGAACTGATTAAATTTATGTGTTGTAAGAAAAAAAATTCAATCTCACCTGAAAGTATAATTTTATAATAAGGAAGATAATAATAGTTTGGTTAATAAATATTGAAATAAGATATAAAAAGATGTTTTAGGAAGTAGCAAAGGTTCAATTGCAACTATCACAGAGTTAAAAACAGAGTTCCTACTTTGAGGACATCTGTCAGTCATAAAATAATATGCTTTTTGAAAGAATAAAAAAGTTAATGAAATTTATATACATTTGAGTATTATATTATGATAAAACTCTTACTTTGGAAAAAACTATTATTGTCAATTTTCCATACTAAAAAAAATTATGCCATTAGTGAGACTCAAAATACACATTAATCAGATTATACTACAGCCAGAGAAACCCTTACAATAATAAAACTCAAGGCAAATTTAATACAGTTTAGGAAAAAAGTAAATTCAATTTTTGCTTGTTGTTGTGTCTGTAAGTGTTTAGTGGAATTTACTTTTTATAATAAACATACATGCTTTGTACTTTTCCACAAATGTTTGAGCTATTAAAATCTAGATCAGGCAGATCAAATTAAGCTTTCTGAAAACGTATAAAAGTTTACATTTATTATATATATATATATATATATATATATATATATATATATATATATATAACTTTGCAACACTGTTTTCTTGTATTCACTTATCACTTACTTTATAATGTACTCAAACAAGAATCTAACATTGTAAGCTATGTTTATGCTCAATAATGGAGACACTGTAATTAGTCTTCGAAAGTTAACTCTCATTTATACCAAGTAAGATTCTTGTTTAAGTACATTGTAGTGTGACTGATATATTTTCACTATTTTATTCTAACTTTTTCAGAGAGCTTATCGTTGATTTTTATAATCAGATTTATTACCATTTATTCTGTAACTATGCAAAGGATATCCTTAAAAATACAAATTTACAAATAAAAATCAACCTTCTCAAATGCTTACATCTTCTTATGTAACAACTGTCCCAGATTCTACATAAGTCAAACAGGGAGAAACTTCCTCACGCTACACACATAGATCAACATTGACACAAATATAAAAGTTGTTTATTTCATTAACCCGGCAGGGGTCGCGTTACGGTCTTTTCCGCCGGGCCTTCACTTTTTTCTTAATAACTCGAACTGCCGATTTTTGCAAGCTTCCACCCCCTCAGTACCTTCAAATAGACTCGTCCGCTGTCGAATGCTGTGTTTGTATTTTCGTTATCATCTACATGTGTCTTAGTGCAGCAGCCTAGAGAAAAGCCAGTGTGGAAACCACCGTGCACGACCCTTCGCATGGGCTAATGTGTGACATAATTTTTAATTTCGCTTTTGTGTTATTGATCATTTAGTGTGTTGAGTGTTATATTTATTGTGTTACTACTCAATATGAATCGAGCAGAAGAAGAAAGACTTGCCAGACTGTTAGATAGCGTGGAAAGGGAAGAAAGGATTGAAAATCCTGGTAGTGTTCGAAGATAACTTTCTCGTGACGTGCCTATTGTTGAACTCGTTGAAGAACCGGATTCAGATGATGAACAACAAGATAATGTTGAAGGAATCAGAGTAGTCAGGAGACGAAGAAGAATTACACATTCCAACGGAATTCTTTGGTACAAAATATCGACCTGTAACCTCAAACATTTTTGGGTTTAGAGGGAATTAAAAGTTACTGTCCATAATATAGTAGTTATTCTCATCTCAACCATGCATAATAATGATGAAATTGATTCCAAAGCTGGAGATAAAAATAAACTCTACATCCAAACATTTTACAATTCATCAAAAGGGGGATTAGACGTTGTTGATTAGCATAAGGCGGAATATTCAGCTGTACTACCAACCTAGGGCATCAATCGGATGAGGAACTGTAAGGAATTTCATTGCTATAACCCTCAAGGTGCTTAGACATATTATATGTAACTTTTTGTTTAAAATCATAAATTTGTAGGGTTGCATTTCATCACTATAATTGTAATATTATGATAAATTTACTTAAACATTCGACACATTTGTTTCAAAATTGGTTCTTTTACATTACAGCTATCGTAAACATGCAGTACATTTTCTTATTCAGAAATTAGTTTTCTTTCAGAATATATTATTATACATAAGTCTTTGTAAAAGAGTCCGTATGTTATGACAATTTATCTAAAGTCTTGTATTTCTTTCAAACAATAAATTTGTTAAATCTTAAAATATTATTTAAAATTAATTAGTACATTATTGCCACAATTACAACTAATAGAACTTAAATAAATACATTATACTTAATTACGATACTTGTATTTTTGGAATAAAATATTGTTTAGTATTTTTTTTTTAATAATAAAATGACCTGGTCGAATCCACCGTGTGCGACCCCTCACGTTTTATTTTTCACGTAGGGTTTAAAAAAAAGCAATTCACTGAAAATTACAGAAAACTTTAAAATATACAAACACCACAAAAACTGACCACAACATATTCTAAACATCAAAACACATTCTCAACCAAATACTATATTTGAACACATTATTAACAAATTAACAACTACTCTATGAACAATGACACAGCATTCAATAATGTACTGATCTAGTATGAAACACGTCTCATGAAGAATATCAGTAAGAAGTGGTTTTTTTGCCAAGTAATATCAATAAGGACATTTTAAAAAGCCTCAAGACGTACACCAAAACTGCAAATGTTTATTTTTTTTCTAAATTTTAGACCTATCTTTGTTTTTTTCTTCTTATTTTTACTTAACCCATTTCTCCTTAGGTCTTTATGGGAATACTTTCAATTTTGATTTTCTTTTATTAATGGTTACACTCAAGATGTTTTTCTTCTCTATTTTCAGTTCCTGTAGATTAATTATAAATCTTTAAATAAGATTCTATTCTGGTTTTTGTTTCTCTCGAACAAAATGGCTGAAAATTTTGTCATCACTATTCATTTGTGCTATGCAACAAATGGTCCTTATATGATATTCAAATAATATTTGCTATTTTTCCACATATTTATATATTTAATGATTCCTATTCTTCTGTACTCTTCTTCTTTGACCAAACTAAGAATGGAAAATATTGCCTAAGAATAGTTTTGTAATTGTTGATTCCATCTTCACTTGAGCTATAAGTTTAGTTCGATTATTTTTTTATATGAAAAGGCCAACCAAAAACCACACTGTTTAAACTATTTAATAGATTTTTGAACCTTTATTAAAAATACATTCAGATTTCTTCCGCTTTAAACTAATTCTTTACATTTCTTTCCGCCACTTTGTACCAGTTTTCATCATAATTCTTTCTTGAAAACTCTGGCTTGTTTTGATTCTCTTTTTTAAATGAATATACTCCAGAATATATTTATAAGATGAAGTGAGTCTCTCATATTATTAAAGCTACTTTCTAAGAGTCTTTCTCCTTATATTAAAGAAATATGTTATTGCATTGATTAGTCTTTTTTTTATCTCCTTTACTTGATAAAAGAGAGAATTGGTTTGTTTATTACTTTATATTATAAATTTAACAACAGGAATTTTAAACAGCATTATTAGTAATGGTTTAAATGAGTTTTTTTTTTTAAACTACATTATTGTGGTAGAAAAACATAGATTTCTCTATTGCAAGTTTTATTGAGAAAAAACTTGGTAGAGAGTTTTAAGAGATACCATGTTTTTCAATGTAAAATCATTGAATTCCTCAAGAAGGATTTTATGCATTTCAATACACTTATACTTCTTTCACTAAAACATAACGTGACTGAAAATATGAGAACTAACAAAAAAAAACATTGTTTATTCGTAAACCTTGTCAAGGCCATTATCAAATAAAAACTTTAGTGGAAGTAGATGTTTAGCTTCATCAGAGTACCCATTCAGAAGTTCATTTCTCAGCTGATATATTTATTAATATTAACATATAACTATAATTTAGTTACGGTCTGAGTTGACAAA
This sequence comes from Prosapia bicincta, assembly GCA_036971475.1. NCBI lineage: Eukaryota > Metazoa > Arthropoda > Insecta > Hemiptera > Cercopidae > Prosapia > Prosapia bicincta. The sequence continues at coordinate 393,878,636 of JBAIZL010000001.1, forward strand.
GGGACACATCTCCCGAAACGGCCGTCCTCAACAAGCAAAGTAAGTGCTACTATAGGCAAGTTTAAAACATTCTAAAAGTGTAAGTGAAAAGTATTTTATTAAGGACTTAAAATTTATACAAGATATATATGGAGAATGTGAACTAATTGAAATATTTGAAAAAGGGAACACATTTTTAGATTCCAAACTATTGTTTAATAGCACACTCTGTTCATAATCAAAAAGTTGTGCAAAGTTAAACAAGACAATGCACAAAACTCATGCTAATGTCACTCAAACTACAACACATTCCCACTCAATGAAGCACTAACACGAATCTTGAAACTAGACTATGTGTGATGTTTAACCCAAGCAGTCACTGTTCACATGACAAATTCACATTGCCAGAGTAACCAAAACAAGCATTGCCCACTAACATGAAGTAAGAGTATGGCGTTTCCTAGATTCAGAAATTTGATCGGGTAATGAATTTTATAGTTCTCTTTCAACATTACAGCAGAATTTGCATGCCATTTGTATTTAGTTTAGGGAATTTGAAAGTTTTAGGTCCTCCCACCCTCCAGCTTCACCACTATGAAATATTTAAGTGATTTTTTATGCAATTAATTAATACAAAATAATTAAAATAAAACAGTAACTCTTATAATTAAATAATAACAAACTTCAAGTCATAATTAATAGTTAATTTTTTCTCACAAGCTTCAATGACAAACTCATCATTAACTCCATTATTGGATACAATTGTTAAGTTAATTCAATGATTAAAATCTTTTTTATTATTAAACAAGAAACTATTTCATACTCTTTAGTAAACAATGGTTGAAATGTAATATCTTATTTGCTTTTGAAGACAAATTGAATATATTTACTCTCCAAATTATGTATTGTATTCTAGATCTGCCAAACTCTTAAAACAATTTTGCTTATATTGTATTCTTGCACATATAAAAGTGTATTGTGAATCTCTTTCTATTTCAGGCATTCATACCAGGCGATTGTTAAAGTTTATTGTCTTATCTTTGCAGTGTAGCATAATAGTTAACATTGAGTAAGAGCAATGACCCTTATAAAATTTTATCTATAAAAGTACATCCCAGTTTGTGAATCTACTGAAATCGTACATATCGAACAGACTGTTTCGAGTAAACCACGAATCTACGTATTCTGACTTCAAGGAAATACAAGCTGGAGTCCCACAAGGCAGCGTATTGGGACCAATCCTATACTTGCTGTACACCAGTGATCTTCCGCAAACAGCCAACGTCATCACGGCCACTTTCGCAGACGACACAGCAAACGCAGCGACAGCGAAAACCGTTCAAGAATCGACAACACGCTTACTAAGATCAAACGATTCAGTTGAGGCTTGGACCAAGAAATGGCGCATCAAACTCAACGACCAGAAGGCAGTCCATGTGAACTTTACAAACAAGAGGATCCCAAACCCTCAGAGGCTCGAAATGAATGGAAGTGTTATCCCATATCATGATTCAGCTAAATATCTCGGCATGAATCTTGATGCAAAAGCCAAATGGGTCGAGCATGTCAAAATAAAACTCACAGAACTCCAGACTCGCTACAGGCAAATGTATTGGCTACTCGGTCGAAATTCACGGGTATCAATATACAACAAGCTATTGGTATATAACCAAATCTTCAAACCGGTTTGGACGTATGGTATACAGCTTTGGGGCTGTGCCAGCAAATGTCACATACAAGGGATACAACGCTTCCAGAACAAAGTACTAAGAAACATCGCCAACGCTCCTTGGTATGTGCGTAACAGTGACTTGCATTGCGATCTTGGTGTACTCATGGTCGAGGAAGTCATAAAACAGAACGCCATCAAACACGTAAATCGGCTCACTCAACACGAAAATCCGGAGGCACTGAGACTTCTCGACAACAACCACCTGACAAGACGACTCAAAAGGACAAAACCATTTGAACTCGTTGAACGACAAGAGTGACAACAATACTCTTCCTCACGCCGGTTGGCTTCCAACATCAAACAAGATACAATAGAAATCAATGGATTCTTTGTAATAAAAGCTAAAATCTAATTATCAAATGTAAATTAATGGTTGGTCAGAAATGACCAGTTTTAATAAAAAAAAAAAAATAAAATAAAAAAAAATAAATAAAAAAAAATAAAATAAAAATAAAAGTACATATTGACTTTACAAAAGCTGTTGTTTGTATTATAAAAAAGGTAGTCATAATTTTACCTCAGTTTTATACCAACATTTGTTTTACATAAACAACAAACCAGTTAAATTATTTCTGGCTTTTCACAAAATACAAAAGTTAAAATAGATTTATAAAATGAATGTATGTGATAAAATGTTAAATTAGTTAATTAAGATTCGCTGAATGTAATGCACTACAAAATTCAAGAATAAATATATAAAAATTCACATAAAATTGAAGTGGACAAAGAATTTAGGACATGATTAACTGCTTCAACATTATTTATAAAATTTACATAACTCTGTAGAAATTCTTTCAATCAACAATGACATGCAAAATCACTAAACAAACATTTTAGAGATTTAAAATTTCATATAATGAACATTGATGTTTTTCCATTGTGAAAACCAAATGGTGAGCAGCACTAATACATTTGTGTGCCCAAACATTTGGAGACCAAATATTTAAATAGTTAATGAACATTGAAATGCAGTAGTTACAAATTAATTATAAGCAATCTTATAAGATTATATAACACTTAAATTATTAATATATTCATTTTCATTTCTGTAATTAATATTTCTATAGATTTGAGTAGAGTTATCTGCCATTCCTACTCAGTCAAATGTTATATGAAAGTTTAAAATTATTAAGTATATGGTTGCAAGAAGCAAGAGTAGGCGTGCACCAATAGAAATTGGGGTCTGAAAGTGGTGGGGGCATGGCTAACGGTATATAAAGACGAACTCAAACTTTGGGCAAATACCTTAGGGATCTTGCAAACTCAGCTGGACCCCTCCTATTTTCCGTCCTCGTCCCAAAGTCCTTCTCGATCCTCCAAAACATCTCTGCAACTCGCACTTCCTCTCCCGGTTGTCTACCTCTCGCCTCCTAGAATAGGCTACTAGTTTTTAAGTTTTAGTCTTAATATGTTTAAATTGTAAAAAGTGTTCAACTCCTGTTTGTTTATTCCTATTAATACCATCATGTATCTGTTTCATCATACAAAATGCTAGTTAAGTTTAGTTAGTTTAAGATCATCCATCACAACTTTGTCATTTCATTCTAGCTCTAAGTCTTATATACATTTCTACACTATCGTATGTCATATAAACACCCTTACTACATACATGAATCGTGAATCAAAATACACAAAAACAAAAAATGTCACAAAAAAAAAAGAGAGAGAGAGTCTAAATGTTAAAAATAAACATAGTCCCCCAGAGTAAAATCCTTATTACCGTCCCACCTACATCCAGCCCTTACCAAAAGCCCTGTTCCTATATTCCTACCCTCAGCCATTGTCGGTGACAGACGCTGCATAACCTCGGCGGCCACCAAACCCCCTCATTCTCTGACTGACTGACTGGGCAAACAGTACGATTTTCGTTTTGAAAATGGAGTGACTTCGAAATGGGTCAACAGGGGAAAATATTATAATGTTAGGAATGTTAGAAAACTGCACTCAAATACTTATGTATTCAAACGTACTACTCACAATATTATATGATTCTCCAACAAGCGCATTCACTCATTGAAATAGTTGCCAAAATATAAAAAAACTAGAAATGTTTTTAAAAATAAATTTATTAATCTCTTTTTTAGAAAGGGAAGATACTGTAACAACAAATGTTAATATCCCATTTGCACTTGTGTCTAGACATTAAATTAAATATTTGATTGATTGAAAATACAAATAAGCAAATGTGTAAACATTGTTTCTCATTATTAATATAAGTGCATTGGATATTATGAGTATTGTGTTTTGATTGAGATAAAATTGAGAAATGCCACCCCTCTTAATAGGCGTAACTAACCTGCTCCACTCCTCCATTTACTACAGAAAGAAATAATTGTTTTTTTTCTAATTACAAAATATACTAAATTCTTGTGTATGTATATGTGTGTGTGTGTGTGTGTGTGTGTGTGTGTGTGTTTGCTATTATTATTATGGAAAACAGTTTTAAAGGGGCCTGTTATTTAAATATAAAATATGTTATCTTAAACATAATATAAATATAAATACAAATATTTTTGTATAGTACCACTCTGAACAAAAAATACAGTGAATAATTTTGTATTTCAAAATGTAATAAACATACATCAAATTCGATTTAATCTCCTTCAGAGTACTGTCCTTGGCTGGCAATGCACTTTTCCTAATTTTGAATCCAAAACTGGAAGGCTTCTTTCGGAAAAGTGCTTAGCTGCTCAGTCATGACTCTCTCAATGTCAGGAATAGTGTAAAATGTTTTTCTATAAGCAAAGTTTTAATTTTTGGGAAGAGCCAGAAATGGCATGGTGCTAAATCGGATGAATTTGGAGGATGTAGACAAACAGGAACACTTTTTCGCTCAAAAACTTGTGAATGACAAGCGAAGTGTAACATGGTACATTGTCATGATTTTACACTCACTAGTCTCATTTGCAATTATGGGTTAAAATGCTTTGAATGGAACCGTATGAGATATTATTCATGTGTTTGAACGAACCATTGTTTCTACTTTTTGCACATTGTCGTCTGTTTTTGAGGTTAAAGCACATCTCAAACGCTACTCGTCTTCAACCGACTTATTTCCGCTTTTAAATCGGTCATACCACTTCTACCACATTAGTCATCAGAGTTACCACATTTTCGCTATACACAGATTTTAACATTTCGTGAGCTTCTTTAGCATGTTTTAGCAACTTAAAACAAAATTCTTGAATTTTATAGTCCGTAATACAGAGACGTTCACCAAAACCTAGAAATCCTACACACCAACAAAAAAGGACCACATCTCAACACACTAGAACAATATGAAATTTACAGACACACAAAAACACAAAGTACAAACATATTAAACGAACAAACACAATACAAATCACATATATTCTTTGATACTATCGAAAACCTACCTTTAAAACTGTCACCGCTTGACCCAACATCTCCAAGCAGAAGACACTGATGAAGATCAGCACATAGCGATCGAAAACGTTCTGTCCCAGTAGGTCTTAACAAATTTACTAAATTCAAAGTTCGGATAGTCCTAAACTATTGTTTAAGTGATTAATTAAAACAAAACTTAATGTTAATGCATTGTTCGAAATCCATGATGCGCGACAGACTTGATAAACAACACCACTCTAGCGGCTCAGGCAGTCCACTGACAAGCTCCAGCATCTTGAAACTTAATGCTGCATGTCTCAACAGATCAAGCTACTAGGCAAATCACATCATATGAATTTAGCATCAGCAGTTGCCGCTATGAAAATCATTCTCTGTATTTTTTGATCACCCCTTGTAATCAAAACAATGGGATATTAAAATACAAGAATTATTTATTAATTTTTATTATACAATACTTTTCTTTTGGAAACAGTTCCAACATCATCAGGAATAAATAATGCAAGATATACAAATGTATGTTAGATTAGAGTAGTATCATTTTAGCCAAATTTATTACAATATTGCCAAGTTTATCTTGTTGCCATAACGCTATACACATTGAATGTATATTAAATTTGTATAGTATTTATATTTGTTCATTTATTAATTTGTTATTATTCTATATTTATATATTTCAAATGCTTCATATGTTCATTCTTAATCTCTTATTAATTTTTTTATAAGTTTCATATTTTCTATAGTTTGGAAATTTGTGGATATTATATACATTGCTTTGCAAAATCAAATATTTTAATTTTATCATGAAATTTTAATTTTAACAGTTATAAGTTAATAGTTTAGGCAGTAAAATAATTTGCAGTTTAGTAGCCCTGTAGTTTTAAAAATGGCCCTGTTAAAGTTTTTGTGTGTGAAAAGTCAAAGAAAATAAAATATACAATTACAGTACAATAAAATTAAATATTTTTATGTCTTTAGTCAGTTAATTATTATTCAAACAATGTTGTTAATTGGAATTACCTAGCATTGTGCATAATTACATCCTCAAGGAGTTTTTATAAACATGAAGAGCATTGTGAAAACATGACCTTTTCCCACTTGAGTAATTTTTTCCAAGAAATTTTTTATGGAATTTATAGATCCCACAAGCTTTTTTTCTATTGTGTTTGTATAACTTATGCCTGTTTCATGAATGGAAAAATATGATGTGAACGTCTTTTAAACAACTATTCAAATATTTTATTTTCAAAATAAAATTCTTTCCTTCTTGCTGTTTGACTTGGTATATTTATATAATTTAATCCAGTATAATAATTTATTTAAATAGGCTATTAAAACATTTTTATGGATATGTTTTATACCTTTGGCTTCTAATTATATCAGAAACTAATTATAACTTCAATTCTTTTATAATTTTCTAAATTGTAGAAAATCCCATAGCTAAAAATGTATTTGTCACTTATTTTCCTCCAGAATTTCACTGAATATTGTCACTGTTATGAAAAATGTTTGGAATAATATCTCATACAACTTTGGCAATATTTAGGGACAACAAATTTTTATTCAGCCTTTATTTCTTAAATTCTCAAAATTGTTTGTGCTTTGATAGCTAAACAGCTTTTGAATCACTAATTATTTTCCTTGAAATTAAATACAAACAGTTCTATTAAGACAAATTAGTAATATAATAGGGATTTGTAACTTTAGTACAGTTACATATTATAAGAAATAATAGTAGGGCCTCGCAACTCGACTTGATAATGGATACATCTCCTAAAATGGGTATTCTCATTTAACAGAAAAAAAGCTAATGTTAGTATAAGCAAGTTTCAATAATATTTTTATATAGGTTAATGTGTATAAGAAATGAATGCGTAGATTTGCATATCTCGTTACACTTTTGCTATTTCTTGCGACCAGACATTTTGTTACCTAAAAGTTGTTAAATTGTTAACTTACACTTTAAGTCACGTTGACTTAAAATTTAACAACTTTTAGTTAACAAAAAGTGGTTGCAAGTAATAGCAAAAGTGCAATAAGAATTAACAACCAGCTCGTCATGAACAGCAACAAGATTTTGAGATTTACATATCTATAGGAAATAGAATTTATATCTAGTAAACTTTGGCAGTAAAAGAAAAAATTTACAACATAAACATTTTAAAATTCTAAAAAATAATCTCAGAAAACTTGTGGTTACATATAACAGGTCATGTCCTGACAGTTTAGCAGTCAATGTTTTCTAGTAAAAATTAATAAACATGAAATGTTGAAGATTCACCTCTGTATTGTAGGGGCAAGAAAGATTTTTTAGTTTTATTATAAACAAATAAGTTATGAGGTGTATTATTTATTAATATGCGATTTTTCTTACATAATGGTGATATATCTCACAAGTTGAAAATCATTTTGTCTTTTATTTGTAATGTTATAATAATGCATGTTTCTAATTTTTCATATTGAGTTTTTAGTGGGGGGGGGGATAGGATAAAAATGTTAAAACGCCATTATAGAGATGGAAATAAAACATTAAGGTTAGTTTTCCTGAAAAAGGATAAAATACTAGTTGACTCAAAACTATTACTTCTTACTTCTTGGTGCAGACTCCGATGGTCTGATCTCCATAATAAGTTGCGGCAGCCAAGGTCCAAAACTGTTTATTGGTTAATATTGTTAACTCAAAACTATTCAGTTAGTAATCTTTACCAGTAAAAATTAGTTCTTATAGGTATATACAATATATATTCAAAAGCAGACAACTTTAGTGTTTAAATGTTGTGAGTAACTTTTGACCCAGCTATTCATTAAAACATAAATTTAATGTTTCTTACAATTGCAAATAAAATATACTACTTCTCAAGTTTTCTATATAGACTTGTTGGTTAGTAGGGTGTCAGTCAAAGTAGAATTCTAAGGAATGTATTTTTTTCATATATTTACTGGCTTGAACTGAATTATGTTCTATCTTTAAGTAGAAGTTTTTAACCTTTTGTATTTTTTTAATTATGCTTTTTTATCATTATTATTTTATTTTAAGTATGTTTTAACAACAATAAGCCGTTTTAGCTGAGAATTGTAAGTTGACAGTGTAATAACAGGTTTTCATAATTCTTCAGATAGCAGAATTCTATGGAAAAAGTGTAGTATTAGTTAAAAGAATATTTATATACTAAACCATAAAGTGATAGTAAATTTGTTATTCATAAATTTTATTTCCAGTTAGAAAATACAGTTTTAAACTAAAATTATTGAAATAACAATATGAATTCCTTTGTGTAAACCTTTATTCATTTTAAAATCAAATGTTTTGTCAGTTACTTGTTTAGTAAAACAAGCTTTCAGTAATTACAAATTATTGACCTTTTAGAAAGCTGTCTAAAAATAACTTCCAGTACTGTTATTCAAAGAGCTTAATTGCTTTTAAAGTGAACAGTGATGTAAATGAGGAGATACAGTTACATTTTGTTGTCACTATTTATAATTAGAGTGCAGCAGTAATGGGTTTATTTATAAGATGATAATTTTGTAAAATTATAATTTTGACTGAAATAATGTTTTATTAAAATATAGCCAGGTTGTTCCATTAACCTTTTACTTAATCACACAACCTAGCTTTTCAATAGTGTGTGTTTGTTTCATTTTAAAAATGATAAAAGTGTTGCATTTTTTATCTAAGCATGATAATGTTGGGAAACGATGAAATATGTCCTGCCCACTACGATAAAGGGTTTTGAGCTGATAAAATATTGGCTGGTCAGGTGTAGTGTTAATTTGTATATTTTTAAATAATATAATTTCTTTGTGTTGAATAACTTTTATCAAAATCCACAATAAAATACAAGCCAAAAAGGTTAAGTCAGCAAAATTGGATTAATTCAGCAAAATTGAATTAATTTGGCAAAATTGGATTAATTTAGCAAAATCCTTTTTATGTAGTAAATAAATCCGTCTCTAAATTTCTAAACAATTAGAAAGAAATGTATCAAACTATTTTGAAACTGTAATCCTAACTATAAAAAAATACAGCTTATATAACACAACATATTTTTGCTCAGCTTAAACCTAAAGCTAGAAATAATCACACCGCTCTATAATCTATTCTATCTGCTGTGATTCTGATCTATTTGGAACTTCCTCTCTTCTATTGTGTTTCTACTATTGGGTAACTTGTACTAACCAATGAACATAAAGTTATGTTGTATTATTCACTAAACCAATTAAATGACTCGGCACTATTGAAACTTATTTAGCAGATTACTGATTTTCAATGTTCAAAATTGTTTCAGAATTCTAAGAAGTATTAAATAATTATTTAGAAACTACAAATGATAATTTATTTTTGTATTAATTCTGAGCATATCATTTTACTCTCTCTTTCTTTCATATGTTTGTGTGTGTGTGTGTGTGTGTGTGTGTGTGTGTGTGTGTGTGGGCGCGCGCGCGCGCGCGTTTACATGCATGACGGGATCATTTTAAAAGTATAAACCCTTTTGTAAAAACACTGCAATATACTTTATGAACAAACATTTTATTAGAAAACTTGAATACATTTTTGTCGTCATTATTATACAACCACTTATCTTGCTGCTCGAGTTTTTTTTACAATTTAATCAGTTAATAACAGTTTTTTTTCAACTTGTTACCGCTCTCCCTCCATTCAATTTTCACCACAAAATTGAAGTCTTTTAGAAAGATGAAAATCTGACAGTGTCCAGTTTTTTTTCCACCAGAACTCGTCCCTATTGATTTTGACTACCGGGGTTAAGCCTAAGTAAGGTTCCACAACCTCTCCACCTTAAAATATATTCTAAAAAGCTGTATGGCCTATTAAAACAAGATATGTTCTGATGATGGAGATTAAAAACAATTTTTTGCTAAAGACTTGAAGTTTCAAAGTAAAATATCGTTATTAGGTACAAAACAAAACCAATTGTGTTTTCCTCCGCTCTGCATTTAAAATACAAAAAAAAACAAACAACTGAAATTAGTTAAAAATATAATTACATTTGAAATTAGCTTTTTATATTTTGTAGTTTTATAATAGTGAGTTTCAAATTATTAAAATTAAAACAATAAAAAATTACCATTTTAACTTTTTCTTACTGCAGGCTAAAGTAAATAATTTGTATTTCTATGTTAATATTATGGAATATCTCAGCCGTCTATATTTTTGAGTTTAAACAGATACATAAGTAATACATAAGTATTAATTAATATTTATAATTAGGCTGTGTGGTGTATATCTCTACAACCCTGCTATTTGTTTCATAGCTACATGAGGTTATGTAGGTGAATTTTAAAAAGCTCTAATCTTCTTTTGCTAGTTGTATACAACATTTATTAGTTATTTATCACAATCAAAGAGGAAAGTTATCTTTACAGTGTAATTGTCAGAGACAGCAATACATAAAGTGAGTGATCCAGACTGGTTATGGAGAGAGCTTTTATGTAGCCACAACTCTCCTCTCACTCTTTCAGTGTTTACTTCTGTTCTCTAAGTGTATTGGATTAAGATGTATGCATAGTAATGTTCTGTAAATAGCTTAATACTCTCAAAAAGTATTTTATTTACCATCAGTTGAATTCTTAAGCAGTATCTGGTAAAAAGGATTTTAAAACAAGATAACTCTATATCCATGTTGGTTTAGGCTATAGCTTGGAAGGTTTTTGTGAAGAATAATAAACGACTTTTAAGAGAGTCAAGCACATTTGTTTATTTTAAACAACTCATCTTTTGTGTTTATCAAGTCTAAAATAATTTTACTTTAAAATAACTAAGCTCTATATTCAACACTCAAGGGAAAATGCCATTCCTCTTACACTTAACTAGAAAACCATGTTGAGCATTTGCCTTCTCATTCTAGGTATTAGAGTGGTTAATATAAGGACTTTGTTTTTTTATGATAAAACAGTTTCATACTTGATAAGAACAACAAATCTCTTGTCAAAACGCTATTGAAATAAATGCTTTTACTTGTTTAATTTTTTTTTCTCTTGTAGGCTCTAATAGAGAGCAAGCCTACTTTAGGAAAATAATCCTGCTCACACAAACCATTGATCGTTTTTACCCTTCAAGTACGTTTTGTCTGCACCGATATATATAATGCTGATATCTTTCACGCGCTTTATATTTAACAAATCCTTCCACATCCATAGTCCTGCATAGGGGTTTAGCTGATTTTGGTATTATGCCGACCACACACTAATAGGGTTATGGACAGTAGTAACAACTGGTATTCTACTGTTACCAAACCAGCTATCTACATGCACTGACTTTTTTTCAAATTCAGTCTCCCAGAACGGTGTATTATCATTAGAGTACAAAGTCATTTCATGTCCATTCACGCATTGTTTAAATATTGACAACAACTCTTTATCCTGTAACAATCTAATTGCTTCCTCTTCATTACTAGGTAAATCCCAAATTTTCATTTTATGACCCATCACTACAACACACTTCTACCGCATGGTAAAATATTCTATGGCATAGGATAATTAGTTATAGCGAAGGACGATGCGACACTGTCTAGACAGGTACTGTGTGTTATCACATGTAAAAGGAGAAGACAATATTGGGAAAGTTAGGTGTGTTCATATCTGATATAAACAAAATCTTCAGAGTTACCATCTCTTCGGCACCCCATATACATACCATCTTCTTTATGTCCTATAGGTGTGTGATTGGTATAATACCAAAGTACCATTTTGCCATTTGACACCTTTATATAACCCTTTCAAATAAGTCTTCTACAGTAAGCTAAGATTTATGTCTCCTTAAGCCATTTTAACATTGCTACTGAATAATAGCTTCAAGTGGTTACGCCTTCTAAACCCAGAATGTGTTTAAAATATTTTAGCTTTTTGTATGCATCTAAGACTGGTAAAATGCTGCATGTATAACATAACAAGTAATTACTATAATTCAAAATGCCGGAACAATAATTTTTATAACAAATATCTTAATGATAAGATTTGAGTATTCTACTAAAAAAAATTTAATGTAGTTTGTAAAAATTTAGTTGACATTAACAAATTTAGTTTTGAATGATTAACAGACATTCAGAAACCCCAAACTAATTATTAACAAGTAATATACAAAATTATTTTAAAGTTAATTCCTACTTAAGTCAACAAAGAAAAATTTTATTTCAGTTTCATTTATGTATATTCATATGCCAGAATAACAATAATAAGCCAAAATAGAAAGCAAATTTCTTTGCAATTTTCCTTTCTATGTATGGTCTTGAGCTATTATTTTTTGTTTGTTACTATTTATATACTTTCTTTTTTTTTAGTCGCTTTCATTGTGTTGTGGTTTTTTTTGCTTTTATTTCGCATTGTCCATTTGTGAAGCATGCAAACAGACTGGTTTGATACTGTTAATCCAGTTTGTTTGTTTGTTTTATTCTTTTCTTACATTTTTAATCCTAGAACATTATTTATGATATTGTGTGGTAGCCATGGCAACGATTTAAGGTTGTACAATGGAGATTTGAACGACAACCAGATGGGACCAACAGAAAATTCATATACTTCTTTGAGAAATACACTTCTAGCTACGGGAAAGTTGGCTCAGTGCCAGAAGCGCTAGACTTTGGACATGAAGATACTCAGTTCGAATCCAGCCTAGAATCCCCCAAGTTTTGATATTTTAATTATTGAATAAATATTTGAAAAAACTGTGTTAACATCCGCTACAGGTAAAAAAAAAAAATGTATTTGAACGTGATTGGACATATAAAAATGTATTTTATTAACGATTGAAAATTTGTACAAGATATATAGCAGAAGAGTGTGAGCTAATAGAAGGAATTGAAAAAGAGGTAGAATTAGGTAAGGAGGTTGGAATGGATTCAATGGAATATATTTTTTTTTTAACTGCTAAATAAAACTATCTCATTGTATTGTTGTATCAGTTAAATGTATGAAATATTTTTGATGTTACTTGAATAATTTTGTTAAACCATTTAATTTTTCTTTTTTAAGTAGAAAAATAATAAATTTTAATACTGCTATGTCTTTTTATAGGAAACAAAATACTTTTTATATTAAACCCTAAAAGTGGAGTAGGCAAAGCAAGAGATGTATTCCAAAGTAGGGTAGTACCAATCCTTTCTGAAGCTGATATCGACTACGACCTTCATGTTACTAGGTATTCTCATGATGCTCGAACACATGTTCGCACTCAGGTGAGTTGATAACAATTCCATTTTTGAAATGACAAAATTATAATAAATATATAAACCGGAATTTAGAGTAAGTATAAAGTAGGTGGTTTTGCCTCAGTTTCTATTTATATTTGTAATTATGCTAATTTAAATAATAAATTGATCTTAGATGAGTTCAATATTAAAAACAAATAAAAACATACACAAAACTCACAAATTAATCATTTATTTACTCATATGCGTTTCAATGACAAAGTCATCATTATCAGTGAGTGTTACTACTACAAACTCAAATTTACAACTCTCAGCAGTTGTAAGTTAGAGTTTGTAGTAGTACCACTCACTGATGATGATGATGATGACTTTATCATTGAAACGCATATGAATAAATAAATAATTAACTTGTGAGTTTTGTGTATGTTTTTATTTGTTTTTAACATAACCTCACAAGCTAAGCTCATAGAATATTTGTAGAGTTCAATATATTGAAATATGTGCAAATACTTCAAAAGGTTTTTTTTCAAAAAGAGTTTTGAGAAACTCTCTTGTTGCAAAGGCAAATTACTTTAGTTTCACAGAGGACTTTGGATGTTATGTTCTCGGAATAGTTGTGGTAAAAACGCAGTTTGAAAATCTAAAAGCTGACACATGTAATTGCGTTAATTAAGTAATTTTTATTTAGCCAGCAGGTGTAAATCCACGTTTATGTAAGCTGTGTTAATAGAATGAGTTTTAGTGAGCGAGTGAAAATTTTTTGTGGAAAAAGTCATTTGGTGCTAAACAAGTAATATTATAAATTGTTTTAAGTCAAGAAAGAAAAATTTTATTTAAGTTTTTTTTAATTTTATAATTACAATTAATATAAATATGTATATTACTCGTACATATGTCACAATTATTCATATGACAGAATAACAATATTAAGTGGCAAAATAATCGAATTTCCCAGCAATTTTCCTTTTTATGTTAAATGTATGGTGTTGGACTATTGTTTTTGTTTGTTACTATTCATATGCATTCTTTTTTTTCGTCAAATGCATTGTGTTCTAGCTCCTATTTGGTTTTCTTTCTCATTGTCTGCTTGAGAAGCAAGATTCAATTCCGTTAATCCAGTTTGTTTGTTTATTTTATTCTTTTTATTCATTTGTAATCCTTGAGCATTATTTATGCAAAAGTGTAATAACCATGAAAATTTTTTAAGGTTGTACGATGGTGATTTCAATAACAACCAGATGGGAGTAAAACAAAAATTCATATACCTCTTTGAGATATATACTTCTAGCTATGGGAAGGTTTGTTCAGTTCCAAAAGCGCTAGACTTTGAACATGAAGATACTCAGTTCGTATAATTAAATTATTGAATAAATATTTGAAAAAACTGTGTTACCATCAATTGTCATCCACTACAGGTTAAAAAAATGTTTTTGAACATGAGTGGATGAATAAAAATGTATTTGATTAATATTTGAAAATTTGTACAGGATATATAAGGAGAGTGTGAGCTAATAGAAGGAATTGAAATACAGTGGTTGTGTGATGGATTTAATGTTAAAAGTTTCACATTTTAGTACTGTTTAGGTTTTTTTGTAACCAATAGTTATGGATCTCTGAGGAAATATGGTGATTATTAGGTGTAGGATTTTTCTTTCTCACGTACCTTACTCGTGAAAATTGGCTCTTAATAAAGATTTTCTCAGTTTCTCAGGGCAGATGACAATCCAGACTATCGACGTAAGTTATGGAACCACTTCTTCTACTTGTCCAAGAGTCTCTACCATGCTACTGTTAATTTTTCCTCGAATCAGCAGAAGCACACTGTATTTACTCAAAAGATGGCCTAGGTATTTTTACTTAGCGTATGTTTTCTTCATTTGATCATCATTCCTATCCTTCCATCTCTACCCAACCAAACCATGACTTTTTTGTTGGTGACTTGCCCAATCCAAGATTTGTTGGACATTTTAAAGCCCTCAACTTGTTGCATTAAAGTTTCTGTCATTGTCGATGATTTTATTTCATATAGAACAACCAGAAACACATAACATTAGGAGGTCTTCGCATTGTCTCTGTTTGGCTTGGGTTCTCAGCCAACTCTGCTGGTGATTTAGCAACACCCAGGACACACGTACAGCTTAAAGTATACTGTGGACGCGACCAACTTTATTCCCCAAAAGGCTGCTGCTTCGGAAACAATTTCGGATCTGTACAGCAAAGACAACTGAATCCATCTATACACTGATGGGTCAGTGGTAAAACATGCCTCTGGTGCCGGCTTTTACAGCGACCACTTTTAGGGGTGCAGCCATGTTGGAATTAGTGCCAACAACTTCAATAGTGTGGTTGCAACTATAGTACAAGCTGCCGAAAGACATTTTTCAATCTCCAGTAAGTTGCCAAGAGCTGTATTCTTCCTGGATTCACAGGCCACTATAATTGCACTAGTTTCCTCTACCGGCTGTGTGCAAACAATGAATGGACAAAAGGCACTGGCAGGCATGATTGAAGAAGGGTGGTACATTGTGCAGCATTGGCTCCCAATTGAGAGAAATGAACACTCAGACCAGCTAGTGAAGAAAGGTAATACCTTACCAACCACTTCCTGATAATCCTATATCTCTGTTGACAGCAAGAAACCTGATTATTAATGAAAAAACAACAGAAAGCCAAAAAGAAATGAGTGTTGGAAAGATATGGAGTGGCCTGGAAGATACCAGAGTGGCAGCTGTTGCCAGATTCAGAATGCTTACAGGCCATGAGTATCTGCAAGTCCACCTATATAAAATAGGATTAGCACCCTCAGATATTTGCCTTCTGTACAACCGTAAATGATGGAGGCCTCACATCTTCAGAATTGCAGAGCTTTGCAAGATGTAGAAAATCACTTAAATAGAAATAGCTAAGACCAAAATTACACTATAGATAGGAATTCTAAGGGGTAAATACAAGTTTTAAGATTCTCTGATTAGCAAGTATTTATTTTCTTTTAATGTTTAAGTAATGTAAAAATCAGCATTTAGAAGAATTGAAATAATTATAAGATTGCCCTTTCTTCCTTTATAGTAATGGTCATGTAGAAAGAATGACTAAAGGATTTGAGCTCAAGGCTTTGAGATAAATTTGGTACAGGCATCATCATGTGATGCAAGTGTCTGATTTGAATTAAAACATTTATCAAAGCCATTAATAATTGTCAAATTGTGGTCATATTTTTGTTCAAAAGACATACAGAATGAAAGATCAAAGGGCAGGTTAGCATCAATTTTATTCTGAACTATAGACAATCTTCTCAGATAATTAACCAGTCTGTTATGCAGAGCTATAGCATGACAAAGTGCTTATAGAGATGGAGTCTCCGCTCATTCTTCCTACTGTGATACTTTATTTCTCAATTAAAAGACCATACTAAGAATACCAATGAGGAATGATTACCTTATCTGATTTCATATACCTTATCTGAATTTGTAGCATTACAGATAATTATGCAAGATGAAAGAAAACCTGGGTTTGTAGAAGACAAAAGGTCAAAAGATAAAATGTCTTTTATTATCTAGTATCATTGTATTTTTTATCGGCTTTTATTGTTTTAAATTTAAACAATCCTTTATTGTCTATTTCTTTTAAAGATAGTTTATCTGTTCATATTGGAATTTGATATAAATATTTATGGCCCCTTCCCTAAACCTATTTACATGAGATTTGACACGCCTGAAAATGTATTTATTTATAAAAGTTTGATGGTTTCAATTATGCTTTAATTTGATTATTTTAGGACAAATACAAAATGACAAAACCTCATTATAAATTAACAAAGCCTGTGTCATGGTAATTAAATGTGAGTTTTAAATTCCTATGGATCAAAAGAACTACAATGCATTGGACTGTTTTACTACTAACTGTCTTTGATTTTCTATAAATTAATTTGAAAAATAGACTACTGACAACAGAAATTGATTTCTGAAGACATTTTGATACAGTAATATAAGGACAACCAATGAGTTACACTCAGAGTTGATAAAACATCTGAAATGGCCAATCTCTTTTAAACAAAAAAGAAAAGGGTTAAAATAGGCCAGTGTACTTCATGTCCCATCACTGGTAGTATTGTTACTACAGTGAAACTTCATTATTATATTAATTATGTTTACACTCACAGAGATTGTTGTTTAAATAAATATGGTTGATTTGTGAGTCAGGTAAAACCATTTATTTAAACAGGCAAAGTTTCAATAATGGCTGTGTTACCCTCATCAGGCCTTTATCCTACTGCACTCTATTAAAAAATAGCTCCATGATATAACCTCAGAAAGCTTAAATGTGGGTCCTGAGAAATAGCAGATGTAAAATCCTCAAGCGCAGCCAATTCAAAGACAGTGTTCTAGGATTTTACATCTTCTATTTTTCAGGACGGTCATTGAAACTATCTCAAGTTTATTGCTAGTACATAAGGTGTTGTAAGTTAATTAAAGCATATATGCGCTGTTTTCGTAAATATATTAAGGTTATGTCACGGTGCTATTTTTTAATAGAGTGCAGGAGGAATAAGGCCTGATGGCAATAATGTAGCTGTAATTAAAACGTTGCCTGTTTAAATAAATAAATGTACCTGACTTGCAAATCAACCACATTAATTTTATTCATTATTATATGCCTCTATATCATGACAATGGATGTACTATAGGAGTAATAGTGTGTCCCTCTTATTATTTTAATGAATATATCGTGATATTTCACGTTGTCCATTATTTTTCCGTTACACTGACTTTATGAAGTCATTATTATTACTTGTAAATAATTTTTTCCACCACTAAGTGCAATAATTTTACCTTGTGTGATGAGCACCTTTCGGTCACTTGACCATTGTCGAATCAAAGTTATTTACAAGTAATAATAATAACTTTATATATACACACACACACACACACACACACACACACACACACACACACACACACACATACACACACAGATAAAATTTATTTTCATTCTTAATTTCATACAGTCTAGTGTTGTGTAATGCTTGATTTGATGGAATTAAGAGCTCTGAAAATATATCACTGAAATTGACCAGTCCTGAATTTATTTTACCTCATTTTAACCAATTTCCGATTACTTTGATTCCTTAGACCTTTCCTTGAGTGAGGTTAATTGTGGGTCCATCAGAACCTACAAATCTCTTACTCATTTTTAAAAAAAATCTGTTGAAATAATATCTTTAAATTTATTTTATTTTAAGAGTTGAAATTTTATAACATAAGGTTGATACCTACTATACTAGGTGAGAAAAAAATGTTTATAATCTGGGCAAAACTTTAATTGTTTATTTTTATTTATGTGGAGGTTCATGCCAAATGCTTCCCCTAATTGCTTTAAACCCACATATTGAATCTCGTCACTTGTATTTTGACCAAAAAGTTAATTTTTTTGTTTATAGATTGAAAAATCTGAAACAAAATTTATTCATATTAACTCTTAACATCCTGCGTGAAATATTTTTTACGCTCCATTCTGGGAGAGGTCTCACATACTTCCTTTTAAAATAAATTAAAACATTTTTTTTACTGCTGGAAATTTCTGTAAATAATCACATTGGTTACTTGAATTGTTAACTACTGAAATAATAAATTATTTTTATTAAATACATATAAAATGTATGGTTACAAAAATTTGTTGACTACCATATACATTTTCTAAACTTATAAAAAATGTATATATATGATCAAATTGTAACTTAGTGTTATTTTTTTCTTTCTTACGATACAATAAATACAAACAATTAAAACACTTATGAAAAGACACATTATCGATAAAATTGAGATAGTTGTTCTAAAACTATGTTTTAACTATAACATAGGTCTACAGTCGTGGCAAACTTTTGTTGTACATTCTAGGCATACAGGTTTTTTGTAACAATAGCAATTTTTTTCTTCTTTGGGTTACATGAATAACAAGTCTTCCTTTTGTCTAACCTATCTCCAGTAATGTCGGCTTTAGGCTCTTCTATGCCTAGTACTAGACAAATGCATGCTCGTAGTCCATATGCCAAGCGTACATTCTCCATACGTCTCTCCAGTTGACATTCAATTACAGAATATAACATTCAAAATATTCTGTGTAAAAAGTAAGTTCCAAATACTAATTGCAGTTAGATTATTACCTATTTGTGCAGGGGGGGGGCGTTGGAATCCGTATTATATCATGATCCTCAAGGCTGGATTGGCAGATCAACGATACCTATTGCACCTAAAAAAGTTTGTTTATAATCGATTTGGAGTCTCTGGCTGTACAGCTTTATTACTCACTACACTGTTACAGTCTTTTTCTTTTCTCTCAATACTGTTAGAAATGTTAAGAATTGACACTAACTCTTCTTCATTTTCACCTTGTTCAGATTCTGAACTTGGTCACTAAGTATGCCTACAGGCACTGAACCAATGTCACTCCTTGTGTTATCCTCATACCAGTTTTCAAGTATCTCATCAAAATCTGAATCTAAGACAAGACAAAAGGCCGGGACACGAATCCTTTGTGTTCCTTCCTGGGTCTAGTCACTCAGGCCGCTCGCAACAAACACATCAATAAATAACGCCACGGACATATCTGACAGACTGGTCTTAGCAACGTGTTTTGGGGGTAGAGAGGGAAAGTACACAAAATGGCGACCGTCAACACCGATAGAAATATTAGAAATCAAATACACAAATTACTCTGGCGGTCTGTGTGAGCGGACCCAGGACATTGAGGGTTAAATTCATAGGTGTTTTCTTTATTATTATTAATTTTTTGAGGTAGTTAACATTAAACAATTAATGTTATGCTTGGTTCTTGCTTTTTTTAAATCTTTCTGTTCATTCTAAATTCAAATATTTTTTTTAGGACATCTACCAATATGAAGGAGGTATAGTAGTCCTGGGAGGTGATGGAATCTTGTATGAAGTAATTAATGGATTGTTGGAAAGACCAGATTGGGAAATGGCTCTAGAAAAAATCAAACTTGGTGTGATTCCTTGTGGATCAGGAAATGGATTGGCTAAAGCTATTAGCGCTGCATATAAGTATGAAAATTATTAAACTTCTTATTTTTATTTATGTCAATAAAATTGTACTTTCAATTAGTAAAATTTATAAATTTACTGGTTTGTTTTGAAAACAGACCATTTTTGTTTAATTATTTAATGTTTTATTTCTTATTGTCAAATAGAGTTTTACACCATAAAATTTGACAAAATTATTTTTAACTTCTCAGTAAAGTTTACATATATACCAATTATTTACAAGGAACTTGTATAGGCTGCTGTTTAGGAATAAACTATTTTACTTAAAAATAGGATTATTTTTTGTTTAAGAAACTAAACAAAGTATAATATGTTTTTTTTTCCAGTGAACCTCATGATAATAATCCCGTTTTGGTTTCTACGCTCAATGTTGTGCGAGGATTCAGTACACCCATGGACCTAGTACGGGTTCAGACTAACTCACAGGTAATATAATTATTAAGTTTGGTTTATAGTTTATTCGGTACTTATGTATTATATGGAGGCCACTAATATAGGTACGTAGTGATGTTGCGTAAAATTACAACCAAATATATTCTGTCTGGATACTTCATAGGTAAATAAATTAACTTGAACCATCATGCAAATTAACTGCGGAAAACATGCTAAAGTTAGGTTATGTTAGGTTTATTTATTCACATTTTGGTTTAGGGGACTAAGTTTTTGGGCATGCAGTAGTAACAGCACACTACACTACGTTTAAACAAAAATATACCTATAAAGCATCCAGATAGGATAGATTTTGTTGTAATTTTATACAACATTACTATATACCTGTATTAAAATATATCTATGAGGTATCCAGTCAGGATATATTTGGTTGTAATTTTATAGTACCGTTTGTTCAGATAGGTCTACTAATTTGTTCAGATCTATTAGTTGCCATATCTATACTATATGAACAAATTTTAGTGTATTCTAGGATAGTAAATCTACTCACTTCCACCAGGCCTCATCTCCACTCTCACTACAAAAGCAGCTTCTTATTTCTAATTGTATCTTTATTTTTTGTATCGTTCCTTATCTATATCTCGACATTAGGATGTAGAGCACCTCTACAGTGGATAGAGAATTATTTTTGCCACAGGCCATGATTTTGCAAATGGTATACAATTTTTCTCCATATCAAAGATGAAGGATTAAGGTTCAGGAAGGGATGAATGAACCTTAACCGTACCTATGACTTGCTTTTCTTTTTTTGCTTTAATATACACACAAATCCTTGGTAGTTAAAAATTAAAGATACAGTAGAGTCTCGGAAACCCGAGTCCCAATTTTCCGAACTTCCATTAAATTGAAACATTCTCTATTTGAGCCTATTTTATCTATTTGAAAGAAAATGAATGTTTCCATCCATGAAATGTTTATAGCCGTAAAGAAAATGACTGAGTGTTCAAGAAATATTTATATTTATATCAATGTGTCATGCAAAGGAAATGAGTCAGGCTTCCAAGAACTGTTTATATAAATCCAGTATTTTTCTTCCTCCCCATTCTGTTATATCATTCAGTTCACTAGTGTTCTACAGATTGGAGAATTACCCCAACTTTATAAGTTGTGTATGAATGCCCTTATCAGTTATGTTTAGATGACTGACAGAAGGTCGATGGGCCATAAATATCTTTCTTTATTTACGCTGTAAGTTTCGACAGTTGACAAATATCCCTTAGAAAGCACAAATTTCTAGTCTTGTGTGTGACAAATCAGAAAATAAACTCTCTTGAAGCAAACAAATCAATCAAACAATGACAACACTCTTGATTAGCTAGACTGGTCTTTATTCCTGCTATTAATAAATCCTGATCAAGCTGC
This sequence comes from Prosapia bicincta, assembly GCA_036971475.1. NCBI lineage: Eukaryota > Metazoa > Arthropoda > Insecta > Hemiptera > Cercopidae > Prosapia > Prosapia bicincta. The sequence continues at coordinate 393,900,745 of JBAIZL010000001.1, forward strand.
CACCACATTGATCTGGATATGAGGGGTTTTACTGTGTTAGAGTTCATTAGAAGTCTTATTTTTCCTAATGCACAGGAACTTATTTCCATGTAATCCGAGGGGGTCATGGTCCCATTCACCGTGAATTATCGAGATGCTACTGTATATGGATGGATCTTCTGATTGAATCAGTTCACAGATATCTTTAATCGGTTGAATTTGTATAATATAACAAAGCAACACCGTCTATACTTTCAAGCAATTGTAAAAACTATATTAGTTGCATTGCTATTTAATGACTACTGCGATGTTGTCACATTCAAATTTGTCTTGAAACTTTATTTTTAAAAAAATTATATTCCTAAATTTAAACATACACTTTAAAAACAATTTTCATAACACTGTTACAAAACATTAACTGGTTTCTATATTTTAAAAATTCTATAATTCTGAAAAGTATTAGACACAAATTTATAATAATAAATAAGTATACAAATTCATTTTTTCAGGTGATTTATTCTTTTCTCTCAATAGGATGGGGCTTCTTATCTGATGTAGATATTGAAAGTGAGAAACTTAGAGCAATTGGTAGTCCAAGATTTACACTTTACAGTGTGGCAAGGCTTATTGGTAAGTTATGGAATGCATTTTATTGAGTTGTCTTCTTTTAAGGTATCAGAAATATTACCTGTGGGACAAGTATTGTTTTTTATTAATTCTCTAGCATTTGGTAAATGCTAATTTTAATTACACATTGCTATAGTATTGCTAATTGCTAATTACCTGGTAACAGTTTTTAATTTTAAGTATTATATGTCTGCTCTTTTATTACTATTAACAGGATGTATCACTAAAATATTAAGTAAATTCAGTTTTAAAATACTTTTTACCAAATATATGGTAAAACAAAAAGTTCTATCCTTTTTCCAAACCCTAGCAAACTAGTGAATACTGTCAAATTCTTAAATTGTCAACACTACATTTTTCAAGTTGGTTTATCACTGGGAAATTGTTTGTTAATGTTTCAAATACTTCAAAATTTCAGTCTTTTATGGTCAAAATGTCAATGAGTGGTCTGGTGATTTAAATCATCTGGAGTGTACTAAAAAGTTATAAAAAGTGAAGAAAATTCATGTGTTTTGGTAGGACAGAGGGCTTATGAACTTGCAGTATTATCCACGTTTCGTAGAGCTCACTCCAAAGTATTTTAGCTGAAGATTTCCAAATGAGACAAAGTGCAGCTAAATTCCCTCATTTTTTGTTGACTCCTGGTAAAATAGTAGCTCAGGAAATTGTTTGTCATGACCTGTTGGAACATTTGGAAGTCGACAGACAATATCCTACAAAAATTATCAACAGAGATTAATGTGGTGTGATGGGCATATGACCTAAAGACATAGCTACAGATGAACATAACAAACTCTTATCATCCAAAAACATCATAGCGCTAACATTTTTATTAACCTTTTAAAGTATAATTTTCCTGGCATCTAGATATATAACCCATGATAGTCACTTGATGAGAAAACAGACATATATATTTAGAAGGTCAAACTTAATGCAGAGATTTGAACTTTGGTAAGTATTAGTTGCAAAGTTTATTTGGCAGGTGATTGATTAATATGTACCTAATTATAACCTTTAAGGTTATAGTTACCGTAACATGTCAATAATATGCTATTTAATAATTTTTTTTAATGTATTCTGTGATCTAATTTTAACTTTGATAAATGTGTAATCAGAAGAAAAAAATTTTTATATAGACAAACAATATGTTAGTAGTTTCATTAACAGTGTAAATCTTTATTCATGAATAAAAAGATGCAATGAGCAGTATCAACCATTGTTTTTGCAATCTCATATTGATTCACTGATTTAAAAAAGACAGAAAATAAGACTGCTAAAAATTGTTTAGTAAGTATTGGTACAATTTGTTCTCTAATTCAAAACAAATGGATAAATATCATAAGACAGGTCCAAATTGGTTTCCCAAAGTGCATACTGTTTGTTTTTTATACAAAATTTTAACATTTTGCATTTTTGCCAAACTCAGAAATTATTTCAGTAGTGAAGGTGACAGGTTTCGTACAGGATTTTAATCTCTAGGTAAAATTTTAGTAAATCATTTAGACTTGTTGTCCAAGAGTCAAAGCAGTAGAGACACCTGAATTGCCTGCTTATAAGAAATCATAGCATAGAGATCATAACTTTTGGAGAACCTATGGTCCAATTTTCTATGATATTTTGGAGGAGCAATGCACTTTCAACGATACAGGCATGAATGAGAACATAGGCATGTGTTCCTGAAAAGAAAACTTCAGAAGTGGTAGAGGAAAATTTCTGCAAAACACTTCTCAAAATCATACAGCACAATTGACACTGAAAATTAGACAAAGCAGGTTAGGAGTTCCTACCTCATCCTCTGCACAGCCCTGATCTTACTACTAACAGATCATTTTTAGCAAAGAAATTGTCAGTAAACAAAAGGTAAAGTTTAGTTAACATGAGAAATTCTGTAAGTAAAAAAAATATATCCGCTAATAACACAAATATTACTATAATTTAAAAAATTAGAGACTAAATAAAGACAAATTTAGAAAAAAGAAACAGTGTAATTATCTTTCAACATTATGTTGTTCCCAGGGGCTATAACATGGCAGGCACATATTGCTAATCAAAGGGTTAAAGATTGGTATTGACAAACTATTTTAGCAAAAGAAACAGTGTAATTATCTCAACATTATGTTGCTCCCAGGGGCTATAACAGGGCAGGCACATATTGCTAATAAAAGGGTTAAAGATTGGTATTGACAAACTATTTTAGCAAAAGAAACAGTGTAATTATCTCAACATTATGTTGCTCCCAGGGCAGGCACATATTGCTAATCAAAGGGTTAAAGATTGGTATTGACAAACTATTTTAGCAAAAGAAACAGTGTAATTATCTCAACATTATGTTGCTCCCAGGGCAGGCACATATTGCTAATCAAAGGGTTAAAGATTGGTATTGACAAACTATTTTAGCAAAAGAAACAGTGTAATTATCTCAACATTATGTTGCTCCCAGGGCAGGCACATATTGCTAATCAAAGGGTTAAAGATTGGTATTGACAAACTATTTTAACAAAAGAACCAGGAGGGGATTGGAGAGATTTCAAATATTATTATATTTTAAATATGTATAAACATTGTCGTACAAGTCAAACATTCAATAGTTCCTAGATGACATTGGTTTGGTTAAATTCAAAAGACTGCTAGTAGGATTTAAATATATTAATTTATTTTTCACTGTACTTTTCTCTGATGATTAATTTTTTTTTAATTTTGGTATTCAGTTGCTGTATTTTGAATTTCTGTTTTTGGTACTATTTATACAATAAAATCAACATAAAACACAGCTTTTTTTCAAATTTCTTATTTTTTTATAATGTCAGCATCCTAACAACAGAATTAATCTCTAGATTACCCATAAACACCTATTTTTTATTTAGTTAATTAGAGCTTAGCTAGTGAGAACTATTCACAATGGTAAAAACCAAATTAGTCAACTCAAAATCTCACCACACATTAGTTTTTAATAAAAACAAACACACTAGTTCATAACACAGACCAGTTTTGGCGGCGATGTCACCTTCCTCAGTGCTTGGTTACTACCTAATATAGTTATTTTTTACATTTCAAAAAATATATAGGTAATCTTATTCCAATAATGAATCATATGGTTTTTTTAAAATTTTTGCATACGGTTCTTATAATTCTGGTAACATATGGTTCTGTTTTGTTCATTATTAAATCTTTAAATTTTCAAATCATTCTATAATCCATTTCATTTTTAGGTTTACGGACATATCAAGGGCGGTTGTCTTTTCTTCGAATTTCTGAAGAAAAACTAGCAGCGGCCAAGGAAAACACTTGTAATCTTATGAAGCGAAGTGTTAGCGATTCCAATGAACTGTCATTTCCCTTACAGCACAGTTTTAGCTCAGGAGATTCTTTAGATTTAGAGACTGATGTAAGTTAATGTAACTATGGCACCATTTTTAACACAGTAGGACTTGGTTATAACAGCCTAGATTTTTAAGTCAACTTGGAGTTAACACGTTTGCTATCGTAATGTTATCAAAATAACTATTGGTATAGACCAGTCGACTCACATATGAGTCATACGGTCTCTTGCTGGACTGATGTCCCACACATGCGCCACTCGGGGTAGTCGAAATGTACTTACGGATCATATTTGGGACACTGTTTGAGTGTTACTTTTATTACTCTGACAAATCAGTGGTTCATTTTAATGGCTTGATATATTCATATCTGTCCATCTATAGACATGTCTGGCGGTAATGTAGGACATTTGGTCTCTCAGTTATTCAAGGCCAATCACGTCAAAATACAGTTGACATCCTTGTTTATTTCTTCGTGCCACTGTGGACGTTTTTGTTCTGAATGATCACGTTTTACTAAGTTTACTCTAAATGACATTTACCACAAAAGATGTAAAATTGTCACAAATGATAGATGTGTTTTTAAATACTCTGTGCTGTGGATGGAACTCATTTATACATATTTTGTTTCTATTACAATAATATTTATACTGTCTGTATTTTTTTGAAATATAAGCAATCTGTCTAGCATGACTACCCAAGACGAGTTAATTTGGTGTTTGATGATATAAGCCTTTGTAGTGGCTCTTACGTGGGATGCTCGGTCTACAATAGGATTTTCGTGCTATAGACGGACCGGCTCATATATGCACCCTCCCAAAAAACACTAAAACAGCAAAAACTAACATATACATTCAACAAACATACTTCAAGAGTTTTTTATGTAATATAATAACTTATTAGAACAACATTCCACTTTTTGTCTGTAACAAAGGTCGGACACACATTAACGGGGTCTGTGTGAAAAAATTGAATTTTCACTTCTTGTTTGTCGAGAGAAACCACCTGTCGGTAGCGAACGTGTTAAACTAATTTTTGTACTTGTATAAAAACTTTGTCTTAAAACCGTCAAAAACTTTGTTGTACCTTCAAACTTTTCTACATAACTTACTTAAATTTTACTGATTTTCAATGTGTTGTATTTGTGTTAAATACAATTTTGTAAATCGTTTTGCCAAAAATATTATGCATACCCTGCACTGACTATGTCAAACTAAAATTTTGATTTGATTGTTCTCAAGGACACAGAAAGCCTTAGAAGAGACAGTTTCTATTCGGTGATGTCAAGAAGAAGTACTTACCATTCTACCACAGGATCTAGTTATCAGAGCCTTGTTGAGGATAAGAAACCTGAAGTGAAGATGTATGGACCTCCATCCACATTGCCAGAGCTCTCACAGCCTGTACCGCAGAAGTGGCAAGTCTACCAAGGTACTGATAATCTTTCCTGGACATAATTGAAACACTTTCTTCATCGTTATATTTTTAATTGAATAACACAACAAGTTCTTGCTTATTCTGATAATCTGATTTATATTGAAGATGATTTTTATGATAGTTGTTCTAAATATAATATCAGAACTTGAAAGCAATAAAATATTTATTAAATTTGACTTAAAGCTGATAACATAAATGACTGCAGTGATTAACATCTATGATGAGAAGTTAAATAAACTTTTCGTTCAGAGAACGAAACTTTGCTCTAATTAAATAAACTTTTTGAGTCCATATTCAACCGGTTTATAATTATTCAATACTTATTTTAAGTGCTCAAATAAACATGAAGAAAGTTGTTCCCATGGGGCTCAGATTTGAAGGAAGCATATGCACTATTGCATAATACTTAGAACAATCTAAGACAGGCGCGTATCCAAGGCGCGTATGGGGCGATCGCACCCCCAACCCTCAAGAACTTTGGGTTAAAAATCGACAATATATTATTAAATTAGGACTTTCTATTAAATTAGACTTTTACTTAAGTTAATTCGTCTTTTATTGTAAATAAAAAATAAAATTTTAATTTTTAATTTGAAAATGTGACGCGTGCCCTCGGCATACCCTCGTAAACGTCTAAACGTTTTAACAACAGATATCGCTAGTGAAGCTTAGTCTCGAACATATGATTTTCAATTCTTAATTTTGCAAGCTTAATATTCGCAGTTGACTCCAGAATTGTTCGTGTTGGAAGAATAACTACTTATATTAATTAATAAACCATTTTTATAATAATAGCTTATTATGAAATTAATAATATTCTCTAGCCATAAGTGTTATCGAAACTGGAATAATTATTTATTAAAAAGTCTAATTTGCTACGAATCTTTATCACGCTACCGATTTCTAACGCAAGCGTAGAAAGAACTTTTTCTGTTCTATGTTTTTACATACACACACACACACATATATATATATATATTCTTGATATTTAACATTATCCATTGTTTTTCCGTTGCACTGACTTTATGAAGTTAATATATTACTATGTGAGTAATTTTATCCACCATTAAGTGCAATAATTTTTAATTAAAATTATTGCACTTAATGGTGGATAAAATTACTCACATAGTAATATATTAACTTCATATATATATATATATATATATATATATATATATATAATGCATCGATCGCCCCCCCCCAAAGCAAGTCGCTGGATATGCGCCTGTAAGAAAGCGTCCCATCCTATAGCAACAGTTTAATGACACTGGCGAATTGTAGAAGCCACTGACACATTTCAAATGGCTACATTGTTTACACAATCACTCTGTGGCTCCATGTGGTTTGGATCTTTAGTGCACATATAACAGTTTCAATCTATGATTTATTGTTTCACTTTAGTTGATTATTTTTGTATCCCAAGTGTATTCTGTGAAATGGCAAGTATGAGGAAACATGTTGTCTTATATCAAGTCAAATAACTTTAACTGATATTTAGTTACTTAGAGCTTAGCTATTGAGAACTATTCACAAGGGTAAAAGTCAAAGTAGTGGACTCAAAATCTCACAAAAATTAGTCTTTAATAAACACACAAAACAAACAAGTTTCAGCGACGAAGTCGCCTTCCTCAGTGCTTGGCTACTAAGTACTGCAGTAGTAGCCAAGCACTGAGGAAGGCGACTTCGTCGCTGAAACTAGTTTGTTTTGTATGTTTATTAAAGACTAATTTTTGTGAGATTATGAGTCCACTACTTTGACTTTTACCTCTTTTAACTGATATGTTTGAGAAGTGAGCTCAACTTTACCTGTTAATATTAATTTTATAATATTAGATTGTCTTTTTAACCTGAGTTAGTTGTACTGTCCCAATTGATTCAGATCATTAAATTACTACTGAAGTTTACTTGAAAAAGTTACAAGAATAGATTGTTGCAGGTGATTTTGTCATGGTTCATGCAACATACCAATCCCATATTGCTTCGGATTGTATGATTGCTCCTTACTCCAAGCTGGCCGATGGGATTATCTGGCTATCAGTTATCAAAGCTGGCATTTCTAGAACACACTTATTACAGGTATGTTAATCATGATATATTTAATATGTGCCTTACCATATAAACTCTAATTGTATGATCTACTGTTATGCAATTTATTTTCACAGTTTACTTTTATTATATTAAAGTTGGTTACTTAAAATTCCTAATACACTCATATTCACTTCAATCAGGGATTGTTACATATATATATATATATATATATATATATATATATATATATATATATATATATATAGATTTTTTGGACTAGGAGACTGACAGACTTATCTTGGTAAGAGTCCACACTGTAGTCTTGAAATAGAAACACATAAAAGCACTTAAACAATGATATATTTCAACCACACAGTGGTCTTTGTCAATCGAAGAGAAAACACAAAAAGAAATATGAGAGAATGAAATATATACAAGTTGTAATCACAGATTGTGTAGAGTAGAAATCAGATGTCACAGATGCACAGATTAAAGATATATATATATATTGTTTCCATGAGCATATGACTGATTATAGTTTATATAAGTCTGTCAGGGGAAAAGAGATAAGGCTATTAGGCAAAAAAAAAAAAAAAAAAAAAAAAAAAAAAAAAAAAAAAAAAAAAATGAATGGGTTTATCTGATGTTGAGGTTAGGGGATTCTCTGGATTTGGTATACCACTGGTATGATAGTTCCCACCTTCTCAGTTCTGAGGGATTGCAATCAGGGGGGAGTGATTTAATTATTTTTGTGGTATAGCAGTCATCAAAAGTTGTGATGTTGTGACTCGCAGCATGTTGAGCTGTTGGTCTATCCATATTCATAATTTTAACATCATGTCTGTGGCCATATTCATAATTTTAACATCATGTCTGTGGCCATTCATTCTGATATTCAAACCATCCGTGGTCAGGCCTATGTACTGTGCTGAGCAAAGTTTACATTGACAAAGACCACTGTGTGGTTGAAATATATCATTGTTTAAGTGCTTTTATGTGTTTCTATTTCAAGACTACAGTGTGGACTCTTACCAAGGTAAGTCTGTCAGTCTCCTAGTCCAAAAAATCTAAATAATCTTTACCAACCAAAACTAACCTAAATATATATATATATATATATATATATATATATATATATATATATATATATATATATATATATATTTGAGTACATTTTTTGCCTTTCCTAAAATTGCAATATTTTCCTTTGTTGATACATTTCGGAATGACTCCATTTAAAAATTTATGTTTTGAAAATGGAGTCATTCCGAAACGTGTCAACAAAGAAAAATATTGTAATGTTAGGAAAGGCAGAAGAATGTTAAAATTATTAATATACTCATCTTCATTTCTGTTAGGAATATTTCTATATATTTGAGTACAGTTTTCTGCTATTCCTAACATTTCAATATTCTCTTCTGTTTTGTGGGACAGTATTGAAACGTTAGGAATGGCAGAAAACTGTACTCAAACATGGAGAAAAATGTACTTGAATATATGTAGTTACCTCAACTATTTCTAATCTCATTGTTATTTTTGGGGATTTTATTTTCCTTTGGCAACATTTCGGTTGACAACTTATCAGTTGATATTGACCTTTAATGCCATTTAATTATGAATTTGCTATTCACATACATGTTTGTGCCATTAAGATAATGAAAGCCTCATTCTAAAAGTTTAAAATTCTCAGTTCTTTTAACCCTTAGCACGCGGGACATATAAAAGTCAAGTAACAGATTACATGCTATTAAATAAAAAAAAAACTTGTTTGCGAAATGTTCAACGTTCTATTTAATTCTGAGTCCCTAAAGATGTATTTAAACAAAAAAAATTATAAACTAGTTATTTTTATATTTTTTTATATTTTTACACTAGGTAATTCAAGATATCAATAAATCCATTTAAAATAAAATTAAAGTAACTAAAATTATTATTCACCAAATCATAAAGAATAAATTATTCTTACAGTACAAATAAAGGTCACTCACGTAAACAGTTAACAACTATAGCAATCACAATGCCAACATAAAATACGACAGTTGGCAGACTGTCCTGCCGAGAATTCCTGTCATATGCGCACGCATTGACCACGTAATGGCGCCTGGTGGCTAAAACAACAGAATGTGGATCGGTAGCACGTGACCAAGAACAATAAACATAGCAGAGGAGTTTATTTACACCAAACAAACATTGTCACACATTGTAATGGACTTTAAACAAACAACTAGGACTTCCATAAACAAAATATTGTAAATACGTGATTTCTCGTAATACGCGCTAGCAGAGATTTCAGCCTTACTAGAATCACGTTATACGCGTGCAAAGGGTTGAGATTTAAGAAGATACAAAAGCCAGTCACATTATACACTATAAATGCACATATGTGGTACATTTTAACTTTGTATTTAATAACTTACATTCAACTACAATAATAATTTTTATACACAGGGTGTCTAGCGACAGGGAAAACCTGGAAAAGTCAGGGAATTTTAAGATTCTGGAAAATTCAAGGAAAAGTCAGGGAAAATTTTTAAAAATCGGGAAAATATTTATTTTGATTAGAAACAAAACTAGTGGCCATTGCTCTCGAATATTTGGTATTGTAAGCCAGCGGGCTGGTTTAGGGGCAGGGCAGTCAGGAAATAACACTTCTTTATTTAGATGCCCATTATTTATTTGATAAGCCCGTTGCTATGACTTCAGGACTTATGTCAATAAATAATAAATGTGTCGAGTCGGTACAGCTGGGAAGTTTTAGCCTGGACCGTGGCCTTGGGGTGCGCAGTGGTTCTGTTATCATATGGACGGGAGGGGATAACAGATAACTCAGTCTGTTTCTGACCACACAAAACGCTGTGTAAACATTTGTAGCCAGCTATTTGTCTAGACTCATGATAGTATGTGTTTTATTTGGCGGTGATTATTTTTACACTGTTTATTTCAACAGGTTCCAGTTTTCATTGCCGTAGCGGGCAATCGCGTCATGCAGATGTCGTCAATACCTCCCCTCCTTCCTTAGGATAAATATAAACTAAAAGATGAAGTGACCGAAGCAGAGATTATATGGTGCGTGAATTTAGTAATGCAACACTTCTTTACGCAATGCAGAAAATAGTGTGTGCCTCTTTCCAAGGATGTTCCCTGATAGCACCGGTGCACAGAACATGAGATTGCGGAAAGATAAAATTTCCTATAGTGTTGTATTCAGTTTATCAAATTATATTAAAGACCTGTTACTGACATCATTAAATTCAAATTCTAACTATGTAATTGGCTTTGATGAAAGTTTAAACAAAATATCACAAAGAGCCCAAATGGATTTGAGTGTTAGGTATTGGGATGCAGAGACGGATGAAGTGAAAGCTTGATATTTTGATTCTGTGTTCCTTACAGACACAAAAGCAAAAGAGTTACTCAATTCGTTCTTAAAAGGTGTTCAAAGTCTGGATTTATCCAAGATCCTTCAGATATCAATGGATGGGCCCAAATGTAAACTGGGCTTTCTATAGACATCTAAAAGAGGAAAAGTCAGGGAAAACTCAGGGAATTTCTTCAAGCTATTTTACTAGACACCCTGATACAGTATTTTTTAATATTTCAGAATTCCTATTTGTACTTTTTTGTTGTTAAATATGTTTATACCATATTGACTGCCGCACCCGGGAAATGCAACATTTGTCAGGGGCTGATATTACTTATTAAAAAACAGATTTACCTTCATAAGTGAAAAATATAATATTCTAAAACAGTTTGAAGACTGTAAATTATTTGTTACACAGTGCTCTGCAAATGCACGTTGTTCTTAAAGCAATGCTTGCAACCGAATGATATAGCAACTTTTTTGGGGCAAAAGTGCGGGATGTCCCCCACGTCGTTGGGCTAAATGTGAGCGTGGAATGTCCCATATGTACCATCTTTCTGTCGTCTGCAAGTACTGCATTTCCCGCATGTTGCACTGAATGTGTTAACACGTTCATTTCCAAGCTGGAAATTGGAATTTTGTGTGGTGGCCGCTATAATAATTCACTTAGTATTTGGATAGCAACGGCCACACGATATCGCGTGATTGGCAATGAACGTGTTAAATGATACTTATAATGTAACCTGATTCATCTTTATAAAAATACTACACATTCGATGTAATTGAATTTTGTTATTCTAGTTCCTGCTAGGTCTCTCTTCTGGCACTCATATTTCTGTACCTCAAACAGAACAAATAGCAGTCAGCGCTTTTAGACTAGAACCACAGTGCGAAGGAAGTATAATCACCGTAGATGGAGAGATGATAGAACATGGACCTTTTCAGGCTGAAGTTATGCCAGGCCTAGCTAATATTATAGCACATACTACTTGAAGCAAGCCATTCATGATTCTAGTCAATGATTGCTCGAGATAACTTTCCCTCTTTAATTCACTTCTAGTCTAAAAGAAGCATTCCATTCTTGTAAATTTTTGTATGTTATGTGTACAATGTATTTGAAATTTACTTAGAGTTGCTAAGTTATTACAGGGCATTTAAAACATGTTAAGTGTATCTATTAGAATCTTGTTAATAGAAGTTGTATATTAACTGGTTACAAGATTTTGTTAACAGAAGTTGTATATTGTAAATGTAAATTTTATATTTGTTTAGAAAGTTTTATGTTAGTGTAATATAAACAACAAAACAAACTTTCATATATTTTAATAATATGCTAAAAGTTCATAGTATTATTGCTTTTTCTAATTGTAACTGAAAAATGCAATGTATTATTGTTAAAAAAAAAACTACTATTTTTAAGTAATAAACAATCATTTAAATAAGAATAACAATCATAAACTAAATTAGTTGAATCTTAATCATTGTTTTATAGATACGGTCTGCATTTAGATTAAACTTTATTCTATACGGATATATTAGGCATAGTACAAAATGTTTGCAAGTTTTGTAATTTTTTATACTAATGCATGTAAGTTTATTGAATTGTTATGAATTTTTAAACAAATTATTTTAGAATAATAATTTCAGAAGTACGTCATATGCTATACAGTTATTTATTCCTATACTTGGTAGCTGTTGATTTCCTAAAATTATCTTATAAGTTAGTCAATGTTTAATAGTTGTATAGAAAAACTATTTATAATATATACATCTTATTTTTTAAAAAAATTTATCTTTGTTAGGCCTTTTATAAAAAAAAGTTACTGAAGTATCATACCTTTCTATGGATGTTCTTGTATATAAGTAGCCTCAGATATTTGTTTTTCATTTTAAAAAATATATTTGTTGGTAAAAGTAAGAAATTAAAAAAAGAACTACAGTGAGGACCCCAATGTCACGCCAAGGTCAAATAGGCCTTTTTATGTCAGAGGTTAAATGTTTAAGATAAAATTATTTGAAATTAATTTGACTTATTGGTATATTATAGCATAAGGAGTTTTTGATACTGGCAGCAAAGTATGTTGGGAAACATCTTCAAAAAATCACCTAGCAACACTGTTTTCTTATATTCACTTATCACTTCATTTTAATGTCCTTGAACAAGAATCTTACTTGGAATATTTGCAAGTTGACTTTCAAGAACTATTAATTACATACTCTCATTTTCAAGCTTATTTAGAAGATGGAGGGTTTCTTGTAGTCGGCAGTTGTGTAAGAATTTCGTTATCATAGCAAATAACGGCAATATTTTATTTTAGGTTTCACTGCATTGTGGTTTAGTGTTGGTTTGTTTTTGTGTTAACTTTGTGTGTTAAGTTAAATAATTTGTCATTTTTTATTTTATTTGTACTTGTTCATTTATTATATATATTTTTTGTTTAAAAATTTTAAACAAGTACAGATAAAATGAAAAAAATCATAAATTAATAAACTTATTAGACAAAATTAACCCAAAGACAGACCTAAACTAACCCACAATACAGTGAAACCGAATATAGAACAGTACCATTATACTAAGGCCTAAAAATGACAATCTGAGAACAACTGGAAATTTATAATCACAAAAATAATGTAATAAACGAACAAGTACAAATAATAATTATTAATCAAAACATTATAAATTATTTAACTTAATAAACATAATTAACCCCAAGACAGACCAAAACTAACCCACAGTGCAGTGAATCCAGAAATAGAACAATATTGTTATGCCATGTGACAACGGAATTCTCACACAACTGCCTACTACCAGAAAGAAATCCGTCTTTTAAATAAGATTAAAAATAAGAACATGTAATTAATAGTTCTCGAAAGTCTACTCGCAAATATACCAACGATTCTAAGATTCTTGTTTAGTACAATAAAGTGAAGTGATATATTTATAATGAATCAGGGCGTAAATTGTATGCACAACTGTTGGTGTGGTAGTTTAACAGATGTGTCAGCTGTATGGGTAAGAGAGTGCAAGGTCAGGCATAAACTTTATGTTTATTGGCTATTTTCACAGTTTTAAAATGTTTTCTAAAATATACTGGTATGTCTTTGGAGTGAAGTACACTAGTAGGACAAAATTAATTGATAACAATTGATTTAAAGCTTTACTACCAACAAAATAATCTCCAATTTTCTGTAGGGGTGCCGCCTAAAAATATTTTCACTTCAAGGTCGTCATGGGTTGAAAAAGTTTTGGGAACCTTTGTTCTACATTATATAGTGTTCATTTTTATTTTCAAGATTAAATTTTACAAGACAAATTTTAAAGTAACGATCAAGCTGATGGTGGAATAGAACATTTTTCTTGTTAAGAAAAATCCCACAAAACAAATGTTAAAAAATCTTCTAAAGTAAAAAAATCATAGCTATGCACGATCAGTAGTGTATGATGATCTCTCTTAGTTTCTGAGAAGACAAAAATATGCAAAAAGAAACTAATAAAAAAAATTTAATTCCACAATTTTACAACTTTCTATTCCTGTATATTCTCTACTAATACATTATTTTAAATAACAATTTTTAAACATCTTCTGAAACTGGCAGTTGAGGAACAATCATATTTCATGTAGACCAAGCATTGCTTCCCTGAAGTAGACCTATCTCCTCTTTGACAGAATCTTACCAAGATATTTATACACCATATCGTATCTTTTCATACTTTCTTTAAACTCAGTTTTCTCAGTTTTCCCAATAACATTTTCATAATAGGTTTAGAGTTTTATATAACAAATCCTTCTTTATTAAACACATTAAAAGAGAAGTCCCTTGGAAAACTCTTTTGCAAAAACCAGCATTTTCAATAATGGTGTGGAGCATTTATATAGAAACACTAGAAAAAGTGTCCTAACTGAAAACTTTAATTAAAAAGATAATTTGTCAAACAATCAAATGTCTTATTTTTTTTTTATTTTATACAAATATAACTTTCCTAAATTGAAGACATTTTACCTTTCAGTATTCAAGTTATAAAGCTTATTTTTTATAACAGTAGAGTTACAAAATTGCTAATAGGATTTTTTAGATTATAATTTTAAAAAATGTCACTAAAATAAAAATCGATTAATTTCAAAGTTAATAGGTAAATTATTTATTGATAAATTTAATTAATGTTAATTAAATAATGACTAATAATTTTTCTATTTGAGTTTATTTTCAACTTAAATATCTGTGCTTGCACACTTCTGAAAGTTAATGTGCAATAATTTATTTATTTGTTAAGTTGTACGTGCAATACCTAATAGTTCTAAACATTTATATTTTGTTTTCTATGAATGAATACATTAGCCTGTTCTATGGAGAGATTAGTGTGTATTTATTTTAAAAACGTGTTTGAATATCCCACACTTTAAAAAAGTTTGTTGCACATTAAAATGTTTTATGGTAGTATAACTAATAATAGATAAATTATCTATTAATAAATTTAATTAATAATAATTGAATAATTACTTGAATAAGTTTTTAATTTCAGTTTATTTTCAACTTGAAACCCTGTGCTTGCACACTTTTGAAAGTTAATTTGCAATAATTTATTAATTTGATAAGTTGATGTACATGCAGTGCAATAACCAATAGTTCTGAACATTTATATGTTGTTTCCTATGAAGGGATACATTAGGCTGTTCTGTAGACAGATAAGTGAGTGTGTGTGTGTGTACATGCTTATGTATTTAAAAAAAGAGTCTTTATTTCCCACACTTTAAAAAAGTGTGCTGAACATGAAAATGTTTTATGATAATATAATTAAAAATTAGGTTTGAAATTTATGTATGTAGTTTATTAAAGCATTAATCAGGATAAGATTAATGTATAACATTTTAGGCATAATTCCTATTTTAAATTAACCCTGCAACTGGCAGTCAAAAATCCTGTAGTGGCACAGCGCCACCGTAGAGGTTTTTTTTAAAAATACGTCAAAAAAAGTTAAATAATTATAGTGATGTATAAAATATCAAATTAATCACAAAAATGCACAGAATAAAACTATCATAAGGAAATATGTGACTCAACATTATATTTCCATGGTTACAGCTCCAGAAAAAAAATTCATATTTTGAAAGCACACATTTTAGTTTTTTACAGTCTATCACTAAGAATCACAAAAGAATACTCACAACTTAACATATACAAAATAAAGCTAAATTTATGTAGAAAAAAAAGGTTCCAGTCATATGTACACTTATTTCTAACGGGTAAAAAGTTATATTCACAAACATATATACAAAACAACGCCAAAAAAACGGTCAGTTTAGTCGGATTCAGAGACTTTCCTTTTTTTTACAGACTTAGTAGGCCTGTAAAAGTCCTTCATTGTTTTGTAACAAATTGGGTGGATGCCTACATTGCATCCAGGGCACCAGTACACACTTTTGACCCACTTTACATCTTTTTTATCTACACAAATTGCACAAACATGGTATTTGCATACGGGTAAGTGCTCCAAGAAATGTTCCCTATTACTACCAGCATCATCCAGGTTGTCTTCAACAAGTAAATATTAGCTTCCAGTATTTTTTGGTAGGCCTACTTACAGACAAATGATAGATGGACTTGTCACTATTGTCTACTCCTCCCATATTGTGATTATATCTGTCAATCATGATGGGTTTCACAGCCTGAAGACCATGTTTGCTTCTTATCATCTTATCCTCAGCATGACAACCGGTACTAATCAAGTAAACTGGTTTATGGCTTTTCTTCTGTTTATATTTGATCAATAAAACTTTGCCTCTGTTAGGCCTATACCAGTAATAAACACTTTTTTCAATTCCTAAATTCACATTCTTTACATTTACAGGCAGATCTTTAGTATTTTTATTGACAGTTCCTGTCAAAAAAGTATTTCTTGAAGCTAGTTCTTGGGCAAGAGGCAGTTTTGTATACCAGTTATCAGTAAAAACATGGTATCCCTTATCAAGGAGTTGACAAGTTTGCAACTCATTGACAACAACTTTTTGTGTAAAAGGATCATCCCCATTATCCAAAACATCTTTCCCACTGTATAGTGAAACATTTAGTATATAACTGGAGTCAATATTACATGTCACAAATTTTTTTATACCGAACCTGCAGTGTTTTTTCTTAGGTAGGTACTGTATAAATTTGCAGCGGTTCTTCATGCCTATCAAACTTTCATCTATCAAAATGTTTTGTTTGGGTATGAAATACTTTTTCATTGCAGCATTCATATGATCAAGAAGAGACCTAACCTTTTGCCAGGGATCGTAGCCCGGTTGACCCCGACGTCTTCCGGTATTTCTTCCACGTCTGAAATGTCACTCCAACTATCAGCATCATCACTATCACATTCTAATAGTTCCCTAATGTCACTTGAAAGTAAGTTGTCCATGATTATATTACAATAAAACAGATCGACATAGCCTTAGTGCACAACAAGCAACAAAGACGGGAGCATATACGTCAAAAACGTAAACATTACGTCAGCTCACAGCTGTCTGTCGGGAGATATTTAGCAAGGCCATAGACGTAAAAATATTCTGGGTGAACATAAAATGAAATTCCACATCCTTTTGAATCTAACTGTGTAATGTACTACGCAAACTGATTATTAGATGCCGAGATAAACATCGATTATAAGCAACTGTTCGGTCGCCGTGTAAGACGGCGATGCCACTCCACGTAAAGCGTCTGTCGCCGTCTCATGCAGCGATTGCCAGTTGTAGGGTTAACAAAATTTATATCTATCAGTACTCTAGTTTATTAATCAGTTAATTAAAGGTATTGGTTTATTTCTGTGAATCTTTCTATATTTATCCATAGTAGTTTTAAAATATAATTCTTGATACTCATAATACAATCATAACATTAGAAGCAATCATTTTAATAAACATTAAAAAACAAATCATTTTTAAAAAATTCCATCAAGGATAAAAATTTTATACAAACTCATATCAAGTGCTTATTAAATAATTCTATTCATGAAAAACATAATTGGCATTTTTTATCTAATCCAATACTATTTTATAATTTTGGATGTACCAAAACAAATATGTTAGAGAAAATTAATATAACACTTTTGTTTCGCCATAAAAGGATTAATAATTTGTAATACATTTAATTAGGAATTGAAATGGTTTAATAAGTCATGTATTAAATCATTTTGGATCATTTTCACAAAGCTTTGCAAAACCATAAAAAAGATTTAAGGACATTTTGTGTATGTTTTTCTTGCTGAGCTTTATGTAAAATTATTAGTAAATTCGATGAGGGTGTGTGCAATACATTTATAAATTGTTTTTTATAAAAAAATGATTTATAAATGTTACTTATTAAATTTTATTTAGCCAAATTGTAGAAGAAATATGAAATAATTTATTGATAATATTATATTTAAAATGGTGTTTTCAATTCCGATAACTGGTAACTATTGTTGGTATGTAAAACAAGTCAAATATGGAAAGATTTCTAGATGTTACTTATTAAATTTTATTCAGCCAAATAATTTTAGAAGTAATGTAAAATAATTTATTGATAATAAATTATCGATTAAGGTAAGGGTGGTTTTAATGAAACTATTTTTGGTAAATAAAACAAGTAAAATATCAACTGTATATGAAATAATATAAATATTCATTTATCTAATTATTATGTTTTAGTAATTTTGTGTAAACATTTTATAACATGTTTAGGTGATGATAATTTGAGAAAACTAAAATAATTGTATTAAGGATTTTTTTAATAACATTATTTGTTAACATTAAATTTAAAACTTAGACAAACTTGCTCAAAGCAAAGACATTAGAGGCATTTATAATAATTAGAAATATTGTATATAAGATGTAGTTATAATGAAATAATCTCTCCCTCTCTCTTGTGATTATGTGTGAGCGTGTGTATTTCTATATGTCTGTTGCAAAGTTCTTATTACCACACCTCAATCTTTTTTCATCCTAAATTGATTATATTTTTATTTAATATCTTTTATATCTTCTTAATCTGTTAATCATATTATTGTGATATGTTGATTAATGCATTTTATTATTTTAAATATTAAAGTAATAATAAATTGTTTTAATTCGATTTTAATTGAAAATATTTAAACTAAGCACTTTTAATAATTACCTTTGTCCCTCTTGTGCTTAAAAACTGCTATTTGGGGACAACCTACCTTTTTCTGGATACTGATGTTAGTAAAAAATACTAAACACATTAGTTGAAATTCTGAATAAACATTTTCCCTTACATTTATTTGTTGCCTCCTCTTTCTCAGCTGTTTTTTATTTGCTTAGTCCTTTTTTTTGACAAATTGATATTGATTAGTTTATATTATTTGACTAAAGTCTGTCTATGAAAGTGGATGATTTTTTTTTGACAAATGTTCCTGTTAAAAATACCAATAAGCAAAGATTTTATTAGCCATATGCAGATAAAAGTTAAATATTTTCATGCACGAAAAGTTACATATGGATGAAACATTTTTTTTCTGGAGAAATTGTGACTGGTTTTTTTTTAAATCGGATCAGATAGCAGATTGAGAAATTTACTTTGGTAATAATTCAGTCTTCATATTACAGAAACAGAAGGAAAGAAATACCCTAAATAACTTGATATATTTTAGTGTCAATCAGAACATGAAGAGTGTTTTGATATTTGACATTTGTTGCTCAAATGTCCAACAATGTTGAACTAATCCAAACA
Organism: Prosapia bicincta; assembly: GCA_036971475.1. Taxonomy (NCBI): domain Eukaryota; kingdom Metazoa; phylum Arthropoda; class Insecta; order Hemiptera; family Cercopidae; genus Prosapia; species Prosapia bicincta. Next base: position 393,920,203 of record JBAIZL010000001.1, read on the forward strand.
ATCTCACGCCTTATTCTCCCTAAATTGAAGAGACAATTAAAACAAATCACCTAATTATAAATTTCAAAAACTCACCATCTTACAATACAGTAAACTCCCGATTGACCGTGGAATAGGGTAGCTCGGCAACGCCGAATAACCGATTTCCCCGGATAATCCGCTATGAACAAAGAATACGCAAAATGATCGATAATCGATTATTATACCATAAGTTACACAAATAGACCCCTGTTAATGCAATTCACAAATAATCTTTAGAGGACAAAATAAATACAGAAAATAATTTAAAATGTCGATGTATTTGACGGATTATAACATTTACATTTATATGTCTAACTATTTACAATACGTACATAAGTATATTTCAAAAGTAAGTATGTATGTAGATATGTAATTTCCTATACACATAATACAAAAAATCTGTCACTTTCGTTTGTCTTTTTTGTGAGCATTGATTTAGCTTTAATGTGAGATCTAACCATTTTGTCGCACAGTGTCTACTTGTGTCACAAAGCCATAAAGATCGATAATGTATATGACAGACATGGATAATGAATATGTCACGTCCTAGACTATTTATAGTCGAGATTAGCTGACATTTGTTTACAATCTTATGATACGCATTAGGTTTTCGGGCGTCTAAGCACTTTGTCATTGTCTATTATATACAGTAGTCTGCTCACCCTTTTATTTCGCTGGCCCGCGTCCAGATGCTTCCCTTTCAATGTAAAAATTAGTACGTACATATCTATTCCCTTCATCTTAACTTCTATTAAGCCTAATATGTATTTACATCGTAATTCACCGTTTGGAAATTTAAACACATGAATCTGATTGGAATAAAAATTGGATATTTGTAAAACAATGGCAGACCCCAGATAATCCGGAAACCGGTTAAACCTCCCACGGATAATCGGGAGTTTACTGTAAATGAAAAAAACATTTAACTAGATAACCCACAGAGCATAAACATACAATCAATTAATAGATATGCTGTAAATAATAATAGATAATATCCCAAAAAGAAGCTATAGAAATAACAACAAAGTTATAGAAAAATAAAATCTTTAGAAAATAACACACGCCCTAGCCACAATCTTAAATTAAAATTACTTATCCATAATAAAATATACAAAGAGAGAAAAAGGCCTATGCAGAAATATAATTATAAGAAATAGACAAAACAAGAACCAAATTATAAAATTACACGACTGAGAAGAACAATAGTTTAGAGTTGAAGATTACATGTCTCTAACAATAATTCAGAAACTTTAAACACAATTTTTAATAACATAATTGAAATCACCGAAATCATCAACATAATCTCTACAATATAATAGGAAATAAAATCATTAAGACTAAACTGTTTGCATTCACCAATAAAACTTGAGTATTCAATATACGCAATACCAACTAAAAAAAAACTGCCCATATAATGCGTTAATATGCCAAATGCTAAAAATTCAGTCTAGTGTATGTAATTTAGGTATTTTTAACCACACCCATCTAGATGTTTTAACATAATTCACTCGCATATATATAATTCACTCACTACTATCAAACAAAATAACTGGTTTTTGAAGAAAATTTGACACCAGTATATTGAAATTTTATACAGAGCACAGTAGCGTAATAATGATAAATAAAATAACAATAACCCTTGCTACAAATATTTAAACACTTTTGATGTACATTTCGCCAACACAGTTAGCATCATCAGAAATCCCAGTATGTTTGTAACCTTCTGATGATGCTAACTGTGTTGGCAAAATGTACATCAAGGGTGTTTAAATATTTGTAGCAAGGGTTATTGTTATTTATTTATCCAGTATATTGAACGAACTAAACATAAAACAGCTTCATTAATTTTATTTTTATTATAATATTACTATTAGAATACTCATCTTCATTTCTGTTTGGAATATTTATTTGCAGTTTTCTGTCATTTAATAAAAGAGAATATTATAACGTTAGGAATGGCAGAAAACTGTACTCAAATATATTCTAATACTATGTAAAAGTAGTGTAGTGAAATTTGTACGGAAATATGTAAATATTTTATTTTCTTGTTTGGCTAATCGAGTTGTACAAGCAGTATAGTAGAAAATTTATTAACATAATATGAAATGTTCCTGGCACCATTTGTTTTTGTTTTTATAAATGCTAAATAGAAATGTGACAATAATATTTTAGTTTGAACATTACTGGAATAATAATGCAGCTCCAATGCTCAGTTACCTATATTCTAATGTTATTAAACCTTTATAAACTTTTTTTAATGTCACAGACAATCCTTATATATTTGTTTGTAGTGTGAAATACAGTCCAGGAAATTTCAATCTAAATTTCGATATAGTCAGGAAATATACTAAAAACATTTACCTGAAACTTTTTTATAGTCCTGAAAATTTCTGTGCCAAATTTTTTTTATAATGTAATACTTTATTTACACTTAAAAATTAAACTTTGTTGATATATATATATATATATTTATATATACATATATAAAATATGTATATAATGTCAATTAATATATACAATAAAAGATATTTTGTTGTATAATGATAATTTCAGAATATGTTTCATTTTGAATTTGTACCTTAACTAACATTTTATTTAATTTGAATTGATGCAAATCGGGGTGATAAAAAAAATGTGTATGATAACTTTTTATGAGAATTTAAGGACTTGATATGTTAGACATAGTATGTGAATTATAGGAAAATTTAATATTTAATCCACAAACGCAAGCATTATATACTTACAAGTATTAATGCTCATATGCTTACTACATAAGCATTTCAAACAGCTTACATTAACTCAATACTTTATATTTCAGTAAATTTTTCTGCCTTTCCTAACATCATTTTCTTCAAGATACAAAGAACACATAAAAAACATACAACCCAAATCAAACTTTTCTATACACATACAAAACACACTACACTCACACACACCAGTATACACACTAATCTAGAAATTCTACACTACATAAAAAAAGCAACAAACTAAACACATCAGAAAACTACAAGATATACAAACACCACAAAAACTATCCACAACACATTCTAAACGACTAAACACACTCACATTCAAGTACTATATTTGAACACATAATTCACAACTACTCGAACTATAATACATGACAAACTCACACCAACACAACATCTGAGCAACAATCTTGTATGTGACTCACAGAATTGAACAATGCATTAACGTAGTGCAAAACTCATCAGCTGAAAAACATCAGTAAGTAGTAGTTTTTTTGCCAAGTGATCCCAAAAGTGTAATTTATAAGAAAAATTACAAGATGTATGACATAAAAACTGCACTCTCCTACATAAAAGAGTAGTAGTTTTTTTGCCAAGTGATCCCAAAAGTGTAATTTATAAGAAAAATTACAAGATGTATGACATAAAAACTCCTCCCACATACTCTCACCACCCAATTACAATTCTCGTTATTTTTTCAACATAATTATTGCTTAAAATACTATTATTCCTCACCATTCCACCCTCTCCGCTCTGCATCATTTGAAATTAAACCTATATTGTAGTTGAAAATTAAACATGTCTCCTAAAATGGCGATCCTTATAAACTAGAATGTATATACTACTTTTAGAAAAATCTACAATTTAAAAAAAGGGAAAATTAAGACATATATAGCTCAAATACAAAATAGAAACACCTAATGTACTATTTTTTATAATAATAACTTCTATCTATAAATGTAGAATAGAATCAAATTGATTTTAAATTTGTTGCCCTGTCCAACTTTTTAATATTTAAAAATAATGTGCTAGTTTTCTCATTACTTGCAATAAAAATAATATTGTCCTTATATTTATTATAGAGATGATTTAAATGTAAACTTATTACATTTCTTCTATGAAATTTACAAATGCTATTGCATATATATATTTTATCCATACATTTCCTACAATTATGTATAGTTTGATTTATAATTAGAATTGTAAAATAACCTTTGTATACTTTTGTTATAAAGTTACTGTAAAATTGCCTTTGTTTATATGCTTTTGTTATAAAATTACCAAGTTTTATTGCAAACCGCGTAATCGGTTTTCATTTGTCCATGATGATTGGCAAAACCTTTACATTTTAACTTAATAAGTTATGATTACACTTAAACACATATTACATTTACATTTCTTTTTCCAAATAAAGTGTGATTAAAAATGTGAAAACATGAGACACCATTCCAATAAAACAAAATAAATTATGAACATTCCAATGAAAGCAAGTTATCCGGAAATGTCTTTTATAGACTTCGGGAAAATGCATAAATTATTTCTTTTTTTAATATTAGTTAATTTTTGACAGCAGCTTTTTATAATTATGTTCACAGATTATCATAAAAATTATCAATATTTGCTACAAGGTCTCATTTTTGTAATTGTTAACATTAATTCACGTTTTTTTAAATGTTAACTGTGTTTAGAAACACTAATAACAAAGATAAATAATAACTTTTTCTCACAATTAATTTTACCTGTTAGCAATAGATATGAAGATAATTTTCTGCTTGGTAATTTATATATAATATGGTTATTATTTACATTGTTGACTTATCCTCCTATCAAAACAAACAAAAACATACACAAAATCACAAATTAAACATTTATTTACTCATACGTGTTTCAATGACAAAGTCATCATCATCAGTGAGTGTTACTACTACAAACTCAAACTTACAACTAGGATAAAAGTAAGGTTACACTTCCATATTTATACAGTAGGTGTTGCCACACCCACTTGTCAAATACAACAGTTATTAACCCTACTTTAAACATGATACATCAAATAGAAAATTGTATACCTAATTCAATAATTACAATAAAACTTTTTAACCATACAACATAATTATGTATAAAAAAATAGATAATTAATATTTCAGTTTATTGTTATTTTAAGATTTTAACCAAAAAGTTACAATAAAATTTTCTTGTGTAACACTAATTACATTAATATAGAATTTTGAATAGGGCCTTACTCGTTATTTACAATATTATTTTTATTCCTATTAATATACAAAGTTTCCTATGTATCCAATTCACTACACTTAACGTTTTTAACAGGGTTACATTGTCTACTTTAAAGCACAAATTAATCATACACTTTAGGTAATATTTTTATCATTAAACCTATTAAAGATGACTAATTTGCCGACATGATTCTGTCCTTGTGCCAGCACCCTCCATCATTATAACTTTTCCTTAAGACACCCTTACAGTTTAGGCCAAGCAGATTCAAATAAAAGATTAGATCCAAAACCACTCATAAAAATGTAAAATCAGAACATAGCTCATTTTAAAAATGTAGCTAACCCGTTACATAGCTAACTAAAAGTATAATTTACGTATTTATTACAAACTTATAACAGTTTTGTAACAAAATTTAAAATTATATAATGTTAAGTGTCTGCAAAAAACTAATATTTTGAGTTGGTTGTTGTAATCATCTTGATTTCACTGAATTAATCATAAGTAATTATATAAAGAACTAAGTGAAAATTAATAACATATTATGCAGCTGCATTTCATTGACAAAGCCTAACCTGCTACTCAGACGTTAAACATTTCAAAATGCGTCAGCGTAGTAAGTTAATAGTTTTCACTTAGTTCTTTAAATAACCACTTATGAAATATTTTGAGCTATTTAGCTTGTTTTAAAATTATTCCATTTGTAGAGGATTTCTCAAGGTTTGCAATTATCATCATTTCATGTAGAGTAAGTACAATTGACTATTTTTTAATTAATGATTTGTTTGAAGAATGTTTAACATGTCTAAAAAACAAATTATAGATGTTATAAGAAAAGAATTCGTTATTATTAATTTGAGCTTAAATAGTGAGAACAACAAGGTTGCAGTCAAAATCTCGCTAAACACCAGTTTATTTAAACAGACATAGGTTTAGCTAATCTTTTAGTACTTACCTTTGGTGAATAGTGTTTGTGTTTATATGTAGCAATCAGTTTCATATATTTCTTTGCTTTGTTTGCAAATAAATATGATTGTAACTAGTTTGTTTTAAGAACTTGAGTTGCTGGTTTCACATCTTTGTAAAAATTTGTTTTTAGAACAATTTTTGAGTTGGACTATTGTTATGGCATTAAAAATATTGGGATTTGTGCATAGATTTGTAACAATATTATGATTAAGAATTTTTAGTCTTTGATTAACTTGTTGGTTTAAAGTAATCTATTTTTATAAAATTATACTTTTATTATCAATTTATAAATTAACTCTTCTGACTTAAGTACACAGCCAGCTTGTTAATGTTTTATCAGCTGATACCTGTTAACTTTTACACTGCAGAATTTTAGCTATTTATTTGGTTTTATTAAAACTTGCAGTTTTATAAAACAAAAACATATATACAATTAAACCGAGTAATGTTGCTTGTTGTAATCCTCTTCAATTTACTAATTAAATTATAAGTAATTATGCGTAACTGAATGAAATTTTGAACTTACTTCCTGATGCATTTTGAACAATTATTTCATTGACAAAGCTGACCCACGTGAAATGATTGTATCGAAGCGTGTCAGTAAGTTCAAAAGTATTCACTCAGTTATGCAATAATGAATTATAATATAATTAGTATACAATTATAGTATAATGTTGAACTAAATTATACCTGGGTAGTTACCCAACTATTTAGCTGAGTAATGTTTAACTAATTAAATCCCTAATCATAACATTCATATATCCATAACAAGTCTAGCAGTTGTGTGGCTGAAGAGGTCCAATTAAAAATTAATGGGAATTTTATTATTTTGTGGGTTGTATCCGTGTATTTGAATAATTTTTCATATTTAAGTTGGTAAACACGTCTTAAACACTTATGTTCAATGGTAGTCATTTTGGATAAATTAGTCTGCCTTCAGTTCTGAACTTGCAAGTGGCAACTTTTCATTTGTTGGCAAAGTTGATCAGTTAATTTGAATTAAATTTTGGAATAAAATGCAATGTTTTAGAAATGTTTAATATTGCTTTCGTTGATTTCACTGTACGTAAAATGAGGATTTACAAGTGGAAGTAAAATAAGGATTTACAAGTGGAACAAAAACTTCCAAGATGGCTGTTAATACTATCATTCTGGACGCCCTAAAACATCATCAATGATGAAAAACAAAAAAATTCAAAGAAATAAGTCACAATCTGAGAAGTTGCTGATCATAAATCTTTTTAGATATGAAATGGATGGTAGTAAAACTTCTGTTGAATTTTGACCAAAATCAGCATTAAATGGAAGTTGCTTGATGAAGTCAATAATGATGCAGCTACTGAAACATATCTAAATAGGTGACAAAACTATGAGTAAATTCTTTTAGTGGAAAATGGCCAAACCAAAAAAATTTCAACAAGACAGTTAAATGTAAAGGAAATGCTCTGTTTCCTTCAATTTTATTGGGATAATATATAGTCCAAACCACGTAACTGTCCACTTGTTCTTGAAAAATCGCAGTAGGCAAGACGGGAGGTAGATGGTCAGTATAAATGCTATCCTACAAACATGATAAGGACTGTTAAAACACTGACTTGTATGTGTAGAATCAGATGCAGAGGCTGTTGATGTATAGAAGATTCTAAATATGTAAAATGTGGTATTACACGAGTAATCTCCCAAGGCCAAGTGCACAATTATGTGGTCTGCACTTATATACTATATGTGGCGTAATATGTTCTTGTCAAAAGGTGAAACAATATAAGAAGTAGTACGTACAAGTTCAACACTGCAGAAAACAATCCAAAATAATGGTTCAGTGAAGCAATTCATGTTTTTTGCACCACAATAATTTGTCTGCATAATTTTTATTGCTTGTTCATTGATTTTTGCCATAAAAACACTGTAATCATGTCCAAGAGTCTATATTTACCTGATATGACCTGTGTGACTTTTTCAACTTTTTAAAAATTACAAAACATTTGAAGGGTTATTATATTACAAGCGTAGATATATCATTCTAATCACACAGCTGAGAGAAGTAAGTGATGTCCTAGATCAAGTTCCAGAAGTGTTTTGGACAAGTGTAATATTCAATGGGGAATACTTTGAAGGTGATAAAGTTCAAGATGAATAAATAAAATTCCTTAATAAAAATTTCCATTATTTAACAATCTAACCTGTTATATTTTCTTGCATAAGACACAAGAAAATCCTACATCTAAGGTGCTTTCAAAAAATAAACTAGATGAACTAAGAAATATTTGAAAAAATTACAAACTGAATTTTTTTTCAAAAGATCACCTAAAATTAGATGTCATTTTAAAAAGTCACTTTGATAATCTGAAGTGCTTATTGTGGCTAATCGATTATTTTAAAAGAAAATATTTGTTTTCTACGTGTTATTTATTGCTCATTACAAAATGTTTGCTCTAACCTCACCAAACCTTTACGAGTCAAACATTTTTTGTCTATTACAAGTGTTTTGGAGAGGGGGATAATTCTGCAGTGTCAATACTTGAAATTAAGCAATTTACATGGTTGTATATACTAGATATTTTAAAATATACAAAATAGATAGGTGGTAATTCACTTGCATACAGTACAATTCTTTATAGTTAGGCACAATGTGTAGCAGTTTTAAGCTAATTTTATAATGAAATAATATACCTCAACATTTGCAATAATCTTAATTCTGCTTATTTTGTTGTTGAAGAATCTAGTATTTTGTCAATAAAGCAATCTCTATTTTAAAATATAGTTATTTCCTGTTTTATTATCTTTGTTGTTCTGTGTGTTATATTCTACTATTTAGGCAAATTACTGATAAACTATAATAATGCATGCTCATAGCACATGATGACATTAAAAAACAAACTTGTAAAGAAAACATAATGTTATACGTACATTTCTTTCTGAAGGAGTTGGTAATTGGTATCATCAAAATCAATGAATATTTGAGGAGTATCTCCAAGGCTGCCCTGAAGGCATCTTAACTGTCTGTGGTTACAAAGATCTAGCTCATTGGTATAGAGCAGGGAGGGGAGAGTTGCTGGGAAGTGCTTTAACTCTCCATAGCCAGGTCTCCAGTCCTGCCTGCTCTTTTTTGTTTGCCTGATACAAGATTTCACTCTGTGGTCCCTCAATTGAGGCGATTCCACTAAGGATTGTTCAACCGTCTAATGTTTGTAATTTTTTTAACAAAAAATTTTTTAAGTTTTTATTGTTTGAAAACCAATAGAAACATTCAAAAGTGGATTTCAAATTGTACTTCCTTCATTGAACCACATTTCATTCACGTTATTAGACTGTTTCTCACCAATGTTTTTATTTTTAATTTCTTATCTTATAACTTCATTCACTGGCTTTATATTAATTGACAAGAGTGGCTGGACAATTGATATGACAGTGTGCCTTAATTATCATTTGTTTCTTTTTTCCTGAGGGAGGAAATTGACAAGAGTGGCTAGTTTTCATCACAATTGATTTGACAGGGTGCCATAATTATCACTTGTTTGTCTTTTCCTGTGATACGAGATAGGAAATTGATAAGAGTGGCTGGATATAAGTACAACAGGGTGCCATAATTATCACGTGTTTCTCTTTTCCTGTGATAGGAGGTAGGCAATTGACACAAGAGTGACTGGTTTTCATCACTATTGATATGACAGGGTGCCATAATAAAAGCCTTTCTTGACAACAGTCCCCAATTTTTTCTGTATCAAACTATGTTAGCCCCCTCCTTTTTATGGTGTTTTCTTCTATTATCAATTCTACAATTTAGTGTAAATGAAACAGATTTTACGTGGTTATGGTAAAAATAATGGTTAAAAACTACATCGTCAATACCAAAGTGTGGAGGAAAAATAATCAGGAAATGACAGATAAAGGCAAAGTTAAACACTAGATAAAAAATAGTGGTGGCTGTAGGAAGAATTGTTTTGAAGTAAAAAAATGGGTTATAGAACATCTTCATTTAATCCTACTCTGTGACTGCTGAATCATGTTTATGTACTATCAGATTGAACACTCGAATTGTAAACTATAAGTTATAAAATGAGGGAGACCAATAGGGTTTACAAGATAAAAATATGTTTTGTGTTATTCTGAAAAAACAAAAATAGTAATAAATGTATATACTGAATAGGTCTCAGCACAAAGCCAAATGGATTGTGTTATATAGAAGCTTATTAGAGTTTAAAGGAAAATAAAAACCAAACATTATTGTGAATCACTTTATTACAACATGTAACCATAACGGTTAAATTTTAAAACATCCATTCTATTCTAGGTACACGTTTAAAAAAAAACCTTAGCGCCCTTACTAAATCTACATACAGATATATACCTAAAAGTATAATAAAATTAAACCAAATAGTTATTCTGATTAGATAAATAGTGGAAGAATAAGCTTATACAACACAATTTTTTCAGATATCAGTAACTAATGTTACAATTTTTTTAATAAATTTTAAAACTATAATTTGTACTTTTTGGGTGTATCTTTGTCATCAAAACTGGTTTTAACAACAAAAATCTACTTTACATATCATCTAAAATTTTCATTTAAACATTATTAGTAGACATTAGTAGCTAACTACTTCAACTATTAAAATTTTGAAAAAGTCCAAAGAATATTAATTAGGATATATTCAACAATTATATATTAACCATGTTATCTTTTTCTAGTAACCTTGTTTCTTAAAATTTTTAGATAAAAAACTTGTTCAATTTCTATTTTGATCAAGAGGAGGTTAAACCCTAAAACTTTCTTCCACTACATAACTAACATACTTGAAATGCTTTTTTACATGTTACATCCACAATTACAGAAGTTTATCATGTGTATACTGTATTTACAACAATTCATAGAAGTCAATTTACTAAACTTAATGCTACCAACTGTTTTCAAATAACAAATAACCACAAATATATATATAAATAACAACAATATTCTTAAACTGTTCATAAGAAATGATATTTCCTATAAATTTTTAAATTCGCAGTATGTCAATAGCAAAAACAACATTTTTTTTTTAAATTTATCTACTAGACATAGTTTTTTTTGTCTAATTATATAAAATCAGTACAATCACATTTTGAAAAGAATTTTTTCCCCAAACAAATTAAGTACAGTAGATGTTTGGCTTACAAGAAAATAATTAAATTAGATGCTATCCAATAGTTACAATAATATATAATGACTTGCGAAGTGTCAACATCCAGTTCTATGCCACCTTAGAGAAAAGAAACATTTCAAAATAAGCCTACTGACCTCTGTCAGCTAGGAGCATCTGGAGTTTTATTAGCCTTAAGTGTTAGGATACTAATATTAGGAGTAACTTGTCTAAAACAAAGAAACTGTATAGTTTTGTTTCACAATGAACAAAAATATTGTTAATGGACATTGAAAAATGCCTCTAAACCTTTAAAGGAATCTAGAATTTTGAATGGTTTAGACGGGTCATAAATCTTGTGAAAACATTTGTTGGCAACAATATTCAAGGGCTGCTTTAGGGTAGACTTTAGCGGAGGGGCACAATGGTAGGAAAACTTGGGGCAGAAAACTTTCAAAAATAAGGTTTGAAAATAAAATTTTTGCTATTCTTGTACTTAAAAATCACAGGAAATTTTGCATTTTTCCATCTAAACATGCATTTTACCTGAATTTACATAGATAACAAAATTATTATTTTGTATATAATAAAAAATATTGTTTAACTTTCACCGTTTCATCAAACAACTAGGTCTGATGAGGACGACGCTGAGTCGCTGTGCCCAGACTGTTAGTATAGCCGAGCCAGTACGAAACTAGTAGGGCAATTGTCCCTACTGCCCTTCCCTGGAGCTGCCCTTGCAATAATCACCTATCTAACCACTAGAAACAATTATGACTGCAACACCTCCTCGTGTTTTGCTTACGTACAGTATAAGCACTTAATTTTTATCTTAAAAAGAATCCAAATCTACCCAAAATGAATTGTTATTCATAGAGACTATTTAAAATAAAAACCCAGGATCTGTAACCATTTGTACAGTAACTTCATTTTTTATAAAGTGTCTATTTTGATGGGGTAATCAATGAAGAAAGCTTAGCAACTGCCCCGTTTGCCTGAAATTGACTTTTTGTATATGGCCAAAAGTGTACTGTACTGTTGATCTCATTGTACAACACGATGTTTCAAGGAATAGGCAATGTTAGTACATTGTAAAGCGATACCAGGCATATTTACAAACTGTAAAAAGTTGAACTTTAACTTGCAAAGTATCAGGCTGTTGATTAAACTTTGTAAAATGAACTCTGGCTTACTTAAAATCCCCTTCTACAACAGAGTCTTAGAAACCACCAAATTAGGAGTAAAAGCAGTTTAAAATTTAGTATTGTATGGTTTTAAGCAAAAAAAAAATAAAGAAAAACATTTTTAAAAAATTAATTAACTCCGGCTTACTTAAAATCCCCTTCTACAACAGAGTCTTAGAAACCACCAAATTAGGAGCAAAAGCAGTTTAAAATTTAGTATTGTATGGTTTTAAGCAAAAAAAATAAAGGAAAACACTAAAAAAAAATTAATTAATTTTATATTTTTTAGTTCTTTAGGGTCGGTATTAGTCAAAAACACTTGTGGTAAAAAGAAGGTATTAGTGACCATTAACATCTGCAGTTAAGTGCTCTATACCGATAAGGTCCCTCCGAGTTTTAGTAATAATAATAAGTAGGGATGGGCCGATTCTCGATTCCAGGAATCGTCGATTCTAGGTGGTATCGAGGAATCGTCGATACTCGATTCTTCATCATAAAAGTGTCGATTCCGATTCCTATTTTGTTAACTATTAAAATATGCGTGTGGAGTAATTTATTACCAAACAAAATTTATTACTAAAATTTATTATATTTGTGTGGAAAAATAATTAATTACCAACTATGCCTTATTTATGTATTAGTTGATTTGAATGAATTAAATGATTAAAGTAAACAAAAATATTATTATTTATGAAGCAACAGCAATCAAGATCGTAACCATTTCTGGTCGCTTGACATCGCTCGTCTCTCTTTCTCTCTCTCACTAAATGACAGAACAAAACACAAAAAAGTACAGTAAAAACTCGATTAACCGTCACTGTCGAAACCGTGGCCATGACAGTTGAGCGAAAAGACGGATAACAGATACACTGTATTATTCCTCCAAAACTTAACCTTAATAAATTATATTATAGACAGATATCACTCTCATTGTTGAAGGTTTTGTGTAGCCTATTATATTAAAACAGAACTTTTAAAAGGTTTTGCCATATGACCAAGATGTTAACTAAATTAATGATTAGAGAACTTAGCGTGTAAGCTAATATAACTTGAAAGAATCGAGAATCGAATAAAGAATCGAGAATCGAAAGGAAAATTTTAGAACCGGAATCGGAATCGGAATCGAAAATTTTAGGAATCGGCCCATCCCTAATAATAAGACAATTAACATAACATTAGAAAATCTTCATAATTACAGTTAAAAAAGGTTAGTAATGTTCATTATTTACAGGTAAATTGATAATGAAAATCAATAGGTTTCTGAAATTAATAAAATATCTACATCATTTACATAAAAGCGGGGGGGAAAAATCATACATAGCATTAAAAATAAATATGTAGGTAATTAAGTAAGGAAAATCCCTCAACTGCTTGCTCCTACATCGACAAGCAAATATATCCACTTGCCGTGTACAACCTTCCCACCGAACGAGTGTGCATATGGCAGAACTAAGCAAAACAACTATTCATGTCTGCCGACAGCTAAAACAGTAATACAACTAACATGATCCCCAAACCTAAAGAAACATTTCAGTTATTCTATTGACATTTTTCAGAACTTAATTGCTTTATATAATGCTTATAAGCAACAGTGAAATATTCTGCTAAGCAATGTGAAGTGATATTTACGATCAGGGGAATTTTCCGCTTACCGCCTACGAAGGGTTAATAACGCGGGCACAAACATTGTCACAACTTTGTTAGATACTAGAAGGATACTAAAACATTAGAACCTGCTACACCGTTGAAGTTATACTTGCAAGACACCAAACAATTATATAAGCAAAACTACTGGATTTCAAGTTGCACGATATTCAGCTGAAAAATTAAATGTCATAGAAATAATCTAAGTTTATATGCTTTTAGTAAGTATTAAGTGGCATTTTATGAGACATTTTTTTAAATCTTATACATTACTTCCATTAATAAACTTAAAACAGTAAACAAATTTTTAAAGTTGAAAATCATTTTAAAGTATCCCCAAAACCATTACCTAACTATTTGATACTACGGTACAGCAATTTTTCAATCCATTAACATTTTTATTGAGGACTAACTGTCATAAGAGTAGAAGAACCAGTAAACGGCAATTTAGTATCTCTAAACCTGTTCACACTTCATTTACAAGTACAAGTTACAAATAAATGTTCTGGACAATGATATAATATTTAACACTAAATGGTTTTTGCTTAAAATACTAAGAACAAAATTACAGAACATCAAGCTTACAAATTATTATGAGATTATCATTACACAGCTATTTTATAATTATAGGGGACACAAAGCAACTACTGTTATTCAAGTACTAACAAAAATTAAAGACCTAATACATACAAAATATATAAAAATTGGCAAACCAATCTTATGAGAAACAATTATAGAAAACATTATTTACAACAGATACAATACAACTATATTGTTTCTTTCACATAAAAAACATAAAAAGAAATTTCTCTTCTGAAGATATTCAAGCTTTCAACATTTCTTAAAAACAAATTCTACAGTTCAGTGTTCACATTTAGCTGCAATCCTTAGAATACTCTGCTACCTATTTCTTTAGTTTAAACTAATCTTAAATATTATTAAAGTAAAAAGCACCATAAAACAATCTTTATAATATATCCATACCAGTTGTATTTAGTTTACAAAGATGCAAACAAATATATATATATATATTAGTTTTAAAAAATATAAAAACTAAAAGAATTTACACAAACTCACTTCATTACAAACAATACAAGAAACAAAGTTTGAAAAATGAAATTAAGTTATTGACTGGATTGGAGTGAAAAAGGGTTAGGTGATATTGCACAGAATACAAATTGCAAAAATGGTATGCTGTTTTAGTTGATATATTATAAATAAATCCGTCATGACTTAGAGGTGACACATTTGTTGTCACAATTTTTATGACAACTGCCATGGAGCCATTAGGGATGGTCAATATTTTCTGTCACTGGGTGACTTGCACTGATATTTAGTTTGTCAGTGACAAAATGTGGAAAATGCCAGTCCCAGTGACAATGGATCGATTGGGAGTTGCCTCTATTGTGATTGGGCAAAAAGTCGCAGTCACTGGATGAAATGGCTGTCATTTGTTGATTTGTAGCTGTCACAGGTTCTACTCATTTTTGATGCGAGTGGTTGATTTGTGTCAGGTTTCAAGATGACAGTGATGTATACAGTAGACACTATTTTACACTCTGTAGTTCTTAATTTCTTAGAAGTTTATTTTTAAATAAAATGAGCCTTCAAGAAAAGAAAAAAGCGAGGTCTGGAATCATTTCACCAGCCTGCCTGTTATTGGCAGGTACTGAGCAGTCTCAGTATCCCTTGTCACCAGTACTAAAGTCACTGGTAAAAGTCAGTGATCCAAACCTGGCGCTGTCACTAAAATCACTGATCCGTTAAAGTCACTGAATCGACCATCCCTAGGAGCTATCTCTTTCCACATTAACCTGAGATTGGCGCATAATTTTAGAGATGAAGCCACTCCTTTTACATATTAAGCTTATTTGAACCATGTAATTATATGATACAAAAACCTAAAAAAACGTTTTTAAATTAAGATACCTATTGTATGGAGTGATTATCTTATTGTTAGAGATTGCATTACAAATAGAGTTCCTGACAAATCTCTATAATGGATAATATAAAATTAAACATTTGTAAATTATTTATTGTATCAAAATTGAATGTCTGTTATTATGTGAAATAGAAAACATTTAACATATTTGACCGATTGTTTTGATAACTGTTAACTGTTCCTTCTTGATTGATTTTATTAATAAGTAAAATTTCAGTTTGTAAAACAACAATGGCATGTTCATAAGTACATGCTGTATATTTCTTATGTTACATTTTGTTCTGTCTTATCTCAATTCAGTGTCATAGGCCAATTTTGTAAATGAAAATGGGGTTACTGAAAGTAAAAATGCTTCTCAAACTTCAAGAGTGTGTGAAAAGAGATGGATATTTCATAGATGTAACTTCTAAAACAAGAAAAATTCATAGGTGAAAATGGCATACTATTTCAAAATTTCTTCCAAAATAAAAAAAAAAATTACATTAAAAAAAATAACTATGCCGTAATACATCAGCCTGACTCCTCTGTTGGACCCTGTACCATAAACAAAAGTTTGAAAAGTAAAAAGTACAATAGAATAATATAGTATAGTGCTACCACCTGTGCACCTGGCCTTGAGAGATTGCAGTAGGCGAGACGGGAGGTAGAGGGTCAGTATACTTTCCTACAAAGATGACAAGGACGGTAAAAACATCAACTTGAATGAGTTGGTCGATATTAGATAAACTCGATGATGAATTAGCTTCGGTATGAAATAACAAACAATCTTGAAACATGTGTAGACATATCGGATGCAGAAACTGTTAATGAACTGAACATTCTCAATATGTAACATGTTTTCAGAAGTAGTAGTATACGCAAGGCCAAGTGCACTGTTAGATTGTCTGCACTATAAAAGTATTATTTTATAAACAGGATTTGTGAAATAATAGATAAAACAGTACACCAAGTTTACTACATAGAAAAACAAAATACTGAAATACCTTTAAAAACACTGAAATACCTATTATTATTCTACAAAAAATAAAATATTACATTATTTTGTAAAATGTCTTCAATTCTCAAAACTTTAAATTTTTAGCTAGTTCTTTCTACTTCAACTGAACTTCGCTTCTCAAGTTTATATGTATGACAAATTTTTCACCTCCCTTACAAATCATAATTATTTGGTTCATATATTCTATTTCTTATTCGTAGGACAATAAAAACCATAAAAAAAACAAACAAAGATATAGAAAACATCATAAATAAAATATTTCACTGAACAAAAAGCAAACAGGACGAACCAATTTGAACATTATTCTTAAAAACGGAATGCTGAAGGAAGTAAAGAGAAAGGAGGAGTAATATGAAAGCATGACATATTAATATATATTTAATATCTAAGAGAGACAAGATAAACAACAAAACATGTCAACTGAAGTGCCGAAGAAGATAAAAAATGTTAAAAACACCATAAAAATTACTTGAGTAAATTATATATAACTTTAATTTTAAGAAAAATAAAATACTTAAAAGAAAATTAAATGAACACAATAGTTTTAGGAAATTTTTTTGTTAAACAAATTAAAAACTTGGGAGTCTCTCTTGCAAGAGAAAGCCTAATATCTCCACTGAATTATCTAATATGAAAATTCAAAATCAGTCTTTTAATTTAATTCGTTTTTTCTTTATTTTGTCATTCTGTTCCAACAATATGCAGAAATATAAAATATTAAAAAAACTACAAACATAAATCCTGCTTCAAAATGTATTTATCTTAATAAAATTTCACTATCTTTTGTACTAACATTTCTTTTATATCTTAAAAAACAGGTTTTATAAAAAATTTTAAAATTCATCAAAGAATTAGGTTACATTAGATTAAACAATTACACTCACTACTAGATGTTCTTCAAAAATTAGAAATAATGTGATATAAAAAGGACAGCACACCATAGATATTGTAGTTGTGTTTTTGTTTCCTGTGATGAATCAGTTACGGAAACCTGCAAAGAAAATGTTTAAAATTTTACTTTTACTGTAACTAATATTACTACTTACTATTACTTTGTGCAAACAATATTTCCTATATTTTGCCTGAAAAAATATTGGGGGCCACTATTGGAGATAAAATATTTATATTATACAGAGACCACTATTGTACATATGTTGTTTGAATGTGGTACAAAGGCACATTGCCCACCCCAATGCAATGCGTATAAAATGATTAAAAAATATGTCCTGAAGCTATATTGATAATTATTATTTTTGTTATTGCCATTGAAGGTTAATTTTATAAACCTTTATTGAAATATACCTATGAAGTATCCAGTCAGGATGGATTTGGCTGTAATTTTGTACATTTAACCAAACAAATGCACATGTAAGGCTAGAATAAAGAGAGACCAATTTGTGTGGGTTTCCTATAAATTGAGTATTCTATTTCTGGTTATTGTTAGGTCTAGATAGTTTATTTTACTGTTTATTTCTTCTTTCATGGTGAACTTTATGTTACGGTGTAAGTTGTTGATTTTATTTAGGATGATATTATTATTTATTGCTTTATTTTGTGAGATGTATAATCCATCGTCAACATATCGTATCCAATGTCTGTTGGGGTCGTGTGTTTTTATGGTTTGTGTGATTAATTCGTCAAGGTTTTGGAGATAAATTTCTGATATTTCTGAAAACCTGAAAACTTTTTTGTATGTCTCTATTTATTTCCAAAAGATTGCAGTTTTGGACTATTACCATTAGGTAAGTCTGTCAGTCTCCTATCTAGTCCAAAAATTCTTAAAGAAGCTTTAAGCTCTAAAAGCACTAACCTATATATATATATATATATATATATATATATATATATTCTTGATATTTTACGCTATCAATTGTTTTTCCGTTGCACTGACTTAATGAAGTTAATACATTACTATTGTAAGTAATTTTATCCACCATTAAGTGCATGTTTTACCTTGTGTGATGAGGCGCCTTTCGGTCACTTGACCATTGTCAAATCACTTATTACTTTTTCTCGATTTTTCTGGTGTGGATGTTTGGTCCGTGGCGTTGGTACTTGTTGACGTCATACACGTTTCCTCTTGAGTCTCGTGTATAATGTTTTTGAATAGTATGTCTTCTGTATTTGTTGTTTGTAGATTCATTAAATTGTTGTGTATGTTTTTATAAATGTGGTATTTTCTAGTGAGTTTAGTTCTATTGGGTTATTATTTATTTCAAGTATGGTTAGGTTATTTTCGTAATTTGTTATTTCATGTTTATGTGATATTAGGTGTGCTGCAACATTTGATACTTTTGAATTTTTGTTTTTGAATGCTCTATAATGTTCTTCAAATTTTATTTTAAATGATCTGGTTGTTTTCCCTATGTAAAATGTGTTACAGTTGTTACATGTAATTTTGTAAATTCCTGATAGGTTATGTTTTTCTGAATTTGTTTTGTGGTTTGTGTCATTAAGATATTTTATTATTTTGTTGTTTGGTTTGTATGTTGGAGTGTAGTATTCTTTGTTGTATATATTTGTTATTTTTTCTATTTTGTAATTAGTGTATTTATATTTTAGGTAGATTTTTTAATTTATTATTTTTGTGTTCCGGTTGTAGTGTTGTGTTGAGGTTAGGTTTTTTTGTGAATTTATTGTATATACTTTTAATAAGGTGTTTGTTGTATCCATTTTCTATTGCTATTTTTGTAATAGTCGTTTCATCATGACTGATGATATGTTGCACTTAATGGTGGATAAAATTACTTACAATAGTAATATATTAACTTCATATATTCTTGATATTTAACGTTATCCATTGTTTTTCCGTTGCACTGACTTTATGAAGTTAATATATTACTATTGTAAGTAATTTTATCCACCATTAAGTGCAATAATTTTACCTTGAGTGATGAGGCACCTTTCGGTCGATTGACCATTGTCGAATCACTGATGTTTTTCTGTTGTAGATGTTCGGTCTGTGAAGGTGGTGTTTGTTGACGTTACGTGCACTTTTTCTTGATCTGTGTGTATGATATTTCTATATAGTATGTCTTCTGTATATGTTGTTTGTAGATTCATTAAATTGTTGTGTATGTTTTTATAAATGTGGTATTTTTCTAGTGAGTTTAGTTCTATTGGGTTGTTATTTATTTCAAGTATGGTTAGGTTATTTTCGTAATTTGTTATTTCGTGTTTATGGGATATTAGGTGTGCTGCAACATTTGATACTTTAGAAATACATTTCTAGGTAATATACATTTACGAAATATGAGAGAATGAAATAAAATAAAATTTTATTTATTTATTTTATTTCATTCTCTCATATTTCTTTTTGTGTTTTCTCTTCGATTGACAAAGACCATTGTGTGGTTGAAATATATCATTGTTTAAGTGCTTTTATGTGTTTCTATTTCAAGACAACAGTGTGGACTCTTACCAAGGTAAGTCTGTCAGACTCCTAGTCCAAAAAATCTATATATATATATCAATGGGTAGCAAGCGGGTCGACTTCGTCAATGAAAATGTTATTTCAAAGTATGTCAAAATATGTTTATTATATTAGTTCGGTATATTTTTTCTGAAAAACCCTTGTAACTACATTAAAGGTACATCATGCTTATAATTTTAATCTTTGAAACCCTATTTTGTCCTAATAAAGGATAGATCATGCTTATAATTTTAATTCTTTGAAACCCTATTTTGTCCCAATAAAGGTACATCATGCTTATAATTTTAATCTTTGAAACCCTATTTTGTCCCAATAAAGGATAGATCATGCTTATAATTTTAATTCTTTGAAACCCTATTTTGTCCCAATAAAGGATAGATCATGCTTATAATTTTAATTCTTTTAAACCCTATTTTGTCCCAATAAAGGATATATCATGCTTATAATTTTACTTCTTTGAAACCCTATTTTGTCCCAATAAAGGATAGATCATGCTTATAATTTTAATTCTTTGAAACCCTATTTTGTCCTAATAAAGGATAGATCATGCTTATAATTTTAATTCTTTGAAACCCTATTTTGTCCTAATAAAGGATAGATCATGCTTATAATTTTAATTCTTTTAAACCCTATTTTGTCCCAATAAAGGATATATCATGCTTATAATTTTAATTCTTTGAAACCCTATTTTGTCCCAATAAAGGATAGATCATGCTTATAATTTTAATTCTTTGAAACCCTATTTTGTCCCAATAAAGGATAGATCATGCTTATAATTTTAATTCTTTGAAACCCTATTTTGTCCTAATAAAGGATAGATCATGCTTATAATTTTAATTCTTTTAAACCCTATTTTGTCCCAATAAAGGATAGATCATGCTTATAATTTTAATTCTTTTAAACCCTATTTTGTCCCAATAAAGGATTGATCATGCTTATAATTTTAATTCTTTGAAACCCTATTTTGTACCAATAAAGGATAGATCATGCTTATAATTTTAATTCTTTGAAACCCTATTTTGTCCCAATAAAGGATAGATCATGCTTATAATTTTAATTCTTTTAAACCCTATTTTGTCCCAATAAAGGATAGATCATGCTTATAATTTTAATTCTTTTAAACCCTATTTTGTCCCAATAAAGGATAGATCATGCTTATAATTTTAATTCTTTGAAACCCTATTTTGTCCCAATAAAGGATAGATCATGCTTATAATTTTATTTCTTTGAAACCCTATTTTGTCCCAATAAAGGATAGATCATGCTTATAATTTTAATTCTTTGAAACCCTATTTTGTCCCAATAAAGGATAGATCATGCTTATAATTTTAATTCTTTTAAACCCTATTTTGTCCCAATAAAGGATAGATCATGCTTATAATTTTAATTCTTTGAAACCCTATTTTGTCCCAATAAAGGATAGATCATGCTTATAATTTTAATTCTTTGAAACCCTATTTTGTCCCAATAAAGGATAGATCATGCTTATAATTTTAATTCTTTGAAACCCTATTTTGTCCCAATAAAGGATAGATCATGCTTATAATTTTAATTCTTTGAAACCCTATTTTGTCCTAATAAAGGATAGATCATGCTTATCATTTTAATTCTTTGAAACCCTATTTTGTCCCAATAGAGGATAGATCATGCTTATAATTTTAATTCTTTGAAACCCTATTTTGTCCCAATAAAGGATAGATCATGCTTATAATTTTAATTCTTTGAAACCCTATTTTGTCCCAATAAAGGATAGATCATGCTTATAATTTTAATTCTTTTAAACCCTATTTTGTCCCAATAAAGGATAGATCTTGCTTATAATTTTAATTCTTTGAAACCCTATTTTGTCCCAATAAAGGATAGATCATGCTTATAATTTTAATTCTTTGAAACCCTATTTTGTCCCAATAAAGGATAGATCATGCTTATAATTTTAATTCTTTGAAACCCTATTTTGTCCCAATAAAAGATAGATCATGCTTATAATTTTAATTCTTTTAAACCCTATTTTGTCCCAATAAAGGATAGATCATGCTTATAATTTTAATTCTTTGAAACCCTATTTTGTCCCAATAAAGGATAGATCATGCTTATAATTTTAATTCTTTGAAACCCTATTTTGTCCCAATAAAAGATAGATCATGCTTATAATTTTAATTCTTTAAACCCCTATTTTGTCCCAACAAAGGATAGATCATGCTTATAATTTTAATTCTTTGAAACCCTATTTTGTCCCAATAAAAGATAGATCATGCTTATAATTTTAATTCTTTTAAACCCTATTTTGTCCCAATAAAGGATAGATCATGCTTATAATTTTAATTCTTTGAAACCCTATTTTGTCCCAATAAAGGATAGATCATGCTTATAATTTTAATTCTTTGAAACCCTATTTTGTCCCAACAAAGGATAGATCATGCTTATAATTTTAATTCTTTGAAACCCTATTTTGTCCCAATAAAAGATAGATCATGCTTATAATTTTAATTCTTTAAACCCCTATTTTGTCCCAACAAAGGATAGATCATGCTTATAATTTTAATTCTTTGAAACCTTATTTTGTCCCAACAAAGGATAGATCATGCTTATAATTTTAATTCTATGAAACAATATTTCGGGCCAACAAAGTATAGATCATGCTTATAATTTTAATTCTTCGAAACAATATTTCGGGCCAACGAAGGATAGATCATGCTTATAATTTTAATTCTTTGAAACAATATTTCGGGCCAACAAAGTATAGATCATGCTTATAATTTTAATTCTTCGAAACAATATTTCGGGCCAACGAAGGATAGATCATGCTTATAATTTTAATTCTTTGAAACAATATTTCGGGCCAACAAAGTATAGATCATGCTTATAATTTTAATTCTTTGACACCCTATTTCTCACCCACAAAATATCCATTAAATAAGCAATTAATACAAAAACACAAGATATACTAAATATTTACCATGATTAATTGTTGCTGGATAAACTTAGAGAAGACAAGTTATTGAGCAGATCTCGTACACCAGAATCTAAACTTATACTGGAATCTTCAGGTTCGTTGGATTTTGATTTTAGTAGCAAATTTTCAAATTTTACCAAAAGATCATTGTCAACTTTGGATGTGTCTTTCCCCTTCATATACTCTGCTAGCATAGTGATCACCTAAAAACAATTTACTTTTAGCAATTTGTGTATTTAGCATAATTAGAGAACAATTAGGTTAATTAAATTTAAAAGTATTTTACTTTGGATCCGTTGAATATGATGATGCATCTACTGTTATAGCCTATGAGTAATGTGACAATGATAAAATATATACAATATCAAGAACACAATGGTGCATATTAATATTATACAAGAAGGTCAATCTAGTTTGTATATTACTGTATTTTAGATTGTAATTTTGTAATAAGATCCTCTGATGATGACATGGTCTTCGAAATGTACATAAGAGTTTAATCTTAGGTAACTTGTAATATTAGTTATTTTTCATTATTTTTGTGGTATTGGGGTTTTGCCGAAGTGTTTATTGTAAAGACTAAAGAGATTAAGATATGAATATAAAACTCCATTTGTTTTTAGATGGAATAAAATCATTACATAAGCTGAGTCTTACACCTCAACAAATATACTTTTTACTATGGTTAGGTGTAATATGTATAGATGTTGATATAGAAAGAATGAGGATAATTTGGACAAAAGTAGCGCCAATAATTATCATCCCCTGTAAAGGATATGAAAAGGATTTTAATCACAAATAAATAGGATCACATACTTGAAGTAAGCATAACAGCAGATACTTGAAGTAGAAAAGGCAGCAGATACCTGAATTAGAAAAGGCAGAAGATACCTGAATTAGAAAAGGCAGCACATACTTGAAGTAGAAAAGGCAGCAGATCCTTGAAATAGAAGAGGCAGCAGATACTTGAAGGAGAAGAGGTATAAGATACTTGAAGTAGAAAAGGCAGCACATACTTGAAGTATAAGAGGAGCAGATACTTGAATTAGAAATGGTAGCACACACTTGAAGTGAAGGAGGAGATACTTGAAGTAGAAAAGGCAGCAGATACATGAAGTATATATGGCAGCAAATACTTAAAGTAGAAAAGGCACTACATACTTGACGTATACAAGGCAGCTGATACTTGAAGTATACAAGGCAGCAGATACTTAAAGTAGAAAATGCAGCACATACTTGAAGTATACAAGGCTCAGATACTTTAAGTAGAAATGGTAGCAGATACTTGAAGTATACAAGGAAGCAGATACTTGAGGTAGAAAAGACAGCAGATACTTGAAGTACACAAGGCAGCAGGGCTTGAAGTAGAAAAGGCATGAGATACTTGAAGTGCATAAGGCAGCAGATACTTGAGTTAGACAAGACAACAGATAGTCACCTCTTTTCACCCCAGTGGAAAGCAGGTCTACTTCATGTAAGGACTTTGCTCATGGGGTACCATAATTTTACCCAGTTCTCAGTACTACGTAAACGTAATATCGTTTTCCTAATCCTAGCTAAATACATTGATCTTTCTTCATCCTTTTTGCAAAGATGTAACTGATTATCTTCTTTATATGACCCTTTTAGAGAATATGTCTATTTCAGGCACAAGGCCAAAAAAAAAACACATTTTTGATACAATATATTTTTTAGTTATTTTATTCAGTAGTAATATTTGAAGACTTTGAATTTTGTGTATGAAAAATTTTAGATACAAAATCAATTTCATTCAAATTCCAAAGAAAAATTATTATTAATATTTCCACTTCTATTCAGATTAGATATTTCTTATCTCTATTTAAAAATACCTGTTTAATTTATTTTGATTCTACAAATTATTGAACATCTTTTATTTTGGCGACAATCAAGTCCTCACTTGCCTTAAAACTTTTGATGGAACAACTAAATAATGAAGCGCCCATCACTTTTACAGCAGTATTTTAATTAACGTGAAATATTTTGATTATTTTTCATATTTTATCTATCCCATAGTCTTAAAAGATATTTCTAATATAACGAGAACAACAAGCATAGCTAATATGATTTCGATAACATAATACTATCTTAGTTCGTACATTAAAAATAGCAATAATAATAAAATAAATATATAACATACTGTTATAAATGTTACCTACAGTAAACTTTTGTCTATGGTAGTACTTACATTTGACCTTAAATGCAAAGGACCATATAGAAATAAAGAATGAAAATTTACTGTATTTATTCAACACACACTAATATTAAAATAAACCGTTCTAAAAATATCCTGCAAGAATATGCAAGATTGGAAGCAAAATCTGTGAAAAATTCTTATCAATCAAACTGAAAGGCCATTAAGTCTTATCAATTTATATATATTGAAAAGGGGAATGATTATAAGGTCCAAATCAAAGCCTTATTATTATACTCATATAAACAGTAAACACTAACCTTGCGAAGGTCTTGTTTCTGAACAAAACCTTGTGATTTTGACATTATGTTGAACTTTGTTATAGCAAAGTGTAATGGCATATGACCAGCCATGTCTTTCTCCATCACATTGGTACCTAAGGCAACAAAATACTTCAATGTTAACACTTTACATCACTTTTAATAACGTAATTTTTAAAATAACAGAAAACATGAAAAGAGCAAGTCATATCATAACTGATATTTCACCAACAATTAAAGATCAGCCTAACACAATGACTTCTGTATTATGTTATTTGACCAAAGATTACAGAGACTCGAACGGATACTAAAAGGCAGAACTATTTAACAGCTATAATGGTAAAAATATAGTCTTAGTGAGGTTGGTTTAAAAAAATTGTATTTGTTTTTAAATTACTCGTTTTAATGTGTAGAACACGAATATCAAGTTTTCTTTCTGTAGAAAATACGGAAAGTTACTTTTTTCACATTTTAAATGTTAGGTTGTAATGGCATGTGTAGGGTAAACGAGTCTTATTGATATTGTTAAAAAGATATTTTTTTTTAATTACTCATTTCATGTGTAGAACATTAATATTAACTTTTTTCCGCGGAAAATACAAAAAGTTAATTTTTCTGAACTTTTTTAATGTTAGTCGTAATAGCATGTATAGCATGAACCGACCGTGCAGTAGCTACAGCGCACTGCACTACTTCAAAGTCTGTTTATTTTAATACTAAACTTAAAACCTAAATATTTAACTTTTGGTTATAATTTTATACAACTATATTCCTACATTAAAATATACCTACAAAGTATCCAGTCAGGATAGATTTGGTTACAGTTTTATACAACATTACTATATACCTACATTAAAATATACCTATGAAGTATCAAGTCAGGATAGATTTGGTTACAGTTTTATACAACATGACTATATTCCTACATTAAAATATACCTACAAAGTAACCAGTCAGGATAGATTTGGTTATAATTTTATTCAACTTTACTATGTACCTATATTGAAATATACCTACGAAGTATCCAGTCTGGATAGATTTGGTTGTAATTTTCTGTATCGGCAATAAGTCTAAATATTTCCCAAATTTACAACCAAATATATCTTTACTGAATACTTCGTAGGTATACTTTAATACAGGTAGATAGTAATGTTGAATAAAATAACCAAATCTATCCTGACTGGATACTTTGTAGATATATTTTAATATAGGTAGATAACAATATTGAATACAATTATAACCAAATCCATCCTGACTGGATACTCGTAGGTATATTTAAATATAGGTATACAGTAATGTTGTATAAAATTACAAATCTAGAAGTAGTGCAGTGCGCTGTAGCTACTGCACACCCAGTTCACGCTATAGGCCTACATGCCTTTACAACCTACCATTTAAAATGTGAAAAAAAGTAACTTCATGTATTTTCCGCGGAAAGAAAAGTTGATATTCGTGTTCTACACATTAAAACGAGTAATTTAAAAACAAAAAATTAGATTTTTAAAACTTTCGTCATTAAGACTATATTTTTACCGCTATAATATTTAGTAGCTTTGGATTATAGCCCTTTAACTTGGGATGGTCGATTTTTCTGTCACATCACTTATGATATTGACACTGATATTGACAAAATATGAAAAATACCAATTCCAGTGACAATGAACGGAAGTTGCATTTGTTGTGATTGCAGAAAAAGTCGCAGTCACTGGATGAAATGGCTATCAATAGTTGATTTGTGGCTGTCACTGGCTCTGCTCTCATCGCTCGGCTCATAGCGCTGATTATCGACCAGAGCCGTTGACTGAAGGGAGATGGGGATGTCTGTTGTAATTGGGCAAAATACCACTGTAGCAACTGAAAAGTTACTGATACTTTACCACGGCAGTCATTGCTTGATTTGTTGCTGTTACTGGTTCTACTCATTTATGTTGTATCTGGTTGGTCAATTTGTGTTTGGTTTTAAGATAGTGACAGTGTTGTGACAGTAGACGCTATTTCACACTCAAAAGTTTGTTCTTAATTTCTTAGGGGTTTATTTTTAAATAAAATGATCCTTCCAAAAAAAAAGCGAGGTATGGAATCATTTCACCAGTGTGGTATGCCTGCCTTTTATTGCCACATAACAGTATCCCTTTTCACTGGTACTAAAGTCACCAGTAAAAGTCACTGATCAAAACCTGGCGCTGTCACTAAAATCACCAATCTATTAAAGTCACTGGATCGACCATCCCTACCTTCAACAAATAATTCTTCATGAATTGCCTGACTCTGTTATACTACAATATTATATCTGTATCAAAATATAGCTACAAAGTATCTCGATAGAGTGGATTTGGTTTTTATAAATAAAATTAAATTGTTTACATAAGATAAGCCACAGCTACACTGAACAGTATTTTATGTATGGCTATTAAAAGAAAATTTTTTTTTCTTACAAGACTATTATTATTGGGAAACTAAAAGTTCAAAATTACAAGGAAATATTAGAAGGAAATATTTTTTATTTACACTTATTTGTAGAACTACCAAATTATCCATACATGACCATGTAAGGTAATAACTTTCGGCCTTATAAGACCAGTGACCTTATTAATAGAATTTGTAAAAACACCACAGTACAAATTAAATACAGAAAAACAATAATTATTCCATTTTAGATTAATGAACGAAAGTAACATAGATAATTTTCATCATATATTTAACCAAGCTGTAAATATTATAGACTTACCTCCTTTGAGGAGAAGATTTATCACTTCTATGTGATTTGTGCAAGCTGCCAAGTGAAGAGGAGTGTTTCCGATCCTATCTTTTGCATTTGGATCAGCACCATGTGAAAGCAGCAACCTAAAATAATTTTTGTGGATATAAACTATTAAACAAAACAAAAAATATTGACATTCAAGATTTAATAATTTACTAGAATTTTCAAACAGTATAACAATGCAATATTCAGCAATCCAATATTATAAACCCCTACGGATCTTTCCTTCTCACTTTAACACGTTCAGCAAGGCTAGCGTACTGGCATGCTCTGGGTTCCCTTACGAGGCACAGAGAGCGTGCCTGTGTGCTCCCAGCCTATTTTCTCAGAGACGGCGAGTTCACCGGCACGCTCACTCCGAGGCTAATTGAAACTTCTCTAGTGTCGATACGTGTTTGTATAAAGGTTTGAATTTTACGTCAGTGCTTTAGAAGAGATTGGAGAACATTGCGCATGAGTCGTTTTTAAACCGAGTAAATGCCTTTAAGCCCTTCAGGCTTTATCGGAAGACATGTAGTCTAGGCTCTGTTAGCCGCCTGACGGACTTCACATCACCCATAAACGTTTAATTCTAATCCATAATGAATGGCTGTTTCAGTACAAAAAAAATTTCTGTTCATCTGTCACAACAGTTTGTTTGGGTCTCCCTAGAAGCCAAGCCCTAAAACCGTAACGCCACTTCTAACAATTCTCTATTGTTTCACTCTTTGCTATTATCCAATCATCGTTGTGTCGTCATAGCAACAAGTTTGTTTGGAGGTTTTTTCTGTCGGTGAAGTGCTAACGTCATCACTATGTTTGGTCAGTCTTCACCTGTCCTGAGCATGTCTAATTGATCAAATATGGTTTTCAGTACCTGCTATAAGGCTAGAGATTTTGCAACTGTTTACTACGATATTCTAGATAATTTATCTCATAATAATCTTAAATGTTTTACAAATTATTTAAAATGTTTGCTGTTGTAAAACATTATCGAGGATTGAATTTTGTAGCCCATTACATTCGGTGAAACATATTAATCACTTTAACATTAGTTTATGACTATGCAAACTTTAAATTTTGTAATTTTGTAAACATTTACTGAGACAGAAAGTTTTTGATCGCTCTGTGGCGTTCTTCATCAGTGTCTTCTGCTTGGAGTTGTTAGGTTAAGCGATGACGGTTTTAAAGGCAGGTTTTGGAAATTATCAAAGATTACGTGTGATTTGTATTGGGTTTGTTCGTTTAATATGTTTGTATTTTGTGTGTTCGTAAATATCATATTGTTCTAGTGTGTTGAGTCGCGGTCCTTTTTTGTTCATGTGTGAGATTTCTAGGAGATGATAAATGTCTGTGTATTTGTGTCCTGTTTCTTTTATATGATTGTAAAATGCTGAGTTGGTGTTCTGTTTGTGTTCCTCGACTCTTTGTTTGAAGCTGCGACCTGTTTGCCCAATGCAGAATTTGTTGCAGTTTAATTTGTACAAGCCCAGTGCTTGTAGTTTATCTTTGCTGTTGGTGTCGTGTTGTATTTTGTATTGAAAATTATTCGTTTTGTATGCTATTTTGTATCCTGTTTTTTGAAATTTGTGGGCTATTATATTTGATGTTCTGTATGTGTATGATATTGTGATGTATTTGTTTTCCCTCTCTGTAGTGTTAACTTAGGTGTTTTTTTTTTTTTTTTTTTTTTTTTTTGTATATTGTGCCATAGTTTGTCTACTATTGTGGTGTTGTGGAACCACAAATGTAAAAGTTATTAATTATCGAGGATTTTGAGAATAAATTTACAAAATCTGTTTCCATCCCAAAATTACAAGAGATAGTTTTGATTATATGAACCTAAATGACCATGATATTGATACATACTAATAAAATTGTAAAGCATTTATTTCTACTTACTCAACTATCTCCTTATAACCCATACAAGCAGCAATATGTAAAGGTGTCCTTTGAAAGCAATCTTGACAGTTGGGAGACAAGCCTTTATCAAGCATTTCCTTCACAGCATCAATATTGTTTACACAAACAGCTCTGCACATTCTGATTGGGTCTACGTGTATACAAGTCTTGCCACCACTGTTTGTTAACGAAATACAACCTGCACCTACAAATGATGAAACATAACTGTTAATATCGCACATGATTTAAAAACTGCATAATTAAAGAATATATTACGCACTGTTACCACTTTCAAATAGTATATCCTTTATAACACGCTAATTAATTCTTGGCAATAATTTTATCATGTTGAATAATTTTTTTTCTACTTAGCCTAAAATTAGCCCAATTTAAAAAAAAAAAACATTTGCTTTGGAAATGTTATTGGACAATGTTTGGGAGGGGGAGGAATTTTTCCAAATTCAATTATGTTAAAACATAAAGCCGAGTAATATTTCTATTTTATGAATAAGCCCAAGTGAGTTCAAGTGATTGCCAAGGTATATTCAAAATTCGAATTTTTAAAAATATTTTGATACCAAAATATCAAATCATCAAAACTATATAGGAAAAAGTAAGGTAAGTTGGCGATACAGGCAATTTGGTGATATTTCTTATATCAGCCTACAGCCAAATTACATGGTATCATAATAGTTTCACATTTTGTAAGGAGTTATCTCTCATTCTATAACTTTGTTTACAGAAACCCTTTGAGTTTGTAGGAGAATGAAAGCAAGTTCAGTATAGAGGCAACATTTTTTGTTTAGCTACATGTCCTCCAGTAATCTTCTAGAATATTTATTTTAAAAGGTATATAACAATGTGGTTTTTGTCCTCTATATAATATTCTGTGAACTCTAGAAAATGCTTATATTTGATGTGTGAAATTTATAAAGAAGAGGCTTTCCGAGTTTAGGAAGCGAAGTATAATTTTAAGATTTTCCTTGCCTCATACAATGGTGGCAAAACATATGTAGTTCGTGATTTATTTTACATTACTTGTGCATGCGATTTTTATCATATATTGAAACAATTAGATAGTTAAAAATTCAATTTAGAATAAATATGAGACATTTTATTTATTATGAGAATATCACCAAATTACCTCTACTATCACCAAGTAATCTACTCAAGTTCTAAAACTTATTTAGTTACCTCGGGCTTACATTAATTTTCATCAGCTAAGTGTCATACACCGCCAGAGGAACTAAAAAATCTAAAGTTAGTTGCCCATTCAAAACTGCTACTCATGAACCACCCAATGTTCCTAACTCGCCTCCAGTTCCTGGATCGTTTACACCTGCTGGGTAATCAATCTATAGCAATATGTAAAACGATATAAAATGATTGGACTTGCGCTGTCTATTAATACAAATCTTCTTCCGACCACAAGAAAAAAAAGGTCCCAAATGGATCTAGTGTTCTTTTTGCTGACTAACCTACCATGAAAATTCCAATCAGATGTGCCAGCATCGGTTGATGAGTCTCTTATCTTCATTAGCGACAAATGGAGCGATGCTGATGGGCCAGATAATTTAGGATAATAGAAATAAATGAAAATTTGATGAACAGTTAGTATATTTATAATAAAATGTTACTTTGAATATTACCAAATTACCTCCTTGCTACCACCAAATTACATGCCATGTCACCAACTTACCTGTATATGTACTTGTTCTATTAAATTTCATACATATTTTCATACATGTTAAGATACGATGAAAACAATTCGGGCCTATTTTGTAAACCATAGACCTTATATATAAGCATTATTATGCTTGCTCTTATCTTTCTCTTGAATGAAATCTACAATAGAACTAAAACTATTTTCAACTTACCTTACTTTACCCCATAAGTAACCAGTATGCATTGACCTAATATTGTCTAATAATTTATAAAAGATGTGAACCGTTTAAAAAAAATTTAAACTAAAATTGTTAAAATTATAATAAGTTTTAAATTATAATTTTGAAAAGTTTTTTTTCAAATTAAACCTTTAAAAAAAAAATGAGAACATTAATGTAACCTCTATTTAGTCCGAACAATTTGGGCAGACGCCAAACACAATATATATATATATATATATATATATATATATATATATATATATATATATATATGAACTTCATAAAGTCAGTGCAACGGAAAAACAATGGATAATGTTAAATATATATATATATATATATTATTCATTCCTGATGATGTTGGTACTGTTTATCAACGAAACGCTTTGAATATAAATTAATAAATAATTCTTGTATTTGAACAACCTTAGTTGTTTTTTATTATTGTACAAGAAAACATATTAAAGATATATATATATATATATATATATATATATATATATATATATATATTGTAATAATGGTAATTTTTTGTTTTATACAAATCTTATTAAAATTTATAATTTAAAAGAAATAACAATTCAATGCTGCTTTTTGTTACAATAAACTTTTAATATTTTAAAATGACATTCCTTGTTATCTTTTACAAAGTCACTTACTAATTAAAAATTCTTATTTACTCTACAAAGAATTACAAAAATTAAGCTTTATTAGCCTAAGTCTTAAATTTGTTATGGCAGCAAGAAGTTTAGTTATAAAATTTAATATGAATTGAAATTGATTTAATTATTTCAATTTGAGCTTGAGCTCTCTTTATCTCGGGTTAAATAGGTGGGTTTTCTAAATTTTGACTAATAAATTTTGAGTTGGCACTTTCAAAAAAATATCTAAATTACAATTCTTACAAGTTAAAATTTTTACAAGTTATTTAGTTTCTAATTAATATATTTTCCTGAATAATGTCTTCTTAATTGATCAGTTCAATGGTTTGGCTTATTGTTACTCTGTAATTATGATTTAAACACGATACTGCACTTTCCGCACCAGTTAAAAAAATAAAATTTCGACAGCCAATTCTGAATACGTCTTCCTCGTTCCAATGCTTTGTTCCAACTGCGTCCTGACGCTACCTTTGTTAGAAAAAAATGGCCAAGTCGTGAATTTCCGCTATTTTTTCGTTTATTCCGTGTAAGTACAGCTTTACGGATGTCATGTTCTTCTTCTTTACGGATACACTTCTTCTTCTTAACAACTGCACTTAAATTTCTTTGCATTTAAATCCAAAACTGTTTTATATTATATTTCCATGAGAAATATTTAAAACGAACATCTTTTGCCGGTCAATGCGCACGCAACTCCACAAATCCGTTATGCAACGTGTTTACTACAGTACATTCCACTAGCTTGCCGTGTGAAAGTTTTAAGTGTATTTTTACATAGTTCTATTTAAATTGTTACCTATCAATTATTTCTAATACAATTTCTTTTAAATAGTGATTTGTGTGTTTTTTTTTCTTTTATATAAAATCTTGTGATTAGATCTAAAATGTGGCCGTGTGCATTTTCTACACAAGTGAAATTAGGTTATGTTTACAATTCGTTCCTGGTATATTTTAGTAATTTTTACATACTGAATTTATTTTTATATATTTATCTTAATTTGGTAAGTGCCTTTTATATATATCCTATTTCAAAATGTTACATAGTCCCCAAATTTAGATAAGAAAAAAAAAATTTTGATTCCAAAATTCCTTTTTTTTTTTGAGAGGTAATTTTGGGAGTAAACTCTTACTCTATCCTTCTTGCTTGTCTGCTGCCATCTAATTACATATGATATACTTAACTACTAACAATACAATAAATTAACAATTAACATTTAATCAACAATCCTCTTATACCCTTAACATCTAGTACATTAATCATTTTCTGATTCTTAGAATCTATTTTATAAACTTTTTCTTTTTTTATTTTTTTTTTTTTATAGAATGGAATCTTTCCAATCATAAGTCTTTTTATTTATCTATATAATCTATCTTCTGACACAGTGTTCTTTTTTTAAATTTTAGCCTAACCGAGTCATAGCATGTCTAGGTTGTTTGTAGGTTAGGTCCTTGTTCTTATTCATTCATCCCTTCCTATTTTATTTATTTTTACATATTTTTTTTTATTTCTTTATATTTTTTTTTCAAGTGTTTGTTTAATTATTTTCTTATATCATTTCAGTTTATTTTGTATGAAGTTTAACATCTAATATTTTTAAAGGTTGCAATCTTATATCCTCTATTTGATCATATCTATAGTTCCTTCGATTACACTATCCCTATATCAACGAATATAAATTTTGTTTTAATACTTATTTATCAACGCAGATTCTCCCTTACAATACGACGAAGTTTAAATACACAATTACCATATTTTTATTACAACGATGCTTTAATATTTATTATCATAGATTCATATTTCTTTTATAATATATAATATATACGACGAAGTTCCATTATTTATCAACGCAGATTCTCCCTTACAATACGACGAAGTTTAAATATACATAATTTTATCTTTATTCATTACTCGACGAAGTTTCTAATAAATTATCATAGATATAGTTACCATCCCTTAAAACTTATCTCCTGCTAACGTTTTCTTATACACATAATCACCTAGAGTTTATTCATATTGCTTCCTTTACCTATATTTAATATCTCCCTTCCTATTTTATTATTATTTTTCTTTTCCAGTTCTCCTTGATACCTGTCATATTACTGCCTGTGTCTATTAATGCCTGTAAACTTGTTTCCTCTATTTAATTTCTATTCCTGGGTTTCTCATTGTCTTAGTATTCCGATTGACTGTGGGCAAGCTGCTCTTTTCTTGTCCCCACGCCTGTCCTTGCCTTAATACCGTTTACATCTCCATTGTATCTTTCATCTGCTTCATAAGTTCTATTTTCTGTGTTTCTCTCATATTTAAATTCCATTTCCCATTTTCCAAACTTGAGTTGTGCCTCCACATCCATTAACATATCCGTACCTATGATCATTTCTCTCAACAAGCTTTGTACCACTATGCCTTGAAACGGATATTTAACTCCTTCCATTTCTCCTATTACCATTTTCATTTTATTAATCTGTTCAGTCTTCCTTTTAGTTGCGGTTTGAATTGTTATATTTTTTATTGGCAGTACCTCCATCTTTCCTACTTCATTTCTTAATTTTAACTCTCCTAACTCTTCTGTGTTTTTCTTTGTTATATATTCGACTTTCTCTATCTCTTTTTTATTAATTTCTATCTCATCAGCTATTATTTCATTTGTTTCCTCATAATTTTCCTTAATCTTCTCCTCTAAGTCTCTTCTCATAACTCCTATTTCAGCATT
This sequence comes from Prosapia bicincta, assembly GCA_036971475.1. Classification (NCBI taxonomy): domain Eukaryota; kingdom Metazoa; phylum Arthropoda; class Insecta; order Hemiptera; family Cercopidae; genus Prosapia; species Prosapia bicincta. The sequence goes on from JBAIZL010000001.1 coordinate 393,955,815, forward strand.
ATTCTCTGTTCTCAACTGTTCCCTCATATCCTCTATCATTCTCCTATTTTCTTCCTTTAGGCTTTCGAATTTCTTATCCATTTCCAACCTACTTGAGGCAAATCCTCTGTTCATCTCTTCTTTCATCTCCTTATTTTCTTCCTTTATATTCTCATTTAATTCTTTTCTTATTTCGTCCATCTTATCTAATTGTCTATTCATATTCTCACTCATTTCTTTCATCTCCTCTTTTCCTTCATTTATATTCTCTTTTAATTCCTTTTTTAATTTTCTCATATCCTCCTTCATTTCCTCTCTCCCTTTTAGACTCATTTCCATGAGAGATCTCATCATTTCCCTCAATTCTTCATTCTCATTATTTCCCTTTTTCTGTTGGGTTTGCATCAGTGGTAATCCCCTAGCCTCATCTACTTGGGTTTCCACCTCACTCTCTTCTATAGGCATATCTGTGCCTTCCATTTCTGTCTCTTGTATTTCTAGGCTTGTCCCTTCTTCCAATTCTATTAGGCCTATTGTAGCTTCTTCCTCTTTTTCATCTATTTTTTCTTTTAATGTCACATATTTTCCTTTTGCAGCTTCCTCAATTGCTGTACCCTTCCTAGACCTACTATGTTTGTTATATTCCTTTAATTTTTCTGTTTTTTTCGCTTTCTCCCTCCTTAAATTATATGTACCTGTTTCAGATTCCATTTTTTTTTTTTATTTCTTTATCTAAAATTTCAAAATTCCCCTTTATTCTATTTAAATTTTGAAAATTAAAAAAAATTATTGACTTATGGTTGCAAAGTCCTGAAAAGTAAACAATATTAATACAAATATTTAATTAATAATCTTATCTAAAGTGCCTTGAGGTTAATTCTTAAAAATTTTTATAATCGAGCCCCACGTTTGTGTGCCAAATGTAATAATGGTAATTTTTTGTTTTATACAAATCTTATTAAAATTTATAATTTAAAAGAAATAACAATTCAATGCTGCTTTTTGTTACAATAAACTTTTAATATTTTAAAATGACATTCCTTGTTATCTTTTACAAAGTCACTTACTAATTAAAAATTCTTATTTACTCTACAAAGAATTACAAAAATTAAGCTTTATTAGCCTAAGTCTTAAATTTGTTATGGCAGCAAGAAGTTTAGTTATAAAATTTAATATGAATTGAAATTGATTTAATTATTTCAATTTGAGCTTGAGCTCTCTTTATCTCGGGTTAAATAGGTGGGTTTTCTAAATTTTGACTAATAAATTTTGAGTTGGCACTTTCAAAAAAATATCTAAATTACAATTCTTACAAGTTAAAATTTTTACAAGTTATTTAGTTTCTAATTAATATATTTTCCTGAATAATGTCTTCTTAATTGATCAGTTCAATGGTTTGGCTTATTGTTACTCTGTAATTATGATTTAAACACGATACTGCACTTTCCGCACCAGTTAAAAAAATAAAATTTCGACAGCCAATTCTGAATACGTCTTCCTCGTTCCAATGCTTTGTTCCAACTGCGTCCTGACGCTACCTTTGTTAGAAAAAAATGGCCAAGTCGTGAATTTCCGCTATTTTTTTCGTTTATTCCGTGTAAGTACAGCTTTACGGATGTCATGTTCTTCTTCTTTACGGATACACTTCTTCTTCTTAACAACTGCACTTAAATTTCTTTGCATTTAAATCCAAAACTGTTTTATATTATATTTCCATGAGAAATATTTAAAACGAACATCTTTTGCCGGTCAATGCGCACGCAACTCCACAAATCCGTTATGCAACGTGTTTACTACAGTACATTCCACTAGCTTGCCGTGTGAAAGTTTTAAGTGTATTTTTACATAGTTCTATTTAAATTGTTACCTATCAATTATTTCTAATACAATTTCTTTTAAATAGTGATTTGTGTGTTTTTTTTCTTTTATATAAAATCTTGTGATTAGATCTAAAATGTGGCCGTGTGCATTTTCTACACAAGTGAAATTAGGTTATGTTTACAATTCGTTCCTGGTATATTTTAGTAATTTTTACATACTGAATTTATTTTTATATATTTATCTTAATTTGGTAAGTGCCTTTTATATATATCCTATTTCAAAATGTTACAATATATATATATATATATTCTTGCCCTTTTTGTTGTTCATCTTTCATTAACTAATGAATTAAAATTCATCCATCATTACTAGATTACGATATCATTGACATTCTCCATAAAGATAAAAGGCCTATATACTTTAAATTTACCTTCACACATTTACTCCCAGGTTGTCATAAATGTGTTCAAGGGTTTTGTTTGGGTTTTTGCTTCTACAGATTCTCCAGCTATGTTTATTTTGGCACTGATGTGAACGTACACTCATCGTCGAAGATTACTGAGTAGCAAAATATCTCATCATCCCCTATCCTATATAACATTTCAGAACATAATTCGCCTTCCTTCTTCTTGCAATGGTATTGGTTAAACTGACCGCTGAGCGGATGAGTAGGAGTGGTGCCAATAGTTAATATATATAAGGTCTTGCGATTTAAAACTTGCAGTTTCTGTGTTGTGCATCTTGAGGTTTTTACTCAAGATAAATTACTACTTTTGCTATCATTTTGCAAATTTTGCCATACACACAGAGAACACTAGACACATACCAATATAAACACTAATCTAAAAATCCTTCCCTACATCAAAAAAAAGCAACAAACTAAACACAAAAGAAAATTTTGTGATTTTCAAACACCACAAAAACCATCCACAATACATCCTAAATGATAAACCACACTCACAATCAAATACTAAATTTGAGCAGATAATTAACAACTACTCTATGAACAATAATACAACACATAACACCAATACACCACAGACTCACACAAATATAACACACCTGAACAACAGTCTTGTCTGTGACTCATAGCATTGAACAATGCACTGACCTAGTGTGAACGCATCTGCTGAAAAATATCAGTAAGTAGCGGTTTTTTGCCAAGTGATGCCAAAAGTAGTAACCTCAGTAATTAATAGTTGATTTAGTTCTCAGTTCATTTGTAACCTGATGATGGTAATAGAGCTACCGAAATGTTTAAAATGGTTGTATAACTATTTTGCTTAGCTAAAATTCACACAACAGATCTATCATCAGTTGTTATCACTGGAGGCTCTTGAGCATAGCATAAAGTACAAATAAAACCAACAATTTTAAAATATACAGAACTTGTTATATGCTTATAAACAATTACATATGTCTTTAACTAGTATTTAATTGGTTTTCATAACATATTCTATATGGATTTAATTTATAAATATTTGATCATTGTTGCATAAACTACAATAAGCCAAAATATCATTTCATATCCTTTTTCTGACATATCCTCACAATCATTAGAAGTAACCAACAACAATTATCAACCATTTACTTGCATCTGTATTTGCATAACCCTTTATTGCATAACCTTATTTCAAGGTTATTTAAGTCCATGCAAGTAGTTCAAATCTATAAGCACAGCTAAAGTCCTACAAATGTTTTATTGTAATTTTTTTTAGTTTGAAAGATGGAGCACATGTAGTTTTTTCTCAAGGTAACCTAGTTTTGGATTAGCAATCACATGATACACACAATAGGTATGGTTTAACATAATTCTTGATTGCATTGAACACATTCTTGTTTAAATAACGCGCCCCTATTGTTTTAATTTTTTTAAACTCTGGTAGCTAGTTAATAATGTACACTAAATATCTCATTGAAAGACCTTCCAACAAAATTATAATTATGATTAGAATCAAACATTTTACATTTAACAAATTCATCAATACTGTAATACCATTATACAAACAAAATATTAAGATTTAAGCTAGGATTTTATTTTTGTTAACCTAATTAATTAAAAACAAGTTCCATAATTACCTTCTAATCTTCTTCTCATACAATGTATCCTCTGGGAATTCATATGCGAACATGGTCCAGTTCTCATCCGACAAGTTATGGTTTTCATTTTCTTGATCAAAATTTTATTTTTATACTCTCCATTGGGACCTATTAAATAAATCATTAGAAAAAATCTCATAAAAATATTGCTTTTCTATATCACAGTAGGACTTATAATGCACAGCAGAATTATTTTTATATTTATCGTGAACATGGGGTGCCATGAATTGTTGTTAGGGAAGTCATGGAATATTCAGAATTAAACATCTAAGTTAAAAATATATAAAATTAATCACAATTTGTGATAGTACATGATGTATTTTGTAGTAAAATAAACTAATCTAGTTTTTCTCAAGAGGAAAGAGCTGAAATGCTATATGATACTGTTATGTCTTTATTTTTTATCCAGTTAAAATTCTTGTAGTATAGTATCTAAAAACGATGATAGGCCTAAAGCAATCTTTGTTTATTATTTTTACAGTTTTAAACAATTTTCTAAAAAAAAAATATCAGAATAAGGTTCTACTGTGTTAAGTACAACAGTAATAGGAAACATTTATTGATAAACTTGACTTATATCTCTACAAAAAAAAAATGATTCTGGTACTCTTCTGGGGAGACCCAACAAAATAGAGCTAATAGTTATGCAAAAGTGTCAACGGAAATCGCCAAAAATATTAGTATATATCGAAATCTTGTTGCTGTTCAGGACAAGCTGGTTGTAAATTGGACTTATTACACTTTTGCTATTACTTGCGACGAGACTTTTTGTTAACTAAAGTTGTTAAATTGTTAACTTACACTTGGAGGAAACATTTTCGTCTTATGACTTCTTCAGCCTCGTATTTTTGCCACTAGGAATGCTGCAGTTGTGCTTCCTCAGTACCATTTTTTTGAAAGTTAGAAGTGATGTGATCAAAGAGTTTGTGTGATCTGTGCCGTGTTTGTTCATTTAAAATGTCATTTTTATGTGTGTTGCTATGTCTATATATTTCATACTGTTCTAGTGTGTTTAATTTATGGCCTTTGTTGCATGTGTGGAGGATGCTCATGTTATTTTCCATACTTTTGCATGAATGTTTAGTGTCCAAGAGGTGATTTGCGAAGCTGGATTCAATAGTAGTGTGCAGTAATAGTTTTGTGTTCTTTACATCTTTCGGCGAAAGATCTGCCGGTTTGTCCATTATATAACTTATTACAGTTCTTGCCTTTTAGTTTGTATACTCCTGGGTTATTGTATGTGTTGGTATTGTTGTTAATGCTGTGTCTGATAGCTGATTGGCTTTTATTCATAGTTCTGTAAGCTACATTGTATCCTGCTTTTTTGAATTGGTGTGCTATTTTATTTGTGAGTTTGTTTATGTATTTGAAGGTGATAAATTTGTTTGTTTTCTTGTTTTTGTTGTTGTTACTGTTCCTGTTGAGTATTTTTCTCTGTAGTTTGTCTATTAAATAATTATCATATCCATTTTTGTGAGCTAAATATTTTATTGTGTTTAGTTCCTCTGTGTAGTTAGTTGTGGATATAGGTATTTTATTTAGTCTCTGTAGTAAATGTTCAAATGCTGCGTCTTTATGTTGTATTGGGTGGTTCGATTAATTGTGTATCAGTGTGTCTGTCATGGTTGCCTTGCGGTATATGTTGAATTCATGTTTGTTTTGATTTTTTGTTATGGTGATGTCTAAGAAATTCAATGTTTTGTTGTCCAACTCTGCAGTGAACTGGATATTATTGTGTATTTTGTTTATATGCGTTTGGAGTTGTTGGCATTGTCTTATGTTTCCTCGGTATAGTATTATAATGTCATTGAATTTCTCGTCATTAAATAAAAATAATGTGGGTAACAAAAAACGTTTTATTATATGTTTACTGAATACTAATTTTTTTAACAATTAGAATCAGTTCTTTAAAAAGTATAAGAAAAATGTTTTTCTTTAAAAAATTGGATTAAAAATACATAACTTATTATTATCATTATATTGCATTAATTGTATTGAGATGTATCAAAATTTAGATAAATTAACATATTTATTAACTGATCAAAACTATTTAATAATAATCTATATGTAAAACACTTGTTCTACAAAATAACCTATAACACAAAATCAGCCGTTACATGAAATCATTTGTTGTAAGTTATGTGTTTCATAAATAGCGTGATATGAAAGCAAAAATTTAATCTCATGTTTTGTTTACTACGAGTAAAGAAATTATCACTTAAAAAAATGAATGGCCATTTTTTTAGGAGTTCTGCCAGAAAATATGTTTAACTTAAGACAGGGCTGAAACAAGCAAAATAAACTCCTAAACACAGTAACAACAGTAATACAGAACACAAGTGGTATTGCTAAAAACAGCATTTATTGATAGCTAAGTGGTCAATAAATATCAATCAAACCTTAGTAAATATAGTAGAAAGTTATGTGCCATACTGAAACAATATTGTTCCAAAGTCAATAAGCATATTTCTTGCAAACTACATTATACCTCTAGATTACAAACTGTAATAGCAAGATTGTACACATATCTAAACACACTGACAGTTGTTAAATATATATATATATATATATATATATATATATATATATATATATATATATATATATATATCGTGCTAGTTTTTCATCTGGATTCAACCAGATTTTTAACACAGACTGCTATTCTGAGAAAAATCTAGGATAGATTTTTAAAAGGAGTCAACTTCAAAACCAAACTGAAGATTTTGTTTAAATCTTTGGTAAGTAATATAAATTCCAACAATATTATAAAAGTTGCTTGATGTAATCATTTTGAATTCACTGATTAAACTAATTTTTAAAATACTTAACTAAGTGAATACGTAATTGCTTACTTGCTGACGCGTTTCAAAACATTTGTTCCTTTTACGAAGCTAACCCTCTACTAGCGGCATCGGCTGTGTACAAAGGCTCTAACAGGAATGGATTTATGACAATGGAATGGGGTGGGTTGTTTGAGTCGTGTGTCATATAATGGAAGAGGCTGTTGGCTTCAAGAAGAGATACACGCTTCGAAGAACACATTACCCAAAACCAAACCGACAGGTCATTCTATACACGCTTCGAAGAATACATTACCCAAAAAAAAAAAAACAAACCCTAAATCCAGCTACGCAAAACACCTAAAAAACACCCAACACACACACACACACACAGATAAAACAAAGAAAAAAACTAAAAACCTTAGAAAAATATGAAATCTAAAAATACTACACAACAGATAAAGCAAACGTATAAAATGATCACACACACTTTGAAGCCAACAGTCTCTTCCATTATATGACACACAACTCAAACAACCCACCCCTTTCCATTGTCATAAATCCATTCCCGTTACAGCCTTTGCACACAACCGGTGCCGCTAGTAGAGGGTTAGCTTCGTAATAGGAAGAATGTTTTGAAACGTGTCAGGAAGTAAGCAATTACGTATTCACCTAGTTAAGTATTTCTAAAATTAGTTTAATATTATAAAATTAATGTTTTTGCTAAAACCGTTATATAAGAGTAATGTTTTTTTAAGACGAGAGGGAATGTAGTAAATAAAATTCAGAGATAAAGTAGCAGACAGAATATTTATATTTTAAATATAGTCATACCAGTTTGTTGAAGCACTGGCGTTACTTCATATCCATGTCTCAAAGTAGGTGGCAAATGGACAAAGGAAATCCGTGCCTAAAATAAACAAAAATATTCAGAATTTATTAATATATATTCCAAAATTAACTTATAACATTGCTCTCTCTCTCTCTCTCTCTCTCTCTCTCTATATATATATATATATATATATATATATATATATATATATATATATATATATATATATATATATATATATATATATATATACACGATGGATAAAATTAAAGTTTTAACAAATTTACTAAATTCAAAGTTCGGATAAACTATTGTTTAAGTGATTAATAAGATTCAACCGAACGTAATGGACTATAAAATTCAAGAATAAAATATTGCGCAAAACAAATGATATGGGTGCGCGAGTTTCATAATTCTAAAAGGTATGTAAAGTGCTTAGTTAGGTACAAGTTAATTAGTAAAACAGCTACATATTAGTATGGAACGTTCCTGAACATATCTTAAGGCTATATTGATAGTATGGTTTTCTTTCTATTTTGTTAAATTCATTAAAATTATGCCAAAACGTAATGCTACACAGTATCGAAGTGTATAGGTGTTACCTGGCGTCACAATCTTTGCGACGTCGTGTATCCCTCCGCGAGGCAGGCACCTATTTACAACTGCTACTTCCGCGGTGAAAATGTATCCCAACTTTAAATTTTAAAAAATAATAGTTCGGAGCAAAAAACCAAAAAAATATCAATGAAAATAGCCTTTTTACATTTTTCAGAATGTTTCATGCAAATATAGGCCCGGTTTAGAAATGTAAACATTTACCTAGCTTTGCTTTTTAAAATAAAACCTTGATTTTATAAAGTTTTATGTGTGTTGTATGGTTAAATGTCTATTTCACGGAATTCTAATTTTTTGATCTCGTTAACAAGTCTTACAATTTTTTCCATACTCCATAGAACTTTCTAAATCACAAGTCAACATTTTTTTCTCAATATCAATTACATCCTGAATCTGTATAGATACTATACATTTTTCTAAGGTTAATGATAACTTGTGGAATAATTACATACTATAACTTAAGATTTCTTAGGTTACTGGTGCCTAAATAAACAAATTAAATTAATAAAGTTTTACCCAAAAATCAGGAGAGAAAGATATGGCCCTAGGTTTTATTACTTTATTATGCCCATAGCTTAATAAAATATATTACAAGGTTGTATATATGGTATATCAAATGTAGTTAAAATCTATTTAAAAAGTTATCAGATTTAAACTTACATGACAATTTTTCAAATTTTCTGATTTTGCATCTTTAGGTTTGTCACTTGAAGAAGAAGATTCTTTATTGGTGTAGGATGAAGTGTTTGGTTGAGGTTGATCAACTTCCATGTTTGACGTCTTATCTTGTACACAACTGTCGTTACTGTCGTTTCCAGTGTCTACTCCAGAATCTATAGCTGATGCCATTTATCCATTTTAACACATAATCACTTATACAATTTCAACACGTTTAACTGTATTAATTTAAACTATTAAAAACACCTAATAAACTCAAATAAACAATAACCTATATTCTCTGTTTTGACAAAAGAGAATGGCGACTTTGCACTTTAGTTTTTAATTGTGATGTTATGATACAGAATTAGATAAATCAACACGATAGATGACCGTTTCCTCAGGAGTGCTCTTGATAATAGTTTGTATGGGAGGTCTGATGTATCTGTCAGAGAAAAAAGGCAATCTCTTCCCTAAAGTTATATAGTATTTGCTACATATAAAAACTACTAATGGCAAATAACAAAATTTAAATGTAAAACTCATAAGTATGTAGGCCAATATGAAATCAATCCTTTCTTTTTTACATTAAAAATATTTTAGAAATAATTGTTTATTTTTTTAAATATATTAGTAAAATATTAAGTTATTTCGAAGTTGTATTCTTTGGAGTAGCTTAAACATTAGGCATACCAAAATGACTTACATTTTTTCAAACAATTATTTAATATTATATTATAATTACTTATATCTACACTCATTTAATATCCTTTTGTCCAAGTCTTATCCTTCCAAGATAGTGAGATGAATTCTTATACATTATTTATTTTGTTAAAAGTGGTTTTAATACATTAAGTTTAGTTTAGTAGCTCTAAAATCTAGAATTTTAGTTTCTCTGTAAAACTAATAGATGGCATTTGTGTAAAAATATTAAACTCAAATCTTGCGGTTGTCCTTGACAGCTGTTTCTGGAAATATTTTAAAGACAGTGACTTATTACTTCAAATCGAGGAAATTTCAAAATTATCATAGTTTAGGTACTCGATCGCAAAGTATTTTGATTAGGTGAGTGATGTTATAAATGTATGTGTAATTATATTTAAGTTTTAAATTTTGAATAAAAAATGAAATGTCACCATCAATAATTTATGTGACCCTGATATAATATCGGCATGAGCAGGTTGGTTTTTGGTCAAAAATTGACAACATTGAAGTTGTAAAATGCATAAGAAATAGAAACTTTGAAATAAGTTCTATGTTTTTCAATGTTATATTTTACGTATTTAATTTTAATTATTACGTTGAATTTCAGTCAGTTAAACCTAACACAATAACAAAAATGTTTCTTTAAAATTATAGTTTACATATTAATGGAATTTAAATTATTTTTGTTTGTATATTTTATGATTTTTAAAGAAGATTTTTAATTATTGTCATAGAATTTCAGAATATTAGGTCCAGTTATAAAATAAACAAATGATCAATACTCAAGAAAGTCACATACTAATTATAAGACTTATTAAAATGAAAGTTTACCTGAAATTCCTGAAAATTGTAAATACTTGAATAGAAAAAAAATAAATCTCCTAGTTATTTTATCTGAAAGATTACGTTATCATAGTATTTAATTTCTGAATTGAACATTACAAAAATATTAAGCTGTAAAATAATTTACAGTGTCTAATTACAATCATCCATTTAGTTATTCTGATGAATATTCTAAACTTGTACAACAATTCTATGAGCTTAGCTTGTGAGGATATGTTGATAGAAATAAGACATACACAAAACTCACACGAATTCTTAGTAGTATGTTAGAGTTTGTAGTAGCAACACTCAATGATGATGATGACTTTGTCCCTGAAACGCACCTAAGTTAATAAATGATTATTAGTTTGAGAGTTTTTGTATGTCTTTTGTTTGTATTATTCTAAACAAGATTTTTCTTTACCTGTGTCGATTTCATTTCAGTTGTGTACTAAATGCTCAAGTATATAGTATATGCTATGTATGGTAATTGTAATTGAGAACAAATTGTGTGACCTTCATTTTTTTAGATTTACCTGTAACTTGTGCATATCCTAAATAAAAAATCCTTGATATAAATGCCAAAAAGCAAAAATAGTAGTTGAAATTTTAAAAATTAAAAAAAATCTAAAAAGAAACATTTAGTTTATAAATTTTTTCTAGCCATGTAAACGTAGATCATATTTTTATTTTTATCTCTACCACTATATCTGATTTACATAATTTTAACCAATATATCTGGTTTCTAACAGAAATACAACTTTCAATTGTTTATAAGGTATTTTTAAATAAGAGTAAATATAAAAAAGATTGTGGGGTAACAAGAAATTGTTTATAATTACTGAGAAATTGAAAAAGAAGCATCTTACAAATTCACTATAGATGCCAGTTTTTATAAAAGTTTGCGATTTTATAAATTATATAATTATGCCTTGTTATATTTAGTTATTTGGTTATCTTCATTTTGTTCATATTAGAAATAAAGAGACCAATTAAACAAGAATTGAAATTTAACCATTAAACTGTGGTAGCCAGTAAGTGTCATTTATATACTGCTATAGTTTTATATATATTCTAAATATGTTATTTTATACCCGTTACAACCCGTTAGTTTCATTTAGGATAAATTTAATAATTAAATCCGAGTTTTAGGTAATCCAAGAGGGTCTTGGTCCCATTCAACCTCGAATGATCGAGGATTTATTGGTATTTAATTATTGTTCAAGATATTAACATATTTGGGTAATGAAACAAATTATTTGGTTAGAAGTGTTCTTATTTATTTACTGTAAACAGACTGCAAAATTCCCTCTATATAGTGATTGTTGTTCATCACTGTATATTTTTATTTTTTATATTAATAAAAATTAATTGTAATAAACATTAAGGTTTACATTATTCCAAATTCTACCAAAATTGCCAGACAAATTTATACCTAGTGATGTAGAAAGACTTTCTTGTTCAAGGAAAAAATAAATGATAAAAGAACCGAAACTTGAAAATTTGAAAAAAAAATGCACATTCAACCTCACTTTAACAATACCTAACTATTTAAATTGAGGGCTAGCACATCATTACAGGATGGGTACAAAATATATGTTTATGACCATTTGGTTTAAAAACTAATAAAAAAGTTTAGTAACACACAAGGTTAAAGAATTTAAAAGAATTACTGCTTGCTTGTTCTGTGCATTTTTGTTTACCAAAATGAAGGCAATTTTACTTGTCAAAATGTTGGCTTATAGCAAGCTTTTTATTATTTTACTTTAAGAACCAAATCTAACCTAATCAGATATTTTGATAATATATTCTGATTATAGTGCTCTGTTTTCTAAAAAAATTTATGGTTGCATAAAGTTAGTTATTTTGGCCTTTTTTATTTTTGTGTAACAGCATAGGGTTATATTACTTTTTCTATGTTCCTGTAAGTACATTGTATGGTAGGATATTTTTCCAGTGTTGATAAAGTTTTCCAGGATGCTGATAATTACAAAAACAAAGAATGAGTATTAAAAAGTAATATTTTACTTTAAAAAGTAATAATTTTATTCAATATTACAAGATGTAATGTGTAAAAAACATTAATTTGCAAATTTTTTATAATTTTGTTAATTGTAATAATAATTAAAGCGATAAATCTACATATCTTCTATTGAAGTGGCACTATGATGATGATCACATAACACTGTATGATGACAGTTCTTTATGGAGGTCGCAAGTCATAATCCCCTAACACCAATTTTATATAGAATCAAAATGCCTTACAAAATCCCTACATTTTATAAATTTTTTAAAGTAATTCCATAAAATCTATAAATACTTTTACACTGTTTTTTTTATTTTTGCTGTTAAAATAATCTATATTTTTTCATTAAACAATTATAAATATTATAACTGTATGAAGCAACTGTGGCGTAATGTTTATTTTTAAATAAATAAAACCTCTAAACCACAAATAACATTTATTTAAACCTTATGTACATTTCGATTGCCCAGCAATCATCTTCAGAGGTATTTAAAAAATACAACTAACTTTAAACAACATAATACAACAAATATATAGGCATAAACCTGTAACTATTTCGCCATGCCCCTTTAATTTTACTGCAACGTGATTGGTCGTACTAGTTTTTAAATTAAGGGGCGTGGCGAAGTAGTTACAGGTTTATGCCTATATATTTGTTGTATTATGTTGTTTAAAGTTAGTTGTATTTTTTAAATACCTCTGAAGATGATTGCTGGCCAATCGAAATGTACATAAGGTTTAAATAAATGTTATTTGTGGTTTAGAGGTTTTATTTATTTAAAAATAATTATAAATATTTATAATTGTTTTATTAATCCTTAAACAATAGTTTATGACTATTTAAACTTTAAATTTAGTAAATTTGTTAAAACTTACTGAGACAGGATGTATTCGATCGCTAGTTGGCAATCTTCATCAGTGTCTTCTGCTTGGAGATGTCGGGTCAAGCGGTGATGGTTTTAAAGGTAGGTCTTCGATAGTATCAAAGAGTATGTGTGATTTGTATTGTGTTTGTTCGTTTAATATGTTTGTACTTTGTGTTTTTGTATGTCTGTAAATTTCATATTGTTCTAGTGTGTTGAGATGCGGTCCTTTTTTGTTGATGTGTAGGATTTCTAGGTTATTGCAAATGTCTGTGTATTTGTGTTATGTTGCTTTTATGTGATTGTAAAATGTTGAGTTGGTGTTCTGTTTGTGTTCTTCGACTCTTTGTTTAAAGCTGCCATCTGTTTGTCCAATGTAGAATTTGTTACTTTCGTCGCAGTTCAGTTTGTACACGCCTGGTGCTTGTAGTTTATCTTTGTTGTTGGTGTCGTGTTGTATTTTGTATTGTAACTTGTTATTAGTTTTGTATGCTATTTTGTATCCTATTTTTTGAAATTTCAAGGCTATTTTCTTTGTTGTTTTGTTTATGTATGGTAATGTGATGTATTTGTTTTCCTCGTCTGTAGTGTTAATTCTAGTGTTTTTTTGTATTTTGTACCATAGTTTGTCTATTATTGTGGTGTTGTATCCATTTATGTATGCTAAATATTTAATTGTGTCTAGTTCTTTGTTTATGTTTTCTGTAGTCATTGGGACTTCTTTAAGTCTATGGAGCATGGATCTGAAGGCAGCGTATTTGTGTTGGATAGGGTGGTTTGAGGTGTTGTGGATAAGTGTGTCTGTCGTTATGGGTTTTCTGTAAATGTTGAAGCTGTGTTTTTGTGTGTAGCTTTTTGTTATGGTTAGGTTGAGGAAGTTTAGGCATCAGTTGGTTTCAATTTCTGAAGTGAAGTGGAGTTTTGGTGGCTTTTATTAGTGTAGGTGAGGAGTTTTTCACATTGACGGGAGTTACCTCTGTATAGTGTTATATCATCTATGTATCTGTGCCAGTAAATGATTTTGTGTGCGTGTGTATTGTTTGTGACTATCTTGGTGTTTTCTATGTGTTGTAGAAAAATTTCGCTTAGGCCACTACTGATAGGACTTCCCATGGGCAGGCCATCTGGTTGTGCATAGAAGTTTTGAGTTGTGGGTGAAATAGTTTTTTTTTGGTGTACAGGAGTACGGTTTTAAAGGTTAGGAAAATACATACCCACAAACAATTTAATAAACTATGTGTAACTCACAACATAACACCCACATATGCGAAAATAAACATAAATAACAACACTGAAGCAGCTACAATTACCAAACAAAAAGCAGAAATAATTTACAATGAACAAAGTATCAAAAACCTATACAAAAATAAAGACTTTCTAAATTATAGGTTATACCAACCCCACTTAAATCTTGCAAACACTATCGGACATGATATCATATTACAATTGGTAACAGACACTAATAATTGGGCAACCAATAAAATAATAAACATCAAAAATAATCACAAGAAAATATTAATCAACTATCTAAAACAAAAAATACAATTTACTCTCAACCTACACAAAAATTCTACCACCGTACAGTTAACCTCACTAATACCAAATTCCCACAACACGAAATTAATTTAATGAACGAAATTTAGGTATGTGTATCAAACTACACCCTACACACATACTCAATACACACTTACATTACTCACCCACACTTTTTGACATCATAACTCCTAACACTCACAATGTACACCCACACCAGCATAATATCTCACCCCCACCATAATACCCTAACCTACGTAAACCTTGACATCAGTTATGGTCTGAGTTGACAATGGGACACATCTCCCGAAACCGCCTCAACAAATGTAAGTAAGTGCTACTATAGGCAAATTTGTAAATATTTACAAGTGTTTAGTGAACATTTTTATATCACTTCTGTGAAGATCTTGAAATATCCACTTATAAGTAATGAAAACATTTTACACAAAAATAGATAAAATTCGATAATATTACTTTGGTTAGAAACTTTAACAATTTTACATTTTATATCACTTGTAAATATTAAGTATATTCAAAAGTAGCACCTTGATATCCAATGAGGAGGACGGTTTCAGAGATATGTCCCCTTATCAACATGAACCAGAACTTTTGAAAATTCTTTGCAATCTTCATTCAAAAAAAATGTAAGAGATAGAGTTTTAAAAAAGCAAATGCTTATATGAAGGGAACAAATCCACGATGGAAAAAACATAGTAATAAGTTGTTTTTCTACCAGAGGATAAGATTAATATTAACAATTATTAGGAGAAAATATTTTGTTTAGAAAATGTTACATTAATTGATTTTACCCATTTACAAACTACTTTGTTAATTATAAAAAACACAAGTTTGCAGTTTTGGGGTTGTACATCTTGAGGTTCGTATTTAATATTCGTTTTATAATTAATTGGGAAAAACCACTACTACGAACAAAACTGTTTCACATTGCTGGCCAAATGCTAAAACGTCACTAAGTAGTGTTTTTTCGCCAAGTGAATTATTAAGCAAATATTAAATTTTTAATTGTAAAAAAAGCCCAAACTCATCCAAAATTCCTTTTTTTCGGGGCTAATTAGATACACCATTGAATTGATACACCCTGGCCTTTTACAAAATAAAAGGTTCAGTGTTGATTTTACAAGAAATCCAATTTAAACTATTTTTTAGTTATTGGTATTATCAATTTTTTCCCCCTAATTTAACCTTAATGTTATTAATATTTTAACTTAATCTCTTTGATTTATTTGACCTAGAAAATTTTTAAAATCTTGACAGGTTATCCAGACAACTTTGTTATTTTTTTAGAAGGTTTTTAAAGTTTATGATATTTAACAATTTTCAGTTGGAACATAAATAAGGATTTAATTAGGAAAAATTTAGTGAAATGTACAAGTATTATATAAAAATAAATTTGTTTAGAAATAATTTTGAAAATATTATTGCATGATCAGTGAAAATTAAATAAACGAACTGATTTTATTTTATTTTCACTTAATTTAAAAAAATTTACAGCATGAGAAAAATATATAAATTTAGTTTATCTCTTCAGAAATAACCTGCAAAATCAGACGTAAAAGTCAGTCATTAGGTAACTCAAATAATCATAAAATATATAAATTAAAGACATTTTTCCCAATACTTTTGCATGTTATATATTTTAATAACATATCACAAAGTAAGATTAAAGCTTAGCTATCAGGTTGAAAAAAAGATGTTTGGACTTTTAACTAGCCTATCTGCATGCTTCTCTCTGTTCCTTAGATTAGATTAGATTAATCTTTATCATTACATGTAGAAGCACTGCTTTGAGTATTTAGTGTGAAATGTTATCAGTTTAATAACATGACATAATTGTATTAATGTAACCAAGATTTGTGGTAAGCCTTAATTACTTTACTTGACTCATTGCTAAATCCCTATGATACATGTAAAGAAAATATTTAAACTGTACTATAAAGTTAGCTGGGTGATTATGAACAAAAAGTGGATCGACTCAGGAAGATAAATAATCTACAAATACTATTTAGAAATTAATTTTGAACTTCAAACAAGATAGATAAATCCAAAATAGTATACTTTACAAACACTCACAGAAATATATAAACTGAGGTTTCTCTATTTTTCACTTTGTTGTACTACATTACAGGATCCTTTATGAAAATACTAAATGTAAAGTTGAGAATAAAGTTTTTAACTTTTTACAGTTTACTGGAATGGTTTAGCTTATATTAGAAAACTTAATTTCATTTTGTTTTTCCAAACAAATGGATACTTTGTAACTACACTGTAGGACAGCTAGCTTTTTTTTTAAATTTCAAAGTTAAATTACTATTTAAAATCTGTGACATATAATTACTTGTTTTTATGTAGGATGTATTTTTAAATATCATATAAATACAAAAAAAAATCATATCAATCTGGTCTTAGTTCACGGTTATATTTACCTGGTAAAATAAACTGCAAAACATTGGAATAATGTGTTAGTGTTATTGATTGAAATTCTAAAAATTTAATTTCTAGTAATATAGTTATTGTAATTAAAAATATATTGTAATTTAGGGTTGCAGAATTTTGAAGCGAAATGACTTCAGCCAGGTTATTAATAATTAAGTTGTAATTGACAATTTAATTTAAAAATACAGGGTGACACAGAAAAACGGGAATTTTTAAAAAAATTCTAAAAATATAAGAGTGATGGAAGAAAATGGTTTTATTTATATTACATGAAATATCAAAACTTGCCATTTATGAAACACTGATGGAATTTATGATTTTTTAAAAACAACATCCTTTAGGTGGCGTCCTCCTCTACGAATGTATTCTTGAAATCTGCGGTGGAGATTCCTCATTGACCGCTGCAACATCTCAACTGGAATACTGTGAATTTTATCCCGAATTCTCTGTTTTAACTCATTTACAGTTCTTGGTCGAGTTGTGAACACTTTAGTTTTGAGATAGCCTCACAAAAAGAAATCGCCACGGTCAAATCTGGCGATCTAGGGGGCCAGAAAACGTTACCGAATCTTGAGATGACACGGTTACGAAACAATACTCGCACAGCCTCCATTGATCGCCATGCAGTATGTGATGTCGCACCATCTTGTTGAAACCAGGATTCTTGAACGTCTGGAAAATTGTTCAATTCAGGTGTAACGAAACGTTGTAACACTTCCACGTAACGATCAGCATTGACAGTCACTGCAATCCCCCGTAAAAAAATAAGGTCCGATGATCCCATGTAATGAAACAGCACACCATACTGTAACCTTATTAGCGTGTAAAGGGCGCTCATGAAGTCATTAGGATTTGTGTCTGCCCAGTATCTGTAGTTCTGCTTGTTAACATAACCTGTGAGATGAAAGTGGGCCTCATCTGATATCCACAACTTGCTTAGAAATTCATCGTCATTGTTTATGTGTGTTAACATTTGTTGGCAGAATTGCAATCGCGACTGATAATCATTTTCCTTCAACTCTTGCACTATCTGCAGCTTGTAGGGGTGAAATTTTAATTCTAAATGAAGAATTCTGCGAACACTCTCACAGGACATTTCAACCGCAGCTGCTTGCTTACGAATCGAACGGCGTGGACTCTTCAATACAGATCGGCGTACAACATCAATGTTCTGTGCAGTACGAGCACTTCTTGGCCGTCCCGTTGGTTTCTTCTTTAAAGCTGATCCACTCGCTTCAAAATTATTAATCCAACTTCTAATGGCATGTTTTGACGGAACGGAATCATGCCGTCCTAAGTTGTAAAAACGTCGGAACTCAATCTGGGCAGCTTTCAAACTATCACCGTTTTTATAAAACATTTTTATAGCTAACGCACGCTGTTGCCCGTTCCACTGGTCTATGGCTACTGTAATGGCGGCTTGTTTACTTGCACACTGTCGCTGTCCCGCAGTGCTGCCACCTGCTCACGGCTGCCACGACGCGTTACAAAAATTCCCATTTTTATGGGTCACCCTGTATATAATTTGCTTTAAAGCATTCATTGTTTATTTTGTCGTCTTAGTTCCATGGATGATCTTTACTATACCTTAACCTTGGTAGAAGCACTACACATCCAGAGAGATAAATATGCAGCACTCATTTTCACCATGCAAAATAAATATAATGATTTCTTGAGCAACTGTGGCCTATGTTATAATATTTTAAATAATAAACCCACCACCTGATATACATTTCAGTTACAAGGTAACCATCTTCAGAAGTACTGAACAAAAAATTAATTTAATTTTAAAGGTATATATATATATATATATATATATATATATATATATATATATATATATATATATATATATATATATAACATATATAGCAAAAAAAATAATGGCTAATTTATAACCTCAATATTTTTTTGCTATATATGTTTTATGTATATACCTTTTAAATTAAATTAATTTTTTGTTCAGTACTTCTGAGGATGGTTACCTTGTAACTGAAATGTACATCGGGTGAATAAATAAAGTTAATTTGTGGTTATTGGGTTTATTATTTAAAATATTATGCAATATAAAACTAAGTTACTAAAACAAATAGTTATTGGTAATACAGATATAAGCTATTAGGGAAGTACTAAATATCTGATTAAAGTTGTCATGGATAGGAACTTGATCTGGCACAAGGTAGGGTGGATTCAGACTGGATTCATTCTGTAATAAATGTTTTGCAAATTATAATCCTTACCACCATTGGCTGAGGGAGCAGAAAGCAGATTATGGGCTGCTTGACCGGGTGCAGTGACTCTATCGTGAAGGTATAGTGGCTATGAGAAGGAGCACCCAATGTGCTGTTATGAGAATCATGCTGGGCCAGCGATCCCTGGCTCTGCGCATTAAGTCTGAAACAGCATACTCACCGAGTTGTGTTGGGTAGTGAAAGACAAATAGTAGAAGAAAATAAACTTCTATTTGCAAATACATTGAAGGAATTTTGGGATACAATTTAAAAATATCCATATTGAATTTTTGCAATATAAAATTGGAGTTTTCAAATGCACATTTCTAAAATAGAGGTATGTGCAGAGAGTAGATCCAAACATAGTGAAATCTAATTCACTGATGGGTATAAGAAAAGGGTTAGTGGAACTGCCATAATTGGACTGCGACCCCATAGTGTTAAACTATGTCTAGCACATGAGAAAATAATATGGGCTGGCAAGAGGGGCTGAATTATTTGAACTGTTTTGAAAGTCATACAGTTGTAATGGTTATTGCCACTTTATTGGAGTTGTATATATACAACTGTCCCAACTGAGCACGCTGACTGGATGGGCAATGAGAAAGCAGAATCTTTAGTGAAACTGTGGCACAGTACAGAAGGCTCTTTGCTGAGTACAACAGCTATACTCTCCCAAGAGTGACTTATCTCAAGAGGATTACTCCATACAACAGACTATGCATGGAAAAATATTATGCATTTCTAGGCTATATCAAGACCAAAGATTCATGTGGATACTTTTGGAATAAAGAACTTCTCTCCCTTAGTTGGTTTCAACTCAGAACCATGATCACTGGAATCTAAAGAGTTTTTAACACAAAATTGGAAAATCTAGGTATCTGTTGTGAGTGCGGTTCAATGGAGAACAAGTAGTAATCCTAATCATACTCTGTGAGTCTCCAGCATTAGGTAATACAAGAAGGAGTTGTTTGGTGGCAAGGACTTATAGAGCGCCAGGAGATACAGCATAAAGTGGATACTAAACTACTGAAAAAATGTAGGTGTACATTAACCAAATGCAGTGTCAAGGATGGAAAAAGCACAAAGGCAAAAGATAAGTGCTTTACACTGTAAGATCCCTCCAAGATAATAATTGTTCATATATTTAACTTGCACTACCAATTTTAAAAATATGTTTTTTCCATTAATTGAAATGAGGAAAGATATTTTTTTATATCTGTTGCTAGGTGTAAAAATGTGGGTGATACTTTTAGGAAAATGTGTTTCAAAGTGTTTAGATATACAATTCAGAACATCAAACTTGAGTAATCCTTCGATAAATGGCCTTACCATTAATGTTGATAAATTTACAGGAATTTTAACTTTATTCTATAAATTTTCAACAATAATCTTTATGTTATTGAATTTGCTATCCATGACGTTAGGTAATTCTTTTTAATTGAAATATTATTACTTCTATAAACATTCATAGACAAACTGCATTAGGCAATATAAGCTAGTGCAGTCATGATATTATAGAGTATCGGCTTGGGTTTCTCGTTAAGTAATATTAAATGCACTACTTATAGAAAAGTGGTTTATCCATATTGTTTAATTAAAAAATAACATTTAAGAGCAAGTAAAGAATGATATATATATATATATATATATATATATATATATATATATATATATATATATATATATATATATATATATAAAGAACAAAATACAAATACAAGAATTATATTTGAATTTACAATTCAAAGCTTTTCGTTGGCTAACAGTGCCAACATCATCAGGAATATTAAACAATTAAAATTAACATATGTGCAAATTAGATCAAATAAATAGTTATGCCAAATCAATTACAATGTTGTTAAAATTTTTTTATTTTGCTGCCCTAACATTACAAACACTGAATATATTATCGAATTTAGATTTTACTTGTATTTGTTCATTTATCAACTCATTATTAGTATTATATTTATGTATTTCTAAAGCTTCATAAATATTCATTCTCAGGCCTTTGTTAATTTGTTTTATAAGTATCATATTATCTATATTAGGAAATAAGTGATTATTATTAATACAATGACTAGCAACATTTGATTTATAAATTTCTGGCTTTTTATATGCATTAAAATGTTCTTTATATCTATCTTTAAGTTTTTTCTTAGTTTGTCCTATATAAACTTTATTACAATAATCACATTCTAATTTATATACACCGTTTTTTTCATGCATATTAATAATATTATTATTATTCATTATATTTATTAATTTATTATTAGTATTATAAGCGAATTTTATGTTGCTACCTTTAAACAATTTTGTGATATTTTTTACTTCATTACCAAAAAATGTAAATGAAGTCCATATGACATTTTCATCATTATTTTTGTAAATTAGATTATTATTTTGTTTCTTTGAAATATTATAATTAAGTTTATCAACAGTTTTCTTTTTATAACCATTCTCAATTGCAATTTGATAGATAATGTTTTTCTCTCTTATCTTGTTTTCATTATTCATAGGTATTTTATGTAATCTATATAATAAATTGTATAATGCAGCCATTTTTTGATTATACGGCTGGTTAGAATTATTAGGTATAATTTGGTTAGTTTGTGTCGGTTTACGATATATGTTAAATTCAAATTCATTAATATGTCTTATAATTGTTATATCTAGAAACTTGATCTTATTATTTTCCTCCATTTCATAAGTAAAATTATTATTTTTATTTATCATATTTATTTTATCTAAAATAGTTATTAAGTTTATACCATTATTATTAGATACATACAATCCATCATCTACATATCTAAACCAATAACTGTTTTTATCAAATGTCTGTATAATTTTATTTATTTTATCATCTATATATTGTAAAAATATTTCAGATATTATATTCGATAAGGGAGAACCCATGGCAAGACCATCTTCCTGTTTGTAAATTTTATTATTATATGTAAAATAATTTTGATTTAATATTATTTTTAATGTATTTATAATTTCTAATATTAATTTTCTATCTTTTTCAGTTTGCTCTAATCTAGATTACATTAGATATAAAAAATATGTACACAAATATTCCTATAAAAGAGACTCTCAATATTATAAAATCTAGATTAGAGCAAAATGAAAAAGATAGAAAATTAATATTAGAAATTATAAATACATTAAAAATAATATTAAATCAAAATTATTTTACATATAATAATAAAATTTACAAACAGGAAGATGGTCTTGCCATGGGTTCTCCCTTATCGAATATAATATCTGAAATATTTTTACAATATATAGATGATAAAATAAATAAAATTATACAGACATTTGATAAAAACAGTTATTGGTTTAGATATGTAGATGATGGATTGTATGTATCTAATAATAATGGTATAAACTTATAACTATTTTAGATAAAATAAATATGATAAATAAAAATATTAATTTTACTTATGAAATGGAGGAAAATAATAAGATCAACTTTCTAGATATAACTATTATAAGACATATTAATGAATTTGAATTTAACATATATCGTAAACCGACACAAACTAACCAAATTATACCTAATAATTCTAACCATCCGTATAATCAAAAAATGGCTGCATTATACAATTTATTATATAGATTACATAAAATACCTATGAATAATGAAAACAAGATAAGAGAGAAAAACATTATCTATCAAATTGCAATTGAGAATGGTTATAAAAAGAAAACTGTTGATAAACTTAATTATAATATTTCAAAGAAACAAAATAATAATCTAATTTACAAAAATAATGATGAAAATGTCATATGGACTTCATTTACATTTTTTGGTGATGAAGTAAAAAATATCACAAAATTGTTTAAAGGTAGCAACATAAAATTCGCTTATAATACTAATAATAAATTAATAAATATAATGAATAATAATAATATTATTAATATGCATGAAAAAAACGGTGTATATAAATTAGAATGTGATTATTGTAATAAAGTTTATATAGGACAAACTAAGAAAAAACTTAAAGATAGATATAAAGAACATTTTAATGCATATAAAAAGCCAGAAATTTATAAATCAAATGTTGCTAGTCATTGTATTAATAATAATCACTTATTTCCTAATATAGATAATATGATACTTATAAAACAAATTAACAAAGGCCTGAGAATGAATATTTATGAAGCTTTAGAAATACATAAATATAATACTAATAATGAGTTGATAAATGAACAAATACAAGTAAAATCTAAATTCGATAATATATTCAGTGTTTGTAATGTTAGGGCAGCAAAATAAAAAAATTTTAACAACATTGTAATTGATTTGGCATAACTATTTATTTGATCTAATTTGCACATATGTTAATTTTAATTGTTTAATATTCCTGATGATGTTGGCACTGTTAGCCAACGAAAAGCTTTGAATTGTAAATTCAAATATAATTCTTGTATTTGTATTTTGACTTTTGTTCTTTATTAATACACAAGAAAACGTATTGCGAATTTATATATATATATATATATATATATATATATATATATATATATATATATATATATATATATATATATATGTATATATATATATATATATATATATATATATATATATATATATATATATATATATATATATATATATATATGATGAATAGTTATTATCTGGAGTACATCCGTTGTTATCTGCGCTCTTCACTCCCTCTTTAACTGTTGTTGGGTTCACCTCGTCAATGCTAGATGAGATTCTAGCGAAACTTCAGAACTGCGACTTTATGCACTGCATAATGAACGGATGTACTCCAGATAATAACTATTCATCATATTTTTCCATCCGTGAAGGAATACGTATCAGCATATATATATATATATATATATATATATATATATATATATAAAGAACATAAGTCAAAATACAAATACAAGAATATGTCGGGCGCAGCTCGAAGCGCGTATAATACACATACACACACATGCACACTCAGACATTACACATAACTGACATTATACAAGTATACATTTATAAACATTTTTGGTGATATTTTAAATTTATTTTGGTTCCATCGATAAAATTAAAAAACAATAAAATAAAAGAAAGTTTTCTATTCTCAAGGGGGGGGGGGCGCTGATTAACCTGATTTAACTGAGGTTCACATTATGACATTCACCAAATTTTAACTAGGTACTATTACTATTGTCACTAAAACTCATCGGTACAAATAAACGGCTGCCGCCCCCTCAAGGCGGCGCCCATATTCCCCTGGAACTCCTAGAGAGCACGTCCCCAAAATGACGGATCGGGGAAAGCCTCCATTGGTTTTACCTTTGGGTGGTAGGAGGGAAATAAAATACCTCCTGTGGACCAACAGGCAGAAGTCCAACTCTTTGGGGCTCTGGCAACCTCCTATTATGGCAAATGTAATATATTGATTGTTGTTGCTGAAACTAATTTAAACTTAGTAAATTTTTAGTGTCATTAAAGATCAATAAGTAACAATCAGTTTTTTTGTCAAATCCAGAAATTGTAATAATATTGCACTAAATTAAATATCTGTTCAAAATACAGATTTGGTGCCTAACAAATAAATTCATTATTAATATTAATCAAGCAGGAGCATTGTTAATGAAAATAAGAACTAAGAACAATTGACACTAAATTAACTCAGTATTTTTAAAAATAGCTTAGTTTGTAATTTCTGGGTTTAAAAAAATCATTGATTACTTATTTAATTAAACTTTAATGATACTAATAAAAATTTACATGCTCTTTTAATAGAAATTGATGAATTTTAGCCGGCATAATTTCAGAGGTAAACAATAGAAAAGAACTCTTTTACCATTAACAATGGGTTAGTCTTAGTTCTAATACTATCTTAACTAAGAACATATAATTAATGAAATTGATTTCTAGATGTGAGGTTATTTTATAAATGTAGTTATTATGCCCATTTTGAGAATTTACTATGTTGGTTTTTTAGTATGAATTTACAAAAATTGAATTTTTAATAATTAGTTAATGGGTACTTAACTAGAATTTGAGTAAGCTTGATCATCCTTAGCGTTCTCGTACCTGGCGTGGTACACTTGGCTTCCAAGATGATGGAGAAACTAACTCATTATCTCTTTAGTCTCATCTTTTTGGCTGTTAGGGTTTGACTTCTCTAACAACAACTTCCAGGGTTTTATTCCCTCTCCTGCTCCCAGAACTTAACTCTTCTCTCTCCGGCTCAAAAAATCCTACTTCTCTCTCTCGGGCTCCAAGAACTTAACTCGCCCCCTCTCTCTCTCTCTCCCTCCCTCTCCCTCCCTCCCCCTCCCTCACTCCATCCGGATCCCAAAGCCACTTCCTTCTCCCCTCAACTCCTTGATGTTTCTTTACTTATTTCGGCCAATCCTTCCTTGTCTTCTGCTTGTTGTCTATGTTAACAAAACTTCATTGTTCTTTTTGTACATGCCTCCAATTTTGGAAATTTTGTCCTCCAAAGAAAGTCGACTTTAGTAACTGCACGTGCTTGATTGGCTTGGCCCTCATTCATTTACCTGTCCATTAGGTGCTTGTTCGAATTCCCATCTTGAATGATTCTATGAATTTGAATGCTTTTAATTTTTAAAACGACACACAGTTGTTTGTTACAAATTACCTTTTAGTAATAGCAACTACACATGCACTCGCAGGCCCTTATGTGTGTGTGTGTGTCACGTTAATAGTGTAGTCTCTATTCTTTTGCATTATAGTTAATGGAAATGGGGTGTGTGAGTAGCATTGTAGGAAGGATGAGTAAGCAGATTTGCAAGGTTGTCTATGGTTACAGTGTGTTGTGTTTAGTTCAATTAGGATCCGTTCTTTGCTGATACAGTATTATTTTTTTATATATGAATTTCTCTTTCTATATTTCAATATTTTCCATGTTCATTTTACTTCATTGGTTTAGTTTTTTTTTTGATATGTTAATGTGTGTGGTGTTGTTTATATCTTTCATTTATTATTATTATTATTATTATTTAGTTCTACAATTGCTATATTTTTATAATCATTCCAATTTTTTTTTTTTAATATTCTTCTTTTATGAGATAAATTGGTTAGTGTTGTTAAATTATTAATTAAGTGTGAAATGACTTTGACTCATCTGTTAATAACCACTTAATAGAGACAGGCCACAGTTACATAGACATTAACCATGATGTAGATATTATCCATGTAAATAAAATATCGCTCAATATAAAATTTACAAAACATGAAATAAAATATATTAAACGAACATACCCAGTATAAATCATATACGCTCATTGACCACTTTTTAAATATCTGTTTCTTAAACCTGGCACTGCTTCACTCAACACATCCTGATGATTAACCCACCCACTGTGGATCGCCTAATGGAATCAAAAATGTTTTATTCAGTAAGTTGTTTAAAATCCACTTCATATATAAGTTTGAACTACTTGTAACATATATATGTTTTTACATGCTCCAGTTTTTACATAGGCTAGACAGAGAGGTCATTTTACATATGCCACCAAGAACTGTAAGTGTTCTTTTTATTCTTATTATGAATGTGTTGAAATGATTCTTTAAAATGTAATTTTTTAAAAATTTGTCTTTAATAAAATTTCTCAATTATTTTGTTCAAGGTAGGTTAGTAAATTTTCTAATTTATTTTAAGATAAATAAATATTCTAGAGCTTTCTTTTGTAATAACAAGTTTAATGTATCATTTAAAACAATTTCTTAGCAATTATAAGTCCTATTAATAAATTACAATTTTTTCTTTTTTAAAGTTTTACAAATTTACTATAAGTGTCCTCTATTATAATGAATGTTATTACTCTAAATTGTATCTCTCTTTTGGCAGCAACAGTTTTTATTTAATTTAGCCTAAATTGATTTTAATTTTAGTTTAGCACAAGCTCTCTTAATCTCGGGTTATCTGATAGGTTTTAAATTTTGAATAATGAAAACTTATTTGGCACTCTAAAGTACAAGAGCAAAAAAATCTAAGCTTATAAATGATATAAATTATGTTACAAATTAATTTATTTCTAGGTAAAATTGTCCCTTAATATTCTTTCTAAATGTTTTTTTTTCTAGTTTGATTTTATAATAAATTCACTGGTTTCTTTTTCTTTTATAAATGTCTGATTGCAAAATTTCCAAAATGTAGTAATGGATCTAGCCTAGATACTTAAGTGTTTTAGATTGCTGATTCCACTTTTCGGCCTTCATCAAAATATTTAATGAAATCTTTTTAAATAAATAGTTTCAATTAATTTTCTTGAAAGTATTTTGTACTGTTAATTGAATTCGAGACTAACACTCCCACACTAAGTTTAAATTTGTTAAATTTTATTGGCCAATTCTGAAGTACGTCTGTCTTGTTTGAGTAGGTTTGTACAACTGAAGGCTAAGCCAAGCATTTAAAAATGGCTAAACAAACTATTTCCTTTTTTTAATTGTTGTTACTGGCTTTACGGATGCTGTATTCACTGCCTTTGGTACATTTCATGTTCTTAATAACTACATTTTAATTTCTTTGCAGGCTACTGCATTTAAATATTATTTCTCCCGACTAAGTTTAAATTATCAGCTGTTCCCTTCACAATGCGTGCGCACTGAATACTCTAGCCATCCTGTCTTGGTCAACTTGTGCAATCAAAAATGGTTTCACTTTCTTAACACTTAAAGGCTTTTACTTTTATTTACATGGTTTTAGTGTTCTTTTCAAACTGTTACACATTAAATTGTTTCTATTATATTGTTTTTTTTAGTGGTTATTGTTCTAAACTTGTGATTAAATGCTACGATTTTGCCAATTTAGGTTATGTTTACATTTTTCTTTTTTTTCATAATTGGTTATTTTATGGTTTGAATTTACTTACATATTTATATGATATTATACATAGTGCCTTTCTTACTTGCTATTCCAAAATGTTACAGAACGTATAAACGCACTAACAAACAATAACTACCAATCAAACTTCGCCGAACATCTCATATCCACAAAACATGACCACATAAACATAACACCCAACTTACAAATTTTTCAGTAACAACACAAAAATAAGTACGACCGAACAATACGAAATATACAAACATTTCAAACTACACCCTACACATATACTCAACGCTCAATTACGTTATAACTCATACACACTTTTCGACATCATAACTCCTAATACTCACCAAATACAACCACACTCCCACCATAAAATCCTACCCCCACCCCAACCAACGCAAACCTTAAGATTAGTTACGGTCTTAGTTGACAATGGGACACATCTCCCGAAACGGCCGTCCTCAACAAATTTAAGTAAGTGCTACTATAGACAGGTTGTAAAATATTTACAAGTATTTTTGTGATAAATGAAATCCTGTAGTGACTAAAAATAAAAGTAAAGGAAATCTCCAAATATATATATATTTGTAGTTATGTAACACTGTTTTCTTGTATACACTTATCACTTTCACTTATGTACTTAAACAAGAATCTTACTTGGTATTTATGCGAGCTAACTTTCAATGGCTGGCTGTGCCGTCATCCTCGGGCACAGGATATATATATATATATATATATATATATATATATATATATATATATATATAAACAGATATTAAATTTGAATTTGGCCAACTAATATTTTATCAGCTTAAAAATTCATTTCACTAGGCCTATAGGGTGCAGGGACTAGCCTTATGGTTAAATTTGAGGTAAATTACACACACACACACACACTCATATACTTTATATATAAACTGAATGTTTTGGTAATTTAATGCAACTACTACAAGGAACGAAAAATACCTTGCCATTATAGAGATTTTACCCCCTGTTACACATATGATTAAGGATTGTTACAAAATGGATTTGAAAATAAAACTTTAAATTATAATAACTCAAAATGTTTTAAAACAACAAATCTCATCTTATTCAAGAGACATCAGGTGAGGTAATAAACATTTTTTTTTATAATTTGTAATCTGATAAAGCTTTTAACTATATGTTTTGTAAACAAACTCATTGTTAGCTAACTGTATATGTTGCAGTTTGAACTGTAGGCCTACCATGATCATTGCTATTTTAATTGACTTGTGATCTTTTCTTTCAATTAAAAGGAATCATTGCATCAATTTGTTAGTCTACATTATAATGGTGGCAGTTGGTGGCACATGAGTTTGGATAGATTGAACAAAATAAGTTTATTTCTTAAATTTTTTAGTTAGGGAAACAATTTTTAGTAATAGAATTTTTGTTCTTAAATTGGACAGTTAGTACTTATAACTTAGGAACAAGTTTATTTATACTATAAAAAGTACAATATGATCTATAAATGTTGATAGATGTCAATTTAACTTTCTACTTGTTTATTAAAATTAAGCCTTAATTTTAATTATCTCATAGAAGTAAATATTAAAAATGATTGAATTTTTAAAAATTCTGTCAGCTCAAAAGCATTTCAATTAATCTATTTTTTTAAAATTTTAGTCCAGTAGTGTTTAATTAATTTCTACTTTACTGTGTGTTAAAATATTTATTATATTACTCACATAATCATCATAAACGCACAAACGCAGATGTAGAATTGAAAATAACAAGGATTAATGTAGAACGCAATTGACAATTACTCACATCATAAAATGAACAACACTCTTGGTAGCACTGTAAGATTAGCACAACCACATATACCTGCTGTGTCAATAATTGACACTAAACAATAAGATATCTGTGTAATCTGCTGTATCGTAATTGGAACAGTAAATTATTTATCTTTATTGGTGGGTGCTTATTTTGAGTGTTTGTAAGTGGATTGTTATCTAAAACCTCTCTATACAAGATCTTTGTGTTGTATTAAATGGTGATTAGGCTTAGTGTTGGTAACATGTAGGATTTCAATGTGAATGTGTTGAAAGAAAATATTTTGCCTTTTATTATGTCTAGTGTGCGCAAATCGGCATGGAAGAAAGTGCAGAAAGGTAAAGTAGCAACTGCAAGTGTATGTGTAGAAATATTGTTCTATAATTATTCATGATTTTAATAGAAAAATGGGTGTGCAGTTAAAGGAAGTTATTTAATATCATGAAAATAAAAATGTAAAAAATATTTTTGCTAAATGTTAGGAGTTTTATTTGTTTTTCAAAATGAATTTAGAGAATCTTATTTTTATACGTGTTATACGTTTTGAATGTTTTTGTTTAAATGGTGAAAAATAATATATAATTTTTTATACACTTGTTCACACTGTTTTAAAATAACATAATAATTAAATAATAATGTTTTAAGTAGAACAAATTCATATCTTGCTAAACTTATGTCAGCAAGTTATTAATTTGATGAATAAAAACATTAAGATTTTTACTTAGAATTAAATCGACTAGAATAAAATAAAACACTTTTGTCTGCAAAAAAATTTATTTATAAATTAAATAGTTAATAAATTAATTTTTACTTGTTGACTAAAAACATTTGTTTAAAACCATATATAGAAGTTGCTTGATGTAATCATCTTGAATTCACCGATTAAACTAATTTTAAAAAAGGTTTTGAAACGCGTCAGCAAGTAAGAAATTACATATTCACTTAGTTAAGTTTTTTAAAATTAGCATATATAAAAGATTTTACTAAGTATAGAAAATTAATAGAGTTCAGAAATTTCAATGAAAACAAATGCAGTAGTTGATAACAATTTTTTTCATAACTATTCATATTTTTTTTTAATAAGACACTTTAGTAATAAAGAATATAAAACCATAAAATTTATATATATACTTATATATATAAATATAAAATATGATTTCTTGTTTAATAATCTGAAACAACATAGGTTATTCAAATACAAGAATATTTATTAATTTATATTCAAAGCTTTTTGTTGGTAAACAGTACCAACATCATCAGGAATGAATAATACAATATACAAAGCTTTGAATATAAATTAATAAATATTCTTGTATTTGAATAACCTATGTTGTTTTATAAAATAAATAATAAAATTAGTAGAATCGAAAAAACCTTTCTTAGTGAACAGCTGTAATAAAAAAATAAAATACTTTCAAGTCTCCAACTAATACATTTGTATTCAATCTTAATGACAGGATTTGGTCAGGTATTGGCTTCCATATATATATATATATAAATCTTTATTCCTTTTTCTTCTATTTTAGGCCCGTAAATCAAAATAATTTTGAAATAACTTAATATTTACTTAACTAATGGTCAACCTTTCCCCCAAAAGTGGGAGATCAGTAAATGAGGCAAATCGTATTTAGCATAACCCTTCATACTATAGAATGCAAATTTATATTTGATTTTTTTTAATATTTAAAAAAAATATTTTTCTGATTTTGTCTTATTAAGATTAATAAAACTATTATAAATTTTGCAGATTTTAAATAAAATTATTGGGGCAAAAAGAAATACAAACAATACACCTTAGAATGGGCTTGGCTTAATAACTAAAACAAGTAATATACACATTTTTTAAAGTCAATTCCTATTTACATCAACAAAGACAAATATTATTTTAGTTTCTTTTTATTTTATAATTACAATTAATATAAATGTGTATTTACATATGTCAGAATAACAATATTAAAAGGGGAAATAGAAAGCGAATTTCCTTTCTTTCTATTGTGTTGACTGACTTGCCAAGTATATGAACATGAAGTGAGTTTAATGAATAGTACAAGACAATTAAAATATTGTATAAGTAATTTTATACCGTGTTGTGAGATTTTCAGGTTTCCTATCGTTTATTGAGCCTATTTGTCCGTTAATAAATAAATGAAAGGGAACCTTAATTGCCATTACATCCAACATTTCTTCTTATTAGTGTGAAGCTACAAATTTTGTACTGAACAAGAATAATAATTAAATAAAAACTATCCAATATCATTTCAAAACCTATATTCAAAAAAGTAACCAACAAGGAAAATTGTTACGATATCTTTTAAAAAAGTCAAATGACTAATTTTTTAAAGTAATCAACAGTTTCATCATTCCAAAAATTTAAATGCAAAGACACCTTTAAAACATCTAGTAAAATTATAAAACACCCAGAATAAACACAACAGCGCAGGAGTATACAAGATCACATGTAACAACTGCCCTTGCTTCTACATAGGTCAAACAAGAAGACTCTTCACTGTACGATCAGGGGCGTAGCCAGGATGATGTTTTGGGGAGACACAACTCGGGGGATCAGGGGGGAGAAACCTCCCTTGGGAAATTTTGAACATTTTTATCTATAGAAATCATATTTTATGCTATTTTGGCACTTAACATGATGAGTTGCCAGGAAGCTGTTTTGTTAGAAACGTAACTCTAATTTATAGATTAATATTTTTGGCTAAAACTAATTGGTTTGGGGGAGTCACGCGCCCCCTGTATCCCCTCTGGCTATGCCACTGTGCACAATACAAGGAATACGAAATAGACATAAAAAACATAACCCAGATCAAATTTTGCTATACATATTCATACCACATACACCAATATTAACATATCTAAGAGTTTTAAATTTCATCAAAAAAAACAAATAAGCTAAACAATAGAAATATACAAACACCACAACATATTCTAAACAATAAAACTTCACAATCAGACAGGAATAAGAAAATGTTAGTACCTGTATTTAAAAGTCAGTGTTAAATACCTTTGTAGTGTATTAGATAGATAAAATCTAATTATAAAAAACAAAATCATAGACATAAACAAGAAAATCCTTTTGCTCAAAAAAATAAATAAATAAATAAACAGTACATTAAGAAATAAATTTGTGTTCACTTTCACTAACACATTTAACATCATCCTGTTAACTACATGTTGGTAACTCATAAATCAGGTTTATAACTACATGCCATAAACATCTTATAAGTAATGTTTTTATATTCTATATAGCAAAGGGAAGTCAAATGAAATCTAGCCACTAAGGAAACAATAAAATTTTAAATTTTAATTATACGAAATAAAGATAATATCTTACATAATATATTTTTTGCTAATGTTTTTTTTGTAATCTTAAACTTTTGTAATCTCTTTTAAATATTAGAGCTACATCAACATATTGTTTTTACAATTTTTCAAAAATGTCTACATTTATCATTATTTAATAAATGTATCAATGTCTACATGGATTAAATTGAGGGGTTCTCAATCTTTTTCAAAGACTGTCCCCTGAATAAAAAATTAAAATTTTGGGTACCCCTTTGTTGTTAGGGGGAGGGGGTGGTTAAATTAAAAACCCTTTTTACATAAAACACAGAACATATTTGGAAATATATTTGAAACGCATCACAAACAATTACTGAGAAGGATGAGCTTCCTTCTGTTTACATAGTTCCTCAATGTTTGGCTTAAGTTTGGTTAAGTACAACCATAAATTGTCTTTAAGATTAAGCCTGTTTCTGTTCTTACTTTTTAGATGTGTTGAGCTCAAAAACCCTTTTTCACATAGGTCTGTTCTTACTTTTTAGATGTGTTGAGCTCAAAAACCCTTTTTCACATAGGTATGTAATTGAAACCCAATAAGAATTTTACAGCAGTATTTGAATGATCTTGGTACTCCTTTTCAATACCAATCCAAAAATCTGACACCATAGCACTTTTAACGTCAGATCACAACATAGTTCAATCAGTTGTCCCTTCACACAAGTATTCAATTACATTCCTTTATTCAATTATAACCTTGGGTGATTACAAAACCGAAAGAAATAAAAATCGTTTAATTTTTCATCAATGTCCCGCGAAAATTTTTGCATGCCCCTTGGGAGTACCCATACCACATTTTGAGAATCCCTGGATTAGATAAATTTTTACCTGAATGTATCTTTTTCTCACGTACTCTTGTACCAATATTTTAACAATTTAAAGTTTATCAAAGTAGTTATATTGTTTTCTAAAATTATTTACATCCATTATTATTTCGTAAAAAGGATACAAAAAAATATAAGGGAAAGTGTTATAAAGATGTAAGTTAACAGGTCATGAATATCTGATAATTGTGGTGCAATATAGCAACAGAATCAGAATTGTAGTAGCATACGAGGTCTGTTAAAAAAATATGCAGACTGTTTGAATTTCGCGGCTCTAGTTAGTTTCAGGAGAATCCGCTTGGTGGTGCTAGGTTCGTATAAATCAGCTGATTAAAACGCGGTATTTCAGTCGCAGATATCTTCATTTGTTGATGAGTTACACGCAGTTTAGTAAAGAGTGTTTTTTTCGTTTATCGGATTGTAAAATGGACAGCCTGAAGGAGCAACGAATTGGTTTTTTGAGTTTTGGGAATAAGAAAAAGTCACAAGGAGCAAGGTCAGGTGAGTAGGGGGTGGGAAAGAACAGTGATCGAGTGTTTGGCCAAAAACTCACGAGTTCTGAGTGCTGAGTGAGCTGGAGCGTTGTCGTGATAGAAAAACCCATTATCACTTTATCACTTCTCCACAGTTTTGGCCTTTTGCGTCGGACGGCGTCCCTCAGACGTTTCAGTACTTCAATATAGGTAATCTGGTTGACTGTAGAGCCTTCAGGGAAATACTCGTAGTGAACAACACCCTTAGCATAAAAAAAAAAACTGTCAGCATCACCTTGACATTCGACCGAACTTGGCGAGCTTTTTTTGGGTCTTGGGGACGTTTGACTCACCCATTGGGATGATTGAACCTTCGTTTCAATGTCGTAACCATACACCCATGATTCATCACGGGTTATAATTCTTGACAAAAAGTTCTCATCTTCATTTGAACGATCAAGCAGTTCCCGACAAACCCAGAGGCGATTGGCTTTTTGGTCATCGGTCATCAGGCGTGGCATCTTCAATTTTTCGGTCAAAATCTCGTAACAAGATCCAACTGATATCCCACATTCTTCGGAAAGTTCCCTAATGGTCAGACGTCGATTTTTGCGCACCAGGGTGTTGATTTTGTCAACGTGTGGGTTGTCAGTTGACGTTGAAGGACGTCCAGGACACTCATTGTCATCAATCGACTGTCGTTCACCCTTGAAACGTTCATGCCACTTGAAACATGCAGTATGCTTCATGGCAACATCGCCGTTAAGCCGTGTTAAGCATGTTAGGCCGTGTTAAGCATGGCAAATGTTTCTGTTGCAGATTTCCCTAGTTTTATACAAAATTTCACAGCAATTCATTGCTCCTTCAGGCTGTCCATTTTAAAATCCGACAAACGAAAAAAACACTCTTTACTAAACTGCGTGTAACTCATCAACAAATGAAGATATCTGCAACTGAAATACCGCGTTTTAATCAGGTGCGACACCAAGCGGATTCTTTTGAAACTAACTAGAGCTGCGAAATTCAAACAGTCCACGTATTTTTTGAACAGACCTCGTATTGTTCATCAGCAGCCAAACTTAACTTTTACTCTGACTTACCTGATATTTGAAGTTATTAATATGCTCATCTTCTCAGGTAGGAATAGTTGTACATATCTGAGTACCTTTTTCTGCCATTACAAAATTTTCCTTTGTTGGCGTGTTTTGGAATGACTCCATTTTACTTAGAAGTAATTTAAGTTTACTTACTTACTATCAGGGGCGTAGCCAGGGCAGGGTACAGTAGGCATGTGCCCCTCCCCAAACTAATTAATTGTAACAGAAAAATATTAATCTATGAAACAACATTAGAAATTTAGCAAAATAGTTCCCTGATGACCCAACAATTGTGTAATTTTGAGTGCCAAAATACCATAAAATATGATCTCTAGAAATTCAGGAGGGTTCCCCTCCTTCCCTTCGGGTCTTGCCCTCCCCAAACATCATCCAGGCTGTGCCTCTACTTACTGTTTAAGTTTTGAAAATGGAGTCATTCCAAATTGCATCAACAAAAAGAAATGGACTACAAAGTTCACAAGGAAAATTTTTAATATCAGGAAAGGCAGAGAAAAGTACTCAAATATATATTCCTGTTTTTTTTGTTACATAAAATTTATCACTGATTTAAAATTAATTATATTTTAAAACGTCAGTTTCAAAACATTTTTATAAATTAATAAACATTATTTTAAAGTTTTTCTTTAGATTAGTGTTATTGATTTTCTCTTTAATTTTCAATAAGTCCCACATTACCTCATTTACTAATTAATATATGAAAAAAATGTTTGTTTTTTGTACTGAAACAATGAGCATAGCTTAAGATTACAAATGGGGTCACATTACTCATGTGGAAGAGTAATTATCTTGTATTTATACATGTTTAGTACTAATTATCACATTATACGTAATTACACCATAAGTTCCTGAATCATTCCCTACCTTAAGTGGTTAAATGTAATTCTTTTTGATAGAATACCACAGCTTAAATTCTGCTGACGTGATACTGTTTTTTAAGAAACGTATTAACTAAACACTTCTACCGCATAAAGGTTACAGCTGTGATGTAAGAAAAGTACTATTATTTTAAATACCATTGTGTTAAATACTATTAGAAAATTATGCATTAAAGTGTGCATGTACATGTACCCTTCCCTCCCCCAAATAATAAACAAGCCAATTAATGTAGAAACCTTATGGTGTAATTAGTAAATAATGAGCAAGAAAATCAATAATTATTATATTTAAAACTGAAATTCACTATTTACCATGTTTAACTGATTAATGATATCTATGATTAACTAAGGGTAGATGTCAAGCTGTACATAAGTCTCTATTTTTGTGTGTTTTGTGGCAACTTTTCCAGTTTCAGTTCTTCAAATCATAATTAGGAAGGTCCTATGTTATTCTCTCAACTCTAATAAGAACTTCCTAGTTGTAATTTCCTGATACCTTTCCAACAAAAAAAAAAAAAAATTTTACTTTGATTCCTGTTTACTGCAAGGTTCTTCACAATCTTTATTGGTTGTTTTGATTATTTATGATTAAATAAATAAATTATACATGTGTAAGAATTTGGGGGATGCATCTTTTTTATTATTAAATATGCTATTTTTTTTTAAAAAATTATAAAATAAATGACTTTTATTTTTTAAAATATTCATTTTAAAAATGAATTATTTATTGTCTATCTGATATAACAAAAAATTTCGTGTTAGTATTGTGAAAAAAAAGAGAAGTACATTTCAGGAAAACTACATGAAATACTGTCTTTAAAGTGGGACCTTCTTTTGATCCTACAAAGGAAAAGGTTTATCTCAAGATTTTTACCCCGACACCAATAATTATTTTCTCTTATTTCACGGTATGGTATTAGAGAATATTTACATCCCTCCAATCTACTCTACACCTAATCTACATTATAGTTTTTTAAACAATGTTAGATAGCCCCTTCAGTTGAAAATTTATAAGAAATATTTTCTGAAACTAAAATCCTCTATTAGTAGTACAGTAGAACCTCTTTAATTCATCACTTTCTGTAATTCGCCACAATAATAATAAACATCGTTTGCATTATCACTTAGTATAGGCACTATCACATAAGGCAGACATGAGTCTTTCGATTACTAAGAAAATCTCTCAGCACGTTCTTTGTTTTTACAAAGAACATTCTTTATTGTTCCTCTCATATGCACTATAAAGAAGAAATTTCTAAACAAATTTCTTGAAGTTGAGCTTCGAAATAATTAATCTCTTAAAATTTTAATAAAAGTACCAACATGTTTCATTATACTTTTAACTTGTAAACAAGTAATATAATTTTTTAAAGGCAATTCCTACATAAATCAAAAAAGAAAATTTTTATTTTAGTTTCTTTTTATTTTATAATTACAAATAATACACATATGTTAGAATAACAATATTAAGTGACAAAATAGAAAGCAAATATCTTTGCAATTTTCCATTCTATGTATATTGTTGGACTATGATTTTTGTTTGGTACTATTTATAAGCTTTCTTTTTTTCGTTGCTTGCATTTTGTTGCAGTTTTTTCACATTGTCTATTTGTGAAGGAATGTTTGATACCCTTAATCCTGTTTGTTTGTTTATTTTATTCTTTTCATTCATTTTTAATCCTTAAGCATTATTTATGATATTGTATGATAACCATGGCAACTATTTAAGATTGTACATTGGAGGTTTCTACAACATCCAGATTGGGGCAAAAGAAAAATTCATATACATCTTTGAGAAATACAGTTCTAGCTATGGGAAGTACAAAGGGCTAGGACTTCGGACATGAAGATACTTAGTTGGAATCTAACCTAGACCCCACAAATTTTTATAATTTAATTATTAAATGAATATTTGAAAAAAAAGCTGTATTCCCTCAATGGTCATTCACTATAGGTTAAAAGAAATGTATTTAAACTTGTTGGATGAATAAAAACGTATTTTATTAACGGTTGAAAAATTTGTTAAAGATATATATCAGGAGAGTGTGAGCTAATAAAAGGAATTGAAAAACGTTTTATTATTAAAAGTGTCATATTTAGTAATCCAATTTTAATATAGAAACAAGTAGGTAATATATAAACAAAATTAGTCCTTTTATAAGAACAGGATGTTAAATATATTGTTTTCCCTTCCAAAAAACCCCCTAATTTTTAACAACTAAACAAAACTTTAAATATTGAGAAAAATATCTAAGGGTAAAGCCACATCTTGCAATACTCTAAATTCACTTAAAGGCAAATATGTATAGGAAAAATAAATAACCTTTAACAAAATTAAAGCTTTGCATGCAATAAAACATTGGTTTGTACACTAATACAATATGGCTTATTTTCTATAGATATGAATCTTAGCACATTATTGTATTTAACAACTAAATACAATACTGAGCTTTTTCCAACATGTAGCAGACTTTTTGAAGTAATTTGTTTTAAAACTTTTAAAGTTGTAGGTTTCTACTTCCAATACAATTGTTTTTAATGAATTATTTTCATTTCAGTTTTGTACTGTTTTTTATTGGGGTTTTGTAGATTTGTGTGTAATCAAATACACTTATTTTACATACAACAGGTACTTTGATGGTTGTAAATTAGATACCATATCCGTAATTTTTGCTTTTCTTGGAAATTCAAACACGTAGTTATTTTGAATTGGGTTGATCCATGATTACTTTTGATTATCAATGCTCTACTTCTTTTATTCTGTAGTTTGTTTTGCAGACATGTTTTCTTTTATGATAAGAAGTAGTTAAAGTACAATAAGCAGATAATATATTCCATCATATATTGTTGTAATGTTCTATATTTAACTCAGAACTTTACTAAAACACTTTAAATTTAAATTAATTACTCTTTATTATTAATTATTAAAAAAAATTAAGTGATTCCAGGGAATTAAATATGTATAGGTTGTAAACAAAATATTCTCAGATTTGTTTGTTACTTTAGATTTTTGTTTCAAAATTGTAACATTTGTTCAGTTACAATGAATCAACTATTATTGTTGTACCTTTTTTGTACTATGCATGTATGTGTATGTATATTATAATGATTCTGTTTAGAACAAGACAATTATTTTACTGTAAGCATTTTCCCCAAGAACTGTTGATATTTTTAGAAGTATGATAGATATGTAAAGCGTATCAATAGAAAACATTTTATTTATTTTGTTAAAATATATTTATTTGTGTATTATAATTTACCTCCTACTAAAGCGCCACCTTTGGGGCTTTGATCATACTGAATTATTGAGAATACTGGATTACCAGTCATGTGTTCTTGGCTTGCGTTAACACATTCGCAAAAACGGTCTTTGATTTTTGTTCTAAACATATGACTTGGCTGTTGGTCATGAATTATTTAGAATATTTTGTTATTTCTTTATTAATTCTGAAAAAAAATTAAGGAATAGTTTTCAGTGTTCACAAAATTTTAATTGAGGATTGAAAATTATTCCTTTAAAAACCAGTAAATAAACCTAGTTTAATGACTTTTTTACCAGAATGGTTATTGAGTAGATATATGTATTACTGAATGAAAAAAAATATTTATAACTTAATTTATTTTGTAATAAAACTCTTAAATAATTGTAATTATTTCTAAATCCAGTACTGAAAAAGCAACAAATAGGGGAATATCTAGTGCACTAGGCATTGGCAAGGCTTTTGTCAGTCAGCAAATCTTTCTGTTCCTCAATTTATGACATCGTATATTTCTAAACCTGCAAAAAGACATAAACCTTTGTCTATTGTTCCTACTTTCTACAAATATACCCCACCCAAATTCAATGTGTGGCTCAGGTATAAAATAAAAGTTACAAGATGCTGTTGACAATATAAAACCGCTTGAGAAATTCTGTATAAGTTATGTTGCTGAGGGAATTTTGCATGTTTTTTTGTCAGATGTATAACCACCTAGGACTTGAAGGTATTAAATAAAATAAATAAATAAATATATATATATATATATATATATATATATATGTATTACGTTATCCATTGTTTTTCCGTTGCACTGACTTTATGAAGTTAATATATTACTATTGTAGTCATTTTATCCACCATTATAAAAACACACACAACAATTTAATGAACTTACAGACCACATATACAGAAGACATACTATATAAAAATATTTTACACGCAAATCAAGAGAAGATGTGTGTAACGTCAACAAATACCAACATCACGGACCGAACATCTACACCAGAAAAATATCAGTGATTCGATAATGGTCAAGTGACCGAAAGGTGCCTCATCACACAAGGTAAAATCATTGCACTTAATGGTGGATAAAACTACTACAATAGTAATATATTAACTTCATATATATATATATATATATATATATATATATATATATATAAAATATATATATATATATATATATTATATATATATATATATATATATATATAAATAAATATATATATATATATATATATATATATATATATATATATATATATATATATAAATAAATATATATATATATATATATATATATATATATATATATATATATATATATATATATATATATATAGGAATTTTTGGACTTGATAGGAGACTGACAGACTTACCTAAAGGCAATAGTCCAAAACTGCAATCTCTTGGAAATAAGCACATATAAAATACATATAAAACACTTAATACACTTTTATTTGAAATATTTCGATCAACATGATCTTCTTCAGTCAAGAAAGAGAAAAAAACTCTTTTTTTTTTCTCTTTCTTGACTGAAGAAGATCATGTTGATCGAAATATTTCAAATAAAAGTGTATTAAGTGTTTTATATGTGCTTATTTCCAAGAGATTGCAGTTTTGGACTATTGCCTTTAGGTAAGTCTGTCAGTCTCCTATCAAGTCCAAAAATTCCTAAATAAGCTTTAAGCTCTACTAGAACTAACCTATATATATATATATATATATATATATATATATATATATATATATATATATATATATATATTTATGTTGTGACATTTCACGTTGTCCATTATTTTTCCATTGCACTGACTTTATAAAGTTATTATTGTTGATTGTAAACAATTATTATTGTCCACCACTAAGTGCAATTATTTTACCTTATGTAATAAGGCACCTTTCGGTCACTTGACCATTATCAAATCACTGAATTAATTTTCTCTATTTTTCTGCTGTGGTTGTTCAGTCCATGATATTGGTATTTGTTGACATCATATATGTTTTTTGTGTGCCGCGTGCATGATGTTTTTGAAAAGTACGTCGTCTGCATATGTTGTCTGTTGGTTCATTGGTAAATTGTTGTGTATGTTTTTATAGATGTGGTATTCTTCTAGTAAGTTTAGTTCTATTAGGTTATTATTTATTTCAAGTATGGTTAGGTTATTTTCACTTGAAAAATATGGTTCATATTTTTGGAAACATTCTAAGATTTCTCAGCAAAACTTCAGTGAAGACAAATCGTTACCCTAATTAGCAAACCTTGTAACTCCAAAACAGTAAATTTTACAGGAGACAATAAAATGTTGTAGAAATGGATTTATATTAACAATGGTTTATATAGTTTTAAATATTATAATTATTATATTTGTTTATTTTTATCTACATATGAAACTGTTAATATGTTTTACTCTCCAGTTTTATTACGGAGTTTACAGTTTTGCACACAGTTTATATTGGAGATACATGGTTTTCTTAGATTGTAATTTCATTGAAAGTTATGAATGCAAGTCACTTAGATTTAACAGCTTTTATTTTAAAAACATATTTTATACACACCAAATTATAATAAAAAGTCATGTATAATGTTAAAAAATTATGACATAAAAGTTTAATTTAAACAAAAAAATTTAAGTAAAATTAAATTTACAGCATTTTTTTATTATAAAGTACATTTTAAATAGAAGACATTTTAACAAAACATAATGTATAATGTAAACAAATTATGATAAGGTTTAATCTAAACAAAATCATACCAACTAAAATTAACTACAGAAATGTTATTATATAGGCTAAAATAAAGAATTATTATGTAAAAATTTAGGGGGTCTAGCCAGATTTGAACTGTGAATCTCATGTTCAAAGTCTACTGTGTTTTGGCACTGCGCCAACTTTCCAATACCTGGAATTGAATTTCTAAAAGACATATATGAATTTTTTCCTCATCTGGCTGTTGTCGAAACCTCCATTGTAGAACCTCAAAACTGTTGCCATGGTTATTACAAAATATCTTAAATAGTGCTCTAGGGTAACTAAAATAAAATTTGTCTTTGTTAACTCCAGTAGGAATTTACTTAAATTTTTTTTATATTACTTGTTTAACATCAGTTTATTCTGAGTCCTATTCTTCATTTTTCTTCATTAGCATTGAAAGTAGCTATATTTTACTTAATTTTTAGGATACCACATTGCTAATATTTTGCATTGGTAATCATAAAAAGGTTTATCACAGCCTTCTCAAAGTTTGAATAAATACAGTTTATCAACAACCATGAGGACTAGTTATTTGAAATATTTTAAAATTTATGGAAACAAACGATATAAAAAGAGTTTGGTTAGCTAATAAAATTAATGCTATGCAAGTATGATTTAATTGATTATTTTCCTTAATTTGTTTCAAGGTCATATTGTTGATTGCAATGGTATGTTATTCCTTCTTTGAAACAATTATATTTTATTACTTTCCTGATTGTAGTTATTGATTGAAAGGTGAAGGCATCATGGTTTGTAGTCAGTGATAAGTGATTGAACCATTAGTATTACATTTTAAATATTGTTAGGTTATGTTTCTATGCCTGAATTTATAATTATTCCTGTTGGTAAGTGTTTGAAATTTTATAGCATGGGTTTAACAATTATTAAAAAAATGTTAGACATTCTCAGTGGCAAATATGTTCAGAAATTATTTACAAATAATCTGTTAGTGAAACACACACACACACAGTTACAACAATAATAGGATATACAAAAAATGTTTTTAGATTGTTTATATTTTCCAGTTTTTTCGAAAACTTAAATCTCAAAGTATGTCAATATTCCTTAAATATTTGTTACATAAAGATCATTGTTTGTCAATATTAAGGAACAATTTTTAAACTGTTTTTGAGACAAATCATTTTTATAAAACCAGTTTGATGCATTCAGAAACAAACAAATATATGAAAATATTAATTTTTTTGTCTACAATTCAAAAATTTTATTTCAGGAATATGTGCAGATGTTAAACAGTGAAATTATAAACTTGTTCAAATTTGTTACTTTGTCTCTATAGAGATTAGGCTTATATCCTATTATTTCTTTAGATCTGGTTCAGCTTTTTATATTCTTCGGATTTGATTAATAATCAGTTTGATAAAAAAATCAAACTTGAAACCTTGGTGCCTGCAAGAGGTAACCTTTGAATACTAACTACACTAACCAAATGGAAAAAATACTTTTATCAAAAGTTGTATCTTAGTTATTTTAAAATTTCAATTTTGAAATTTAAATTATATATTTAATTCTTTTGATTTTCTTTTTGTAAGAATATTATT
Organism: Prosapia bicincta; assembly: GCA_036971475.1. Taxonomy (NCBI): domain Eukaryota; kingdom Metazoa; phylum Arthropoda; class Insecta; order Hemiptera; family Cercopidae; genus Prosapia; species Prosapia bicincta. The sequence goes on from JBAIZL010000001.1 coordinate 394,000,060, forward strand.
TTCTTGTTTATATTTTTTTTAAAATTATGTTATAATTATATTTTGTTCTTCCCTTTTATACTTTGCAAATTAGAAAACTGAAAGAGGTTTTAAATATGACCATTGCCTTCCAAATAAGCTTTAACAATTTAAATAAACTTTTCTTGAAATATTGTTATTCTTGACAACCTGATTATCACCTGAGAACACTTTCATAACTTTTGCATAGTTTAGCGAAGCCATATAAAGGACTGTTGCAAAGACTTTGTAACTGTTTCTATTTGGTTTCAGTATATTCTGTACTTCCTGTTTGTTATAATTTTTAATTTCTTTATCTCATATTTTTAATAATGATAAATTTATAAAATCTTGTACCAATGATTTGTGCAAATTACCTAGAACTATATCATGTGTGAGCCAATGTGGGGCATAATATACAAGCACTCCCTTGATATTAGTATTTTGGAGAAGTTGTTAATATCTGTGCAGATTATGGATTTTCTGAAGAAGGAAAACTTTTCCAGGGTTGGGGAGAAGTGATGGGTACCATCACAACCAATCCCCCCCCCCCCCAGAATTAGGAGAGTAGGTCACATCGTTGGTTGCTTGTTAAGCCATAACTTGAGAGTTCTTGTAACACAGAGCTATATATATATATATATATTAAATATGGTGATATGTTTTCTTGTAATATATTTAATAAATTTAAAATATTTCAAAAACAAGAATACTTTTATTGCATATATTATTCAAAGCTTTTCGCCAATAAAATAGTACCAGCATCTTCAGGAAAATAATTATCTAACAAAATATTTTTACAAAAATTAAATCATATGTAATACTTTAGGTACCATAGGTAATATATCAACTTCATATATATATATATATATATATATATATATATATATATATATATATATATATACAATTGTGGCACTGTGTCCGTGGTATCAATATCCTCAGTTTCAATTACCCACGGTATGGTGTTACGTTGCTAATCAAGGAATAGTTGATGTTCAACCGTTCATAAACACCTATGTCTGAGTCAGTTTTTTTTACGTATGCAGTACTGTATTGTTTACAATCAGGAGCTTATATCATTTCCTTGATGATTGTTGAGTAATTCGATTCCATAGCCTTACTACTTATCTCTGACATCTGCTTCTAGTGGTTACAATAGCCTATCCGCTACACTTGTTCGTGTTAGTAGTACCATTTATGAATAATTACTCTGTAAATATTCTTCTGTTCGGCAAAAATGCCCATGAAGTGTATCAATAGTAAAGCGTCTAATAATGCTAAGTTTTTAACAGAAGCCGAAATGTTGTTTCATTAAGTGAAAAAGAGAAAAGTTTGGATATGATTGAGGTTCAAAGGAAATCGCTTGGGTTCATTGCGAGATTGTATAATGAAAACGAATCAACACAATGAGCCTGCTGTACATACAGTAGAACCTCTCAAATTCGACACAATGTGGACTTAAAGGTTGTCGAGTTTTAGGGAACTTAAATAAAAATAACTAGGAGTTGAATAAAAATGCTTATTTAGAGTATTAAAATTGTACATTTATTGATTTATTATATATTTATATCAACATTTATAACTTATAATAAAAAATTTTTTTTTTAAATTGAGACAAAAGGCCTAGTAGAATCTGAAAAAACAGTGTTCATTACAGTTATTACTGAAGTTGTTTATGCTGCTTATAAAATGTCCATCACAGTTAGTTATGGGAAGTTTTCTGAACACTAGAAGAAAAGTGTAAAAGTAAACTTACTGAAGTTGTTTGAAGAACCCTGTGATTGAAGACTGCTTTTCTGTCTCCACACATCGTCTTGCAGCTTGATCACGGAGTCGCCTTAGGAACAAAATCTCCATTCCAGTCGCATTTTGCTGCTCTAAGTACTGCAATGTCCCTTCAATAAATTTCACAGCCTCACTGTGGCTCACTTTTCTTTCTTGTCGATGGTCCTCTTGCTCTTCTTTTTCCGAATCGTCCCCTTCTACGTCACGCCCTTTGACAGGATGATTTCATCTTCTCCTAATGGTTCTGATGCTCCTTCGAGATCCATCCATTCATTGACATCATTGCTTGAAGACTCTTCAGACCCTGGGATTTTTTTTCATGAGTTCAATCAAGTCGCAATTTTCAGAATTGATTCCATCGTCACACGACAAATCATTGCCTGCGTGATCTAGAAGTTTCCTCTAAGAACGAATGAGGGTTATGGTCTCAAGCTCGATCCAAGATTGAGAGACCCATCCAATGACATCTAATAAATCGATCTTCTTTAGTTTAGCCTTTAGCTCCTCACCCGATTCCAAGGACAACACCAAAGATGACAAAAGCTTACGTATGTACCTTCTCTTTAACGTTGCCAAAGCTCCTTGGTTCATCGGTTGACAGAGAGACGTGACGTTTGGCGGTAGAAACATTGCTTCAATGTCTTTGTCCTGTAAATATTGCACATCAGGGTGTCGTAGAATTATCGAGAATCAGTAGAGCTTTCCTGGGAAAATTTTTTTCTTCAGAAATTTCTCAACCTCTGGGACGAACTGTTGAAAAAAACCATTCTTTAAAAATTGCTTCGCTCATCCATGCATTAGATTGATTTCTATACCAAACTGGGAGTTCAAGTTGCCATCACTTGTGCATCTGGCAGTTTTAAATGCTCTTGGTTTTTTTTGCTTTTCCAATTAGCGCTAATTTGAGTTTGTGCTCTCCTGTTGCATTACTGCAGGCAAGAATAGTCACACGCTCCTTACTTCTCTTAAAATCTGGTGCAGCTTTTTATCTCTCAGAGCTAAACTTTTAGTAGAAAGCATTCGAAAGTTTAGTCCTGTCTCATCTGCATTGTAGATTTGATCACCTGACAGTCCTTCTTTTTCAATAAACTCGTGTAGTTTGGTCTTGAAGTCACTCACGTTGTTAGGGTCAGCTGACAGTTTTTCCCCGCAGATACTGAGCAGCTTGATTTCATATCGTTGTTTCCACCTTGACAATCAACCATTGCTCGCTGTAAACCCAGGCTCTCCTTCGTCCCTAAATTGTTCATAAAACTGAAGAGATTTCTCTTGCATGATAGGTCCAGATATAGGGTGTTCCCTTCTCCTTGTGCACACGGAACCATTGGTAAAGGGTTACGCCGACTTTTTCGAACTCTGCAATTCTCATTGTTTTTCGTTCCGCGATGGATTCTGTACACTGTCTTTTCAAACACCATGATTCAATTTCAGATTTCTTTTTCTTCCAACCGAGCACTGTAGACCTACCGATGTTCAAGTCCAACGCTATTTTATTTACGCTTTCACCACGCTCAAGTCTCTAGTCTGGAAAACCTAGTAACCTAGTCTGAGTCTCTATCGCTCTCGGGCGGCCTATGTACTGATGGAAAGCTTTATGTTATGGGCTTTGTACAAAAATTATTAATTCACCAACCCTGTCGAGTTTTACGAATGTCGAGTTATCAGGAATCGAGTTTGAGAGGTTCTACTGTAACAATACTTTATTGTAATATTGTAAATAATATACAGTATATAATGCACTTATGAAATTCATGTATTTATGTACATGTACTGCTGTATACTGTAAATGTCTGTAGGTATAGTATTTGTGTGTTGATGCCGATAACACCCCTCTTTCTTATTATCCTTGGTTTCACATTACCACGGAAATTTTGGACCTCATTACACGCTGATATGGAGGTACAGTTGTATATATATATATATATATATATATATATATATATATATATATATATATATATATATATAACCTCAAAATTCTTAGTTGACTTTTATTAGATTTTCCAAAATAATAAAGTATAATAATTTTAGTTTTGTAAAGTAAGAAGTTAATATGGAAAATGTAATTAAAATTTATTTTCTTTGTAATAAATTAAACAGATTATTTGTTGTTTATCTAAGCACTGTTCATTGTAAACATGGTGAATCACAATTCAACATATTTTTTCCAATATTAGTAAAACAAACAAGTGCAAAGTCTAGCCCATACTCCCACATTGACCTTGCCCAGTGTAGTTTCTTATCTGAAGTTTTTATCACTTGTTATGATTACTATTTCTTTTCAACAAGTAAATTATAAGTTAGATTGTAAAATATTGCTCCTTTTTTGCTTTATTTTAATTTCGGTGCCATATTTAGTTCTATATAATTATTTACCAGACTTATAATAATAAACTTAATTTTGCCTAATATTGCAACCTATGAATTGTAACAAAAATTAAGTTATTATTCTAAATGTACAAATTTAGTATTCAACCTAAAGAAGAAATTTGTAATGCTCTAATGATGTTACAGTTTTGTAAACTTATTTTAATACTGTAGGTCTACTGCTATGCAGGTTTTTTTCCAACAACTGTGTTTAGAACGAGATATCCTTGAAGTAATTGCGTTATACATGTTGATCAGAGTATTTATTATAGTAGGTATAATAATTATAGTAGGTTTGTGGTGAGAAATTTTATTTTTAAACTGATATACAATGTTTTGGCTTTATCCACAAGGTTTTTAATAAATTGCTTTTTTTATTGATGTTGTATCAAAAGTATACATTTGTTATGCAAGTATAATAATTTTTTTAATATTAATTTTTATAAATCTCTTATATTTGTTTTTGATGTAAAATATTGTGGATAAAGTTATACGTTTGTTTTTGATATTATGCTGTATTGTTATCAGTGTACTACAGTACAATATGAATAATTGGTCTATTCCACTTCAATTAGACTCCATTACTTTGAGGATACAGGGAAAATCAAAATAATAAAACTTATAAATTTAATTTTGTTATCTTATGTAGGAATTACTGTATTCCTTTAAATCCCATGCTCAAAATTTTCAAACCCATTTTCTGAATAAATTGTTATACACCACTCAAACATGGGCATGTGTGTGTGTTTGTGTGCGTGTGAGTCAATAAGAGTGTGTATATGGGTTTATGAGTTTTTATTAAGTAAGATTACTGGCCTTAGTGACTGGCCTACCTAGTCTTAGTCATCTTTTCAGTATAATAAAACTTTGTTCATGTTTCTTTTGCTTTTATTTTCTCATTTTGGGATTATTTATGAATATTACCTTTTTTAATATACACCTAAACATAGGCACTCATTTGAAAGTGAAGGGGCTGCATACTAAAAATTTAAACAGATAAAAAATTCAAGTTTTAACCTTGTTTAACTTATCTACTACTTATAGAGTACTAGGTCACATTAGTCAATGTATAAAGAACATAGACATCAGTAGAAGGGAAATTTGATGGTTTCACCTCAGGTACAACGTTTTTTTAACTTGAAAACAATAATTTGTAAATATTTCCAGTAAACAGATTTTTTACATATACAGTAAACTCCCGATTATCCGTGGAATAGGGTGGCCCGGCAACGCCGGATAACGAATTTCCCGGATAATCCGCTATGAACAAAGAATATGCAAAACGATCGATAATCGATTATTATACCATAAGTTACACAAATAATGACCTCGTTTAATGCAATTCACAAATAATCTTCAGAGATCAATATAAATACAGAAAATAATTTAAAATGTCTATGTATTTGACGGATTATAACATGTACATTTATATGTCTAACTATTTTCAATACGTACATAAGTATTGTCAAAAGTAAGTATGTATGTACATATGTAATTTCCTTTACACAAAATACTTTCTCTTTTTAACAAAAAAATCTCTCACTTTCGTCTGTTTTTTTGTGAGCATTGATAAGCGATCTAAATTTCTTGAGAACCATTTTCTCGCACAGTGTCTACTTGTGTCACTAAGCCATAAAGATCGATAATGTATATGACAGACATGGATAAGCATATGTCATTTCCTAGACTATTTATAGTCGAGATTAGCTGACATTTGTTTACAATCTTATGATACACATTAGGTTTTCAGGCGTCCAAGCATTTTGTCAGTGTCTCTTATATACAGTAGTCGGCTCACCCCTTTTATTTCGCTGGCCCGCATCGGGATGCTTCCCTTTCAATGTAAAAATTAGTACGTACATATTTACATATCTATTCCCTTCATCTTAACTTCCATTAAGCCTTATATGTATTTACGTCGTAATTCACCGTTTGGAATTTTAAACACGAATCTGATTGGAATAAAAATTGGAAATTTGTAAAACAATGGCAGACCCCGGATAATCCGCAAACCGGGTAATCCGCCCACGGATAATCTAGAGTTTACTGTAATTATTTTAGTCCTAAGGCAACTCCTATAATTCACCAATTTTTATAATAATTTTCTAAAATAAGTGCGCTAGTCTATATATGCCACGTGGAAATTTATTTTAATTTTTAATGTAGGGGTTATGGTAATTCCTGAGGCCCCTCTTTTCCCTGGTTATGGGCACCATTGCACACGCACACATATCAAAAAAGAAGAGTCGGCAGTTTGAGTGTTTCTGCCGCTTTTGATGATTTTTTTAGTCCACTCCTCCCACCATTTTAACTTTAACTCATGCTGCTTCAATTTACAATACAGGATGGAGCTTGCATCAAAATTCATTGAATTAAGCTATAACACTGATTATATACTAGGTAGGTGGCCAATTTTTGAAGATTTCACTTAACATTCATCTACTAGACATAGGGGTATACAGATTTTTCTAGCCTTTCTCAGCCTCTTCTTTTCATGAAGAGAAGTCTTAGTATTAGTATTAGTTGTATTTTTTAAATACTTCTAAAGATGATTGCTGGGCAATCGAAATGTACATAAGGTTTAAATAAATGTTACTTGTGGTTTAGAGGTTTTATTTATTTAAAAATAAACATTACGCCACAGTTGCTTCATACAGTTATTTAAAAATGAAGAGAAGTCGTTTATACTCTTATTGTAAATCGTTAAAAGCCCCCAAACTCTTGATGCTACACTGTATCAGATATTATTTCCCTCTACAGATTATCTCCACTCCTACCAATTAAATCCTATCACTTTATTTAAAACTGTACTTTTGGTCAGTTGTTAATGAATTTCTATTCTTATAGATTCTGGAAATTATTGTTTATAAAGCTACCAATTTTGAATTTTATAAATGGTTATTGTTTAATATATATTCTGAACCACTCCTACTTACAAGATCGCTATAAAAACTTTTGTTTGTGTTATGCTCTGCTGTATCCATAGTAATGTCAATGTTATCTCTGTGGCAATTTTGACTTGACAAAAAAAATTTTTTTTTAGGAGTTTTCTGTACTATCCTATTTCTACTGTGCATAGCATTTCTTTCTTGTAATAGTATTGAATTAAACCTTTTATGTATATTTACCGTCCTAACCTGTTCAGAATAGCTTTAATTTACAAGTAAATCAAAATGATATTGCTTCATCTTAATTTGTATGTATTTCATCCTTATATAAGTTTATAAAATATCTTTTTTTATTACAGGGCTAGACCCCCTATTATATAAATGTTGCAAAATATATTAAGTTGACCATGTCACTTTTATCTTATTTATATGTCCATTAGTTTTTACTAATTTTAACAAGGTACACCAAAAAGAAGGGTTTGACTTAAATTGTTAAAAGCCTTAAGGTTTCATAAAATAAGTAAAGATCATTTTTATTATCATTTAGTTGTAAATGCATAAACTAATTATTTGTTTTGTATTGCATGCTTTCTGGAAAAGACAGCATGATTTGAATTCATAAAATGGAAGCAGGTAATTAAATGTAGTGTAACTGGTAATTTTCATTGATTAACAGTATTTATACGATTTTATTAATCCAGTTTCAAGCAATTTTTATCATCTTACACCTATCATATTACTTTGATCAATAACAATACTTTTATCACTTTATTTCAGGAAGCAGTGGTTTGCAGATAAGGGTACAGAACTTGGTGCGCAAGTTCCGGCCTGAAAGAGTTCGATGGCAGTTAAGATGTTTTCTGTCATCGGTTACTGATTCAAAAAACCGACACGATAAAAGTGTTGGTCGCCAACAAGAGGTAAAACTTTATAGTTTTAGATTGAATCATAAATTACAGCCTTAATCCCCAAAATTTGAATACAAATTGTTACAAGTTAAAATATTTTGAACATTGAAATATATGCCTTTCTTCTCTTAGATGTTTATCATGAGAAGCATTATGTGAGCTGAGGTTAAGCATTGTTTTTGTGTGTGGTTTGTATTACAATGTTTATGTCATTTATCAAATTTTTTATTGTTCAGTTAATTTTAAGAAGTAAATTTATTGCAGAACCCTATTATGTGTTGCAAGAGATATTGAAGTGAGTAACACCTTTTGTTTCTCAAGTGCCATAAGGTCGTCATAAACATAATGATATAACAAATATAACTGCAGAAACTATAGCCCATGCTAGAGACTTTTTTTGTATTAAAAGGTAAAATATCCATGATGTTTGTAAGTAAGAGACATTATTTGAACTTTGAGATAAATTTTGAAAAAAAATGTATTTAAAAATGCTGAGTCATGAACAGTATAGTATAAATTTCTGGCCTACTGAAACTCAATGAATCTAATTCACGGACGAATGAATTTGAAGAAAGCTCTTTGGATATTTTTCCACTACTTTACACTGTGATGTTATTAAATAAAGTAGGAGCTGTACACCTAATCATAAATCTAATTAAATAAATAAAACCTCTTGATTGATTTAAAGACTTATGTACATCTTAATTTATTTATTCTAAATTAATTTTAAAAGTACTTAACTAAGTGAATACGTAATTGCTTACTTGCTACTTATTCATAACTTTGAGTATAGGATTAGCTTCACAAAAGGAATAAATGTTTTGAAACGCGTCAGCAAGTAAGCTATTACGTATTCACTTAGTTAAGTATTTTTAAAATTAGTTTAATCAGTGAATTCAAGATGATTACATCAAGCATCTTCTATTCTAAATTATTGTAATTTAGAATAATTTAGTTATTCTTGTAATAATTTCCTCTGAAGATAATTGATTTGCACTCGATATGTGCAAAAGGGTTTGAATAAAAACTTGCAGTTTTTGTATTGTATATCTTGAGGCTTTGTTGTTAATGCATGCTAATTGATACCACTTGACACAAAACCACTACTTACTGACATTTTTCAGCAAACATCTGTAGGTAGTGGTTTTTGCCAAGTGGTATAGATAACCAAGTATAGACAAATAAAAAGTTTTTGTGGTGAAGAGGTTGTAACTATTTAAAATAAGAAATTACACTACAGTTCCTCCAAGTCATTATTGACAATAAAATAATTTTAGAAGGAACTAGATTAGAGCTCAAAACTTTCTTTTCTATTTCTAACAAAGACTTATAAATAGAGTACACAATTTGTAGAATTTCATAAATGATTTAATAAGAGGAACATTTTGCCTCATTTAAATATTTTTGAACAAACAACTAAATACAAAATAAAAGTGAGAAGGTGTCTAAAGTAGAAACAAAGGTTGACAACAAGAAAAAATTAATTAGAAATGGGCTTGCAAGAAATGTGGAAATAACAACTATATAAAAATGCTTACCAATGTATATATAAGATTAATAGAAAGTAAAAATTGTTAAATGAGAAGAATTAATTGAAGGTTTAAGGAATAAAAATAAATTACAAGAAGCTTGTTTATTTACTCTTATGTTAGAAAGATGTTGAAATAGATATACAAATGTTAACAAAATTATAAACGGTTTTGCTTAGAAATTTGAATAAATTTTACCAAACATCCTACAGAATCCTTTTAGAAAATACTAATTCTGGAAAGGTAAACCTAAGATATCAACATTTACTAAAAATGATTTTTGTGAATCAGCAAAGGCTTGTGGTTGTTCACGGCCATCAATCACTAACCACTTTTAATTTATTATCTTACATTTGAAGTTTCTAACTTACCACATCTTTCACAGCAAAGTTATTATTTTTTTTACTTTTCTGATCAAGGTGTAATTACAAAAAAATTACCATCATGAAATAATTTTGATTTTAACTGTGGATTGACTCCCTTAACTATCCTCTTGGCTAGCCTCCAATCTGTGAGTGTTAAAATAATCATTAAAATTAATTTATTTATATTGAGCTAAGAGTGCTTAAATAAAAATAAGTAGGCTATAAAAAAAATAAGATGTAAATAAATTATATGAAAATATTGGCTAGTAAATATTTTAGAGATATTGGTATGACCTGTGAGAATTATAAAAGTGAACTTGTTTTGAAAATTGCTATTTTCTGCAGTAAGAATATTTGCACAAGTGTGAATTTGGTGAAAGATATTTGTTTTCAGATGAGGTTATTTTCTTGAGCGTTTGTTTCATATTAGATTAATAAAAATTATTCATTTTATTTTAAATATCAGTAAGTACTGGTTTTTTTGCCAAGTGATACCACTAATATGTTATTTTTATAACTTGTCTTATTCTTTATTAATAGAAAGAAACAAGATAATATGAGATTTATTGCTAATGAAGTTGTTGAAGCAAAACCTCCAAGACTTGACAGTAAAATATATACAAGTTTTTCTGAGACTTCCTTTTTTTCAATGTTGAAAAAATGTTTCAAATATCAGTAGATTATGTAATAATTAAAGATATCAGGAATATGAAACATATTTTGTTTATAAAGCAAATGTAATTAATAATGGTGTTAAATTTGAACAATGATTTGTTTGTATCAACAATTAGAAATAAAAATTAAAACTGAAATTTCATTGCTAGAATAGTGGTACTAAGTTTGAACCTTGATTTGTTTATTTCATTACTTAGAAAAACAAATTAAAACAAAATTTTATTGCTAGTTGACAACAATGGTATTCAAGGCTGTCAGGTTCTGAAGTTTGTTGAACTTAAATCTTTGAAGCAAATCTGATTTTATGTTTGTAACAGCTAAGTGGTATTCTTTGCACAAATTTTCTCATATACATCCCATTTAACTTCTGGTAATAATTATTTCCACTAGTTATTGCTGGATTCAGTTTAATAGAAATAGCTTATTTTAGAGTGAAGCCTGGTTGGTTTAGGTAAATAATCTCATCATTTTAATTAAACAGTTGTTTGTTTTTGCTAAATACTTTTCACTTCCTACTTTTAGTTCACACTCTCTCTATATATATTTATATATCTTGTTCAAATTTTCAATCTTTAATCAAATACGTTTTTATTCATCCGCTCAAGTTCAAATACCTTTTTTTAAACCTGTAGTGGATGACACTTGCTGTTAATGCAGTTTTTTTTCAAACATTATTTCAATAATTAAATATAATTAATTAATTTTAATAATTCTATTTTGCCACTTAATAGTGTGATTCTGCCTTATGTATATACATTTTTAATTGTAATTATTTAATAAAAAGCAAATGTTTTTTTTTTTGTTCAAGTAAGAATTTACTTGAATTTCTTTTTTTTATGTTCCTTGCATAATATGATATTTTACTGAGTATTTCACTCAATTATTGTTTCCCTACAAATATTGATTGCATTGTGGTTGGCTTATTTCACTTCATATTTTTTTTTTTTTTTTTTTTTTTTTAGATCTCTGTTAGTAAACTGGTCATCTCATATCAATATAATATAATAGAGTTTGCTTCTTATATGCCAGCTATGAATAAGTAGTATTTTTATTACATTATCATATAAACTGTATTGCACCGTTATCTTTATATGCAAGTTGAAGAATTTTGAAGAATTTGTTTATCAATTGGAATTACACAATTAGTTTTGATGACATATAGATGCGAAGAAGATAACCTATAAACACAATTTCTCAATCTCAGAAGTTGACAAAACTTTTACTTTGCCAGATGAGTTATTTTGGTCTAATAGTGTTTATGTGTTTATAAACTAAAATACTATTTTTAGTCATAAACCTGCTATTTTTTTAAAGTTTTATACAATTTTAATAATAATTTAACTGAAACAGGAATTATAGAATTTTATTTAAAAATCTTATTCCTGTATTATTGGTCTCAGAAACTTTACTTGACTTTGTTGTTCCTCAGTTTCATAGCAATGTTTTTTTTATGTTAGCAAATAATAGCTAGTTATTGACTAATGTAATATAACCAAGGAATTATACAGCTTCGAAAATGCTGCAGACATGGCAGATTGAGTTAGTTTTTATCAAAGTTATTACTATGATTCAAAAGTGATATCTTTTGCAGTTTTTTCTTGCATTATGGGCCAAATGTAACTAGGTAAAGATTGGATATCTAAAGCAGCAGAACAATCTATGTCTAATCTACTTGGCATAAAAAGTATCTATAGTTGTGATTTATGTGTAAGTTTACTTTTTTACTAATAAACTTGTGGAAAATTATATTTCAATATTCAAAAATTTGATTAAAGTTGAACAATTGGCATCTTCTATCAGGGGCTCTCAACCTTTTTTAAAGATTGTACCTCTTAAGGAAAAATTAAAATTTTACATACCTACTTGTTATTTGGGGTGGGGGGGAGGTAAATTAAAAATATATTTTACATCAAAACACAATATATTTGGAAATATATTTGAAACGCATACACAAAATTAATGAGAATGATAGTTCTGCTGCTTCTTTTTCCATAATTCCTCACTGTTTGGCTCAAGGTTTGTTAAGTACAACCTTAAATCGTCCTCAACATTAAGCTTGTTTCTGTACTTACTTTTTAGATATGTTAAGTTCGAATACCCTATTTCACATAGGTATGTAGGCCCCTAGTTTAAAACTCAATAAGAATCTTTAAAGCAGTATTTATAAGTTCTTGGTATTCCTTTCCAACACCAATAGACATAACAACGTAGCACTGAAATATTTTTTTTTTAACGTCGGATCACATACTAGTTCAATCAGTTGTTCCTTCACACAATTATTTAATTACATTCATTATTAAATTATAACCTTGCATGATTACGAAACAGAAAAAAATTTAAATGATTTAATTTTTCATTAACCTGCTCCGTGTACCCCATGAAAATGATCGTGTACCCCCAAGGGGTATGTGTACCACAGTTTGAAGACCCCTGTTCTAAACTATTAGAAAAAAAACATAGTTTTATGCCTTTTTTTTATCAAACTGGCTATGAGGGAAATTTTATAAGTAGGTAAAAGACAAACTTTATCCTTTAACATTTATTAAAAAAAAACTATATACTAATTTAAAAAAAGATGTTTACTAAAATTAAAATATAAGTGAATGTTTGTGATTAAAAAATTAATGTGTAGAGTTATTTTTTTACTAAAGGTAAACCGTATATACTAGATTTAAAACTAAACATTTTTTTAAATGTATTTGCATTATTATATCTATTTTAATAATAAAAACATATTTACTAAAGCTTATTAAAGTTTTAACTTTTTTAATACAATTTCAAATTTAATTATTTATTATGTTCAAGGAAGTAGCTAGGAATTTATGGTTAAGATTGTCCTTGCTTGGCTTGCAGTAAGTGTACATGTTTTTATTTTAAGTATATATAATTACTGCATAATATTTTAATTATAATAATTTTCTCTCCATATATAACAAATGATTAATCAACTCAAAATAATAAGAAAAAAAATTTAGAAAAAATTAACATCTTCTGTGGGAAACAAGGTTGTAGACAGAAAAACATCAATTCTGATTTTCTAACATCTAAAAAATTAAAAGTGATTATTTTTAATTGAAAAATTAATTACTAATGTTAGTTTGTAATTATAATCAGAAACTTAATGAAAAAACACTATGTGGTTGTCCTGCTTCAGACACTGCTTGGCATATAGAAACAATTCTCTGAATTATCTCCATTTTTTTTAAAGAAATGAAATGTAGTTTTAAACCATTCAAACAATATTTACTTTAATTACATGAGCATTTCAGCATCTTGTTAGTTGTTGGATTTTTCTACTGAATATAATGATAGACTGAATTTTACACGAGAGGTAAGGGTTAATATTTTATCAATTTTTTTTTAATTTCAAATTTGAGGATAATGGAAACATTTTTACAGATTGGTATCATAAACCTACTTTTTCTTGGCGTTTTTTAAATTTTAATTCTGACCATCCTTGTTCTCAAAAAATAAGTTACATTCTGTAGCTGATAAAGTCCGTTTCTCTAATCATTTTTTTATGAAACAAATATTTAGTTAATACATGCTAATTTTTTACATAATGATTGTCCTTTGAAACTTCTTTATTTCATATTAAAAGGTGTGTTTATTGTAAGTCCCAAGTTGAATATTTCTAAATATATTAATGGTAAAATAATATAGTAAATAGTAATAATAGTATTAATTCTAGTGAAGTTGCTACTAATAACTGCACGTACAATTTGTTTATCTACATTAAAAAGACGCTTCAAGAAAATTGCAAAGACATCAAGACAATTCAATATAAAAATGTTTCCTAATATTTCTGATAATTTATGTAATCTTAATAATAGTGGTGAAGACAGAATGGATAGATTAAGTTTGAACAATGTTTTGTTTAAGATTAACTGTCTGGGTTGTGATGTCTCTTATCTAAGTGGAACTAAGAGGCAGATTTTGGTTTCTATTTGTGACCATGAAAACAATAATAATATGGATAAACACTCTGTCTCAAGTTTTCTGTGATAATATTACGAAATTGGAATATAATTTTGACTTAAAAATTTTATAATACTTGATATTAATAACTACATAAATGAACTGTGGCTTAATATTTAATTAAAATAAATAACACCTCTGTATCACAAATAACTTTTTCGTTTATTTATCATCTGATGCATATTTATAGAGATTATTTGGAAATTATACATATTAATGTACTATAAAATGGTATTAACATTAAGAATGAATTTTATAAGTTGTAGACAAACCACATATATAAGTTAAAAATACTCAAGAAACAGTTTTGGTATTTTAATTCTGTTTTAATTGTTTATTTATATCTATTTTTTAATTTTTTTTAGTAGGTTTTGTTTTGGGAATTTAGTAATTTTTTGTATGTGCTTTTGTATATAGATTTTGTTTACATTTGTTGATTCCATTTTCACGTGAGCTACTAGTAATCACTAAACACTTTTAAATGTTTCAATCTTGCCTATAGTAGCACTTACTTTGTTTGTCGAGGACGGCCGTTTCGGGAGATGGAATACACACAAAATACACCCACACCATCAAAATATCCCACGCCCACCCTAACACCCTAACTTACGTAAACCTTGAGATCAGTTACGGTCTGAGTTGGCAATGGGACACATCTCCCGAAACAGCCGTCCTCAACAAACAAAGTAAGTGCTACTATAGGCAAGTTTAAAACATTTAAACATGTTTAGAGATTTTGTTTGTTATTTTAAATATTGTTACTTTTTAAAATTTTTATGTATTTTGTCTGACTTTTGCTACTTTGATGGCTTTATTGTATTACTTTTTTTCTGACTAATTCTTAGGATGTCATTTTTATTTTAGGTAGTTGAGTCTACTACTTTTCTACATATATAATTTTAAAATATTGTAATCTAATGTTAAGCTTTATATGAACAGCAAACAAGCTACTGGAAACATCACTGTAATCAAAATAAATATTTATTGACTCATTTATCAACCGCATTTTCTTTCATATATAATTTTTTACAAGTGTTTAAATGAACATGAACTGTATACTCCATTCTTGATCATTTCCACTTAGGAGCTTCATTGGTATGATTCTCGGATGATGTTTTGAATAGTAAAAGTGAAGGAGTATTTATTGTTTAAGGAAAATAACCCATTGATCAATACAAAGTATAACACAATTTACAGAATAAGCAAAGAATAAATACACTAGATAAGAGTTCAACAATATTTGAAAATCACACACTTTTTGAGGCTATAGGTGTAATGT
The DNA here is from genome assembly GCA_036971475.1 of Prosapia bicincta. Taxonomy (NCBI): domain Eukaryota; kingdom Metazoa; phylum Arthropoda; class Insecta; order Hemiptera; family Cercopidae; genus Prosapia; species Prosapia bicincta. The sequence goes on from JBAIZL010000001.1 coordinate 394,015,834, forward strand.
TTTTCAGCGTGACACTAAAATTACTCATAAGTATTTTTGATTTAGGGAGCTCCTTGGAATAAATGAGTACCACTCCCTACATTTCGTTCTAGCTTAAGGATAATCGGAAGTTTTATTGACTATATAAAATTATAAACAATATATGAAATCTAATGTAGAAATTAGTGTGAAACTGGGAATCAGTCCTACATTTAACACGAGGGATACCCAAAAAATAAGTTTCCCTAATTTTTGGGGGAAATAAAAAAACATAATTCCACAATAAACACATGTATTTTATGATCTCACATCATATTCTATTTTTCTACATAATTTCCATCCCTATTCAAGCACTTTTCATACCGAAGCTTCAGTTTCTTCAAACCATCTGCATACCATTCAGCCGCCACACTTTTAAACTAGGTATTCACTTCACTTACCAAGTCATCATTGTTAGCAAATTGTCGACCGCCGAGGTGATTCTTGAGCTCAGGAAACAAGTGAAAATCACTAAGAGCAAGGTCTGGGGAGTATGGAGAGTGATCAAAGATATCCCACTTAAATTTTTCGAGAAGCTCCCTTGTTGCACAAGTGGCATGTGGGCGGGCATTGTCGTGAAGAAAAAACACCCCGGTGACAAAAGCCCACGTCGTTTGTTCTGGATTGCCCGACGAAGTCATAGGAGAACGTCATAGTACCGTTTCGCATTTATTGTTTCACCCCGAGTTAGGTAATCGATCAATAAAATTCCACGGCAGTCCCAAAACACTGTAGCCATCACTTTCCCTGCCGTCTGAATCACTTTGGCTTTTTGAGGAGGTTTCTCACCTTTTTTTAGCCACACCATACTCTGTCGTTTTGTTTTGGGTGTTGAATGATGAATCCATGTTTCATCACCAGTGACTATTCTTGAAAACAGATCATAATCTTCGTTCGTAAAAGATTGCAAGAAAGATTGTGCAGCTGCCACACGTTGTTGGTTATGGCTGTCAGACAGTAAACGAGGATCCCACCTTGCACACACTTTCGACAGCTGAAGCTCTTTCAGTGATGATGTTGTGAAGAGATGCGCGGCAAATTTCAATGTTTGGTGGAAGCTGATCCATAATTTCGTCAAGTGTCAATCAGCATCAATAACGTCGCGCACCGCAAAAATGACGCCATCTTGGTGAGCGGAAGCTGGGCGTCCATCTCGCTGTTCATCATAAACATTTTCTTTTCCTTCCAAAAACAATTTTCGCCAACGTCGAACCATTTGTACAGTCATTACATATTCACCATACACCTTACATAACTGACGAATTTCAACTGCAGATTCACTTTATGCAGTCAAAAAACGAATAACACTCCACACTTCACAACTGGCGGCAGATTGCAGTGGATTCTCCATATCGAATGGCCCGTGACTCAAAGTCAAACAGCATACAGTCAAAAGCGCGGCGGGAATCGGCACCACTACACCCAAACTAAAAGTCCCCGCGTTACTCACGCTTGGTGACACACACGTGGGAAACTTATTTTTTGGACCCCCCTCGTACTTATAGAAGTGCCCAGATTTAATCTTCTCTGTTCTTTAAAATCAGGATATAAACATTTACTTTCTTACATAGAAAATTTAATTTAATCAAACAATTAATAAAACCACTATAATACATAAATTTGTAGTACAAACATTAAATTGTTTTTCTGTAAAAAATTTCTTCCTTTGAAACATATTTTCTCCAACTGATATTTGTTTCACATTGTCATACAACATAGATGAATTGAGAATTTCATAATTTGAAGAAAAAAACTTTCTTACTACGACATTTTGAACAAACTAGAAAGTTTAAGGTAATTTAGAATTCCTGCAAGTGTAAATTTTTAATGTATATATGAAAATTCAGTTGGGAAAATGTGGGTTGCATTTACTGACAAATTCCTTATACTGTTATCTATAGGAAGCGCCTCGTTTCCCCCACTAAATTTTCATATGGACATTAAAAATTTACACTCCCAGAAATTCCAAATTATTTTATACTTTTTAGTTTGTTTAAAAACGTGGTAGTAAGAAAGTTTTTTCTTCAAATTATTATTTTGTGCTTTTTAGTCTCGTCTGTGTAGAACTTTGCAATCGGCATCGTACAATGGCAATGCGCTCCTAGCTCGTGAAGGAGTTTGTTATCCCGATGATTATTGTATTGTTATCCACTGCCGAACCATGTTTAAAATTTCAAATCCCTAGCTAATCAGCCAAATTTAATTTGTTTAAACAAATATTGTTCCATCAACCTTAAAGACAAGAAACCAAGTGAAAATTGCATTGCCATCCAGTTCTGACCTTAATTTAAATGGAGTTTCAATGTTTCAAGTCTGTTGCTCAGTAGTTAAATTTTATTTTATGTCAACAAATATTATTTAAACATTTTTACTGACTTAAAACGAGTGAATATTGCGTTCATATCCATCCCCGATCCATGCTTATTATTTCAAGTTCCTGTCTCATTGGCCACTTTTTATTTGTTAAATTTTATTAAAATAAACGTACAGACAAAAGACCAAGTGAGTATTGCATTGTCATCCAGTGCTGACCTATATTTAAAATTTCTAGTCTCTAGTTCATCAGGAAGTTAGTTTAAAATCTATGCCTAAATTCCACCCGAACAGACAGTTAAATATGTTGGTAATCAAACTAACAAAAATGTGGTAAAAAGAACTTGACTTCATTGCTAGGTCAAATATCAACTCAAATGTTGCGCCACCCTCCTTGAAAGTGTGAAATGTAGTCCAAAATACTCGCTGCAGACTAATGAATAATAAAAACTGGTCCCGTTATTTTTTTAAATGAGTTGTTTATAGTTTACTTTTAAAATGATATTACTACTATAATTTTTTTAAGGAATTTAACCATAAGAAATAAAAACATATGAGTGTAAAAGAGCCTAAATTTGAACTCATATTAAGTCAAATTTCTATGCAAGAAGTTTTAATAAGAAACTTTTAAGGTTTTGGAAATTTGTTTCGTAAAATCTGTACATTTCAGAATCTGCGCTAGATTTTCAGAGATTTGTTTATTATTATTTAATACTTATTTATATTTGTTGTGTTTATTATTATATTTATTTGTTTATTAAATTAAAATAAAACAAATGTTTAAAGTATCAATTAGATACAACAAAAAATATGATAACATTATTAATACTCATAGTCTAGCTAATAATTTAGTGATACAGTAGAACTTCGATAATTTGGGCTAACTGGAGCCATGGCTCATCCGGGTTATCGAAAATCCAGGTTAGCCGAACACTAAGGAAAAATTAAAAGAAGACATTGTATTTACAGAAAAACTTATTTATATTTATCAAAAAAATGTGTATTATGCACAGTATATGAACGTACATATTGTATATATAGTTAAATTCCACTGCAGTTTATTTCTCGGCAAATTAATGTGTCAATTATGGCTGTTCAAATTTGTGAGCTACTTTCGGGCTGTGTGATCCCGTAGTGTTTTCAGCATAAGACACATAAAACATTATGTTCATTTTTTTGTTTATCTGAAGGTCTTAGACATTTATATTTTTGTGCCAGACTTTTTATGTTTGTATTGTACTTATTTGATTTTTGGTATTTCTTAATTATTGTTTTTTTTATTATACTTCAAAATCATTCCGGGTTGTACGGGGATTCAAGTTAACAGAGTCTGACTTATCAAGGTTCTACTGTACTTCTAAGTTTAATCTATATTTCATGATCATTCATTTTTTACTTTGTAGGGTCCAGCTGCCTTTGATGTGGACCACCTTCCTGCCACAAGCAAATCCAATAGATGCCAACGAATAAGTGACGATGAATATGAACCTGAGATTGCTAACCTTACTGGAGTCACGACTAGTGAAGGGTTATGTCATTCCATAGCTGACACACATCCAAAGCTCATGTCCACAGAGCATACTGTAAGATATTTTTTTTATTTGGGAAATGTCTTATTTAAAATTAAGTGTATTATGGTAGTTAACATGCATAAGTGTGTATGTATGTATGCATATGTACACAGTATATGAATGTCGCTGGCATAACTACTTAGGGAGTGTAAGAATTTTCAAGCTTATTTTAATTTTGTTTAGCAAATGAAGTCTAAGCGGAGCTTAGATTCACCTGAACAGACAGATAAATATGTTGATAATCAAACTAACAAAAATGTGGTAAAAAGAACTTGACTTCTTTGCTGGGTCAAATATCAACTCAAATGTTGCGCCAGCCTCATTGAAAGTGTGAAATGTAGTCCAAAATACTCCCTGCAGACTAATGAATAATAAAAACCTGTCCCGTTATTTTTTAAATGAGTTGTTTATAGTTTACTTTAAAAATGATATTACTACTATAATTTTTTAAAGGAATTTAACCATAAGAAATAACAACATATGAATGTAAAAAAGCTTAAATTTGAACTCAAATTAAGTCAAAATTATATATATATATATATATATATATATATATATATATATATATATATATATATATATATAATTCATCGTTATTTACTCTCTACGAATGCATCAATTATGCAATATTTGAAGCCTAGGTTATTGTACAGTTCATGCCTTAGAGATCTCTCTATCACTAGTATACTTAGGTTACTTGGTCTATTGCTTATTATGGAATTTCTTACTAAAACATTTTTATTCGGTTTCCATCCTTTTGACCATTTTCAATAACGGCCATGACCACATGTCTATCCGATAGGATAGTAAGTTCTTATTCGTGGAGGGTCTCCGAAACGTGTCCAAAAAAAGTTAATTTGAAAATTGGTTAGATGACACCCAAAATATTAAATCAGGAATAAGTTAATGTTTTGACCAAATTAGAGTAATTTAAAATGTACTCAGCTTAACAAAGTGTTTTCCTGAATTGTCCATCACATTCAAGCTTAACGCTTTTTAGACAATCCATATTTGTCAAATTGCACAGGAGAAGACCACACCATTTTTCCAGTTTTTGTAGTACTTCTTTATATTTTGGGTAGATTCCATATAAATATAGATAGACTTATGATTTTTGTGTTACTTGTTCCACAATTACCTAGGTTATTAAATATTTATGTTATAAATCAATCACTTTCCCAAATTTTCATGCACAGAGTTAATGTTTCCTACTTACTATCATCAGTTTTCTTGATTTTCCAGGTTTCAAAGTAAATAAAATCTTCAAAAAATCCTGTCATCTTAAAATGTGCATATATTTATCTCTAAGAAGTTATGTACATACATTTTGAGTTTAACTGTCACTTATGAAAACCTTAGTTTCTAAATTTTAGTCTACATTCGCTACCATTATTATGAGTCTGAGTGCTATGCCAAAATTGTTCAATTCTTACTCTATAACCCTATTTACAGTCTATCTATCTATCAATATTATTGACTAAAATCTATTAATATCCTTATATGAATATATATATATATATATATATATATATATATATATATATATATTTATGAACTTCATAAAGTCAGTGCAACGGAAAAACAATGGATAATGTTAAATATCAAGAATATATATATATATATATATATATATATATATATATATACCTTTTTCTTGTATATGTATTATATTATATAACTGTATTATTCTACCTTATTATATTATAAAGCAACATTGTTTTCTTCTATTCACTTTTCAATTACACTTTAATGTACTTGAAAAATAATTTTACTTGGTATTTTTGTGAGTCGGTTTTTTAAAATTAAAGTGCTTCCATTTTCGAGGTTTAGAAAACTTCGGGTTCTTGTAGTAGTTCAGGGTGTGAGAATTGTCACATGGTTAATGGCACTGTTCTCTTTTCCGTTTCACTGCACTATTGGTTAATTTTGGTTTGTGTTGCGGTTAACTTTGTCTTTCATGTTGAATAACTAATCATTTAAAAATTTTTATTTGTACTTCTACATATTGTTATTTTTAGCCTTTTTTGTACTTTCTTTATTAAATGTGAGTTTTCTATTGTATGGAATATGTGTTTATTTTTGTTAGGTTAAAATTATAAATGTTTGGTTTCATGTATGCTTAAGGTGTTCTTTATATCTGTCTTAATTTATTTTTTGTTTGGCCAGTGTGTAGTTTATTACAGTCTGGTCATTCAATTTGGGTTCTTTCTGTTTTGTCATTCAGCTTCCATATAGAATTTTTCCATATTTAGACAGACAGCCTTGATAAGTGCCATTCAGACTTGTCCTAAATATGTATGTGTATTTATAAACCAACAAATAGAACATCAATACATTTATATTCAGTTGGAAAATAATAATCAATATAATTAAGAAAGAACATGCATAGCTTGTGGAAAAAGTGAACTGTTGTATCTTATCTTTAAAAAAAAGGTAATTACTAAAAGTTTGCAGAAAATTTTGTTACATGTTAGAACATGTAGAACAGTGTTAGCACTGTAACATTTAAGGAATATGGAAAAAGTTAAATGAAAAATTAGTCAGAAATGAAGATATTCTGTAAAATATAAAAGTTTAAAAATTAGTTACGGAAAAAAGATTTTACTTTTATAACTGATTAAAAATGTATAGAAATAGTACTAAGTGGTGAATAAAAAAATTATTGTTAAATATGTAAATAAATAAATAATGAAAAAGAATTAAACATTGTTAATAAAAATAGATAATATGTTAATGTAACTTGAAATAATATTTTGAAGACTAGCAGGCTGCATCTATAAGCTTTTTTTAAACATGTTTAGTTTGTGTGCTTCCTTTGAACATTACAACAAAATAAGACAAAAGCTTTCTGTTGTTTGGCACTTGTTTGTAAAATACTTAATTAGTTTTAATAAAACGTTTTTGTTCAGTGTTGACTTTGAGTGTTATTTGGCAGTTCTTGTACATGTGTCAAAAAACACACATGTTTTGTACATCAAGCTTGCTGTTGTGTTTGCCTAACAGAATACTAATTGTTCAACATTTAAAAAATTAAATTTAAAGGTTTTATGGTATTGTTTTATACTGGGTGTTGTTTTCAACAAAAACTGGAAGGTTTTACAATAAAGGCCTCTTATTTTGAAATTTTATGGTGCATTTTGTTGATGGTTTATGAATATAAGCTTTGTATGATTATATATAACAATATGCAGTCACAAAATATAATATTTTACTGTATCGATGATTAAAACAAAAAATTTGTGGTAAAGGTCTATTGATGGATTCAGTTGCTTCATCAAATCTAGCTATGATTGGGAATAAGATTAAACATTTAAAATTATACAAAAAAACTCATACTAACATTGTGTTATCTCCATAAAATCAGTCTAACCATCAGTTATTTTGTTTGTATTTTTAAGGTAAAGAGCAAATACAGTTTGTATCACTAGTAAATTGTATAACATACTTCTGTTGTTTTTAATTATAATAATAGTAATAACATGTTTAAGTATATTTTTAGAAATTACTGAAATCTATAGGGCAAATATTTGAGCAAATAAGAGAATCAGTTAAGTGAAGTTTAAATTTACCACAGTAATGATCGCATAAGCGGCAAGGTTGCTCAATGTATTTGGCACTACAAAGAAAAAAGTCAATTATGATAGGAGATGTAACAAATCACAGTGATAAATAAAGATCCCTCTAAGATTAACTCTTTGATTAGCATTCAGTAACCAGTACTTGAGATCGTACAAATACCGGCTGGAGTATTCCCGTATATGTATCTTCTACCATTTCTCTCAGATTAGCATTGCCTTAAGTTTACGATTTGTTTTTCTGTGTATTGTGGTGTATTCTAGGTTAAATATTTTCAACTACCTGGTCAATAAATACTACACAGAGTAAATAGTCACCATTCTTTTGTATCCAAAGTCTATGGGTTTTTCACGTATTTACAGATCTTTTCAAGGTTTATGCAGTATTTTGCAATGCATATGTGATTGAATAATAAAGCAATTCTTTTGTGTCCAAATTCTATGGTTTCCCATGTGTTTACAGATCATTTCGAGGTTTGTGCGGTATTTCACAAAGAATAGGTATTTTCCAAAAAAAAAAGATTAACACATAATTTTTAGCAAAGAAATTGTCAGTAAACGTAAGGTGAAGTTTAGTTAACACGAGAAAAACTGTAAATAAAAATTATATTAACAAATAATACAAATATTACTATAATTTAAAAAATTAGAGATAAAATAAAGGAAACATATTGCTAATCAAAGGGTTAAAGATTGGTATTGACAAACTATTTTAGCAAAAGAACCAGGAGGGGATTGGAGAAATTTCAATCGTTAATATATTTTAAATATGTATAAACATTACCATACATGTTACCCATCTAACATGTTTATAGATCGAAACGTGTTTACAGATCGTTTCGAGGTTTGTGTGGTATTTTACAATAAAAAAGATTAACAAATAATTTTTAGCAAATATATTGTCAGTAAATGTAATATAAAGCTTGGTTAACATGAGAAAATATGTAAATAAAAAGAAACTTTACAAATAACAATATAATTTAAAAAATTAGAAAAAAGGAAAACTGTAAACATCTTTCAAAAATATGTTGCTCTCAGGGGCTATATCAGGTTAGGCACATGTTGCTAATCAAAGGGTTTAAAACAAATTGTGACGAGGTGACCATTATTTTTCGTTATACATTTTTTCTCAAAAATGATAACTTTCGTTATGGTTCTGGAATGATAACAGAAAGAATGTATTTTCAGTGAGGCTGAATGTTGGGGCTTGAAGAAGAAACTCTAATAGAATTTGTGGCTATTTCAAAATCTATAATTATTAAATTATGTTGTGTTTGTATGCATGTGGACACAAGCTTGCACACATACTACTGCTAATAGTTTGTATTTTATTTCCTTTAGTTTTACAATTTTATTTAAGTAGTACAAATTATATCTTATAAATAAAATATTGTCTACTATCAGTAATTTCAGAACAATCAGCACTTTCCTTATCTTGGCAAACCTGATATAGTATTGATGTGAATAAAACATGTGGAATTGTAATAAAACATCTGTAGTGTCTATTTATTTATTTAAAATCTTCAATGTATGTTCAGAAAGTAAGAGGCAAATATGTGATTATTTGTTTTATCAGTTGTAATCTCTTACTTTAAACTAAATTTAAATGAACGTTTCTATTCTAAATCCAGCTAACTTTGTCTTGAGAGACATAAATAATCTGACTTCTGTCCACAATGGAAAATATACAGTCCAGATTTCTAATGAAATTAAAACTATTTATGACAATGTTGTCATGACTTGCTTTAATGAGTACAAATTCCATTGAGCTTAAAGCCACCGGCGTACATATTCATAAAAACAATGGAATAGACATCCATAAATTCAGACTGAAGAGATGGTTAAAAATTCGAAAAATCGTGTGTAAGAAATGACTATCTCTTGACATTCGAGAAGAAGAATTTATCTAATGTTTTGAAAAATCTCCAGACAGTATTCCAGGTAGTAGATAAGTTATTCTTAGCTAGTTATGATGAACTGGAAAAAACCAAATAGTTATATTGTCAGACCTATGGAAAGCATACATGTAAAGACAATGTGGAATGGCATAAAGATTTATACATTCTGGATCCATAGTTATATCAAATGGGTTCTTCCAGTATGAAAAAAATACACAAATACACCTGGGTAAAAAATACAAAAGAATTACACCCCTCATTTCTATATCTATATTATTTTAAAAAGAAAACAACAAAATTAACTTATTCCATGTAAGGGAATAGAAATGCAGATAATAGAAGCTATCATAAATTACTTGAAGCAAAAGTTGTAAAATTAAAATACTCAAATCAGTCCAATAACAATTTTAAAAGAGGGTTCGGTGTATAAATATAATTATACAGTTGAGAACCCAATACCAATAGATATCTGTGTGAGCAATTATTGAATAGCAAATTGGACAAGGATAGATATGCAATTACAGACAAACTTTGCAATGATATTCAAGAATGTAAAAAAATCATGATACAGTAAAAGAAGCCTTGAGCACAGAAAAAAACAAGACAAAATTGTTGTGTGTGTTGTGTGTTTGTGTGTGGTTAGAAATAAAAAAGAAATCAGAGGGAAAAGTAAATTATTTATTAAATCGTTTTTTGACAATAACATAGAGATCGATTATGTAAACAGAGACATAGGTAATGCATGTCACGTCCGAGACTATTTACAGCCGAGATTAGCTAACATTTATTTACTACAATCCTATGATAACACATTAGGTTTTCGGGTGTCTAAGCATTTTGTCACTTTTTTTTATAGCAGTCTGTTTCCACCTCGAGTAGGTTCATTAACTCTAATAGGACAGTTATCGTTTATTCTTGTGTTAGGTTAGAAAGCTTAGTTTATTTTTATGATTGTTGTTTTTATCAGATATTTTACCGCGTTAAATAGTTAAAACTAATAAAACATTAAAATATAAAAGTTAAACCAAATTTAATCTTATAATTAAATAATAAAAATATATACAACTCACAAATATACAATTTTTTTTTTTTTTTTTTTTATTTCAAACGTGTTTCGACGACTACTTTGTCGTCATCTTCAGTGAAAATACACAAATGAAATTAACTAAAAAATATGTATATATTAAACATAACCTATAAAGTTTTAGCAAAGGTAAAAACAAAAGTTTTACTTTTGTTTTTACCTTTGCTAAAACTTTATAGGTTATGTTTAATATATACATATTTTTTAGTTAATTTCATTTGTGTATTTTCACTGAAGATGACGACAAAGTAGTCGTCGAAACGCGTTTGAAATTAAAAAAAAAAAAATTGTATATTTGTGAGTTGTATATATTTTTATTATTTAATTATAACTTTCACTCACAAGCCAGCTCGAATATTATTTACAAATTTAATCTGTTCATAAAACTTCCTGAAGCATTGTTTCAGTTGAAGCATCAAAAATTCAACTTGGGATGGTCGGATTTAAAAACGACTCAGGCACAATGTTCTACAAATTCTTCTGAAGCACTGATGTAAAAATCAAACTTTTATACAAACACTTATCGACATTAGAGAAGTTTTGAATAGACTGGGTGTAAGCGTGCCGGTGCGCTAGCAGTGCTAAACGTGTTACTCTTTTCAGAAAAATTCACAAATTTGACAAATAACATTAATTAGTTTATTATAACTTGTATTTTTTTTTAAATATATAATTAGTAATAATTTTATACAATGTTATTTTCAGTTTTAAAATTGTAAATTCTTACCACAAGGTCTATGAATTGTTCAAGAGCCTCAAGACAATTTTCTTTCGTTTAAGTTAATGAACTCAACACACATTTTATAGGTCACAAATTAAATTGCAGCATAATTAGTTTAAAATGAAATTTGTTTTTGTGATAACAATTGCTTAGTGTTTTATTTTGTATTAGGAATTTTGTACTTTGTAGCAAGAATTAAAACATAATGAATAAAATATATTGTTCCAATTTCATTAAAAATTGCAGTTTATATTTGTTTATAACAGTTTATAACAAATAATAGTTTTTTATATATAACTGAACTGTCCAAAATATAACATTGTTTTCACAATTTTTAAAAAGTGTAAACTTCAAGTAGGTGGTGTTTAAAATTGTTGTAAAACATTTTTAGCACTTTTAATTATCACTAAATTTAATGAAGTTTTTAAATTGTAGACATCATCTGAGGGAGATAGTGGGCGTCCTCGGCCCATTGACCTGACATTAAACATCCCTAGCGTGGTCATCGAAAATGTTACGGATGAAGATAGAGGAAGATCTCCTTCTTTATTATGTACACCTTCACCTTCACACACTCCTCGCAACAAGTCTCCTGTTACAGTTCAAGAATGGGTTGATTCATTACCACTTACTCCTGTCGATTCTGAGAGGTAAATGCAGTCGCTATATCTATACAGTTGTATAAATTGTTTAATAATACAAACATACAATGAAATATTAAAGCCTTACTCTAGAATTAAAATGTGAAAAATGTGGTCATCAATTTTTAAACTGCTCTAGGGTTTTATGTGTGATATTAGTTAGTTATTTCATGCCATAAAACATTTGTATTTTGGGTTTTGCTCAAAAATAACTTTAAACAAAGATAAAGAGCATAGAACAAAGATAATTTGTGTTATTCTCTATAAGAAAGAAAAGAGAGTCACATTCAGATTTTGAATAAAATATTCATGAGGTTGGTTACTTCAAAAAAATGTGTTGATTTTTTTGCTTCATATTTTAAAAAAATGGCCTCAACTTCTAAACTTAATTCTTCAAATGAATTTATTAGTTTTTTTAATAACTCAGTAAATTTAATTAGTATTTTTTTAAAATTAATTTTATCACCAAGAAGTTATTATAAAATTGTTAATTTAATTTGATTAATTCCTTAAAATAGTTTCTGTTATAAATTGCAATTTCATGAGGATTTTAAACTTCCAAAATGATAAAATAAGCTTTTATATTTTATTAAAATTTTTGTTCAGTGAATACTTAATTTTTAATGACTAAATAAACACAAGTGTTATCAGATTTATATCATGTAAATAGTAAAAGTAGTTGAAAATTAATAACTTGTATCTTGACCTTTTGTGAAACAATTTCAAACTGTTATCACAGTTGATAAGAAAATAGCCAGGAAGCTGTGTGGTATCATTGCACAATCATTGTTTGATTAGGTGTTTTTACTTTAATCATTTTCAATTTGGTGTTAATTTTACTGTCTTTCTACTGCTAATTTTAAGGAACAAATTAATTTTAGTTCAGATGCTTATTAGGATAAAACAATTTGATATTTTTTAATTTAATAAATCCCTATATTACTTAACTGATAACTTGGGAAAATATAACAAAATAAATAAATCATATGCAAACAGGTTGTGAAAGTGAATTTAAACTATCAGAGTTTGGCATTGTCTAGGCAGTTTTTTCTGAGGAATATCTGTCCTTACAAATTCTCTGACATCGTCATAACGTTATATTTTCTGAGTAGAGATGGAATAATATCAAACATTTTTTAAAATTATATAAAAGCAAGGTTTTGCATTGTTTTACTTATATTTTTAATATGTTAACTTCTCTGTAGTAGCACTTACTCTTTTATTATTATTTATTCAGAATAATAACAATAATGTAAAACGAATAACTCTCCTGAGTAAGGAGTTTTATTGCTTGACTTTTTATGTTTTATCTTGTTTGTTTTATTTTTGTACGATAGGTTGACGAAATATGTTAGTAGAAGCCAAGCACTGAGGAAGGCGACATCGTCGCTGAAACTAGTCTGTGTTATGAACTAATGTGTTTGTTTTTTTTTTTAACTAATGTGTGGTGAGATTTTGAGTTGACTGTTTTGTTTTTTACCGTTGTGGGTATATCTTTACTTTGAATGATAATGTTATAGCAGATAATTATTAAAGTTGGTTGTTGTAATCATCTTGAATTCACTGATGAAATTACAAGTAATTATTGCGTAACTGAGTGAATACATATGAATTTACTTGCTGACCGTGATTTGAAACATTTGTTTCATTGACAAACCTGTTATTGCCAGCGATCATTCAAGTTTGCATGATTTATGAGGGCGGAAAAAAGGTTTGGGTTAAGCGATCGCTGGCAATAGTGGGTCGGCTTCATCAATTAAACGAATGTTTCAAAACGCGTCTGCAAGTAAGTATTCACTCAGTTACACTATAATTACTTATTAGATAATTATTGTTAGATCTGTCATTTGATTAACTCTATAAACGATATTTTATTTAGTATTTTTGTTTTATTTACAAGCAGGACTGAAGATGAAGTTCTCCCTGAGGATCACATAGATATTGTAATAAATCCTGAAGTTGATGATACACTAACGCTTGGAGCCGAAGGTAAGCTATCTGGCAGTCTCCAATATTTAGGATAAATTAAAAGAAAACAATTGGAACTTGATTACAAAGTTAATAATATACTGAAAATGCATTTTCTTTGTCCTAAAATGGTTAATGAAGTAAAATGACATTTATTTAATAGGTAAAATTTGTGATTCTTCCTGTATTGTATGAGGGCTATTCAGAAAATAGGGAACGTTTTTGTCTGACGCCGCCAGGCGCTCGCCGATCTCGTACATTTTGGTACCAGTGCACTCGGTATCTTAGTCGGCGTCCAGCCGTGACAACGAGAACATTTCTACGGTGTTCGTTTTTACACAATTTCAACTGAAGATTTGCACTGCAATTGAAAATCCCGCCAGTTGTGAGTTGCGGTCAGTGATACGGTTTTTGTTGGCAAAAAACCGATAGACATTTATTGCCAAGTGTGTGAAGTTTACGGAAACAACGTAATGAATGAAAGTTCTGTGCGAAATTGGTGTATTCAGTTTAAAAATGACCGAACTGAAGTTCATGACGAAGCGAAGAGCGGACGCCCGGGCATTGTGACTGATGAACTGGTCGCTAAAGTTGATGAAAAGGTTCGCAAAAACCGCCGATTCACGATAACGGAGCTTTCGCTTTGTTTCCCACAAGTTTCACGGACTTTGTTGTTTGAAATTGTCACACAAAGGTTAGGCTACCACAAATTTTGTGCAAGATGGGTGCCGAAAATGGCCACTGACCACCATAAAGGTTAGCGAATGAAGGCAAGTTGACATTTCTGGATGCCTACGACAGACATGGTGATTCACTACTGGATCGCATCGTAATTGGTGATGAGGCATTGGTAAAACACGTTAATTGCGAAACGAAATTACATTTCATGGAGTGGGGGCACACAAGCTCCCCAAAAAACCAAGAAAATATTTGCAAACATTGTCAGCAAGGAAGATTATGGCAACGGTTTTTTGGGACAGGCAAGGTGTGCTTCTTATTGATTTTCTTGAACGTGGTGTAACAATAAACTCTGAAGGGTACTGTGAAACTTTTCGCAACCTTAGGAGAGCAGTTCAAAACAAGCGTCGAGGGAAATTGGCGTCAAAAATTTTGTTTGTGCATGACAACGCCCGACCTCATACAGCAAACATCACCAAAGAACTCCTTGAGTCATTCAAATGGGAGGTTTTTCCTCATCCGGACTATAGTCCTGACCTTGCACCAAGCGATTTTCACTTGTTTCCAAGAATGAATACCTGGCTAGCAACACATCGCTTTGACGACGACGCCGAGCTCAAGGCGCGAGTCACTGAGTGGCTGACATCGCTGGCGGCAGAATTCTACGATGAAGGAATTTCAAAGCTTGTCCACCGCTACAATAAATGTCTCAATTTGTTTGGCGACTAAGTAGAAAAGTAGTATTTTAGTTGCTCTTTCAGATGTATATAATAAAAATTTTGTATTGTACTTATTTTTTTTTTTAATTCAAAAATGTTTCTTACTTTCTGAATAGCCCTCGTATAAGTCATGATATATAGTTAAAGACTTATCAGCCGATATGTAGTAACGCCGATAGAGTGGTGGGGGACCCAATATGCAGTACCGCCGATAGAGTGGTGGGGGACCCACTAACTCAGTGTTGGTCAAACCTCGCTGCTATATGTATTGATCCTCCACCACCACTCTGTCTTGTTCCCTACTTGAGCCTAAATGTGAGAGAGGCGCAGACAAAGTGTAGATAAGTTATTTGGCCTTCCACTTCCACTAGTTAGACCACTCCTCTCCTTCCCATCTTAAGTCTTGCTACATCCTTAGAGTTATATTTCTTTACATTTAAATGTATTCTAGAATTAATACAACTCAGTATTAACATAAGACAGACACCTTGCAATGGATTGTAAATTAAATACTGTGTATATTAAGGGTTTTCCTCACTATTAGACAAAGTTAAGCTGTACCTCCCTTTAGACAATGTCTAGATACAATCGAGCAATTGTCAGACAATATCTGTGTCTATAGACATATTTTTGCAACAGAATCGCAGAACTTTGGTCTCCCATCTCAATAAGAGAAGAGTTATAGATCTGAATAGAGTTCTGATTCTCTAATACAACAATAATAGAAGAAGACCTCGATCATTTTCACTTTGTAAAGATATATTAATGGAGATGAATTATTAGTGAAGAAACAGTTATTAACAATAATATCATCATTATTAATAAGAAATAATGATGAAATTCCAATAACTAATTATTTAGACTAGGTGAAGGTGTCACACACAACTAAAAAACTTTAACATTTATATTTTCCTATACACTATATAATTTAGTAATAACCTATTTATTTATTGTCTCAGATGTGAGACTTTTCTTACAAACAGAGACAATTCTTAGACAATGTTCCACAACATTTCATAGTGTTGACGTCTTGCAAGGCATTGTTGCCAGTTATTGTCAGTGAGTCATGAGGAACACTTATCGAACGACACTTGGTTTTGTTTATTTCACTCAAGTTTTGTTTACTGTTGTTTTTATTATTTAAATATGTGACCTACGGAAAACCTTTTTCATAGAAAATTTTCACTGTGCAAATAATTTATGGAAAGTTACAAATCCTGATTATAAAACTCTCAATAATAAAAGAAAAAAAATCAAAGAACTAGCCAAAAATATCTGTGAGAGATTGGAAAACAGCGTTTCACCAGGAACACAAAAAAGTTAATGAAAAGAAAAGTGGAACATCTCCTCTTAAGACTTCTTGGTTCGCATACGAACACTTACAATTTCTACATCATGGGTCATAATCTAGAGGTAGCAGAAGCTCAATCTTTGAATATATTGCTTCAATATCCTAAAGCTGTACATTATGCTGGTGAACGATTCCCTACTTGCCAGAAAAAGCAGTCTTACTGCCAACCTCAGAGATGGTGGAATGGTTTGTCTAAATTTTCTTTCTCTTTTCTCAATATTTCTGCTAGTATTTCTTCAATAACACTTTTTAGTCAAACGGGTAAAGTTTCGGAACCCCATTGCGTCTTCCAAGTAAATTTTAACCGAAATGAGGTCACTCTTGTAAAAATTTCATGCTTCCACCAATGTCTCCTCCTCCTCTTTTTCTTATTATTCAAAATTATAACTTATAAGATCAGTCATGTCTAGATTTATTGTTTGTAGAGATGTCTAGAGACATCCCATAGGCAAGTTACAGAGAATCGCTCAACTTTCTCTAATAATGTGAACAAGCCTTTATAAATAATAATTTTCATGTAATATTTATTGATCTTAAATATTTCAGTTACAAGAATATATCGAAAAAATAACACGATTAAAGGCATGTTTTTATGTAATTTTTGTTAATACATTCTTATGATTGAAATATTTGTGATCAAAGTAATCCGACCAGATTTATGTATATAATTGTAAGTTTAAATAAAATGTAAATTGTCCAATCTGTGTATAAAAAATAACATTTTAAAAATTGAAATTAGATCAACCAAATTTAGTTTATTCATTTCAATGGTTGTTCAATGAAACTAGATTGCAATACTTAATTGGTACCAAAAAAGTGAAACATTTTCAGAAAATGTCACAATTTCTTCTTTAGTTATTTAATTGTCACACTTCATTTTGTCTTAGGGTTAAGTTTTTTAATCCAAATATCTTTTTAATTATGTCCCTGCTTAAAGGAAAATTTTTGTCAGGTATTTGAATCTAAGTTAATTTCCCACATAAGAGCAAAATTTAGATATGGTTTAGCACAGGGGTCAGCAACCTGCGGCTCGCGAGTCACATGCGGCTCTTTAGTTCCATACGCAAGTATTATTTATTTTATAAAAAACCTATGTAAATATTATTCTGAATCGATTAATGAGGATTAGGCACCGATTCTATCTCTCGGTCACTTGTTCTCGCTTTTCACTGCAGACCTCCCATGTGATACGCGTTGTCACTGTTAGCAGTCTGTCGGAAGCTCTCGAATCACGCCATCATTAGATGTTTCTATGTAGGTTTTAATTCGCGTTTGAAGCAAGACAATTTGGCGTCTTCACTACTGCTTTAGCTGTGACATAAAGTTTGTTGTTTCTATAAAGTTTTTATAAAAACTAAAATGCGCAGTGAAAAACACAATCTGACAAGTCCGCTCATCCCAGTCAGCAATCACCACACTCGGGGGACAACCACAGATGCAACAAAACTATGTTCTTATAGTCATTCAGTAAGGGAGAGAGTGAGACAAACAGTGTTTTGTGTCTAAATTATTTATTTTAATAATTAAATTATTAGAGAGTTATTTATTTTATATAGTTAATTTTTTAATTGGGAAATATTGTTATTTCCCGACTTGTCTCATTTGCCACGAAAATCTCCCACACAATAAGAAATCAAATTTAGAGAGACACCTCACTAAAAAAAATACTCAGTTTGCTAGTAAATATCCAGTTGGTGAAGTTTCATGTTAAGTCACTGGTCGTAATCTACAAGTAATGTTAATATTACAAGCTTCGCGGTATCACTAGAAATTCCAAAAAAAGGCAAACCCTTCACAGATGGTGGGTATGTCAAAGATTGCTTCATATGTGTATCTGAAGAACTGGTTCATAATTCCAAAAACAAATCAGAAATCTTGAAAAAAATATTAAAAAATTGCCACTATCCGGTAAAATAGTATAAGATAGAATAGCTAAAGTGTCTTCAAAAGTAACATATTTGCAGTTGGAAGATATTCAACTTTCTTTTGCCTTATCACTTGCTACAGATGAGTCTTGTGACATAAAGACACAAGTTACCCTTTTTTGTCACGTATATGCCTTCCCAAGGTTCAAAAGAAGAACTTCTAGGATTGCTATCGCTCTCGGGACAAATTAGAGGGAAAGATATAGCGAATACCATGTAAAAATACCTTGAAGACAATAAGACCGATTTCAATAAAATCGTTACAATAGGAACTGTTGGAGCCTGATGAATGACAGGAAAAAATAAAGGGGCAACAACGACTCTGCAGAGCAAAATAAACCACGAAATTCTTACGTTTCATTGCATATTACACCAAGAAACGCTTTGTGTCCAAACATTTTCGGGGCCAAAATAATTGAAGTCATGAATTTGGTAACGGAGATTGTTAATAGCATCTTGTCAAAAACACTGTACCATCCTCAGTTTAAAGAATTCTTAAACAAAATGGAGACTCAATATTTTGACCTTTTTCTTCACAATAAAGTAAGATGGCGTTCCAAGGTTAGGTGTTGAAGAGTTTTACTTTGTGGTTGAATGAAATAAATACATTCCTAAATGAAAAAGGCATTAATCAACCCCGAATTAGAGAAAAACAAATGGTTGCTAAATTTCACTTTATGGTGGATATCACAGCAAATTAAATGAGCTGAATTTAAAACTGCAAGGAAAAGGAAACCAAGCCTATGTTTTGATAGAATAATTGGTTTGTTTAAAAACAAAATTAATTATTTCTGCAAATATATTTATATATAGCAATAAATTACTTCATTTTCAATGTATAAAGCAGTATCGCGTTAAAACCTGTGCAACTGTTGACACGAATTACTTCAGCACAGTTATTCAAAAAATTGAAGATGGATTTGCTGACAGATTTGAGCAATTCAAAACCAACAAAACCACTATTGCATCCTTTTAACACAAATAGTAACAAAATCCTTATTGAGCAATTTGGAATTGATACTTAGTCTCTAGAAATGCAATAGATCGATTTTAAAAGTAAAGCTTTGTGGAGTGGAAAATGTACATAGTTGAAAAGCAAGTTGGAAGAATTTAAGATACATAACGCAACAAACCTGGACAGCTTTAGAAGAAGTGCCGCGAGCTGAGGCATTTATATTCGACGCATGGAATAGTCTTCCAGATTGGTATAGTGAGATGAAGATATTGGCATTTGGAGTGCTGACTATCTTTGGATCGACATATTCGTGCGAGCAAGCGTTCTCTTGCATCAATATAATTAAAAGTAAAGTAAGAAGCCAACTAAGAAATGAAAATTTAGAGATGTGTTTAAACTTAAAGCAACAAGTTATGAGTCAAATTTATCCTAACTATCTAAAACCATGCAGTCATCGCTCCCATTTAATTTGTTTGTTCAATTGTTTGTTATTGAAATACAAGTTAGCGTTGTAAGTAAATGTTTAACTGTTTTAATTTTTTTACTTAAATAATAAGTAATTATCTAATAATGTCATATATATATATATATATATATATATATATATATATATATATATATATATATATTTATTTATTTATTTATTTATTTATTTATTTATAGGTTAGTTTTGGTTGGTAAAGATTATTTAGATTTTTTGGATTAGGAGACTGACAGACTTACCTTGGTAAGAGTCCACACTGTGGTCTTGAAATAGAAACACATAAAAGCACTTAAACAATGATATATTTTAACCACACAGTGGTCTTTGTCAATCGAAGAGGAAACACAAAAAGAAATATGAGAGAATGAAATAAATATTTTATGTTTGTGTTTTCTCTTCGATTGACAAAGACCACTGTGTGGTTGAAATATATCATTGTTTAAGTGCTTTTATGTGTTTCTATTTCAAGACTACAGTATGGACTCTTACCAAGGTAAGTCTGTCAGTCTCCTAGTCCAGAAAATCTAAATAATCTTTACCAACCAAAACTAACCTAAAAATATATATATATATATATATATATATATATATATATATATATATATATATATATATATAAAGAAAAAGAGAGAGAGGGACACTACTTATATATGAATAAATTGATAATTTTGTGATGAATAAATAGATTTGTTTTTTTTATCAAAAAAGCCTTTTTTATGCGAGTACTATTTATTGTAGGCAAGAAAAAATTTTGTGGCTCTTAAGAAACTTTGACATTTAGTAAATTATAGTTTTTGACTCTTCCGACTCAAAAGGTTGCTGACCCCTGGTTTAGCATGTTAGTGTAGAGAAATTTTAGTATTTACATAAGTTATAGACTTTCCCGTATGATAATCAAAGATGAGATATTTCCAATAAAACAAATAGGATATTTAATGATAATAATAATTTTAACAACTTTAACTACATTAGTGAGGTTTATGTTTTTAAAAAATCCCTAAAGAATTAAAACAAATTTTATCTTACTTTACAAATTAAAAGGTTATGTTTCTTAATAATTAAAAGAATATTTATAGATTTTTATTATTGCACTATATGTACATATTTCATTTATTACCTATATCTACATCCATTCTCTTTATGAATCTTGTAGCTATATTTACATACACATACGCAAACACTGAAATTATATTTTATGTATGTAAATTAGTGTTTGCTACATTAGTTGAAAATAACTTATCCATGATCAGGAAACACTAATCTAGTTTGTTCCTTTTTAAATTCATTGTGAATGTTAATGCCATTTTGCTGTGCGATTTTTTTTTTAATGGAATTAACAGTTTCTTTTTAATTAAATTCAGTTAAATCCAAAATTCACTTAAAACATCTGATATAATATGCTTTGAATGCAGCAAATATTCCTTAACCCTAGGCATTGAATTAACGGCATATTTGGGATAAGAATACCAGTTTGACATTAGAATGTGTTCCTACTAAAGGAGTGATTTCTCTACTACCAAAGTAAAAAGTAGAGTCCTGTTCAGGTGTGTTATCTATGATAAAAACAATTTAAAGTCAAGGCTCTGAGAACCAAGATTTTTTTACTTATGGATAAAATATTCTTAAAACTACTCCTGGAATAAAACACTTGGGAGCCTTCATTTTTATAAGCTCTCTGAAAAATGGATAACTTATTTTTGATTTCCTTACAGTGTCCATGGATCTATTGACCAATATGTATCATGTTGGCTTAAATTATCTTAAAATCACTTGAGGCTTTTGAACATATGAAAAGAGTAATTATATCTTTTGCTACCTGGAGCTGATTGTTCTATTATGGAAAGAAAATCCAAGAATAGCCTTGTCTCATTCATATTAAACTTCACCATTAGAAGATTTCCTCCTTTATTTCATGATGTTTTGATGTTCTATATGAAATATTTGTTGCTATTTTATGATTACCAATTTATCTTCCAATTTTATATTATATAAATTATAATTTCCTCTTTTTTAAAATCAAACCGTCATTTGCTCATCTGGAAATCAAAAGGAAAATTCAGAATTTTTGAGAAAATAATAAAAAAATAGTTTTAGCCCCTATCATTATTAATGCAGGACTAGTAATACGCAGTTGAGAAATTTTCCAGCTGAAGATGTAAATTGTTTCCCGTCTCTTCAGTTGATTTATGTCAAACTAAAGTAACGATTTTCTCATTGACTGAAGTATGGGCCGCTACACTAAATCCTAGTTATATATTTGTTTTCTAATAGAATGCACCATAAACTCATTAATGTTAAAAGTCACTGATAGGAGACAATTTCCTTGGCAAGCAAATTATGCAATACTTTAACTTTTTCAACAATCAACATCACTGTTTTTTTTCCATTGCAAAGGTCATTTTAAAAATTGTACTACAGATACTCAAATATGAATTTTGATTGGGAAGTAGTAAATATTCTCAGCAAAACTTCAGTGGGAAAACAAGACAAACAACCCTCAGATATTATGTTCTCGTAATTACTAATCTATTCGAGTTGTTTGCTCAATAAAAAAAAAAACAGCTTTTTATTCAAGTGTTCTTGAAAATTACTCTCGAAATATACATGGGATATTAATTGGAATAGAAGTAATGTATTTGGAAATACAAGGAGTCTTATACGGTTTATAGTATTATTATTGTACTGTATAAATACAATAAGTACTATATATAGTATTATGAGAATACTATATAAGTTAAACATTACTGACACTTATTAGGAAAAAAAATAAAGTCATAAAGGTTTAAGGTTTCTTTTGAAATCTTACACCAATGGTATGTCAAGGCTTAGGGTTTCCTTTGATATCTAGCACCAATGGTATGTCAAGGTTTAGGGTTTTGTTTGATATCTGCATCCGTGGTATGTCAAGGTTTAGGGGTTCCTTTGATATCTTGCACCATTGGTATGTCATGGTTTCAGGTTTTCTTTGATATCTTGCACTAACGGTAGGTCAAGGTTTAGGGTTTCCTTGATATCTTGCACCAATGGTATGTCAAGGTTTAGGGTTTTGTTTGATTTCTGCATCCGTGGTATGTCAAGGTTTAGGGGTTTCTTTGATATTTTGCACCAATGGTATGTCATGGTTTCAGGTTTTCTTTGATATCTTGCACCAGTGGTATGTCATGGTTTCAGGTTTCTTTGATATCTTGCACCAACGGTAGGTCAAGGTTTAGGGTTTCCTTTGATATCTGCACCAATGGTATGTCAAGGTTTAAGGGTTCCTTTGATATCTTGCACCAATAGTATGTCAAGTTTTAGGGTTTTCTTTGATATTTTGCACCAATTTTATGTCAATTCCTATCTTCTCAATTCTTAACAGCTTTCCAATCTAAATTAACAATATTACATTCCAAACTATTATATAAAACTATACAAATTTTCCCATGCAGTCTTTTCATGTGCAGGCCTAGATGTAAAATATGTCTGGTATATCTTCCTAAAAATTGTTTTAATATCCTAACAGCCAAAATAGATCTCAAGGGTACTCTAAATATTAGATTAAATGACCACAAACATGATATTAGGGATATGAATACAGACAGACCAAAATTGTAATTCGCTAGGCACAAAAAACACATTATGTTTTCCAATATATTCGTAGAAATAATGAAAGCATCCCTCCCCAGATTGCAACTCTTCAGAATGTAAATGGTGGCAGTTATCATACCAGTAGTGGTACTTAGAAAGAAAAGAACCCTTTCATCATAAAATTAGACAATTCCACTGGCTTATAAATTTAGTTTTTTTTGCTATTGGTAATAAGTATCAATATTTTTAAAGCCATACAATATTCTTAAAAGATTCTAAACATCTGTAAAGTTGTACCACAGCCTGAACATGTGTTTTATAAACTGGAACTTAACTTCTGACAAATGTTTCATTTTCATAGTCGTGTCTGATTGTCAAAGAGAACATCTCCAAAACATATCAAATGTTAAAGTGTTTCTTTTGTTAAGACAAAATTGTTTATTCATCATGGCATCATAACTAAGCAATAAGCGCTTCAAAGGGACTTGTTAGAAGAGCTACCACTCTACCATATACTCAGGCTTTTTATTTTAGTCATTGTGTATATTAGTTGTTTATACTCCATTGTTTGCCATTTTAGTAGACGTGTACTCTTTTGTCTATTAATAACTACCTCAAATATTCATTAAGTATTCATGTATGAAACGTTATCCTTTTCATTTCTCTCTACCAAGATATGTACTGTTCAGCATAACTGTTAGGTATCATATATTATCATAAGCATGGTTTTCTTGGTTGGTACTAATCTTTTGTATTTTTTGAATGCTATTATTTATCATTGAGAGAATTATTTTGTAAAGATTAAGATGTCACTTATATTATTACATTTTATTAGTAGTTTTCATGTGTTTTCTATTCATCAGTAGTAATTGTCATTTTAGTATAACCTCTCTAATTCATTATCTTCTGTAATTCATCACTGTATTCATCACAGTGATAACAAACATAGTCTGCAATGTCACATAGTATATCAGAAAAAAATTGTATAAAAAAAGTATACAAAAGAAAATGACAGACTTTTTTAAAAACTTAAACGTAAATGGATTTAATATACGGTATTTTTTGCTAGTGTTATTGTTCTTACCAGTTACTGTAATATGTTTTTTAAGACTTTTATGAAAATAGAGTAACATACTGTATTTGTAATTACGAACTATACTGCAGGCTAATAGTGTTTTTATAGTGTGTAATAGTGTTGTTGAATTTTTTCTGCCGACAAATAATGTAAGTATAACATTAATTACATTACATACCTATTTACATATTTTTTGTGCTATGTTTACCCATAATTACATGTTAATTTCACATCTATCTTAATTCACTTTTTCTTGAATTTGTCATTCTCTTGTTTCAAACACGACGAATTAGAGAGGTTCTATTGTATTTTATTTTTTTGCTCTGATAACCCCGCTGTTTCATTCTTTTTGTGGACGATCATTGCAGACCTAACTCTCTCAAAACTTATTTTCTCAGCATATGATCCATTTATTTTGTGGTCACCATCTGATACATTCTGTATTAAAATATTTCTTTTGTCCAATCTTCCTCTCATTGTATGCTTCAGAAGTTCCTTGTTACATAATGACCTAATCAATTTCAAACTTAATTTTATACCCTTTCTTGCAAAATTCACATAAATAATGTAGTTTTCATTATATTTGCATATAATTTTTCTTAATTTTTTTTTTAAATTGTAACATTTTTCATTGATCTTTACTGTTGTCAAGAAAAAACCATACAAGATAGAAATTTCATCTACTTTTGAAAACTATATTTAGGTTTAATATGACTATGACACACATTTTGTTTTAAATAATTCAGAAAAAAATTAACAATTTATAAAACTATACTTTTATGAATATTCTGTTAATAAGCATGATATGTAATTATTTGGAGAATATTATGGCCACATCTCTTCTATGCTATAAGAATGAGTATTTTTAGGACGCATGTTTAACTCTTGCTACAAAATTAGAAAATATATTGGCACTATTTCTGTAGTCTTAGTAGTAAACCAATTTGTTATATAAATTATTTGCTATCAAATTTTTTCATGTCCTGTAAGTTTTCCTTTTCCTAATTTATTTCCAGTATAATTTTATCTATAAAACTATCTCACCAGGGCTAAGTTCATTAAACTGACCACAAATGTATGTTGCATGTTAATTTATTTATTATATAATTTTTATTTTTTTAAATTATTTTTAAAGTATAAAAATGTTTTATATATTTCTACCTCTCAGAAAAAGCAATATGGCTTCTAATTCTCAAATACCAAAGAGAATGTAAGAGTGTTTAGAAAGTCTGTGAATAATTGTTGTGAATCATATCAATGCTTTGAACATTGATTTACTTTTGCCAGATTTGGCCCACATGATTTTTTCCCCACAAGAAAAATCTAGGGTAAATAATCATTGAATACCAAAAAAATCTGTACGTAATAATATAAATAAATTATTGAAATTGATCTGTGCTTTTTGATGAGAAAGTGAGCACTTGAACTAGTAAAGAAGGAAGCATGTTTGAATATTCTTAATTATGTATATTTATTATTACAGACACACTTCGTATGCATTGACCTTTGTAGAGATAATTAATATTCACTTTTATTCAACATTATCATTGCAATAGATTTTAAAATATTCTGATAAACTAGGGTAGATAAGGTATTTTAAAGAAACTATAAGAGAGTTACAAGTATCCTTAGTCATAATTATTTTGCCAAATGTGATACGTTTTTAGATGAAATGGTTTCGTTCTTTGAGTTTTGGCATTCCTTTCCCTCTTACCGTTTCTTCTTGTTAATTGCTAT
Source organism: Prosapia bicincta (assembly GCA_036971475.1). Lineage (NCBI taxonomy): Eukaryota > Metazoa > Arthropoda > Insecta > Hemiptera > Cercopidae > Prosapia > Prosapia bicincta. Next base: position 394,042,114 of record JBAIZL010000001.1, read on the forward strand.
TTCTTTTCCCATTCCCTTCTTACATCTTTTTTTTGTATTACTAACATCAATACTGTCACTCGCAGAGACGAAATTCTCCATAGCAAATTAAAACTATTTACAGGTATAATTACGGTATAAACTTATTAAAAATAAAATCAACAACACATTGCACAACTCTAACCTCAAACATAAACACCACAAGACTAACAGTAGGTCTGTTGTAGCTGGCACTTAGCTTGTGTTTTACTACATGAATCCTGTCACTTACTTCACACTGAATATTGTGGAATTTTTTTGAACTACTTGCGTATAGTATTCCAGTTTAATACATCGGGGTTGGCGCATAGCCCACGTTTTAGCACTCAACTCAATTTTTCAGATTTTGGCACTTAGCCCGGTTTTTACTTAGATGCTACTTTTATTTATTATTACAGACACACTTCATATGGATTGACTTTTGTAGAGATAATTAATATTTACTCTAATTTTACAATACCATTACAATAGATTTTAAAATATCATTCTGATAATCTAAGCTAGAAAAGGTATTTTAAAGAAAGTATAAGAGAGTTTATAACTATTCTTAGTCATAATTATTTTGCAAAATGTGGCACATGTTTTTTAAGTAAGTACCCTTATTTTGACTTTATCACCCATTGCTCTGCAGTTCACAGCCTCCACTTATACACTGAGTAACAACATCTACTATCTAGTTATGCCATTATATGAGCAACTCTATTTTGCATTCTAGTCCTTATCTAATTCCTTCTATTAGTTCACACTCTTCTTATATATATCTTGTTCAAATTTTCAATTGTTAATACAAAATTTTTATTCATCCACTCAAGTTCAAATACATTTTTTTTTTACTTGTAGTGGATCTTATTTGATGTCAATTCATTATTACATTTAATTAGTTAGTTTTAATTTTATATGGAAGAAAAACTTTTCCCAAAAGGGGCAGGGTATACAATATAATTATTTTATCCCATTCGGCTTAAAATAATCGATAACATGTGATTTCATAAAAAACTGATTTTATGTTCTAGGCTATGAAGTTTTTTTAAATTCCTACTTAAAACAACAAAAAAAACTTTATTTTATTTACTTTTTATTAAATTAATACAATTAATATAAATAAAGTATCATAACCTGTGCATTAAAACAGCTGTTCCGCCACATAACGCATAACATAAAATCAGCTAATTTTATAAATCGTATGATATCATTCCTTTAAAGTCAAATGAGGTGAAATCACTATACTGCATACCTTGCCTCTTTTGAGAAAAGTTTTTTCTCCCTTATAAAACTAAAATTAATTCATTAAATTTAATTAATTACAATTAGTTTTAAAAAATTTATTTGAACTTAGGTGGATGAATTGAAAATTTTTTTTTTAAATTCAAAATTTGAACAACGTATATATATATATATATATATATATATATATATATATATATATATATATTTATATATATATATATATATATATGGAAAGTGAGACTTAATAGAAGGAATTGAATAAATCAGTTTAAAATAAATAACCTCTGTTCCTTGTAACATCAAACTATTTTCTTTCGAAAACGTGCCTCATATTTTGGATATTCATCAACATTTTTCAACTTCATTTTCCTTCGTACGAGCACATGGGACGCATTTTAGTTTTTCTTTATTCTTTTCTTGTTAATTTCCTATTGTCATATTTGCTAACAAGTATTTCCTTATTACTGTCTTAATGGTTTTTGTTACATGACTGTACCATTGAAATCTGATCATCTTATTACAGCACCAGGTACTTTTATAAGATCTGTTTTCTTCTTTCACTTTATTCTATTTTATCTAAAAAAACTTGCAGTTATAAATATTTTAAGAATTTTCTTTCTGCTCTCAAATTTATAAATCAGAGAAGTTTTATAAATGAAAGATATTTATAATTTGTTATATATATATATATATATATATATATATATATATATATATATATATATATATATATATATATTTTTAGGTTAGTTTTGGTTGGTTATTTAGATTTTTTGGACTAGGAGACTGACAGACTTACCTTGGTAAGAGCCCACACTGTAGTCTTGAAATAGAAACACATAAAAGCACTTAAACAATGATATATTTCAACCACACAGTGGTCTTTATCAATCGAAGAGAAAACACAAAAAGAAATATGAGAGAATGAAATAAAATAAATATAAGTTGTAATCACAGATTGTGTAGAGTAGAAATCAGATGTCACAGATGCACAGATTAAAGATATATATATATATATATATATATATATATATATATATATTGTTTCCATGAGCATATGAGTGATTATAGTTTATATAAGTCTGTCAGGGGAAAAGAGATAAGGCTATTAGGAAAAAAAATGAATGGATTTATCTGATGTTGAGGTTAGGGGATTCTCTGGACTTGGTATACCACTGGTATGATAGTTCCCACCTTCTCAGTTCTGAGGGATTGCAATCAGGGGGGAGTGATTGAATTATTTTTGTGGTATAGCAGTCATCAAAAGTTGTGATGTTGTGACTCGCAGCATGTTGAGCTATTGGTCTATCCATATTCATAATTTTAACATCATGTCTGTGGCCATTCATTCACGGATGGTCTGAATATCAGAATGAATGGCCACAGACATGATGTTAAAATTATGAATATGGATAGACCAACAGCTCAACATACTGCGAGTCACAACATCACAACTTTTGATGACTGCTATACCACAAAAATAATTAAATCACTCCCCCCTGATTGCAATCCCTCAGAACTGAGAAGGTGGGAACTATCATACCAGTGGTATACCAAGTCCAGAGAATCCCCTAACCTCAACATCAAATAAATCCATTCATTTTTTTTTTTTTTTTTTTTTTTTTTTTTTTTTTTTTTTTTTTTTTTTTTTTTATTCATATAGCCTTATCTCTTTTCCCCTGACAGACTTATATAAACTATAATCACTCATATGTTCATGGAAACAATATATATATATCTTTAATCTGTGCATCTGTGACATCTGATTTCTACTCTACACAATCTGTGATTACAACTATTTTATTTCATTCTCTCATATTTCTTTTTGTGTTTTCTCTTCGATTGACAAAGACCACTGTGTGGTTGAAATATATCATTGTTTAAGTGCTTTTATGTGTTTCTATTTCAAGACTACAGAGTGGACTCTTACCAAGGTAAGTCTGTCAGTCTCCTAGTCCAAAAAATCTATATATATATATATTTATATATATTATCACTTTCACTTATGTACTTAAACAAGAATCTTACTTGGTATTTCTTGGTATAAATACCAAGTAAGATTCTTGTTTAAGTACATAAGTGAAAGTGATAATGTATACAAGAAAACATTGTTGCATAATCTACAAATATATATATATATATATATAAATCTCTGGTTTTAATAGTAACTTTTTTTCATTTATTTCAGCAAGTTTGATGTGTGGAGCAAATCCTCCAGCTGTACAAGTTACAAGGTAAGTAATCCGTTTCAGTTTAAAAGTTTATATAACAGTGTTTAATAAGCTCAGTTTAGTAAGCATACAATTAGACATTATTCCTAATTTTACTCAAAATGTCTTCATCCTTAGAAACTTAATAAATAGTGTGAAAAATAAAACTTAAAATAAAAATGCCTGAAAAATGTATTTAATAAAAATTAAGTTTAAGGTAATTAATAAAGGTAATAGATTGTACAGTAACAAAAAAAAAAAACAAAAAGAAAAGAATATTAGCAAAATACAAAAATGAAATATTTTTTAAAGTTTTCCCCAAATATGTTCTGCATGTATGTGTAAAATGTTATTATAAAATACAATACGATGACCATAGTGGTAATATTACAATAAAACTATTACCAATACTTTCAATTGACAAAAATTAATCACAAATAACCAATATACACAGTTAACAAGATTAGACCCTCTGAGGGTAGTAACGTCATGGTCGTCGAAATAAACATAAGGGTTTAAGCTTAGTAACTATGTATTAGTTATTATTGTCTAAATTTGTGGTATCAGGATTTTTGTCAATAGTGTTATAGTAAAATTGTATCCTTACAGTTAGAAACTAAAATTTACTAAAATATTTTAAATTTTTATATTGGTTGGTAGCTGTTGCAGAGAACCATCAGAGACCGGAAGCATTTGCTCTAGTGTGGAGTCGTTGTTGGAAGCTCGCAAACCGGATCCGGAAGAAATTTTACTCGGTTTAGGTTTTGGAGGTCCTGGTTATGCAGCGGACACAGGAAGAGTACCACAGCGATTTTTACAGCCATCAAAACTAAAAGGTGTAGCTATTGATGACTTTCTAAAACAACAACACGAGATGGTCCAAACGTTTGAATCTGGATTTTGTGGATACAGAGGTCTGACAGGTAAGAATAATATTAGTGGGTTTCTATTATTATCATCATAAGAGTTCTTATCACATATTGATTTTTTTATAATTAAATAGTGAAGGATTTTTTAAAATAGTGTTTTGAAGTAAACGTTTAACTGTTATTTGTTACGTAAGCACCAAATCGTAATTAACAAACTTATGTTTGTAGTTAATGCATACAATACTTGTTTAACACTTTGAACGCTGACCCAGGTTCCATGGTAGAATGCTAGAGGTTTTTAGGTGTTTTAAAAAAAAATCATAACTCTCAACCTATAAAAGATATAAAAATGAAACATACATGGTTATATTGTCCTGTTTTCTTCTTTATTTTGATATCCAACACAATTATTTTATATTTAAAATAACGTTTTATAACTGTCTCTTTTGAATAAAAACAAAAATCAAACAAAAGTGCAACTAAACCATTTTTTACTAAACTATTTTACTAAATACATTTACATAAAACAACTGTTTATATACGTAGACAAAAATTACTTATAAATTGAAATTTTTTGTGTTATAAACCTTGAAACATGATTCTTTGTAAAATGAGACGAGACAGAACACCAGAAAAATCTGTCTTTCCTCTTGAATTTCCCTCTCCATTTCCACCCTTCTGCAAAACACACTTCACACATTCTTTGTATTTTATTTTTTCCTGGTGGTACTAGTATTTTTTCTTAAATAATGCTTGCCAGTAGCAAGCCAACTAGTGATAGGCTACTTGATCTCGGTCGGAAATGCATCCCCAGGAATGAATACTTTCTCAAAATGTACACGCAAAGTTTTTAATAAAGGCTGTACTTTATGAATAGAATCATATTCCGGTTGTCCTCTCTGTTTACAAAGCTGATTCTCATTTAAGTGAAGAATAATCATGATAAATGATATCATGATCAAAATCTATTACAACTATCACCCCATTACATCATCTTTGTAAACAGATGGCAATAAGTCAGTAGTAATCCATTGCGTGTTATCTAGTGGTTAAATGTGTTACTAATATTCAGAAAAACATCACAGAGTACGCTAAATCCGTAAAATTACATGATCCGCCTTCTAAAGTAGTATTGGCAACTATAAGTGATCCACGTTGAAAGTCTAAATATGTTGACATTTTTCAGTCAGTTTTTTATCAACAGGTACATTTAAGTTTTTTTGTAAAGATTTAAAATTGTTGGTACAAATTTAATGAAAACACAAGAATTTAACAATCTTACACGTATTGTTGATTAGATAAATGGTGCAGACAATTTAAAAGCATTCAAGTGTTTATCAAAACTTTTTCCTGAAAATGAGTTTCAGTTTACATATTGCAATAGGTCATCCCCAAATGTAAGGTTCAATGGAGGTCAGGAAATTTATAAAGTAGTTAAGTTGTAGAATGTATTTGATTAGGGTAAATAAAATATGTGTTCATTGAACAGCTGTTTTGTTGCTTGTTTGAACATGACCCTTATAAATAACTTGGAAACTATAAACTTCTTGATACTTTTTATGGAACTCTACTTATTGTGGTTTTTCAGTATGCAAGAAGGTATTTTTCAGAAAAATTATTTTAAAATATAAATAGGTAATTACAATTCATGACAGCTTTTACTATATAAAATTAAGATTAAACTTTGGTGGGTATGGTGGTTTGTTGTAGGGGCAACTAGCTCTCATTCCCTTCTGAACTTGTCTTCCAGATCTCGCCGCACGTAAGTCTTTAGTTGAAAGTAAAAATGACTTACTCGCACTTGTTTATTACAATCGTTTTTTTTTTAATTGTTATTGTTTTTCTTTAATTTTCTGTTGGGAATTGTTTTATTTAATAACTGAATACAGTTGTGTAATTTTACTTGTTTACATTTATTTTCGAAATACAGTATTGCTTTGTTGATGTTTGTTAACAAAACTATAGTTTTTGCATGGTATGCCTAAAGAAAATAATAATGTGTGTCGTATATTTAGATTTTAAAATTACCTCTTAGTGGATGTTATCTTTTATGTGAAGTGTATATAAAGTGTTTTTATGTACAACGTTAGTGTATATAAAGTGTTTTTATGTACAACGTTAGTGTTACAGTCTTTTACACTGCCTTAAGTTATTGTTAGTCAAAGGTAATATAAAGCATTTAGTTACAAAATGAAATCAAATTATATAACTACTATAATTGAATTAAAGCGAAAGAAAAAATGTTTTAAAATAATAGTTATAAGGAATTTTTTCCTTAATTAGTTTCTTTAATATGAATTCTGTAAACACAAACAAAATTATTCAAAATATGCTTGTACCTTATGCTTTCATAATTCTTGGATTCCTAAAAATATACAGCTGATTAAATCAAGTAATATTTATCTAGAGTGATTCATATAAAACTCATGGTTTTCATTAGTCCATTATTTAAATAGGAATACGCCGAAAGATTTCATTTGCCTATCAAATGACACAGGAGTCTTTGGAGTTTTTATTGCATTTCATGCATTTGTCCACAAATGGTGCTGCATGTCATGCCGAAGCTATAGGCATTTATCAACTGGTAGCGCAGTTGGAGTTGCAACTTGCAGTTGTTCATTGTCGTTTGTTCGAGTCAGTTTATTGCTTTATCGATCATGATGCAATACATATTACAGCAATGTCCATTTCTTGTTAACAACTATTGGATAACGCAATCGGTCATTGGCACACAAATAACATACCGGAGGGAATTTGATGTTTGCAATCGTCCAGACAGGATCACAATACTGCAAATAGTACACAAGTTGGAAACGACAGGACATCTTGTGAGTGAAACTGGCGAGAATCTGGCTGATCCAAGGTTACTTTAAAGACCGCATAACTTCCAGCAATTTGTGACCGACAACATCAACAGACTTGACCACACCAGACTTTAAAGGGAAGAGTCTACACTACATGGCCTCGGACTATGGATGATCTGATGGACAATGTTACACGCGAAATCAACAGTACTCACAACGCAATGCTCCATCCAACTGCCAAAGACATGGCACAACGTGTACAACAATGTTTAGAGGGAGACGGAGGACATTTTCAACACAACCTTTAACGACCAATTAATCTCCCAGATATTCTGTACTTGTAGATCACAATAAAATGTTAGTTGTATTTTTCTTCTTAAAATTAATATATAAAATAAAAATCATGAGGTTTATATGAATCACCCTATATATCAATATGTAAGTCATATTTAAATAGGGAAATTGAATATTGGTTTAAAAAGAAGAAATGGTACTTCACTAAAATTATTTAAATTTGCATTGCAATTAAATAATAAAAAAGGTTTAATATGTTAAAAAAATAGGTTTAGAAATAAGTAATCAACAGTATTCACAACGCAATGCTCCATCCAACTGCCATAGACATGGCACAACGTGTACAACAATGTTTAGAGGGAGACAGAGGACATTTTCAACACAACCTTTAACGACCAATTAATCTCCCAGATATTCTGTACTTGTAGATCACAATAAAATGTTAGTTGTATTTTTCTTCTTAAAATTAATATATAAAATAAAAATCATGAGGTTTATATGAATCACCCTATATATCAATATGTAAGTCATATTTAAATAGGGAAATTGAATATTGGTTTAAAAAGAAGAAAAGGTTTAATATGTTAAAAAAATAGGTTTAGAAATAAGTAACATTAGTTAGATAATGCTAATAATGTGAGTGAATAGGTAAATCAGTAAACTCAAATGAGTCAGTTTTTTTCATGTTGGTAAATTTTATAAAATAATCTGTTGTACGTAATACCAACAGTTAAAGAGTGTATGCCTGATTGTGATAGAATGCCCTACTCTAAGAAAAAAAACTGAGTAAATACATAACCAAATAAAATACATTTATTTTGCTCTGCAGATTATGTCGTTAAGACTTGTCAAATCTAGGTCTTGAAGCAGAATCGAAAGTAGCAGGAAATATTTCAAAAGTTTTATAGAATTGGTTTGAAAATTATCAATTCTTAGATATTTAGAAACAGACAAGTTAAATAAACATTAGAACTGTTACAGTCTCTGAAGGACGATATAAAAATTTTGAAAATGGATATAAATTGGTAGATAAGAAGCTTAAACTCCTATGAACTCTGCTTTGCTTATTCAGGTAGTGGGTAGAGTTTATTACCCTGATATAGAGTAATGTACATCTGCTGAGCAACAATGCTAGCATACTTCCAGTAAAATATAACATTCCTTCTGTAATCGAATATTCATCCCAGCTCTCCTTTCTGTTATTCATCCTGTATGAAAGTTGAATAGTGGGTATCTAATAGAGAGTAGGTCTAATTCAGTTACCCTTATGTATTGGTATATTGACTCGAAATATTTTCCTTTATCTTGATAGTCGATATCATTACAGCAAATGCCAATGAAAGTATAGTACAATAGTTTCATAAACAATATAACCTCATTCTAAAGGAATCATTTAAAGATAGATTGTACCATCCACTAGGAATGTAAAGTCCTCTAGGGCAGCGGTTCTCAACCTGGGGGGCGTAGAAGAATTCCAGGGGAGGCGTCAACAAATTATTAAAAAAATTGAATTTGATGTTGGACACAAACAAACTATCATTGAAATTTCTTTATAGCTTAATAGAGCTATAAAGCTCTATTTCTTTACTCAACGACCTTTTCTTCCTTTCCAAAATCTCGTCGATGATACCCAAAGTCTTCTAAAAGACCTAGTAAATGAAATGAAGGACCTAATATCTGAGCATTTGTTGTCTCTGAAGAACAAAATTGAAGCCTATTTCCCAGATATAAGCTCGGAAAACTGGGAATTCAAGTTAACAAGAGACCCCTTTCAAATCAACATTGATATACCTCCTGATCACATTCAAGAACAAACAATTGACTTGCAATGTGATTCCAAAGCTAAATTGGATTTCCCAAACATGGATCTCGAAGATTTCTGGCTACTATATCTTCCCGTTTACCCAGAAGTAGCAGTGGAGGCAGTCAAGTTGCTTGTACAATTTTTATCAACTTATCTATGCGAGACAGGATTTTCAGCCCTGGCTAATATAAAATCTAAATATTGAGCCAGACTAGATGTGGAAAGTGACCTGCGGTGTTCTTTGTCAAAATTTCATCCAGACATACAAAAAATAGTTAACGAGAAACAGTGCCAGCCCTCACACTAGCACTACAAAAGTAGCGAACATTTTTCTAGTTATTACTTAAAACATATTGTAAGTAAATTTATCATATATAAGTCTAAATTAACTTAATCCGTGAAGGGAGGCGTGACCTCACACCAAAGTGTGAAGGGGGGCTCAGGCCCTAAAAGGTTGAGAACCCCTGCTCTAGGGTGATACACCTACATGGCTGCTTTCTGCCAAATGCCCTAAAAGTGTTGAAAAGTAACTGTTGGCATATTAATATTTATAACGCAGATTTATCAAGTGTTAAAAATGTTTTGTAAACATATACCCTGCTCTAACCAAAAAATCACTGTCTGTAATCTTGACTTGTCTCTCTTAAAACAAAATCTAAGTACTTTCAGTATCAATTTAAAAAGTTCTTACAAAAAGTAAATAAACAAATTTTTAACACTAACATTGAATTTACGTTCCAGTAGTTACAGCGATTAACTGATTCACAATCAGTATAGGTAAAACATGCACATGTTTTTAATCCAGTTTATTTCTTTTTTCTAATCTTCTACAATTTTTTTCTGTTTTTTAAAATTTTAACCATTTTAAAATAGAGGTTTCATTTATAACCGACTTTTATTAAAACGACCTTCAGCCACAAGTAGTCCATTATAATGAGGTTTTACTGTTAATGATATTTGTTATAAATATGAATGTATAGTAAATCAATTAAAAGATAGCCTTTTACACGAGTTAAATCAAATAAGATGTGTATGATACATTGTATTCATTCTTAAAATAAGAAAAATTATGATCTGTTTATTTATTGGTTTCAAAAAATAATAAAACTTTTGAAAATTAAACTTTCCTTAAACATTATGAAATCTGTTAATAACATTACTATTGCAACGTTAACCCTTTGATTAGCAACATGTGCATGCCTAATAATATTTGGGACATATTTTTGAAATTTTTTTTCTTTTTTCTAATTTGTTTCTTTATTTTTCTGTATTTTTTTAAAAAACTATTGGATTATTTATAATATTTGTTGTGAAAATATTTTAAAAAGTATAAATTTTGTCAACATTAGTAGGAGCCCACATTTTCAGTTTTGAATGGTAAGACACTGTAGTATTTTCACACACAAAGATGTAATATTCATTATTTTCCGTAACAATTTTGTTAGCCAAATCTTTATCAAAATATATTTTGAAAAAGTCTAATTCATTAGGTTCTGGTTGCTAAACGGCTTTGTTAGAAATGCTTCATTTATTTGTGTCAAAATCATGCAACTTGGGAACAAAGTTATTGTCCTCAATCCATTGAAAAGTGTTATAACTTGAAGTTGTAGCCTAAATCATCAAAACAAATTTAATAGAGAAATAATTTACTTTGGGACATATTGTACCTTTACTTAAAAAGATCCACTTTTTATTTCTATATGTGTGTGTGAGTGTGTTTTTTTATAGTGCATGTTATGTGCTACATTAATGTATTGTTAAATGTTCATAATGTATCTGTCTCTACTTCCTTATTTGGTCTTGGAAATTTTGTGCTCAAGATTGTTATAGATGTATAGTTAATCATTTCTGTTTTTTACATCTTCTGTTTTTTAAATGCATGTGAAAATGTAATTTAAAACAAAATTTTTATTCTTAGATTCTACAGTACCATATTAAGTTCATTAGTTTATTAAAATGTTCTTAGATTTTTACAAGAACTGTAAAAATAATACTTATGGATAGTTTTTATTTTAAGTTTTACGTAAGTAATAAATATTATAACCAATTTATACAATCATGCATACCGTTATCTTTTAGAAGATTTGTTAAGTGTTTAAAGTTGTAACAATATTTTAAATATTCGTTATTAAAGTAATGCCATTAGTAAAATATATCCTACCTTTATTTCAAGGTCAGTTAAATATATATTACAACTTTCTACTATTCTTTTAACAAACATATCTGTTCCTCTCCCAGTTTTGGTTTAGATTACCTGAGTTAAAGCTTATCTGTATAATATACTAGCCATTAACACACTGTTCTCAATTTAAGCATCCTAAATCCAGTGACTCTCCATGGTTTATAAATTCCTGTTATAATTTTAGACATTAAATTAAAGACCTCTCAAGATAAATAACTGAGCAACTTATCGACACACCTATTAAACTTGCCACTACAAGTTTAGTTGCAGAAGAAATGCATTGCTATCCTGGCCCCTTTGTTATGAATGTACTATTCCATTTCTTCATCCTTGCACTAATCTGGACTTAGTGATGGAAAGTCTCAATTGGCTTGTACTACCCTTAGTAAAATATATTTGCACCACAACAAAGATCACACAGGCATAGATTATTCCGAATTAAATTTAATAGATATCTAACTTCAAAGAAATTTACATTCAAACACTTATAAAGCTCACCTTGTGAGTGTTTGTGAAATGAGTAGTATCACAAGTTGGAAAGGAAATGGTTGTTAGCGCATATCTCTCACTTTTGTACCGCACAATGGTCTGAGTAAATTATGCAAGATCATCTGAAACAATTCTTCTATTACTAGAAAAATATTAGTGGTTATTTTTATTCCATTTAAAACAACTACAAATCACGGGTCTATGATGATAAACTAAAAACGTTTTTATTGAAATGAAAGATCGGAAAATTGTAAGAGTTTTAATAGGTAATTGGTTTTTTAATTTACTTGTCGATATTTTGTTTCTTTGAATCAATTGTAAAAAAGATGCTTCTTTTAATATATTAAGAATAATTTGGTGAAAAGAGTTTTACTTACTAAAAAAAAAATAGTCATTTTAAAAATATTTCCTGCTCTCATTTAAGTATACATACACTAAACCTCAATATCTACTAAAAAAAACTTACTGGTTTTTCCTGTGTGTAGAGAAGATAGGGAAAAAGATTTGTCTTCAAAATAATTTTTTGTTGATTACCTCAACTCAAAAGTAATAAAATTACCATACAAATAATGAACTGGTTCCTGATCTTTCTAGCCGGTATTTAAATACTCGTCATGTTTTCTAACGATAGTATTTAAATGGCATTGACATTACTTTTCAATGTCATACCGTATCATTACGGTATGCAAAATAAATGAGTTGGGCTTCCAAGATATGTTTGTATCTATAAGATATGCAAAACAAATGAATCAGGCTTTCAAGAAATGTTCATATAAAGTTCTATAAACTTATTTAGTGCATTTTTAATTATAGTATTAGGGTTCATTAAAACTCCTATTTTTCTAATGGACAGGAACGTATTTCAGTGTAATCCGGGTTTTCGGTAATTCGAGGGGGTCTCGGTCCCATCTACTTCAAATTATTGAGACTCTACTGTAATTTCAACAAAATCAAGTGATGGCAGAGCAATGAACATCTTTATAAGATGACGCACTGCGCTGGCATGTACATGACATTTCATCAGGAATAAAACTTTCTCAGCACAGGTGTAACCAATATGTCTACTTGAAGAGTTAATAATTAATATCTTGTAGGGTTGGTTTTAAGTAATTTATGACTTTCAGGTAAATGGTCGTGAACATTTTACAAAATCGATAGATTTTAGTCTTAGGCTTCTACTGTTTTAACACGTTCACTGCTGATAAAATCTGTTACGTACCAAAAATGCTAACAAATATTTTTGTACCAAAACGTATTTTTATGTATGTCTGGATATCCTTTTCATGATTTCTTTTTAAAAAAGTCGATAATAGGAAAAATTGTTTGCCGAAACTTTATGTTTGAAAGTTTTTTTTTCATACCAAATGAACTATTAGGGACTGTTCTCACTATATATTAAATTTTGTTTTGAATATTATATAAATTACTTTTAAGAGTTTTTGTAATGGTTGTTTCAAAACACCTAAGAAACCTAACACAAAATTGTCCACCTTCTTTATGGAATAATGAACAGTGATAAATTCCTAATAAATCTGAAATGTAAAAGATAACTGTGAAAATATTTATAAAACCTATATACAAAAAATATTTATAACACAACAATACAAATTGTTTTATTACGGGTGATATATTTTAAAACAACTAATTGCACAAAGTCCTTTCTTTCCGGAACAAGCAAGATGCTCGTATATCGTTTTTTAATACTTTGCACATTGGCAACATTTTTTTTGTGATATCCAGTTTGAGTTTTGTCCTTTTTTAGTGATTCTTGAAAGGTGTGTTGAAGGGCCTGGCAAAGGTCGAGGTGTAAGCTCAGGAGTAAGGTCATTCACTATTGAATGTGTGAAGTCATACAAGATCATTTTTTCAGTTTGTTCACAGTGAACACCTCATTGAACAAATAATGAACATTTATAATTAGTAACGAGGCATCCAAACAAGAGGATTTTCATCAGTCATGGTTGTACTCCTCATCCTCGAGTACATATTCCTGATTGTCCGTACCATTACTAGAATTTTCCTCATCTGCATAAATACTATCACTATATTCTGTTAACAGTATTTGGTCCTTATTCCACATCCATCATTTGTAGTACAAGTCACTAATTGTATGCAGCACAAAATACGCTGTCCCGCAGTTTATTACACCACACAATAACTAGGAACACTGCTATCTTTAAACTATACCTCACTAAATCATTATACAGACGAACCAAACAAATAAACATACTGTCAACCAAATCTCCAAAGTGATGTGGTAAACGGATTGATTTATTACAACAGATGTCTTGGTTGTTCCGGAACAACTGGCACACACACACACACACACACACACACACATACACGACAACAGCTGGTTGTTTTGGAATAGCCTCAGGAGTGAAGGTGTTAATCTGTGATAGGTTCCGAGACCATTAAGGCATAGACATGATTCAATGATTCAGAATCAGGCATGGGGAGGGGTTGGTTGATATTTGGTTTTTATATTCAGTGATAAATAATTAGTGTTTTGATAACATAATTTCACATTATCACTATTTATTAGTTCATATTCTTTTTTGTCACATCTGAACCTTTATTAGTGTGTCCTTGGCAGTCGTTAGCGATGGATGTCTCAGTATCGAATCCTGCCAGTTGTGAAGTTCACTCCGTCATCCGATTCCTTCATGCGGAAAAATAGCGCCCTGTCGATATTTATCGACGTGTGAAGGCCATTTACGGTAATGTAATGAATGAACGCAATGTCAGGAAGTGGTGTACAGAGTTTTCAAGTGGCAGAACCAACGTCCATGACAAAGAATGTCGGGGAGGGAAATCATCCGTCGACGAAGCATTGTTGATGAAAATTGAAGAAAAGTTTTGAGAAAATCGTTGTCTGACGAAATGATACCTGAAGTCAGTAAATCAACAATCCAAACAATTTTGATGGAAAAATTAGGTTATCGAAAAGTGTGTGCTTGTTGGGTGCCAAAAATGTTGACCGAAATTCACAAAGAAAATTGTGTGGAAAGTGCCCAAAAGTTTTTGGATCGTTTCAACAGGGAGGGGGAGGAGTTTTTGAACTCAATTGTGACTGGCGATGAAACGTGGACGTACCACCACACACCTGAGTCCAAACAGCAATCCATGACATGGTGTCACTCCTCATCACCTTGTGTCAAACAATTTCGCCAAACAATCTCTGCAAAAAAAATCATGGTAACCGCTAATGGTACCGCAATTAACGCTGCTCGGTATTTTGAAACCCTAAAATAGCTTTGAAGAGCGATCCAAAACAAGCACCGAGAGAGATTGAGCAAGGGAGTCTGTTGCATGACAATGCTCGCCCCCGCGATCCTGGATTCCTTTAAATGGGACGTTCTTAGCCATCCTGCTTACAGCCCTGATCTGACATTTCCATCTTTTCCTTTACCTGAAGCAACATTTGGCTGGAAAACGCTTTGAGACTGATGAAGAAGTCCAGGAAGAGGCGGGGAAATGGTTGCGGTCACAGGCGGGAGACTTCTATGAATGATGTGGTAGACACATCATAAGAAGCCCATCCCCCAGCTAAGCAAGTGCATAGATGTTGACGGGGACTACGTTGAAAAATAGTTTTCATATGTACTTACAACTCCGTGTACTTTTTTTGTTAAAATAAAATTTTCCTGCTTTTTAAAATGAAAACTGTCTTTAATTTTTGTACAACCCTCATTCTATCCCTTTAATATGAAAATGAGAAACAAAAATTCTTTATTATTTTTTATTATTTATAATTAGAGCACACTACTTGTTTA
Source organism: Prosapia bicincta (assembly GCA_036971475.1). Lineage (NCBI taxonomy): Eukaryota > Metazoa > Arthropoda > Insecta > Hemiptera > Cercopidae > Prosapia > Prosapia bicincta. The sequence goes on from JBAIZL010000001.1 coordinate 394,057,787, forward strand.
GTGAGGCACTATTATTAAGAGGGTCTGACAAGAATCTGTAAGAATTTTCTAATACTATTGTAGATCCCATCATTTCTGATTTACCTTATACACCTCAACTATGTTGCCTTGTTCATCTATATATGCCACATGAAAAACAAACTTAAAAACAACTGTAATACATTGCAATAAAAATATTAGGAAAAACTCCAATACCACAATAGTAATTAAAAAATAACTAATAAAACAAGTTCTAAGATTCTAGATTGCAATTTTTAATAAAACACTTTGATGATGATGACATGGTCAACAAAATGTACATAAGGGTTTAATCTTAAGTAGCTTGTAATATTAGTTATTTTTTATTGTTTTTGTGGTATTGGAGCTTTTCCAGTATTTTTATTATATTATATTGTACCACTGTGCTCTCAATATTGTAGGAACTGTAATACAGTATAACAAAGAAATGTCATTAATATGGAGTAAAATACACAATCTTTGAGCGCTTGGTTTGTCCAGAGAGATCAGGACATGGTGCGGATCAACGTTTTGACTTATATCATAAGAATTAAAAAAGTATATCAAAATGAAATATATTATTATAAATATAGTTATTTAAATTTGTTTTTTTTTAATTTTTGTGTTATGTGCATAGTTTTAAAGTTGCTCAACAATATTTAATCTTCTGTGTACTAATATCACTGTGACTGGGAATGTGTCAGGTTATAGTGGTTCCTTGGACTTCCAAAATAATTATTTTTGGAAATTATTTAAACAATATGGTTAGTTCTTTGAAGTGTTATTTTTCATTACTTTTAAATTCAAAACAGCATGCAGTATAGTATTCAAGTGTTTTATAAAATTATTTGTAATGCAATATTTTGAATGGCAATACCCAATTACTCATGTCTTTCTTTAAAAATTTAGTGTATAAAAATAAGTCAGCTGAATTCTGATTATTCATTAATCTGTTTAATGGTTTAGGTCCTTCGCATACGATGCCTTCAGTGATCGTGGCCAAGATAATGGAGAAATTGCGAAAGCACGAGAGAGGGAACTTATCTACCGCCTCGCCCCCACGCGCTTCAGACCCCAAAAACAATAACTCAGACAAAAACAAATTCTCAAGAGTAGCCCGAAATGTCCTTACAAAGATCAGGTAAGCTTTAACAAAATAAGTATTTAATTTTAAATTATTTTATTAATTTATGTAAGTAAACTTGTTTTTATTGCTGTCTATGTTCTTTCAAGTAAATATCTTTGTTTCATTTTTATTAAATGTTTTTAATCTGTTATTTGTTAGGTATAAAGTAGTTGCATTTTTAGTCAGGAATAGAGAATTTTGCTCACACACCATTTATTTTTTTCTTTATATATTAAGTATTTTAAAATTACGATGATATTGAATGGCTAACCAGTGAAACATCATTTTTACATTCCTTCTATTAGTTCCTACTCTTCTTAAATATATCTTGTACAAATTTTCTGTCGTTAATAAAATACATTTTTCTTCATTCAATCAAGTTCAAATATTTATTAAATACTTAATTTATAAAAATTTGGGGATATATCCAAATTCAACCTATGAATCTTCATGTTCAAAATCTAGCATACTTTGGCACTGCGCCAACTTTCCAATATCAAGAAATGAATTTCTCAAAGACGTATATGGATTTTCCCCCTACCTGGTTATAGTCAAAATCTCCATTGTACAACTGTGGCCATGGTTACCACAAAATATCATAAATAGTGCTGTAAGGTTAATGTAAATGAAACAAACAAACTGGAAACAAGCAAACCATAATAATTTTTTTTTCTTGACCTCAGTAAGGAATTTACTGTTTTAAAAAAAATTTTGTATTGTTATAAGGAAGAAAATATATGACATTAAATTGGGCATATGAAAAAATTAATGTAATTAATGGTACCTCATTATTCTAGTGTTGTAGAAATGTTCTTTTTAGATATGTTAAAAAAACCTGTTCACTTCCTGGTTGGCACATTTAGAGCGGATAAAGAACATTAAAACCGGCTGTTCTTTACAGATAGACAACCTCCACAAACTGTACTTGTTTCTAATATCCTTCTGTTCTTTTGAGACAAATCTTGTAACAAAGTTCAGCAAGTTTATCTTTAGTATTGTTGGTATTATCTACAAAACAAAAACAAAAGAATTATAAATTAATTCCCACAAATAGAAGAAGGTTGAGCAAACTTGAGTGGAATCGTTTCGACTGAGGGTCCACTGAATGATATCTGTCTGTTATCAGGCAAACAGCAAAGAGCAGTCCAGGACTTGAGACCTGGCTGTGGAGGGTTAAACTTCTTTTGCGTGGCCACAACTCTTCCCTCACTGCTCAATACCCAGATCTTCTTAGCCACAGACAGTAAGATGCCTCTGCAGCCTTGGAGATGCACCTCAAATATTCATTGATCTTTATCTTGGATATTATTCAGAAAGAAATGAACGGATTTTGCTTAGAGACCCCTGGACTCCCACATCGACAGGAGACTCCCTTCTGACAAATAGAGGAATACAAAGATTCATACTTTTTGCCCTTGTACAGATTTTGCTTCTAGATATTAAACCCTTGACCGTCAATTCCATCATCACCACTGAACAGAGTGTCAGTTTGTATTCCAGATCAGGACACAAAGATGTAAAGCCAAAAACAGAGGGAAACTCATGTATATTGGGAGGATCCATACACATAATCCGATCTGTAACCTTCCCTGTAACAGATGGAAGAACCCACCATGCTAGTTTCCTCCTCCCTAACAAAAGCTACAGGGACTGGGCCCTTAAACTCCATCCTCTTGGCTGCAGCAATGGCCTCACGGCCTCCCTTAAAATTACCAAAACCCTATAATGCCGGCAAGTGAATCGTTCTTAGTGCAGAGCTCGAGAACAAGCAAGCAATATGTTGTGAGCATTAGCAGAAGTTCCCGAGCATAAATTATATATGCTACCGAATCTAAGTCATTTGCATAGAATTTCAAGGAAGACCAATCATATATGAAGGTGCTCCATTATAACTTCAGAGGAATACACATCTCCCCCAGTAGTGTCCAATCATTCTGCAACACCAGATATTGCGCCCTCGCAAGCATAGCATGCTAATCATCTATAAGTTTTTTCTCCTCATGTGCACTTTCATGTTATCGGCTGAGGACTGATTTTACAGAATTTTGAATGAATCTCAATGAGTTAATTATTTTTAATTAATTACAAGAAATGAAGTGAACTATTAAGAGAGAATATTTATTCTGATTTTACTATTTAAAAAAATTTATCTAGTGTTAATATATCTAGTTTCTCACTAACTAAAGAATTGTTTGAAGATGTGTTCCAGGAAGTGTGTTGACTCCGGACAACAGGAAGTGGTTGGACAGTCAGGGAGACAAAAGTCCAGAGATATCACGCAAGAGAATAATCATAGGCCAGCAGTCATTTACATTTGGCAGGGATGGAGATCTTATTGAGTCACAGTCTCCTACTTCTAGTCTAACCGATAGTGACAGGTATGCGACACTGAATTTCTATTGATATTGTAATGCAAAAGGACAAATTTTAATTGATCTAATGGTACCAAAGCTATAACTAAATATTTACAGCAGCTGTAATTCTATCAAAAATTAATTATAAGTAATTTGTTTCAATTCTTGGTCTTTATAAGACTTTGATTGCTTATAAATTTTGAACTATTAAAAATTTAGATTAGGATTATATAATAATATAATTCAACTCCTAGGCAGATGTCTTATGAAAACATTATAGACATTTTTACATCTGAAGTGATATCACGTGTAATAAAACTTTGTCATGATTATATATCAGACAGTTTTTGCAACAACTTATTGTGCTTAATTTAATATATGTACCCTTAGTAGGGATGCTCAATGGCTTTAATGGATCGGTGATTTTAGTGACAGTGCCAGGTTTGCATCAGTGACTTTAGTACCGGTGACAAGGGTTACTGAGACTGCTCTGTATGTGCTAATAGCAGGCAGGCATACTACACTGGTGAAATGATTCTACATCTTGATTTTCTACCGTTTTTGGAAGGTTAATTTTATTTAAAAATAGACTACGAAATTAAGAACAAACTACCGAGTGCCAAATAGTGTCTACAACACTGTCACTATCTTGAAACCTGACACAAATTGACAACCCTTTACATGACGTAAATGAGTAGAACCAGTGACAGCGACAAATCAACCAATGACAGCTGTGGTAAAATATCAGTAACTTTTCAGTTGCGACAGTGAGATTTTCCCCGATCACAACAGAAACAATCCCCCTCCCCTGCAGTCAACGACATTGCACAATAATCGGTGCTGTGAGCCTATGGCGCTGAGAGCAGAGCCAGTAACGGCGATAAATCAAATAATGGCAGCCATTTCATCCAGTGACAGCGCCCAATCACAACAGAGGCAAATTCCGATCGATCAATTGTCACTGAAACTGGTATTTTCCATATTTTGTTACTCGTACCACCATCGAAAAACGAATATCAGTGACAAGTCACTGTAACAGAAAATATCGACCATCTCTAACCCTTAGTTTCTAAATTTACTGGTTCATATAATGATTTATATTTAGCTATTTATATAAGACCATTCAATTTTGAAGTCATTTCATGCAGGTGACAATTAGGTTTCCCAAAGTGGATAATAAAAGACATTAATTTAATTTCATAATATCTAAGAAGGACCTCTTTGTAGGATATTAGGCAGTGAAAAAACAGATGTATGTTATTACTTCAACTGAAATGAAATTATAGGGGAAAATTACATCAATCTAAGTTTGTTCAGAAGGGAACTGATAATCCCTTTGAAAGAACCTTTCAGAAGTGCTTAGATGTTATTGTTTACTGCTACATTTGCCACTGTCTGAATCCAAAGTGTTTTTTTTTTTTTATGGCAACAATTAATATTAATAATTCTTAATTAATACACAATTAATAGCAAAACTGAACTGTTATCTTATATTTCTGAGGTGATTGATGCCACAAATGACACATAGCAGTAGCATAATGCTTTGACGTTCATGGCTGCCATGTAAGATGGGCTTGCATCAAGAATTCCTTTAGCTGTGTTCACACACCTGGAGGGATAGGAAGTGTGATGGAATATATAATTAAACTAACATCAACACACCACATCATCCGGGCATATATCTGAATATAGATTCGTGAGCCAATTCCTGCTAAAAATTTCTTCAGGAGCAAACTCTCCAATTGTGGGAGTTTTTCTTAATAATTAATGCTGGTGAACAGAAGTTCATAGTAAAATTCAGCCCTGAGTGTAGTATAATATCAATATTTTAGTGATATTCTTGATATTTTATGTTATCCAGTGTTTTTCCTTTGCACTGACTTTATGAAGTTATATATTACTATTGTAAGTAATTTTTCCACCATTAAGTGCAATGATTTTACCTTGTGTGATGAGGAGCCTTTCGGTTACTTGACCATTGTCTAAACACTCATTGCTACTTCATATATATATATATATATATATATATATATATATATATATATATATTGATATTTTACGTTGTCCATTATTTTTCCGTTACACTGACTTAATGAAGTTGATATATTACTATTGTAAATACTTTTATCCACCACTGAGTGCAATAATTTTACCTTGTTGTGATGAGGCACCTTTCGGTCACTTGACCATTGTTGAATCACTGATATTTTTCTGGTGTAGATGTTCGGTCTGTGATGTTGATATTTGTTGACGCTACACACATTTTCTCTTGATCTGCGTGTATGATGTTTTTATATAGTATGTCTTCTGTATATGTGGTCTGTAGGTTCATTAAATTGTTGTGTGTGTTTTTATAAATGTGGTATTTTTCTAGTGAGTTTAATTCTATTGGGTTATTATTTATTTCATGTATGGTTAGGTTATTTTCGTAGTTTGTTATTTCATGTTTATGTGATATTAGGTGTGCTGCAACATTTGATAATTTTGTATTTTTATTTTTGAATGCTCTGTAATGTTCTTCAAATCGTATTTTAAATGATCTGGTCGTTTTCCCTATGTAAAATGCATTGCGGTCGTTACATGTAATTTTGTAAACTCCTGATAGGTTATGTTTTTCTATATTTGTTTTGTGGTTTGTGTTATTAAGATATTTTATTATTTTGTTGTTTGGTTTGTATGTTGGAGTGTAGTATTCTTTGTTGTATATATTTGTTAGTTTTTCTATTTTGTTATTGGTGTATTTATATTTTAGGTAGATTTTTTTTATTTTTATTATTTTTGTGTTCAGGTTGTAGTGTTGTGTTGAGGTTAGGTTTTTTGTAAATTTATTGTATATGTTCTATAAGGTGTTTGTTCTATTCATTTTCAATAGAAAAAATCTTCCTAAAATATAAATACACCAATAACAAAATAGAAAAACTAACAAATATATACAACAAAGAATACTACACTCCAACATACAAACCAAACAACAAAATAATAAAATATCCTAATAACACAAACCACAAAACAAATACAGAAAAACATAACCTATAAGGTGTTTTCAAAATTACATCTAACGACCGCAACGCATTTCACATAGGGAAAACGACCAGATCATTTAAAGTAAGATTTGAAGAACATTTCAGAGCATTTAAAAATAAAAATACAAAAGTATCAAATGTTGCAGCACACCTAATATCACATAAACATGAAATAACAAACTACGAAAATAACCTAACCATACTTGAAATAAATAATAACCCAATAGAATTAGATTCACAAGAAAAATACCACATTTATAAAAACACACACAACCATTTAATGAACCTACAAAACACATACACAGAAGACATACTATATAAAAACATCATGCATGCAGATCAAGAGAAAATGCGTGTAACGTCAACAAATACCAACATTACGGACCGAACATCTACACCAGAAAAATAGTAAAAATTAATTCAGTGATTCGACAGTGGTCAAGTGACCGAAAGGTGCCTCATCACAGAAGGTAAAATTATTGCACTTAGTGGTGGACTCTTATCAAGGTAAGTCTGTCAGTCTCCTAGTCCAAAAAATCTAAATAATCTTTATTAACCATATATATATATGTATGTTCTTGATATTTTACGTTATCCATTGTTTTTCCGTTGCACTGACTTTATGAAGTTAATATATTACTATTGTAAGTAATTTTATCCACCATTAAGTGCAATAATTTTACCTTGAGTGATTCGACAATGGTCAAGTGACCGAAAGGTGCCTCATCACTCAAGATAAAATTATTGCACTTAATGGTGGATAAAATTACTTACAATAGTAATACATTAACTTCATATATGTATGTATATATATATATATATATATATCTTTTACAAATTTTCAATTGTTAATAAAATACGTTTTTATTCATTCAATCATTTCAAATACATTTGTTGAAACCTATAGTGGATTACAGTTGATGTTAATAGAGTTGTCCCAAATATCTATTCAATAATTAAATTATAAAAATTTGGGGATTTATGTGAAATTCGAACTGACTATTTTCGTGTTTTAAATCTAACGTGCTTTCACAGTGCCTCAAATTTCTACTTCTCAAAGATGTATATAAATTTTTCTTTCGCCCTTATCTGATTGTCATTGAAACCTCAATTGCAGAACTTTAAATTGTTACTATGGTTACCACACAATATCATAAATAATGCTCTATGATTAAAAATTAATAAAAAGAATAAAATAAACAAACGAACTGGATTAATGGTATCCAACTTTGCTTCACAAACTGACAATGCCAAAGGAAAGTGAAAAGAAAGTACAACACAGTGCAAGCAATCAAAAAAATGAAAGCCACTTAGTATTATTATTCTAATATATGTATATACATATTTATAATAATTGTAATTATAAAATTAAAATAAACTAAAATAAAAAATTTTCTTTGTTGATTTAGGTAGGAATTAACTTGAAAAAAATATAATTTGACTTGTTTGTAAGCATGACAAAAATTAAAAGTTATGAAAGTATGTTTTACCTAAAAATATATAGTTAGTGGAACTATTTGTTAGGAATATACTGTGGTTGAATTTAATAATAAATACACAAAAACCTCTTGACAACAGTTTGTGTATTTATTATAGTTAGTGGAGTAGTACTCATATTATAATAAAAATTATACTTACTATATGCCACTCAACAGTTGGATCAAACTTCACACTGACTATTATCTGTTGTATTTCTTACTACACCAGGAACTAGTTCGAATCTGACTTCATCATTTACAACTTTTATCTAAAAATAAGAGACTTTTTAATTAAAATCCTTGGTAAGGCCTATGTACAGTGCCGGGCAAAATTTACATTGCAACTGGTATATAACATTTTCCATAGCCTAGCAGCCAATGTGGACTTCAAGATTCAGGGTCGTCATACTTGTACATTCAAAAATGTAATATACCAGTTGCAATGTAAATTTTGCCCGGCACAGTATATAGGCCTTACTTTAAAAAAAAATTAATTTACATGTTCCATTTATCTATTTGAAAGTGATGATTTCTATGTAATAGTGATAACAGTAAAGCTGCCATGTCAGATTTTTTTATATTAGTGGTAAGTTAATATTAAAAATTCCAAATTGAGTTCAGTTTGTATTAAATTAGTGTTGAAAATATTCCTAGGTGGACCAGTAGTACTTCAGGACTGATGAAACAACAAGAGTCAGCCGAGTTGAAACAATCCCAGTTCCCTTCTATTCTTGAAGATTCCCCTGACAATGTCGATTCTGTTCCTTCATCTCCAAAAGAAGAATCTGTTTTACCTTGTCTGCCAAACAAGGCTAGTTTTGCAAATATTGTTACCTCACTTTTAGCAGAGAAAAACGATGATTCTAAATTATCTGCTTCTTCCTCTTTCGAAGTTTCTGACGAAGACAAACACTGGACGACTTCTGTCGGCGATAGTGGTTTACCTTCATCAGGCAGATCTTCACGAGGCTTAGATGACTGTGAATCTCCTGTTAATGTACCTCAAATCTCAACAGAAGTTGAAGAGATAATTTCCACAAAAGAAGACTGTGATACCGTTCCTGAAGTACTCATATCAAATGACAAATTAGTGCAAGACGTTAAAGATAGGACTTCCACCGAAACAGTAGAACATAGTGAAAACATTGTAAGTTCAAATGTAGTTCATTCAGGGAATAACAACAGAGAAAGTGAAATACTTACTACAACACCAGTGCAGTGTTCTAGCTCCAGTGATAATAATAGTTGTCCTTCGTCTGAAATGTCTTCCACGTTGTTAGTTAGTAGTCCATGGCCTAGTTTACCTGATATAAAAATGGATAGCTTTTCAGACGATGATTTGTCTGCAATGAACTCTGAGTCATTAAAAACCAACGAACAAATTGTAAATAGTGTTGATAATTTAGAATCTCGTAATATGTCTGTCAGTGATGACAGTTTAAACACGCTCTTAGTTCCTCCTCGTGCTAAAGTGATTGAATCTATAGATAAAGTTATTGAATCTTTAGAGAAGATCAAGGAACCTTTGGAAGCTTTTGCTGGATCAACTTCTTCACAAAGAAATATTGAAGTGGTGTGTTATGATAAGGTAAGTTTTTTGTTTACATTCACTTCTTTTAATATACTTATTGTATGTTCATCAAAGAAAAAAAATGTAAGGCTAGTAATTAGTTTCGTATCATCAGTAATATAACTATTGTTTTTGTGTCTTTTACACTATATAACAAGATTTAATAATAAATTATGTAAAAGTATCTTTATTGTACTTATGAATCCAATTTCTTTAACCTTTACGGGTTAGGTCAGTTAGGCATGACAACTTATTAGTAGTAGGTATAAAGACTAGCCCAGCTAGCCTTGAATGTCGTCATTCTTTGATTGATTAGTTTGTTTCAGTAGAGTTTATTTTCTCGTTTGTCGCCCATAAGACTAGATGTCTGCTTTATAAGGGATATTGATCAACTCTCTATACTTACAGCATAAATAAAGAAAGATATTTATGACCAATTGACCTTATGTCAGACATCTAAACATAATAGAACGCTTCAGCAGTTTTTATTTCAACTGGAGGGAGGAGCTCAGTATAGGGTTTTACTCGGTGTTGATCAGTAGGTGATGTTTATTAGTAGTTTTGTAAGTATTTTACAGTGAACATATAGTAGAGTCTCGATAATTTGAGGTAGATGGCACCGAGATACTCTTACATTACCGAAAATACTTTCCTGTGTATTAAATAAGTTTATAATTTATATGAACATTCCTTTGACTCATTTCCTTTGGATACCATATTGATATAAACATTTCTTAGAAGCCTGACTCATTTCCTTTGCATACCATATGACTATAAACATTTCTTGGAACCCTGACCCATTTTCTTTAAAATGGATTAAAAAAAGGCTCGAATTTAACAGAAGCTTAAAATATTGGGAGTCGGAATTTCAAGACTCTACTGTATATGTTAACTGTTTCGATCCATGGTAACAAATCTAAAAATATCATATCTGTCCCAAAACACTAAGCCCATAATTGTTCAGAGAGTTAAAATGTAATTTTCTTATTTGCTTGCTGGTGACGATGTGTGATATCATTCCATTGATTAGTGTTTTCATTCACAGGAATTCTAAGCTACCCAGGGCTAGTCTCAGACATGCCATCTTGTTGAATATAAACAGATCTATTGCTATTTATTTATTGTTTGTACTATTAATATAAGTTGACTCATTATTTCTGAATAACACCGAACAATTGTAAGATTAGTCAGAGCTGGCTTTAAATTTACTTATTAATAGAGAACCAATATTGTGAATAGAAGGAAGCCAATAAACTCAGCATATTCATCTAAGTTCTATTACATATATTTTAATAGTTGAATTACCTAAGTTTGGATTTTATCAACATTCACTATAATTCATTAATTATAAAATCAGCAATAAATGTGTCGTCATTTCATAAGGCATAAGTTATTTAATAATTAATATTACTTATTTTCAATGATTTTAAATCTGTTTTAGGAACATTTGCAGCAGCAGTATCAGGATCTGTGTTTACTGAGTAACCAACTAGCTGTAAGTAAAAAAATTACTGATTTGTGTTAAACATTATTCTAATATATTCTTAGTTAAATAAGTAAGTAGTTAGTGGAATTTGTAAGTACACAAATTTATAAATATCATTTTGTAAGGTAATGAAATCATATTGTTTAATCTGCTTTTCCACAAGTAGATATTGAATCTTAAGTCTACGGATTGCAATCTTACCATGATGACTTACATTCAGGAAAGAGTTTATTTACAGTACACAGCTTATTATTTACAGCAATTTTTAAAAAATAGTTTATTTGAAACTGAAGACATAAGAACCTTTGACATAGCAATTGAAATTATTTTGAGGTTTATTTATTGCTCATATCCAACTGTATCGATTTCTACACAGTAATTTTGCTTGAGTCTGAAAATTATATTCTTTAAGAGTGTAAATGTACTTAAAAAATTTTAAAGCCCGCGTTAGAAAAATTGGAATGCTCTATAAAAAAACTAAATTTTACAACAAGCTACAATCTCTATTCAGAATTAAATTTACATTTTTTCCAAAACATTTAGAAAAAAAGGGGTTTTAAGTGAAGCATTTAATTGTACAACAATTGTAGAGTTATTCTTCCTATATCTACAATTGAAAAACATAGTTTATATTTTCAAAAATATTTTTTTAATAAATATCAAACTCTAAATATATTGTATAAATAAATGCTATGGTTTATGATCCGATCCAGATTAACACTTTCAAACCTACGCCCGTGTATAGCTCAGGTTCCCGTATTTATTTCCCCAGCTGTGTAATTCCCATGTCTTCTCAGTTTCATTGATATCATTCCTTATATTGGTTATTCTATTTTACGTGTCTTTACCTTTAGATGGTTAGGAGTTTATTATAAGAAAAAACGTATTTGGTCAAGTCTGGCAACCAAGAGTTATCAGACATATGTTGGTTTGGTCAGATAATGAGTATTTTATTAATGTGTGTTGTTTACGTTTCAAGTTTGTTGTTGCTTACTCTAAATTTTATATGTCTGTCATTTCGTTTATTTAATTTATAGTTTGTGTAACTTTTGTATAGGCTTCCGAGTTTGTTGCTTTTCACTTTCAATTTATCTTTCAGTTATTTAGTTTATTTAATTTTTATTGTTAGAGATATTATATTATAGAAATAATGGCTAAAGACATTTTAGGAAGCGATTAAATACGAGATATATTAATTTTAGACAGTATATATTTCCTGAAACTTGTTTCATTCCCTTTGCAACAAAGTATAATTTGTTTAAATATTATATTTATTATATGTCAGGAATTTTTTATATTTGACCTAAAAACCTCCAGGAAGATAGAGACGGGCGCCTACTAATGGGCTAGGCTCCAAAGTGTTAAAAAACATAGTTTTTATTTTCAAAAACTTTTTTTTAATAAATATTAAACTCAAAATATATTATAAATAAATACTATGGTTTATGATCAAATCCAGATTAACATTCTGAATTAGCTAATAGCTACTATCAAACTTATAAATTTAAATATTCAAATATCTTGTCCTCCCAGAATGTTGACGACCATCTGTATCCTCTTCCTCTTATCTACATCTGGCTAGAATAATAAATCAGTACTGACTCCATACAATTTTTGTAGCTTTTCAAGTCACTGTATCTTTCTTCTGCTTGGGTTACATTTAACTCCACTTTATAAAAAAACAATGTATATGAACAAAAATCAAATGAGTACAGTTCATACGTAAAAAGTCTAACAACAATAAAAAAATAAAAACCTACAAACAAACACAATAATGAACGTAATGTTTTGTCCATCAAGTTACTTACAAAATTAAACAGCCAAAATTGACAGATTTGTTTGCTAAGAAGTAATTTGCAATGGAGTTTAACTGTTTATATTATATGTATGTTTGTATACTGTGTATTAATACTCTTTGTTTTATAAATATAAAGGAGTTTTTGTGTGAGTACAACATCTTGTTTAATTTTTCCTTGAAGGCCAGCTAGCCCAAATGTGAAACTGTCTCAGTTTAAATTATCGAGGTTCTACTGTGCATTTATATATTAGTTCTATTTCAGAAATATTTACCCACCGATCACTCAACTATGACACCTTTTCCATGCCTTTTTAATAAGTGTCAATATATATTTCTGGGCAAAATCCATGTTTATGTGGGCGAGCTAATTACGTGCATGTTTATATTGTTTTGCAAATACAGTAAACTCCCGATTATCCGTGGAATAGGGTAGCCCGGCAATGCCGGATAACGAATTCCCTGGATAATCCGCTATGAACAAAGAATACGCAAAACGATCGATAATCAATTATTATACCATAAGTTACACAAATAATGACCCCGGTTAATGCAATTCTCAAATAATCATCAGAGGACAAAATAAATACAGAAAATAATTTAAAATGCCGATGTATGTGACGGATTATAACATGTACATTTATATGTCTAACTATTTACAATACATACATAAGTATATGTCAAAAGTAAGTATGTATGTACATATGTAATTTCCTTTACACATAATACTTTCACTTTGTAAGGATTGATTTAGCTTTAATGTGCGATCTAAGTTTCTTGAGAACCATTTTGTCGCACAGTGTCTACTTGTGTCACGTGTGTCATAATATGTGTTTATGTATTTACGTCGTAATTCACCGTTTGGAAATTTAAACACATGAATCTGATTGGAATAAAAATTGGATATTTGTAAAACAATGGCAAACCCCAGATAATCCGCAAACCAGTTAATCCGCCCATGGATAATCGGGAGTTTACTGTAATAATATTGTTTTGGAAATTATAATTTGCAAATAATTAATTTTGTATATGGGGTTTAGATATACATGCTGAGTTTGTGTGTATAATATAGAAAATTTTTTGTAATGTTTAACTCTATGTTTTAGAAGAGTGGTGTTTTTCTTGAAATTGGAACTGAACAGCAGTTTTTGTCACTGACACACAATGAGGTAAATTTAAAAAGATGTTTACAAAATATTATATTTTCAGTTAGGTACTATTAAACAGTCGTCCATTTTGAGGTTGAAATCTTGTAGCTCTAAAATTGTCTTATTTTATTGGATAATATTTTGAGATCAGTTTCTCTGAGCTTAATGTTTTATGTAAACTGTTCTAGCTGTTGAATAATATATGATAAAGACTCTTTAATGATATGGTTGCTATATGTTGAAAGATAAAAGACATTTTATTGCATTTAAATTTTCCTTGTCTATAATGAATAAGTAATTAGCAAGGTTATTTTTCTTGATACATTAATGACTTGTCACTACTTTTTTTAATTATACATGACTGAATTTTAAACATAAATTAGTTTTATGTGCGACGAAGTGTGGCACGATGTAAACATGTCACTAGTATTGTAGATACCTGTATGTAAGGTACCTGTAGGTCCCTTAATTAAGTTGCTATTTGTCCTGGTACTGCAGCTACAAAGAGGTACAAGTGCACTGCATAAAATATTTTGGAAGGGAAAAATCCAATTAGAAGTGTGCTTTATCATTTTGGAATGAGTTATTTCTTTGCACAGGCATCCAGTTGGTAGCCCAATGTCCATGGTATAAGATCCTCACAAGCCTCAAGTGCTTCCTGTTCATGGGAATGTCTTGCCATGTTGTCACTTCGGCCCTCAGGAGGTCCCTCATTCGTTTGAGATTCATGCAGTCGAACAACATGTCCTTTACGCTTTCATCTTCATTTTCACAAAGTTCACAGAAATTGGAGAATTTGAAAGCTTAAATCTAAATAAGTATACACAATTTTGAAACGATAAAATGTAACTAAAATCAATTGCCCATTCAAAACCAACACCTGACTGTTGAAAATATTCTCAAAATAATTTCTTGTTTTAATTCAAAGCAATTTTACACAGATTCTTTTATTAACGTTGTACCGTGAAGACCAAGTACTATCCCAACCTTTTGAAAGACACAATTCATGTATATTTCCAATTTATAACATAATCCATCTACATAACTGTGATTGGCCCCATACCACTGCCCTAAAATGACAATAAATTGAGGATTTTTCAAAGAGGAATTCCTCTAAACTGTATTTAAAGAGCAAAATAATAAATCCCTATTTCAGTACTAATTACGAAATGAAGAGTTATTTGTCTGACTTTCTCAAAAGAAGTGATGCCGACTTTTGATTTTTGTTCACCTCAGTCAACTTATTCAAAATCCATTTGTTATATGTTTCATAACGCCTTGTATTAATGTTAAACACATGATGACTTCATAATGTTAGTGTTAAAGACAATTCTTCAAACTGCATTTATCATGTCGCTTTTAGCAAAGCTTGCATTTATTTGTTAACATGTTTATGCATTTAAATGGCGTAAGACCTTGCACTCCCCTCATATGTGTAATCTCTTAATGTCACTTCTTTACTTTTTTCTACTTAAGGCCCATAAATCTTGCAAAATGTATAATGACTTCTGGAACAATGCGATTTTGTAGATTCTTATATCTTTCATTCGGCTGTTTTAATTTTAATAAGTTATAAACTGTCTGCTAAGTAGCCAATAAAACAGCTGACATTAACAAAGCTATCACACATATAATCTGTTTTTTAATTTCTTTCAACTTTTAATTTTTTTTCTGCTAGCAAGTCAGTAAAACATTTGATAATACTGAAGCCCTCATATACTTGTGATTTCATTTATTGTTACTAATTACCTAACACATTCAGCACTGCGGCTATATTAGAGATCTCGTTAAACTAATCTATGTTTTTTCTATTTAGTTACTTAGAGCTTAGCTAGTGAGAACTATTTCCAAAGGTAAAAGTCAAAGTAGTGGACTCAAAATCTCACAAAAATTAGTCTTTAATAAACACACAAAACATGTTAGTAGTAGCCAAGCACTGAGGAAGGCGACTTCGTCGCTGAAACTAGTTTGTTTTGTATGTATATTAAAGACTAATTTTTGTGAGATTTTGAGTCCACTACTTTGACTTTTACCTCTATGTTTTTTCGTTAACTCCAAATATGACGGCAGTGGAATTATTAAAATGCTATGCGGGTCGCATAGCTTGTTCTTGCATCTAATTATCATGTGCTTTGTTTTCATCTCAATAATTTTGTTTCTACCATATACAGGTTTATTGGGGACATCAAAACAGTGTATTAGACATAAAATATTATTTTATTTATCGGGTCACAATTTAAAAAAAAGAAATACAATTGATAAAATACTGTATGCCAAAAAGTAATAAAACTCAATAAAAAAGACAGAAAAAAAATAATTTACATAAAAATCCAAAGTACCTACTACTAAATATACTACATACTAAAATTAACATCTAACTCAGAATGTTTGTTTCTATTTGTGTCAAGTGTTTCACAAAGCGATAGTGATCGATAATGTAAACGCAGACATAGATAATGCATATGTCATGTCCGAGACTATTTATAGCCAAGATTAGCTGACATTTGTTTACTACAATCTTATGATGACACATTAGGTTTTTGGGCGTCCAAGCATTTTGTCAATGACTCATATTTACCTCCATTTTGTCAATGTCTGTTCCTACCTCGAGTAGGTTCACTCACTATAATAGGACAGTTATTGTTTATTCTTGCGTTAGTTCAGAAAGCTTAGCCTATTTTTATGATCATTGTTTTTACCGGATATTTTGCCGCGTTAAGTGGTTAAAACTAAAAAAACATTGAAATATAAAAGTTAAACTAAATTAAATCTGTTCATAAAACTCCCTTAAGCATTGTTTCAGTTGAGGCATCAAAAACTTGGGATGGTCGGATTTAAAAACGACTCAGGCACAATGTTCTCCAAGCTCTTTTTAAGCACTCACGTAAAAATCAAACCTTTATACAAACACTTATTGACACTAGATAAATTTAAATTAGACTGGGAGTGAGAGTGCTGGTGTAGTTGCCGTCTCTCAGAAGGGAAGCAGGGAGTGCAACGACACGCTCTCAGTGCCTCGCAAGGGAACCCTGAGCGCGTGCCAGTACACTAGCTGTGCTGAACGTGTTAAATAGCATTATAATGAAAATATTGGTGAAAACCCCAATATCACAAAAATAATTAAAATAACTAATATTGCAAGTTATTTAAGATTAAACCCTTATGTACATTTCTATGACCGTGCCATCAGAGGGTGTTATTACAATCCAGAATACAATCATTTACAAACTAGAAACTGAAATATATTTTTGATGTATTGTTGACATTATTTTTGTGGTATTGAGGTTTTTGCCAATATTTTTATTGCAATGTATCGTATCACTGTGCCCTTGATATTGTATTCTAAAATAGCAACTAACTTTAATTTTTTCAAATATGCCTTGTACTGTTTCCTTTAGTTTTGTTAGTGTAATTAACTACCAATAATTTCACAATTTTATTCTTAAGATCGTTTTCAAATTATATAGATTTTTTTTTGTAAAAGTTAAACAGTATTAATTTAAGTGTGTATCATTTCATTGTAGACTTTAAATTCATTTCACATAATCTTATAGGATATTCAATGTTCTAAAATCTTGTTAGATTTTAATTATTTATTTCATTATCTAATTTTTGTATTTTTTATTTACAAGATAATAGAAAAATTCTGAAAATCACGTATGTAATATTTACTGTGATTTTTTTAATTTTAGAAATGTGCTCTTCAGTGTCGAATTGTTCGTCAAGCGCTTTGTGCCTACCACAGTCAGCTATCGAATGATGAAATACATTTTGAGTTGAAAACGTGTCTCGGCACTGAAGTTCAGAAGCTTGAAGATTTGTTGGACTTGAGCTCTGATTCTGATAAACTATCAACTGTTGTTACTCAAGTAAACATTTTATGCTTTATTATTTTTGTCTTATGATTATGTTTAATTTAGTTTTACATTTATTGGAACTTTCTATAGTGGGTTTAATAAAACTATATGTCAGGATTAAAAGTTTACTTTTTTATCAAGTATGTAGTGAGTCTGCTAGTTTTACTTACGTAGCGAAATTAATGTGAGTGAATGTTGTGTACAAAATACGACTTCTTGAATGTTATTAGTTTTTAAATTAATTTGTTTGTTATAAAAAATTAGCTCTACCATTGTTTTTTGTCTTATGCAAGTTAAACAAGTCAAGACCTAAGTTATTTAGCCTTGTATTTACTTTATTACTTATATCTAATGTCTTACTTGTTAACAAGAGTAAATTATTGCTTTGAAATGTAATGTAATTATTTTTATTAGACAAATTAAATTTCAACACTAAATTGATTGGTCATTGTGTGACTATTTTTTAATTTCTTCTATTAGTTCATATTCTTTTTATGTATATTTTGTTCAAATTTTCAATCGTTAAAATAATATTTTTTATTCATTCACTCAAGTTCAAATACATTTTTCTAAACTTGTAGTTGTTGATAATTGATGTTGATAGAGTTTTTTCAAATATTAATTAATGAATTAAATTTAATGAATTAATTTTTGTTTTATATGGGAGAAAAATTTCTCACTAAAGGGGCAAGGTATGCAATATAGTTATTTCGTCCCGTTTGGCTTAAAATAAATTATAGTATATGATTTCATAAGACAACTGATTTTTATATTATAGGTTATGTGGTAGAACAGCTGTTTCAATGCATAGGTTGTTTTACTTTATTCATAAAAATTGAAATTATTTAATAAAAAGTAACTAAAATAAAATTTATCTTTCTTGGCCTTAATAGGAGTTGACTTTAAACATGTTTTGTTTATATTACTTGTTCTGTATACACACACATCTTTGTTGAGAGAGAGATTTTGATGTCTCTTGTTTTATGGAACCACTGGTTAAAAAGAGGGTTTGATGTGTATAGCTACAACCCAGTCAAGTTAATACAACATAGCCCTTATCACATGAACCTTCATTTTCTTCCAATTTTGTAGTAAGTATCCACTTACTCCTAACCTTAATCCTACACCACCTATCCTCATTTAAAAAAATAAATATTAGAATTGCCCAGTGCACATAATTTTTTAGAATTTGTTTACATGCATTATACAGTAGAACTTGGATAATTCCAACATGTTTCATTCGAAATTGCCTGCTAGTCCCTTGAACTTTATATGCTATTAATGTAGAAACAATATGGATAATTCGAGGTTCAACGTCTTTAATTCGAATCTATTAGTTTGGATATGGGCTCGAATTTCAGGTACACTACTGATCCAAGAATTCTCTCCATTCAGATAGAGATCACAGGATTTGCTGCGTAAGCAGTATTGGGAGAATCAGTTATCTATCACCCCTGCTCAGTCATCATTTTGTTGTTATTGGTAAGAGAGTTTATTTTCTGATTTGTCATGGTCAAGATTAGACATCTGTGCTTTGTAACGGATAATTATAAACTCTCAATACTTTCAGCATAAATAAAGACAGATATTTTTGACCTATTGACTTTCAGACGTCTAAACATAATAGATCACTGAAGCAGTTTTTTGTCAACTGGAGTGAGAAGCTCAGTACATAGGCCTATAGGTTTTACTCGGTGTCGGTCAGTACTATAAATATTTTTATAATTAATGTATTCTTGTTTATATCTGAAATGAGCCATAATATCGGAACACCTGTAGTAAAAATTGTATTTGTATAAAGAATTTAATATTTAGTTTTGGTTGGTAAAGATTATTTAGATTTTTTGGACTAGGAGACTGACAGACTTACCTTGGTAAGAGTCCACTCTGTAGTCTTGAAATAGAAACACATAAAAGCACTTTACAATGATATATTTCAACCACACTGTGGTCTTTGTCAATCGAAGAGAAAACACAAAACTCTTTGTGTTTTCACAAAACAATCGAAGTTTTGTGTTTTCTCTTCGATTGACAAAGACCACTGTGTGGTTGAAATATATCATTGTTTAAGTGCTTTTATGTGTTTCTATTTCAAGACTACAGAGTGAATTTAATATTTAGTGATTTATAAGTGAAAGTATTTTTGTACTGAAAAACAACTAAATTGACATGAAAAATTAATTCGTACCCACTAGTATCTGCGGTTCGCGTATAATTATATCCGCAATGGGTTAACTGCTTATAATTACAAGTTTTATAAATCCGCTATGGCTAAGTTTATTGCTATTCAAATTATAGTGTTTAAGTTATATCAGTGGCATGATACCTAAAAAAGCTGGAACAGTTGTCGTAGACAAAAAAGGCTAAATCATTTTGACTGAAAGGGTATTCTCCACCTTTTATAATTCGAATTTTTGGTAAATTTGAATGTTTGGTTCTTTCAGCTTCAAATTATCCAAGTTCTACTATGTATTTAAGGTATAGGATTGATAATAAAAATGACTGTTTTAACCCTTCTTCATTGAAATTATAATATCAGAAATGATCTGTTGGCGAGAATAGAGCAACTTTCCCAGGTCTGCCAACCCTACAACTGCCATAGTTACTTATGTGGCAGCCTCTGTACAACCCTCCCTTTATTTTTGTTAATCATTTGTGAGTGTGTTTGTTTTTTTCAACTTTTTCATATCTTTCTGTTTTGAAATATTATTATTATTTGTTTTTTAAACAGGTTTTTCCAGTTCTCATTACTTGTCTATTAGTATTTTCATTCTATTCCAATGTTCACCAACAGTTTTTCAGTTCCTTCTATTAGTTCGCACTCTCCTTATATACATATACATCTTCAAATTTTTAATCCTTAATCAAATACTTTTTATTCATCCACTCAAGTTCAAATGTATTTTTTTAAGCTTGTAGTGGATGACACTTGATGTTAATATAGTTTTTCAAATATGAATTCATTAGTTAAATTTAGGTCCCTTATGAATTAATTTTAGTTTTATGTGGGAGAAAACCTTTTACAAAAAGGGCAAAGTAAGCAATATAGCATTTTGTCCCATTTACTTGTCTATGTTATCTTATTTATATTAATTGTAATTATTTATTAAAAATTAACTAAAAAGAATTTTTTCTTTGTTGTCCTAAGTAGGAATTGACTTTAACCATTTTTTAAAATATTTATCTTGTTTATTAAATATTTTATTTGAGGCCAATGCATCTGTAGGATTGTATTCATCTTGTGCCCTTTATAAACAACAGAATAATTTCTTTTAATCAGAAGAGCTTGATTAAGTACTTCATGGCTGCTTAGGAAGGACTCACACCTTGTAAAATCATTGCATAGTTATTCATTCCTTGTTTTGCTCCTTTATCTCTCATCATTACTTTCAGTTGTCTTGATGTTTCTGTTTTTTTACATTAATCATTATTACTCTATATAATTTTCTAAAATAAAAGACTAATATGTTTAATTATTTTCAGATTACTTTGCTTCTAAAATACCAAAGTGAATTGGGTGAGCAGTTGCGTGAATTAAGCTGCAGTCAGGAACCTCTGTCATGTCATCAGTTGTGCGAAGTAGTTATGCGTAAAGTACGAGGCCTTGAATTACTTGTACGCAGAAATACCAAAGAACTGGCAGAAATAAAGAAACACACTGTAAAACAAAAGTGAGAAATTAGTTTTTATAAAGTAACACAAACATGATCAAATTTACAGACTAAACAAAATAATTCAATTTTGTTTTGAAAAATTGTTGCAATTTTCTAAATACGTAAGTTTTTAGGTTAATAATTTATATTTTTGTTCCTTAAAGAGCACAATATTCTAATGCTTATGTTTCTAAAATATTTACTATTAATATTGTTTATTCAGAATTTTAAAGCAGCATTTGAAGAAGTTAATTTTATTAATATTGTATATAATTAAGGTTAGCTATTGATTAGTTCTGTGTAATAAAATGTACAAAATATTTTTTGTGAGAGTATAGGTAAGTTTATTGGGAATTGATTATGTTAAAGGAAAGCAAATAGTGGGACCATTTGAATATAGGTTAGTTTTTACATTTAAACTATTTTAGATAATTGAGTAACAATTTTTTTTATGAAAAACTTTAGCGGGGGATCCCTAAAGTTTTTATATTTTAATGTTACAAAATGTTTTTATGACAATCCTCAATAAGTTGATCAGAATTCTGATAGCCCAAAAAGGTTGAGAACTCTTACATCGTATTGTACTGATACCAGAAAACTTTAGCGGGATCCCTAAAGTTTTTATATTTTAATGTTACAAAATGTTTTTATGACAATCCTCAATAAGTTGATCAGAATTCTGATAGCCCAAAAAGGTTGAGAACTCTTACATCGTATTGTACTGATACCAGAAAACTTTAGCAGGATCCTTAAAGTTTTTATATTTTAATGTTACAACATGTTTTTATGACTATCCTCAATAAGTTGATCAGAATTCTGATAGCCCAAAAAGGTTGAGAACTCTTACATCATATTGTACTGATACCAGAAAACTTTAGCGGCATCCCTAAAGTTTTTATATTTTAGTGTTACAAAATGTTTTTATGACAATCCTCAATAAGTTGATCAGAATTCTGATAGCCCAAAAAGGTTGAGAACTCTTACATCATATTGTACTGATACCAGAAAACTTTAGTGAGATCCCTAAAGTTTTTATATTTTAATGTTACAAAATGTTTTTATGACAATCCTCAATAAGTTGATCAGAATTCTGATAGCCCAAAAAGGTTGAGAACTCTTACATCATATTGTACTGATACCAGAAAACTTTAGCGGGATCCCTAAAGTTTTTATATTTTAATGTTACAAAATGTTTTTATGACAATCCTCAATAAGTTGATCAGAATTCTGATAGCCCAAAAAGGTTGAGAACTCTTACATCGTATTGTACTGATACCAGAAAACTTTAGCGGGATCCCTAAAGTTTTTATATTTTAATGTTACAAAATGTTTTTATGACAATCCTCAATAAGTTGATCAGAATTCTGATAGCCCAAAAAGGTTGAGAACTCTTACATCGTATTGTACTGATACCAGAAAACTTTAGCGGGATCCCTAAAGTTTTTATATTTTAATGTTACAAAATGTTTTTATGACAATCCTCAATAAGTTGATCAGAATTCTGATAGCCCAAAAAGGTTGAGAACTCTTACATCGTATTGTACTGATACCAGAAAACTTTAGCGGGATCCCTAAAGTTTTTATATTTTAATGTTACAAAATGTTTTTATGACAATCCTCAATAAGTTGATCAGAATTCTGATAGCCCAAAAAGGTTGAGAACTCTTACATCGTATTGTACTGATACCAGAAAACTTTAGCGGGATCCCTAAAGTTTTTATATTTTAATGTTACAAAATGTTTTTATGACAATCCTCAATAAGTTGATCAGAATTCTGATAGCCCAAAAAGGTTGAGAACTCTTACATCGTATTGTACTGATACCAGAAAACTTTAGCGGGATCCCTAAAGTTTTTATATTTTAATGTTACAAAATGTTTTTATGACATACCTTAATAAGTTGATCAGAATTCTGATAGCCCAAAAAGGTTGAGAACTCTTACATCGTATTGTACTGATACCAGATTAGTACATTTCAAGTTATAATGTGTGTGTGTTCAGAAATCTGAAGGCAAACTTCTTTCTTTCTTTTTTCTAGTCAGTTTTTTATATAATATCCTCGAATTCAGGATAAGACAAAACCGTAATAGTTTTATTTATTTTTTTTTTTTTGTTCATTCTAAACAATTAAAGAATGTAGGTCTATAAATGAGGCATTGCAAGGCTCCTAACATTTTTCCATCCTAGTTAGATAAAAAAGAAGTATAATTGCAAATTCTTAAATTAGTTTTATATGCATTCCCAACACACATAAATAGAGATGTTTTTACTCAGTATGTGGTTGATGTCTATTGATTCCTTTACTTTGTACTAGTCCACAAATTTAAGCATTCTGTTTTTCCAAAAATCTCGGAATTGCTTATGAAAATTTCACCTCTCCTCACTATATTGACCTTACTGATATCATCTCCGGCAATCACCGCCAATGTCTCTGAAAACTTTGTGTCAACGTTATTACCTTTTTGACTAAAGTAAGCCTTCCCACTATTCTTTTTCTTCTTTGTTACGGCATGATTATGTTTATCAGATTGCCTCATTCGCTTCTTAGGTCGAGGTACGAACATTTTTACTGTCTTCCATTATGTACAAATATCCTTAATAATCCAAATTTTAAACACCATCAACACTATTTTCACAGTAATAAAAATCACGTAAAACTACCACCACAGATGAAACACTACTGACCAAGACTATGCACTGGCTTTTGAGGTTATGTTTATATGAGGTTTGTAGCTTTGTGACAACCATTTGGGGCTCTCAATGGTTTAACACCACTAGGAAAATTAATAGAAGACACCTTGAGAAACAATTTTATAACTCTTAACTCAATTTGTAATTTTGGACTTATACCACTTGTAATTAATGGACTCATATGAAACTGGAAGTTTGAAAATTAATGAAGAATCAGGTTTGTGTAACCTGATTACCAAAATACCTTCAAACCAATCTTGTAAGGCATTTATTAAATATTAGAACAAGAGCACAAACCCTTTCTGTCACTTAATTATTGACAAGTATTTTGCAAATAAAATTACATGAAAATTGATATATTTTTACTTTGTGAGATATCCTTATAGGGAACAGAGAGTTCATTTCAGATGATAATAAAACAAGATATAAACTAAGCAACATCCCAGTTAATTTATGTCGCACATTAACTGATCCGAGAAGGTGAAGTAATATAAGGCAAATGCTGCCTTTTGATTGGTCTGTAGCTCCTCCCACTCCACCAACAACTGTCAACATTGTGAAACCTGGCAGTCCAGGTTTTCGTTTGAATGAAAATACAAAACCACCGGGTTTTTATCTTTAATAAATCTGGAGGAATTATTAAAAAGTTTTTGCTACCTATATATTATTTTCTATATAGGTTTATACATATATTTTATTTTATTTTTATTTTTTTTTTTGTAATTGGGTGGATTCAAGTTTTATTATTTTAGAGAAAAGTGATAATTTTGGCATTTGTTAATGTAAAACATATTTATATGTTTCACACTATATTATAATATGTCATAGGCACCTGTGTTATAGGTATGGCAGTTATTGTTTAATTACTTAGTTCAATTTCCGAGTAAAGTAGGTAAGTACTTATTTGATTTGAAGATCTTAATTACCAAAGTAATTTAGAAAATTCCTTCTCTGTCAGCTAAATATATATAATTCTACCAAATGATATAGTTGAAATCATAATCATTTGATGTTTACGTATTAAGTACATGTTATAATATTTTGGCGTGAATTAAATGCTCCAATTTTTAACAATAATATAAACATTTTATTTATTTAAGGCCCATGTAATTTATTTTGAGGCTTGCATGTCTGAGGCAAAAATAATTTTTTCTAAAGGCTCTACAAATTTGACAGTTGTTGGTGGAATGGGAGGAGCTACAGACCAATCAAAAGGCAGTATTTGCCTTACATTGCTTCGCCTTTTGGGATCAGCTAATATGTTTTTATGTCAAATGTTTTTGTTGTAAAGCATATTAGGGAGTAGAATTAAACTTTCATAGTAGGGACATTTAATTACCTTTTTTCCGTTTTAAATAATTTGTTTGAGTCTTTTTTGCCTGAATTTAAAAGGCAACAGTATTTAAGTACTGCTTTGACTTACATATTTTGATTTTTGACTCTTCAGACATCCCTCTAGCTCATTGTCCTAATGAATTATATGTATATTTAAAATTCATTGTATTGATAAAATTAAGAATGTGTGAGGTACATTTCAAATGAAACTAAAAATTGCCTAAATTAACTAAAGAGAAATAATGCAATTTATAAAGGCTTCACAAGCCCAGATGATTGTTTTGTGTGTGTGTGTGTGTGTGTGCGGGCGCGCGTGTTTTCGTGCATGCGTGCGTGCGTGTGTGTGTGTGTGTGTGTGTATTGTGTAACTTGTTCATATTTACATTACATCATCAGTTTTGCAGATTTCTTTAATGAGATTGACACATTTGTATTTTTTAACATTAAAAATGAGAGTAAACCCAACTGGGGAAATAGTGATTTGAATTAAGCTACAGAATTACTGAATTTTAATAATTAATGTATTTAAATATACACGATTGTGTGTATTTGTTATAATGTTATTCTGTCACAGTTGTTTTAAACTGTACTTATTTAGTTCATATTGTTTTGTGACAATAAAATTCTTAGAAAAAATAAGCAACACTTTAAAATTATAATATAAATCAGGTTAACATTCCTTTGTATATTTTCTTAAATCATTTTATAAACACAAATTATGTTTTATAATTTTTTGGCTTGGGTTTCTGTTGTTTTAGGTTGCTTAAGTGCCCTTATTTTAACCTATTAATTAAGTGATTGTAACTTTAATATTTATTATTACTGTTATTGGTACTAAAAATATATTTATTGGTTTATATTGGCCTAAAACTTTATGAAATGAGATTAAAAATAAATATTTATTATGAAAATAATTACTTTTAAGTACAGTTTATATCTGGTAACTTTTCCCCAATAGGAATGAGTAGTGATCCAGAAGACTAAAGACACCTAAAACTAGAAACAGTTGCCAGTCTCTACCAATTGCAGTACAATTCTTTATTTTATCCTACTATGTTTTGTCAATGTACTCCTGGTAGTGATACATTAATAGTATTTTTGTGGTAGTAATTAGTAACTTATTCAGAATAAGTTTTTTTCCAATGTGTATGTAAACAATGAAAGCTTAGAATACTCTAAGAAATTCTAGAACTTGGCGTAGTAAAGAAAATCTAACTAAAAATATGTAAATCAATAAATTTGAACAATTCTGGTAAAATTTATTACACCAATAATACCCCAAAACAGTAATCATACTCCAATTTTATACCACCTGAAGTCTGTATTATCACCTGAATTATTATAAGGTAATACTTTAAAAACCCATGATAATATTATCATAATAATAAACCCAAAATCATAATATTTATGATAATAAACCCATAGTAATGTATGAGAGACATTTTCGCGTAGTTACTTGTAGTGTTTAGCATTACTGTGGCAAACGGCTAAGTATTGATTTCTGTCAACACTTTCAATTGTTTGCCAAACCTAAAGGCAAGGTTACCAGCCATGTACTAATGAATGTCCTTACGGATATTAATTTTTTTGTATTGCCATTTGCGAAAAAAATTTTATAATTCTTAGCATTTAACACTTTCAACACGGCGGCGGTATGGGTGATCTCATCCAACTACTGTCTGTTTTTCGTTAACTTCCAGCTCTGATGGCAGTGGAACGCCATACGGGTTGCATAGCTTGTCGTGGCATCTAATTATTTATTGGACCCGTTGTTTTCATCTCAATAATTTTATTTCTAACATATACATGTTTATTGGTGACATCAGAACAGTGTATTAGACTCTAAAATATTGTTTTATTTATCGGGTTACAATTTTAAAAAAGAAAAACAAATGATAAATTACTGTATGACAAATAAGAAAACACAATAAAAAAGACAGAGAAAAAAAGAAAATTTACATAAAAACTAAAGACCCTACTACTAAAATATATTACGTACTAAAATAAGCGCTCAACGTTTCACTCAGAATGTTTGTTTCTGTTTGTGCCAAGTGTTTCGGAGATCGTTAATGTAAACAGAGACATAAATAATACATAAGTCACATCCTAGACTATTTATAGCCGAGTTTAGCTGACATTTGTTTACTACAGTCTTATGATGACACATTAGGATTCCGGGCGTCCAAGCATTTTGTCAATGACACATATTTACAATAGTCTGTTCCCACCTCGAGTTGGTTCATTCACTCTAATAGGACAGTTATCATTTATTCTTGCTTTAGTTCAGAAAGCTTAGTAAATTTTTACGATCGTTGTTTTTACTGGATATTTTGCCCCCTAAAATGGTTCAAACCAAAAAAACCATTAAAATATAAAAGTTAAACCAAATTAAATCTGTTCATAAAACTCCCTGAAACATTGTTACAGTTGAAGCATAAAAAGTTAAATTGGGATGGTCGGATTTAAAAACGACTCAGGCACAATATTCACCAAACTCTTCTGAAGCATTGACGTAAAAATCAAACCTTTATACAAACGCGTATCGACAGTAGAGAGGTTTCAATTAGCTCGCCGTATCTATGAAAATATGCTAGGAGCGCATCGGAAAGCTCTCTGTACCTCGTAAGGGAACCCAAAGCGTGCCGGAATGCTAGCCGTGCTGAAAGTGTTAAGCCTTTGAACAGTAACGACACAACTGCCTTATTACAATAAAAGCCTCCCACAGTAACTACATCGACAAGACTTACTATTTTAAAAAAATTTTCTCATTAGTTATTACCAAAGTTGAGATTTTTTAGTTTTGTTTTTCTTAAATACAGTAGTTAAATGAAATTTTTCTCAAAATGTTATCATTTTTGAACTAACACGATATAAATTGTCAATATAATGATACAACAGTTATTTAACAAAACTTACTTTTTGGGGCATGTTGTTGGATGTTTGAAAAGTTATTCTTTAAAGGGTTAATTTTGTGTTCATGTTAAACTTAATTATGATCCTAATTATAGTTTCGTAAATTTGTGAAATTCTTTGTATAATGAATGTGTAGAAGTATTGGCACTAACAAGCTAGAGATAGTTATGGTTGTAAGTTGATACAATTAATTTTTTTTCCATGTAGCATTATGTACTATATCTCAACCCAAATGCATATAATTAATAAAGCCCAAAAATATATTATAATTTAAATAACATTAATTATAATTAAAATATATTACAACTATATAAATATATTTTTAGCGTACTTTTAAAAAGGGAATTACAATCAAAAAATATTTTTATACCTACAATTTTGAGTGATCTTTTATTACATAATCTTCAATTATGGTTTTTAACTACTACCACACAAATTATTGCAAACGAAAATTAAAAACAATATTTCTTTTAGTTTTATCGTTATTTGTACAAATGTGATATTGAAATGTTTTATATTTGTTAGTGTTTTGTATTATACAACATGTAAAGAAAACTTAAAAGTTACTTACTTGTAAATTATGTACTTATTAAACAACTAATTAATAAAACAATTTATTTTTATATTAATATTTTATGCATGGTGTTAAAATATACTATTGGTTTTACAAAGTAGATAAAATTCTAAGATATTTAGGGTGTCCACAGATTGGAAAAAATAAAGAATTTTACAGGTCTTTGACAGGGGAACAGGAGAGTGAAAACAATCATTTTTTTACAATAATAAATAACTAGATAACAAACTTTTTAGTTTGGCAATCCTTTCAGTTTAGGCACAAAAAAATAAGCAGATAATTATCCCCAAAAACAATTAGGCTGTAGTGAAAAACAGAAAGTTTATTTTATCAAGAAATCATTTCAATAATCAAATAAAAAATATAATATGTATGGTGAATCAGAGATTTCTATTAACTTTGCGAGATTAATAGCGTTTTTATTATTATTAAAAAATCGTTTCTATTGAAATTCTTGATATATTCATCTCCATTTCTGTTAGGAATATTTGAATATATTGAAGTACATTTTTCTACCTTTCCTAACATTACAATATTTTTTGACGCATTTCAGAATTACTCCATTTTTAAAACTTGAATAGTATTAATAAAACTTTAAAATTCATTTTAAGTTTTAAAAGTCAAGTCATTCTGAAACACGTCAACAAAGGAAAATATTGTAATATTGTGGAAGGCAGAAAAATGTACTCGGGTGTATATAATTGTTTTTATTGTTTAATCAAATTCAGTATATTTTGTCAATGTTATTTATAGCGGTGGGCCGATACCTGAAAGTTTCTATTCTTAAGTCGATTCTTGATTCTTTCAAGTTATATAGGCGTACATGATATTCTCTAATAACTAATTTATTCAACATCTTAGTCATATAGAGAAGCCTCTTAAAAGTTTCGTTTTAATATAATAGGCTACGCAAAACATTCGGACCTTGATTTATGAATAAGAATTTCTAAAAGGATGACTGACAAACATATTGGATAAAAGTAATGATTTATGTAAAATTACAAATATGAACTTCAGTTCACAATTACAATATAACTTCAGTAATAGCCATTTCAGTTTGTATAACTGGAGAAATTGGAACTACCTTTTCTATTTGTATGAACTGGTGGCAGCTAGAGACGGGAAGAGAGAGAGAGAGTGTCAAACCCTTCCAAGTGATAGTGAGCGAGAAGAGCAGACCAGAAATGCTACCGTTTTTTTTCGTCATGAATAATAATAATATTTTTGTTATCTCAAATAGGTTTTGCTTTACTCGTTTAATTCATTTAAAGCAACTAATACTTGAATAAGACATAGTTGATAATTAATTATATTTCCTATAAATTATACCGCACATGTATTTTAACGCTTATAAAAACAAGCATCTGAACTGACACTTTAAACAACTGAGAATCAGAATCAGCCCATCCCTAGTTATTTACACTATGAATGAATGTTTAGAACACATTTTAGGTATGAATCAAATAAAACTGTACTTATAAAGTATTTTGCCTTCATTCTAATATTTTCAAGTGTCTTGCACATAAATTTTGCTGTTGCACATCAACTTTAAACTACAATCAACGAAGAAAAAAAATTATTGAGGTCATGTTTTAACTGGACAACCATTTCTACACTTTCACCCTATATAGTAGTGCTTACCCATGAATGAGCATCCCTGCATAATTTCACTTTGTGGAGGTATCTCATGCCCACTATAATCGCCCAATTTTTTGGCAAGTGACTTTTTTTTATAGGTATCTGGACCAGAATATTTTTATTGAGAAATCTAAATTTAAAAGACCTATAGCTTGATGTTCAACGGGAAGCTGAGTTATGATTATCATGCTTCATGGTGTCAACAAATTTCAGAGAATTTGGGAAGTCTTTTACAAGATGTTTCATTCCATATTTAAATTGTATTCTAAATATTCATTCATGGTGTATCAAAATAAGCTCTAAAATGAAAACACATAATTAATAGTTCTTGAAAGTCAACTTGCATGTATAACAAGCAAGATTCTTGTTTAAGTACATTAAAGTGTAAGTAATAAGTGAATACAAGAAAACAGTGTTGCAAAGTTTATATATATGTATATATATATATATATATATATATATATATATATATATATATATATAATATGTTTTAGCATCTTCAGGAAAAACAATGATATAGCATCTTACATCATTGTTTTTGTAGAAGATGCTAGTACTTATTTTATTGGCAAAAAGCTTCAAAATGTATCACCATATTTAATATTGTGTATGTGTGTATATATATATATACATACATATATGCATACATATATGTATATATATATATATATATATATATATATATATATATATATATATATATATATATTTATGAAGTTGATATATTACTATTGTAAATACTTTTATCCACCACTAAGTGCAATAATTTTACCTTGTGTGATGAGGCACCTTTCGGTCACTTGGCCATTGTTGAATCACTGATTGAGAATGACCAACTTCATTAAGTCAGTGCAACGGAAAATAATGAACAATGTAAAATATCAACAAAAAAATATATTTATATATGTGTGTGTGTATGTATGTGTATGTATGTATATATTGGTTTTCCCTAATAAATAGTAATTATAAATTGTTTAAATTAATTTTATTGAGACATTTATACAAAAAGCCACTATCTTAAAGACTCCATTATGTGGACACCCTGATTATACAAATATATTTGTGATAAGTTAATATAAATGCCTAAATGAATGTTTTACTATTATACTATAGTAATTCATTCAGTTACTACATCGAAAACACTATGCTTTGAGCATTTGTACTAAGGTTAGTGGCATACAGTTGTAACCATGAATTTTTTGTTTCATGTTAACAGTGCCAAGGCATTTAATTTATTATACTTTCATATTCATTAATATGTATTCATTGTCTTCTTAAACCCGGTGGTATAAGGATTTTCTGATCAGTAAAGATTTGTAAGTATAATGGAGATTTTTGTAAAGCTAAATACAATTAATTATTTTTATTGATTTTTGAAAATTTATTTTTATGTTTTTAAACCATTTTACAGAGGCATAATATATACAATTTCTTACTTTCTTGAGAAGAGAGATAATTTTTTTGGAATAGGTAGTAAACACAAAGCTGTTTCACACAATATGGTTTTCACTGTAGGGCAAAACCCCAGATGGGTAAAACAATAAGATGCTTAAAAATCGAATAGTATGAACACATACATTTGATCACGTATGCTACTGTATCTATATATAATATATTTTTTAATCTATGTCCATTTATCTTTACTTTTGTGCCTTAATAGCACGACTCATGCACAACTTTTTTAATTTTTTTTTTATTGGTCAATGTAGTCCCCTCTATTACTCTTGGTAACTAACTCTAGTATAGTTGCGTCCAGAACTGTGCACTTGCACACTCCCGCTTTTTCGTGTATTACCACTTCTGAAAACATGTTACATTTCCAGATTGTTCTTTACATCAACGCCTTCTGGATCCGATATATCTAAACATTTCAAGATTGTTTGTTATTTCCTACCAAAGTTAATTTAATATCAACCGTCTCAAGCAAGTCAGTGTTTTGACACCCCTTATCATGTTTGTAGGAAAGGATTTATACTGACTCAACGCAGCCCTCCACCTTCTGTCTCGCCTATTGCGATCTCTCAAGGCCAATTGCACGCTTAAAGTAATGTGATTTCGGAAAACTCGCTGGGTTGCAATCACAGAACATCTGCTTGAAAAGTAGGGGTCAACGGTAAAAGCATACTCATCACTATTCCAAAACGTGATTGTGACTGAATTGTGTCAGGGCAATACTTTATCCCTCGGCCTCATAAACAAGACCAGTAGCGCTCCGCTACAATATCAACCGAGTAACTCACATGTATTTCAAAAAAGGAAGTTATACTGCTGCACCCGGTATTAGGCTCTTTGAAGTATATATTGTGTTTTTGTAAAGTATTTTATTTGAAAGATTATTTTGAGGACAAAAATTTAATAAATTCTGTTAACAGACTCTGGTATTTTCATGACATATTTTGTATTGTACGGTTTAAGTACAATTTCAATAACTGAATGATGTGACAGGTAAACTACTCACATATCTGTACTGATCAGTTTGTAGATTAGCTTACACTCAAGATATGTTTACTCTTTCATGGTACCATGTTCATATACTCTTTATATATTTATTCCTTTTCTTGGAAAAAAAGATTTTTACCTATTATTGAAATATCTGTATAACTGAAAAACACTTTTTTATTATTTTTTTCTAGTAGAATAATATAGGGTATTATATTTTTTTAATATAAAAGATAAATTTAACCAATATAAATATAATAAGAGGCATTTCTATTATACGTATTGGCTTCTATAGTTATGTATTTTTTCCTGTGATGGATAAGGTTGTGTTAATGATGCTTAGGAATATTTGCAGAAGCTCTTATTTATTCAACAAAAATAATATATATGTACTATATACTAAGATCATATTCTTACCCCCCTTTTTGATTCTTTATAGAGTGTACATATTTAGATATTTTGTCTTTTCTAATTTAGAAGAAAACCTTTGATGGAAGTAAATAAAATATTATTTTAGAAGTTTTATAGCAAAATGATTTACAGAAAACTATTTTAATGGTAAAAATGTTAATCTTATAAAAGAAGGTTAGTCGTTCTAGAACATAGGTTCCCAAACTAGGGGGTAGCCCCCTTGTGGGACTTGAACCCAAGTCAGGGGGGGGGGCGGAGACCAGTGGAAAATAATAAGATAAATCCTCATTTAGTTAAAATTTAAGTAAACAATTTATCAAAATTTAAAACTAAATTTACACCTCAGATTTGTTTTACATAGGTAATCTTGAAATGTATACATTTATAAAAGAAATATAAGTAAAGGTTGTGCAAATTTTGTAAACTTGAAATTAAATCAACATGACAGGTTGAAAAGAACAGGATAAATCTTCATTTTGGATAAAACCCTTAACAGTGATCACAATCAGCTCTTCCATTATATTTGACTTTTTTAAGCACCTACTTGTGCGAAAAAACATTTTCAGCACTTGTTGCGATAAAACCAGCATATAGGAACAAACTTGATGTTGCTAATGACTTGCGTTGTGCCTTTACTAAAATAGAACCTCAAATAGATATGTTGGTGAAAAAATTCAGGCTCATCCAGCTCACTAACAGATTTTCCTCTTATCAGTTAATATTTACCTTGGCAATTAAAACTTGAAATGTTATATCATGTTTCTTGTGAAAGTATGTATAGATAAATTAATTGTTTTCAATATGTATATATATGAAGTTATTATTATTACTTGTAAATAATGTTTTCCACCACTGAGTGCAATAATTTTACCAATATATTTTATAGTATTTTAAGTGTATTTTTATATCACAAAATATATATATATATATATAATAGTTTCTTTTTCATATGCACATACCATTTATCTATAGTATAAAGTGGAGGGGGGCGTGGGAGGCTTTCATTTCAAGAAGAGGGGGCGTGGTACCAAGAAGTTTGGGAACCCCTGTTTTAGAATGATATTGAGTTGTAAATTATGTCGAGTAAAGTTTTGGTGTTTAAGCTAATAGAGGTTGATATTACCTCCTAACCAAATTTTGCAGAATTAAAACAAAATACAATATTGCACTGTAAACTATATTTTTTTTAAAAAAACCATGTTAGGTGAATATTTTCATTTAAAAAATTATTTTAATGTTTGCTTTAAAGTATTAAATTGTTTTAATCGCACTATAATACAACCTACAATATTATACATTTTGTTATTTTGTTTATTTAACTGAATAACTAAGTAATAACTTATTGTATTTTTCTTTATAATATATTACTTAACAATATCATTTTTATAAATTTCATTTTAATCAATAAATGGTAATAGTAGCCTTTAACAGTGTGAATTAATAACTAGGAATAACTCAGTACTCTTACAATGTACTGTTTTTATTTTATATATGTCAGACTACTGTTTTATTTTAATTATTGATAATAAGGTGAGTTTAACTTTTTACATATTCAAATCTTACAATTTGTATTCCTATATTGTAAATTACATTATTCAATTTAATTAAGTATAAAAAGTTATTATTTTAAAGTCTTTCAAACTACCTATTTAAAGTAAATTAAACACTTCTTTTGGAATATCCAGAGTTCTAACTGATTTAGATTAAAATATTTGTAATGACCTTAATGGTTGACCTTAAATTTTTAATGTAATTATAAAGGTTAAATAGTGTTACTAAATGTTTAATGATACATCTTGCTCAGAATTATTTGTCAAAATATACCGTGTTCTTGTGATTATATCAATTTTATTTTAAAACATCTATACTTTTTCTGGTATTTATTTACCGTGCCCACATGTACGATTTTAGCGAAAAAGATTACGCCGGCCGACGCAGAAAGTCATCAGAGATACGAAAAAAATAACAAAAACTCTTGCTCAGGGAAATATATACCATTTTATCAAATTAAAGTTGGGTAAAAAATTCAGTGTGGAATAGTCAGAAGTACTACATATACGTATATTTAAATATAGCTATAAAGTCACCAGTCAGTATAGATTTGGTTGTAATTTTATAAATTACAATATATCTATATTAAATTATACGTATAAAGTGTCCAGTCAGGATAGATTTGGTTGTAATTTTATACAACATTAATTACATTACCTAATTAGACGTCTACTTCTGTGGAGTAATACTTTTTGCCAGGTGACGTCATGTGATCTCTATTCTAGCCTTACATGTGTACATTTGGTTAAACGTATAAAATTATAACCAAATCTATCCTGACTGGATACTTCATAGGTATATAAAATTAACGTTCCATGGCAATAACAAACAATAATTACCAATATAGCTTCAGAACATGTTTTGATTTGTTTTATAAGCATTGTAATGAGGGTGGGTAATGTGAATTTTTAACAGCACTATTAGCACCACATATGGGGGAATTACAATTTCCCAAAATTATTAATTTTTAGGGCGTGAGCGAAAGTTGTAATAATTGTTTTTTGTATCCCTGATGACTTTTTGTGTCGGCCGGTGTAATTTTTTTCGCTAAAATTCTACACATGGGCACGGTTAATAAATATCCTTTTTCTTATACTCAATTTCTCTGACTTGTTGATATATCATATTTAGTTACATCAGATGTTGGTTACATTCCATTTATTTTCCAACATTTTATTTTATCCTAATTGTCTTTGGTTTAATTATTTTGTCACATTTTTACCTGATATACTGTGTTAGAGCTAATAGTTATAAACCATTGCTCGTCATATAAACAGCAGTTGGGTTGAGGACTTACTGCTTGATGGCAGTACTGAACTCTAATTACATCAAACCGAATCATTTAAAATAGTTCAAAGCAATTGAGGAAACTTGAATACTGATATAACAGTACGTACATTACTGAATTAACTGATATGTGCAACATCAATGTTCATATGAGCATAACAACCGATGTTATATCTGTCGTCAGTAAACCCTATCTAAAGGCCTTTTGAATTTCACATTTGAACTGCTCTATTCATTTTCTTATTATTTTTGTCATCTTATAATCCTTTCATTTTCTTCGAATTAGCCCTTTGTTGCCCAAACGTAATAAAATTTACTTTTAAAAATAAATTCTTAAATTATGAGTTTAAAGTATTAAGTTGGTTAATGAAAAATTTGGTATAATAAAAACAATAACTTAATTGTAATTTTTTAAGTATAATTTGTTCTAAAGTGTGTGGATGAATTCATTATAATTCCTTTCCCTAACTAACTAAACAACAATAACTAACAAAAATTCAGTTCATGCTTTTTTTTTTTTTTGTCATTATATCACAAGTTACACTTCAAACAGGGTTAAGACTGAATTTGCTTCAGTGCGCACATTTCACACCTAACCCTAGTTTCTTCTGTAAATGCTGGCCAATGTAGCCTAGATTATCTAATCTCACTTCATTAGCCACAGGTAGCTCCTTTCCTCTTCTTTTGTTTGATGGTTCTGCTCCACTTCAAATTCCCCTTCGATCTGGAGTTTACATTAGTTTTTGACATGTGCCCTCTTATAATGTTTATCAGATACTCTACAATAAACTATTTAACTATTTCAAAAGCCATCTCTAATATCCCCAAAGGAGACGATGTCACCATTTCTTGGATTCACGACTTACTTTATAAGTCGTTTGTAGGATATAAGCATGGTCGACACCTCCCATGAACTGATTGTAGTCCTTAACAGCTGTGGAAGCACAAACTTTGTGTTTAATCCCTTTTTCATACTTTCTTTGTACTTACCTTAATTCCATCCCATGGAAGTTGAAGACAAGAAAACACTTTTGGTGTCCCACCATTTGAAGAACATCAAACCATTACATAAAACTTCGCTCATCTACACCACTTTTTTTTAGCTTCTTATCATCAAGAATGTTAGTAGGAAGTCCTTTTTTTGCACGAATTGTTCTAAATGCTTAGAGACGGGTTAGCCACAGGAATTATTGTTTAAAAATATTCTTTCATAAGATGGTACTTAGCAGTACCAATAGGTTACAGAGTTCGCCAAGTGGCTTATTTAGTTTACAATAAGAGAATAATGTACTTGTACTCACATGATATTTCAAAGGGCAACAAAGGGTTAAACTCTGTTGAAACTAACTACAACCCACTGTATTTTATGTTAGTTTGGTACTGAATTTGCTTTGTACAAACTTGAAGATACTGAGGTTGCAAAACATATCAAGCATACATCGCCCTATATTTGTTAAAATAATAGAAATAAAAATAATATAAAATATTTAATTGTAAAACTTATTTGTATTACTAAGACATTTTAACAAAATGTTTGTAAAACGTTTTTCAATATTTTTCCAATTTGGTAAATAGAGATTATAATTTAGGTAAATTAATGTTAAAAACCTAAATTTTCATTCCCTACAAAGTATAATTTTTATGACATTCTGTTCCTTTTTTTAATTCTGTACGTGTAGTTTTACATTAAACCTTTTGTTATATATAATATATATTATAGTTAAAATATGTAACATTATGTTATTAAGTATATGTGATGATTGTAACAATCTAATGAAGATGTAACGAATTCGAATTTAATACCTATCCACTATCAATTCCTACCATTAACAATGTGCCTTCTTTAAACTTTCTTCCCTTTCTAAATTTGTAGTCTAAATAAATTTTAAAATAAAAATTTTAAGACTAAATCAGTATCATAAGGAGTAAATAATTTAGCACAATTTTAAAACTTAGTTTTTTAAAAGTAAAAGTGATCATGATATGTGGCCATAAATGTAGTATTTTATAGATAGGGATCTTTTTTAGGTGGTTTGAGTTTTAACTCTCAATAGTTATGGTAAACTTTACTGTGGCAAAGTTAAAAAGCACTATTAAATTAGCAAAAGTTTATTACATTGTGTTGGTTTTATTTTTCTGTACAAAGTTTATATTTTAGTATAAAATTCTGGTACTTGCGTATTATATGGAAGCCACTTTGTCGAGGGATTTTTCTTACCAGGCTCTAAAAATGACTACATTAAACATGTCCTAAGACCATATGAACAATTTTTTTTCTACACAAAAGTAAATTTTTATCAAGTTAAAGTTGGGTAAAAAATTTAATGTAGAGTAGTAAGAAGTACTACATCCATTTATCAACGGCACGCCATATAACATATACATATATTTAAATATACCTATAAAGTCTTCAGTTAATTCAGATTTGTTTGTAATTTTATACATTACCTAATTAGACGTCTGAGTAATACTTTTTGCCAGGTGACTTCATGTGATCTCTATTCTAGACTTAATTTGTTTGGTTAAATTTATAAAATTGCAACCAAATTTATCCGGACTAGATACTTCATTGGTATATTTCAATATAGGTATATAAAATTAGCCTTCTGTGGCTATAAAAAAAAAATAATATTTATCAATATAGCTTCAGGACTTGTTTTTTATTCATTTTATACACATTGCATTGGGGGTGGGCAATGTGCATTTTCACCACATTTAAATAACATATGTACAATAGTGGCCTCCCTATAATATGTAAGTACCAAAATTTTTTTTCAAAAATACAGGTTTCACACTAAAAACAATTGTTTCTTAGTAGATGAATTTAAAAGTTCTGCTGATCATTATTTAAACTAATCTAAATACCATAAACTAGTTTTTACTATTAATGTTATTCCACATCTTTTACTATTAGCAATTTTATTACAAACTGTGATTTAGTATTTTTGCATAACCATTATTTTTTACAGTTTTAAATTGTTTAAAATAGCATTATATTGGTTTTATTGAAATACTCATTTATTTTTTGTTTAATTTCCTTAAATTGTGTCTGTCTTGTATATATTTAAGTTTAACTGTGTAATTAGAAATGTTTATTGTATGATATGAACGAAGATAAATATAAGGAGTAAATTTTAAAATTTAGGACAGAAATGATATTTTAATATACATTATTAATAATTTGTTATTGTTAATTTTTATTTTAATTATTTATTATTATAATGTTACATCCAATATTTATGCCTTTGTGGCTGACACAGCACAAAAATATAAACTTGTAGTTCTTTTATAAAAGCAAATAATGTGGTGTAATTTCTTTAAAATCCTTTCAAGAACCTTGCAAATATTTAATGTTTTAAACAAATTTGAAGCCTGCATTCATTTTAAAAAGTATTTAAACACAATTAAAGCTAAAATAAATTTAAAGCATGGAAATGACTTTCTTATGGATGACTTAATTGTATGTCATAAGTTAAACAGTCTATTTTAATTGTTCTTCTACAATAATAGACAATGTAAACTTCCTATTAATTCCAATAACTTGCAATAACTTTTTTCAACAAATTGTATTTATACCCTCCTAGGTACGTAGAAGCCTGTAGGGGTACGAGAAAATAATACCAGTAATAACGGACATCAATACTTCACACTTTAAATTTGAAACCAATACGAGTTTACACTAGTAGTTGACAAGATAGTTGTCAATCGGAAATTGCGTGGAGCTGGTACGTTTGTGTGGGACCGAAAGCACAGAATAGAATAGCGGTGGAAAACATCTATTCCAGATTTAGGTGAACAATACAATTGCAGGAATGGGTCTAGGATTTGATGATACGAAGCTTTCAGGGAACCGTCTATCGTGTTTCCCACACAAAAATATTGTATACACAGCCAATTGCCCTCGCTCCACCCATTACTTTACAAGGCAGTCATGCAACCACTCTTTGTCTTATTCCGGTTGAGGAATAGGGGTACTTTTCATTGGATAAACATTTTTAGAGATACATGAAATGAAAAAGGTTGAGAACCACTGATCTAGAGCAATAACAACATGGCTCTTTATAAAATTAGATGCCAAGTCTATACATCTGCCTTCCTGGCATTGTTTTGCTACTTGATCACATGTGCTGTATAAAACTCATCCACTTAATTCTTGCTTTTACAAAATATTGAAATTACTTTAGAAAAGAAGTAATTTACTGTCAAGTAATTACAAGAAAGTTATATCGTGAAGATGGTCATACACTAATGTAAAAGTGATTAAAAAATATAAAACACAGTTCTTGAATTCAAAGTCTGTTCAAGTGTGGGTGTAACAGTTGTGGATTACATACTATTTAAAGGCCTTATTTAGCCTTTGTATAGACACTTTTATGTAACAATGAGGCACTACTAATTTATATTGCTACCATTAAATTTGCACTGATCATATCCTTTTTGCTGTGTGTACAAAATAAACTTTTTCTTATATGAAATATGTAAATATTCTACTTTTTATTACCTTAAAATGTCCACTGACCACACACACACACACTGCAACGTCCATCCCCTTGATTCACTTCACAGCACGCAGAATACCAAAATTTTTTTGTTTAAAAAACGTATTTATAAACAAACCAAACATCTGCCAATCACCCCGCTTGTTAAACCGTGCTAAAAACCCTGAGTTATGTGTATATTTCCCGCTCATAGGGCCATGCCCAAAACAAGCCTATTCCCGCTGGCTACTATTTAAAATGAGTATAATCTCCCCAAAATTGGTTTATCAATCATGTAGGGTCTAGATATAGTCACACGTGTCATTTCAATAGTCAGCTGGAAAGAAACACATTTAAAATAATACACAAAATATTCACAGAGTCTTACCACCTGATGATGATCTGCAGAGACAGCAAGGGGACGTGCAAAATATGATCGTGTTTAATTTACCTATTTTAAAAGGCTCCTGTGTCCTTTTAAACACAATCTGCCAGTAGATAAATCTCTGGACTTTTATACAAAAAACCAACTAATCTTTAGGCTAGCTCAATGAAGTTAGTTGAGAGAAACTCTTTAAAAATATTAGGTTTTAACTATTATCAATTAATGGAATTTAATTAAACTTGTTTACTGATTTAATAATCATTTTCATATTAGTTGGAAAAAGCTAAACAGTTTTTATTGATTATTCAACACAGGATGAAATGCAAATACTGTTGATTTTTATAACATATTTAATTTGTATTTATTTAAATAAAAAAGAAAATTTATCTTTTCAAATAAAACACAATTATATTGACAAAACAATTCACTAAATAACTTGTTGTCTTTCATATTTTAAAATCTTATAATTTCCATATATATCAATTACATTTACATAAAAATAAAATTA
Organism: Prosapia bicincta; assembly: GCA_036971475.1. Taxonomy (NCBI): domain Eukaryota; kingdom Metazoa; phylum Arthropoda; class Insecta; order Hemiptera; family Cercopidae; genus Prosapia; species Prosapia bicincta. The sequence goes on from JBAIZL010000001.1 coordinate 394,099,484, forward strand.
TTTCCCAAATTAGACATAATAAAAATTTATCTTCTATATTAAATTGGTAAATTTATGACACATAATTTTTAAATTTATAATATTCAAAAAATTCTTATTTCCTTGAAAATGAATGGCTCATGGCCAAAAACCCTTTGTAAGTTTAATATTTATCATTTGAAATATTCTGATCACATAAATTAATCTTATTAAGCATAAAATTTATTTAATTTTTATATAGAGTGAAGTCATTGTTTAAGCTTGAATATTTCTTTGAATTTAATAAAATTAACTGACTAAATTTGACGTAATTGGTATCGAATAGAGAAAATGACTTGCCAAAGATGTTCCTGCCGGTCCTAGAGTCCCTCGTCTGGATTCCCTGGTCCTTGGACATCGGAAGTCGCCATCCCTGGTTCGTCGGTGGTGGTTTTCCTTCATTCCCGCGTCCTGGAGGCTGAGTCTGGTGCCTTCGTCCCTTGATAGTCCTAGACGTCGGAAGCGTTGAGGTTCGGTCCCATCTGGCCTGATGGCGGTCTTATTCGCGATCCGGCATAGCGTTTCGCGGCACCTCGTATTAAAAATTTATTTCAGACTGTCTCTAAGGTCTTAGAGACCTAGTATATATAGCGGTGAAGTTAACCTACCTCACCCCGCCTGCAATACTTGCTATCTTTGGATTTATTCCTTGTACAGGCAAGTTGAGCAACAAATCCGTTTTAGCTTGCAGCTTTTGATTATCATTTTTGGAACACTGAAAAATGTCTATTTTATTAAAACTGCTGTAACTTTTTTGTTTTTTAAGTTTTTCAAATTTTGTTTTCACTAATGTTTATTCTGGCTTATTCTGGTTCTTCTAAAATGTCGATGAAAGTTCTACGTGATTTTGTTCTTAAGTTAGCTTTTTTAAGCCCTTAGAAAATTTTCGTCTCACTCCCGATAGTCTAATTTAGCTTAATTATTCTATTTATGGTTTTATTTAATTCTTCACTCTTTATTATTCTTATAACTCCAAACTTGATTAATTTAAAAATCAACTTTATTACTTAAAAACAGGAAATTATTTATTTCCTATTTGTCACGGTATGTCAGACCGTTACAACACACACACAAATATATGTATATATATATATATATATATATATATATATATATATATATGCTGATACGTATTCCTTCACGGATGAAAAAATATGATGAATAGTTACTATCTTATATATATATATGCTGATACGTATTCCTTCACGGATGGAAAAATATGATGAATAGTTACTATCTGGAGTACATCCGTTCATTCTGCAGTCCATAAATTCGCAGTTCAGACGTTTTGCTAGAATCTCATCCAGCATTGACGAGGTGAACCCAACAACAGTAGAAGAGCGAGTCTACTCTGGATGAGATTCTAGCGAAACGTCGGAACTGCGAATTTATGGACTGCAGAATGAACGGATGTACTCCAGATAGTAACTTTTCATCATATATATATATATATATATATATATATATATTTGTAGCTTTGCAACACTGTTTTCTTGTATTCACTTTTCACTTTCACTATATGTACTTAAACAAGAATCTTACTTGGTATTTATGCAAGTTAACTTTCAAAGACTGGTCTTGTCTCCATCATCGGGCATACTGAGCAGAGGTTGTAGTAGACTGCGGCTGTGTGGAATTCCCGTTGTCATGTGGTGTACCGTTATGTTCTATTTTCGGATTCACTGCACTGTGCGAGTCTTTTAAGTTTGTCTTGGGGTTAATATTGTCTATTAGGTTGAATAATTTAACAGCGTCTCGCTCTTCTACTGTTGTTGGGTTCACCTCGTCAATGCTGGATGAGATTCTAGCGAAACATCAGAACTGTGAATTTATGGACTGCAGAATGAACGGATGTACTCCAGATAATAACTATTCATCATATATATGGAAAAATATGGAACAGATACAACATTCAAGGAGAGACACTTTTCTTCGCCCCAGATGAGAGCAGGTCTGTTTCAGGTAAGAAATCCTGCACATCTTATTGTCATATCGTCCTTATATCCTATACCAGGGGGTTTTTGTCCCTTCCTATATTCTCAATCCTTTCCCATCATTCTTTAATCAATAATATAATAGAGGCTGATCGCAATAAAACTATATTAACAAAAATATATGTCATCTCTGCCACTGTATAACATGAAATGTAATGTTTTCCAACTACAGTCCAAGTGCTGCTAATATTGCTAAGAGCAAGAGCTTTCTTGCTACTGATATCCTTAAACCCCTGAAAGTACTATCAGAACTATACGAAATATGTCTTGACTGTTATTCCTCTCGGTAGGGATTAAGGCAAGGTAGGTAGAACTAAACAAGGTCCTTGAAGTTTTGCTGGTTCTGAATGTGCGAGAACTGACATTTCAGATTCGGGGCAAAGATTCTTTCATGTAATAAATTTTTTCACTAGGTTATGAAGGAGTGTCTACCTGATACTCAAAGGGGGGAAACATAAGTAGGTATAAAACTAAAAAATTAAACAAGAATTAATAAATCTATTTCAAACTAAGTGAGGGAATAACTTCAACATGACTTTGCTATAAATAACTTCCAATTTATATACTTGGAATGTATAGGTCAAATTTTATAATCTGGCACTTAGGGACTGCAGGCTTTGGGCCTTGGCAAGTGGCATAGGATGAGGAGAGAGGGGATACTCCTGCAGGGCATTTTCAAAAACATCAACCTTTGGACTTCCCCTGACTCATTTTTTGTCACTTATTAATACTTTTTAATGTATAGTATAAATAACAACAAATGTAAATAGGGCATTCGTGGAAGCATGCTAATAGGATTGTTCAAGTGTTGGGACGGGTAGGGTTGGGATTTATGGGCCAGAAGAGGGATGTCGACAGTCCTTGATGTTTTATAGACGACAAATACACATTTTCTACCTAAAAGCCAAGTGCTAGCTTATAAAGTTTGACCTGTATCTCAATACACATAGGCCTATTCAGATGTATAAGAGAAAGAAGTGTGCCTAATTCTAATATATAATTAGTTCTAAACTTATATTATGTTGAAAACTTTGCCTGCAGGTAATCATTATTCTTTGTGTACTTGATTTTTTTTTAAACGTAAATGAAATTTAAACTGCAGACCCGCCTTTATGTCTTTTAGAAGGTCAATGTATATTAATGGAAAGGAAATTTGTTATTTTACTGCATTGCTATGGGATGTTTTCAAATCTCGCTGACAGAGCATTCATAAGGCTTGGATAAAACATTAGGGCTTCTAACAACTGATATATAAAAGATTAAAGGATTGCATCACTTAAGCTTTAAATTCAATTATAAATGTTGGGATCCTTTATAAATGCATGCTTGAAGTATTTCTCTTGATAACTGGCTCCATGATTCCTTGATTATCATTAAACAATAATACTTTTTTTCATAGTTGATTCCATCTTCACTTGCCTATACTTTTTTAACTTAAAGAAGTGTCCATATGTTATTAGAAAAGAAAAAAATTATTAGCTACAACATTAAATCAAATTTAGTCTAAGTTGTCTAAATTGTCCATTTACTTATTTGTTATCAAGATGATATCTTAGTTTACCATGTTGTTTTCAGTCTTATAAAACAAAAATCTTTAAAGGGAAATACAATTGAATCTGATCATTAAGTTTTTTTGAAAGTAATGGAGAAAGGCAATCTTGGTTATTACTGCCTGCAGTGAAGTTACATAGAAACCCATATATATTTTTTGCAACATTAATCTAATAATGACAAGTATTAGAAACCATAGTTTAGTGCTAAAATAAAACCTTTAACAGTGAGGAATATAATAAAACTAAAAATACTTGAGAATATTTTACACTTGCCTACAGTAGAACTTACTTTTATGATTGTTGAAGACGGCTATTTCAGGAGATGTGTCCCATTGTACAAATGTTTTTATTAAAAAACTAATAGCTTACACGGGAAGATGGAATCAAACAATTTAAAATAATATAATACATTACTGGTTGACTTAGAAAAATCTCTGTAAACCATTAAATTTATTATGATCACCATTAACATCAAGTGAATTGAATTGTGATAAAGAAACTATTGGGAAAATGAAATAATTCAAATAGTTTTGAATTAATACTCATAGTATGTAAGTTAGTAAAAGTACTTTAATGTCAAAGATTATAAAAAGGAAATGGATTAAGGAAAATATCAAGGTTCTTGAAGAGTTGCAACAAGCATTCTCAAATCCTCATCTTAATGCTATCCTTAGATTCTATAATATTTATCCAAAAGCTTTACATCCTACAAAGTCAGTAAAATATAAGTACTGGCAGTATATTAATTGATTCCATCTTCATGTGAGCTACTAGTTTTTAAGTAAAACATTTGTACATAATTTGGTATATTACACTTTCCTATAGTAGCGCTTACTTTATGACTGTTAAGGACGGCTGTTTCAGGAGAGATGTGTCACATTGTCAACTCAGATTGGGCCTGAGTTGACAATGAGACACATTTCCAAAACGGCCGTCCTCAACAATCATAAAAGTAAATGCTACTACTATAGGCAAGTTTAACAAATGTACGTGTTTTTAATTATAAGTGGTATTTGATTTGGCTAGTGAGTGAAGGTGTTTCATAAATAACTACAGTACAGTCTTGATAACTATTTCCAGCATTTATTTATTTAATCACTTTAACATTAGTTTATGACCATCTGAACTTTAAATTTGTAAAAACTTACTGAGACAGAACGTTTACGATCGCTATGTGGCGATCTTCATCAGTGTCTCTCTTATTGTCTCGTCAGAGGCTTATTTATTGTTTTGTCTGACAAAAATCCACTATTTTCTGATATTTCTCAGCAGATGCGCTTTGTACTTGGTAAATGCATTATTCAATGCCATGAGTTACAGAGGAGGCTGTTTTCTCAGGTGTGTTATGTTTTTATAAATCTGCTGTATTTTGGTGTTCTCTGATGTGTTGTTCTGAAGGTAGCTTTTCATTTGAAACCTATTGTATTTTGGTGTTCTCTGATGTGTTATTCTGAAGGTAGCTTTTCATTTGAAACCTCTAATACAGTGGGTAATACTGACTGCTGGCATAGCAGTGCTTCATAACTCTTTGATCCTTGGTTCAGATACCTTCTCTCTCTCTCTTTCTCATGGTATTACTGTACCTATATACAGTGTTGGTAACGTTTTAGAACACATCGCCTGGTGTTTTTTTTTATTTAATTAAAAGTATAATATTAGTAACAATAAAATATTAGTGACAGAGATTGTTTAAAAGGTAAAAGTGAACAGCCTCATGCAAAAAAAATTAAAATTTCAATATTGCCCACAAGCAGGGGATTGTTGAAGTTAATTATATTTTTATAATTAAAATGTGTGTATACATTTGTGTGTGTACAGGAGTGTGTGTTTATTTTGTTTGCATTTCAAGCATTCATAAATGTTAATCTTTCATTCTTTCATGCTTGATTCAAGTGCTTGGCTATTTATACAAAATAATAACAGAAATTAAAAAAAAAATAAGGAAACTTATTCAATGTTTATAATATAGTAAACTTCCTCCATTTCGGCACGCTTGATAATCCAGCAAGACATTTGCGTGAAATATTTATTGCGAAATAGGCAACAGCGTCAGTTTATTGGAGGAGAACAGTTGTGTAATGAAGTATGTCTTATGGTTGTAATATTAAATAGATTAAATGATAAAACTGATTTCATTTTTATTGTGTATTCAATGTTTGATTTAAATGGATATGTTTTGAATTCGAAGAACAGGCATAGCTTAAAATGTCAACTACAATTCTTTGAAATATGATAAGCATGTATAATGAGTTTATTTTAGTTTTGTGTTTTAGTGCTTGTGAGATTCTTATTGACAGTGGTATAGGCCCTAAGATTAACCCGGGTTCTTCAAAAAAAAACATCTAACTCTCAATTTAGCTCAAAAGCTGGAAACTTTGAAGAAACTTGAAAATGGCGTAAGTAGGCACGTTATAATAAAAGATTACAACATAGGATCATCTACAATTTTTGACATTAAAAAATCAAGAAAAGCTGAAACCATTTATGAATGAGTCAGAAACTTTAAAAACATTTTTTGGAAGGCAAACGTTAAAAAACCTTAGACTAGAACAAGTTGATTCGGCTCTATACAGTTGGTTTCCAGCAAAACGATTCGAGGGTAAACCTATGGTTGTTGAAAAAACCAAAACATCACTTGGAATCGAGCAGGAGATGCCTTGAACACTTTCATAAAAGTTTCTGAACGTTGCAGTTCCTTTAACGATGCTGATATAATGAAACTCCACATCATTAGAAATAACTTCATTAAAAAATGAAAAGAGAAAACTAAAAACTAATCCGACAATCATGATTTGTTTAAGATTGCCAACAAGAACAACCCCACAGACTAGAGTTAGACAACAGTGCACTGAGTTTTGTTTAGCCTTTACTATTCATATACAATACATATGTACATATTTGATCTGTTTCAAGAATAAACATTTGTAATTTTTCTGATCTCAATTCCGTAATCCGGAATATTTTGTAATCCGACATCCCTCAAGTCCCGAACGTGCCAGATTACAGGAAGTTTACTGTATTTTTAAATTGATTAATAATTAATTTTACAATCTTTTCTATTAAAAATAATGAATTAAAATGATAAAATATGAGATAAATCTAAACAAATACTGACAACATTGCGTTTCATAATCAGATGGTAGCAGGCTATTGAAGTATATTAAATTTTTTTTTAATTATGCAGCCACTCATTCAATATATATTATTTACAGTTATAATTTTATATTTGTAAAAAATATAACTCATTTTATTCAATTTCTGTATTTAGCTCTATCGCTAGTAAAATATATTAAAGGATTATTTTTATTATCACTTGGCAAAAAATCACTACTTACTGATATTCTTGAGCAGTCTTGTTTCACACTAAATTAGAGCATTGTTCAATGCTGTGAGTGTTGCTCAGGTGTGTAAGTATGTGGTGTGTCATTGTATTTGAGTAGTTGTTAATTACGTGTCCAAAATATTTCAGTTAGGTACATAATTTTGACAATAAATAAACAAGTCACTTTGAGCATCCCACTTGAGACATTTAGCATATAAATATCGAAATCTTGTTGCTGTTGATGACGAGCTGGTTAATTACTTATTATACTTTTGCTATTACTTGCGACCAGACTTTTTGCTAACTAAAGGTTGTTAAATTGTCAACTTACGCTTGGAGGAAACGTTTTTGTCTTACGACTTCATCTTACAGGAGGCTGAAGAAGTCGTAAGACAAAAACGTTTCCTCCAAGTGTAAGTTAACAATTTAACAACCTTTAGTCAACAAAACATCTGGTCACAAGTAATAGTAAAAGTGTAATAAGTATTTAGCATATAATTAGGAGCTTCGAAGTTTCAAATGAGATTTTTGGAAGTTGTGGTGTTAAACCTTGATGTTCTCAAAGACACCTAGATCATGAACATTTTTAATAGTTATACAAATGAAATCCTAATTTTGATGTTCTCAAAGACACCTAGATCATGAACAATTTTTAATAGTTATACAAATTAAATCTTAATTTTGATGTTCTCAAAGACGCTTAAATCATGAACCTTTTTTAATAGTTATACAAATGAAATCTTAATATAATCATCTTTGTTTGAGTTAGGAATATTGGTATAAATGTGAGTGTCCTCTTCTACCTTGCCTAACATTAAAACATTATTCTTTGTTGATCTGTTTTGGAAAATCTCCATTATCTATATTTTAACTGCACTCTTAGATTATGAAAACTCAATACTGTATTGTTTGATAAATAAATATTGTAGGCTACTGCGATGATTTCCTTACAATCTGAATGAAAGAAACAGTAAACAGTCTCGTAACTAAGTCATTACAACATCATTAAATTTAAAGAAAACTAAAAAATATACATACCAGTACAACAAAATTTAGGAAATCATACACATAGTTTTGAAAAAGCCCCCAGGATAAATGCATACAATATTCTATTTTTGTAATGATTTTCATAATCTTTTAGCCATAACCTGGCCATCATCTGTTCTTAACAGTAGATATTGTCCAATAAGAAGGGTAATGGATGTCTTAACCTAGGGAATAAACTCCAAAAACATTTATTTTGGGGGTTTTCTATATTTATGTTAATGACCTTGGAATCCTGGATAAGTCGTAATATAAACTCTCAAATTATCTGAATTATGATTACCTCAGCTATTGTCAATTAGCTTAAAAATAAATCCTTTTATGTAAAGTTGTGCTGAACAATATTCTTTAGGTGTTTGTTGTTTTTTGGAAGGTTTGCCTTTACAGTTTTTAATATTTAAATGAAGTTGATGTATTTGTGTTTCAAAACTTATTGCTTTGTATCTTTATACCAAATTATATCAGTAAATTGCTTCTGTTTCTCAATTGTTTTGTAGAAAATTATTTATTTCTATTTCCAGAAAAGACAAATGTTTATAATTTTAAAAATTTCATCCTTAGATTACATTATTAAACTGTATGTTTAATAAATTTTAACATTGTTGATACTTTATTTATTACCAGCAACCCTGAATTTACTCTACATTTTTCAACCATTTCCTTTGAGTAGAGGTTTATTTACCTTTCAAGATTGATTAATACGAAATAAGCGGCCTAAACATGTCATTGTGTTAGGTAACAGGATTATTTGAAGGCTACAAATGGATTATCTAAGCTATAAATCCTTTGCCACTTCAGCTTTAGTTCAGTCAGAGCTCGGCAGCCACAAGATGGATTACCCAAGTGGGGCCGATTGGAGTAACAAATCAGTTCTCCCACCCCAGGCAAGGTAGGTTTATTATAAAATAAAAAACCAAAGTAAAAATGAACAAATATTTCTAATATTTTTTATGTTAGGATCTACCTGGAATTTAATCAATGAGTCTGTATGACATGAAATAGTACTATAAAATAAAAATTTATTTTACGCTGTGTCCTTTCAGTGTACCTATTTATTTATTTCTTCTGTTTTTGCAAGTTTGTACTCTTAGGTATATGATAATTTTTAAAATTTATCTACAAGTAAGATTTTCCACATAACTTAATAGAGATGAGATATAATATTGCTCCGCTTATAACTAACATAATAAAAAAATTTTGTTAATCCACAACTACCCGGTATGTTTTTTTAAATTTATGATTTAAACATTAAAAAATATATTTATATAAATCTTTATAATGTATTAATTTACAATAATATGAACAATGTTATAATTAAAATCACATTATTTTATTTAATAATTACTTAATATTATTATAAATTTACTATTATTTTACCTTTATTTTTCAGTTTTTAAATATCAAAACTCTTTATGAATTACTATAATTTTTTATTCATATACAAAACTATTTTTATTCTACTCCTATATCAAAACGTTTTCACTTATTTAAGATGATAAATTTTCACATACAAAATTCATGTTATGCTTTGAAAATACATATAAAATGTTATAAATGTTATAAGTTTTATTCAAAATAAATCATTTTGAGTAACTATAGTAGAATTTAATAAACCCATAACAGACCCAAATTTCACACTGAATTTATATTTGTTAATATTAACATTTTTAACAAAATATATTTAAGGCGATATTTTATTAAATTAATGTTTTAAATATTACTGTGGTTCTTGGGTTTTGTTGTTGGTTTAATAAATATTTTAGAACTGAGTGTTTTCCGTTGTTATAACTTTTCTTTACAAAAGTGTAACTCTTCATTTAAAACAAACATTTGTAAAAAATTTGCCATCTTCAATTTCAGTAATCTCTGACAAATCAAGCATTCTTTAATTGAAACGATTCTTCCTCTTTCATCCAACTGATTTGCGAGATTTAAAACTTTGGAATAAACTATCACTATTATAAATTCAAAGCCTTATTTTTAAAATCTGTGTTTTACCAAAATATATTATAAGTAGTTATTGCATAATTGAGTGGGTACTTTTGAACTTACTTGCTGAAGCGTTTCGAAGTTGTTTCATTAACAAAGCCAACGACAGCAAATAAGTTCAAAAGTGTTCACTCGGTTACTCAATAATTATAGAACTCATAATTCACTTACTTTAATTGGTTAATTCATGATGTTTACAACAAACAACTCCAAAGTATCTGTTCACTTGAACCATTAAAATTGTTCAATAAACTGTTCACTTGGATATTTAATAATGTTGCTTCAAACAAAAATTGGTACCAAATACTCAAAGATATCTCAGAAAAGAGTAATAATATTTATATTTTACTATTACAAACTTAGCCCATTCAAAATGTTTTCACCTTGAACTCTACAGATTTACTTCAGAGTTACAGTTAGCCTTTTGTTTATTACTTGTTTTAAGTGATATCATTGGTCTCCTTTGACTATAAAGTTCTTTTTTCAAACCTCAACACCAATATAATCACCATAGAATTTCTTTTATATCATAATAATCTGAATCGACTAATGGTAATGGTAGACTTTTCTGAGATGTTTTTCTAAGTTAACACCATTAAAAAATATTTAACCCTCGAGAGGGCGCATGCAGAGTTTTTCTCCGCACATATCATTATTTGTTAAGAAAAGGTCTTTTCAGTTGTTAGATGTTTATTTTCAGCACATTACTCCACAACCTGAAACGGCCAAACCTATTTTTGCTAATTTTTTCCAAGTAGCATTAGTGTGAATTTCATCTTTCTCAATCATGGTCAGATTGCGTAGGTTTCGTCTGTAAGCGCCCTTTCTTGTAAGTTATTTGTACGGAGTTCCTCGTGCAGTTATTTACATTACAAAAGACTTTGTGGAGTTAAATTATTTATGTTTTTTTTTGTTATTATTATTTTAGTGTTGTATATCTTTTTAATATCTAAGTTTTACATTTTACTGTTGTTCCATTTGTTTTACGAAGAGGAGAGAATTCGTAAAATGCTATTTGATGTTGAAAAAGAAGAAAATCAATAAATACTTTCTACCAGGAATTTTGTTAGACAGCTCTGATGTTTCTGATGATAACGAGTCTCTTTGATAGATGATAAACCTGACGAGAAAGTCAATGAAACTACAAATAAAGACAAAATAGGTCAATCTGAAAATTACGAAAATGACCAATTTGTTGAAATGTTGTCAGATTTTGACGTTATAGAAAAATCCCATTAAAGAGAAGCATGTTTTAGTAAAAAACGAAAATTGCTGTGGTACACTGAACCAGAAAGGCAAGGAAGAAGAGCAAAAAGCACATAATTCTCATAAGAGGAGGTCATGTTCATGCTACACTAGTGGTGACTAGCTTAGAAATGAACAATTATGAATTGGTTTTTCAACAAAGACTGTAAGATTCTGCTAGAACCTGTTGTGTTATAATGTCAATATTTTGTTTCATCCACTAATTTTTAGGGTTATATATTTTAATAAAAATTTTCCTTATTTTCTCTAAATATTATAATTAATTTCATATTCTTATATGTAGGGTTTACTATTATGATAATATATTTTATACGTTTAGATGTTGAATTACTTCATTACAGAAAAATAACCCGCAAACACCTCCCCCGTAATGAAAACAGTGGTCTACTATATTTTGCTTACACGTTTTAACAATTCAAAATATTTTTAGTAATATGATGTTTAAAAAATTAAAATTGTACAATAATGATGTCTAAAATTATTTACAATGCATTTATATAGTATTTAATTGTGAAGTCACCCAAATATAAAATTGTAAACCGTTTAAATGTTAAAGGGTATTTGTGCGGAATAAACCTTCGAAAGCGCCCTCTCCCGTTTTAAACTATATGCGCCCTGTCGAAGGTTAATAACTATTTTATCCCTGTATGTATGATAGTAAACATTTCTTTAAAACCACTAATACCCATGTTTTTAATGCTTCATTAGTAACAAGTTCACTTGTTCAAGTATTATTGTTATGTATAAAGATATTCCAAATTAATCATATAATTTGTGATGAATAATCTTGTCATAAAATGGATAAATATTAGTAAATTCACTGAAGAAATGTAAAAATTAATGTTTGATTATTTTAAAACTATATTTCTTAAAAATGTAAGCCCAAATAATACAATTATATGAAATTGTATTCAATTTACATAAAGCTAAACCACCAGTAAATACTGTAATTTGTTGGAAAAGAAGTTTCTAGTACGTAATCCAACATGTACAAATTTTTTAAAAATATCTACGTAAAATTCTGGGTTTTCAGTTATTAAAAAAAGTTATTACAATATTTATTAATGAAGATATACTGCCTAAGTTAAAAAACCAACTCAACAAATTTGAAAAAAATTGCAAAATGTAACAAATAAAACACACTGTAATATTTCTTGAATTTTATAGTCCATTACGTTCAGTGAATCTTATTAATCACTTAATAGTTTATGACTATTCGAACTTTGAATTTAGTAAATTTGTTAAAACTTACTGAGACAGTTTGTTTTCGATCTCTATGTGCCGATCTTCATCGCTAGAAGACACTGATGAAGATCGACACATAGCGATCGAAAACGTTCTGTCTCAGTAAATTTTAACAAATTTACTAAATTCAAAGTTCGGATAGTCATAAACTATTGTTTAAGTGATTAACACTGTAATAAAATTTGCATAATAAAGTTTAAGCATTCACAATATCTTCAGAAAAGGATCTAATATCAAAGCAAATATTGAAACTGAAAAAAGAACTGATTACAGTAGAGTCTTGATAATTCAAGGTAGATGGGACCGAGGCCCTCTCGGATTACCTAAAACCCGAATTACACAGAATACGTTCCTGTGCATTAGAAATAAATAGGTGTTTTTATGAACCCTAATACAGTACTATTATTAAGAATGTACAAAATTAGTTTATAGAACTTTAAATATACATTTCTTGGAAGCCTGATTCATTTCCTTTGCATACAGTATTGATATGAACATTTCTTGGAAGCCTGATTCATTTCCTTTGCATACAGTATTGATATGAACATTTCTTGGAAGCCTGACTCATTTCCTTTGCATACAGTATTGATATGAACATTTCTTGGAAGCCTGATTCATTTCCTTTGCATACAGTATTGATATGAACATATCTTGGAAGCCTGACTCTTTTCCTTCGTATACTGTATGGCTACAAACATTTTTTTGGAAACCCGATTCATCATTTTATTTCAAATAGATAAAATAGGCTCAAACAGAAATAGGCTCGAATTTAATGGAACCTCAATTTATCGGCAGATTCTACTGTACTTTTGTTTTGTTCATTGGAAGTAAGAAATTATTTTTATTATAAAGTTAGTTTTAAAGGGCATTTGAATAGACTCTAATAAGTTCAAATACAAGAATAACTATTAACCATTCTTACATTATGTACTAGCACAAAAAATTAATTTGAAAAATATATAGTAATGATAATTAAGTAATGTAATAGATTATTTGATATTAAAACTCTTTGCAGGACATCAGTTCATCTCTTAGGCTGGAATGTACCTGCAGAAGAACTTGCCTATATTCCTGACCACTGGCTTACATACCCAGAGCCTGACCCTTTCTACAACTACAGCCTTGGACTTCTTTATGTTATGTTCATGTTTGTGGCACTTATAGGAAATGGTTTAGTTATCTGGATATTTGGATCGTAAGTTAATTAGTTTAAATACAGTATTAAAAATATGTACAGTAAACGTTTCAAGCACAATGTTTTCACAAAGTTAATTATTTGTTTAGAGCAAAATCACTACGAACTCCATCAAACATGTTTGTAGTGAATCTTGCACTCTGTGATTTTGCAATGATGCTCAAGACTCCTATTTTTATTTACAACTCATTCAATCTTGGTTTTGCTACTGGTCATATGGGCTGCCAGATATTTGCAACAATTGGTTCCTTCTCTGGTATTGGTGCTGCTGCAACAAATGCAATTATATCTTATGATAGATACAGGTAACTAAAATTTGAAAATATATTTATATAATGTTAATAATTACAATAATGGTAGAAGATATTTTTCACCAAAAAATGGATTTAAATTTAAAATACTCTAAATATTAAAAATTATTATATAACTTCATATATACATATATAATATAGTATAATATTTAAAAATACTTGTCTAGGCCTATTATATTCTATTTATCAAATTTATGAATATAAAAAATTTTTAATAACTGGAAGTGTGGTAATTTTTTTCAGGACAATAGCTAGACCATTTGATGGTAAAATATCTCGGGGAAAAGCATTCTTGTTCATCCTTTTAATTTGGGCCTATGTGTCTCCTTGGGTAATTATGCCTATGACAGGATACTGGGGTCGATATGTCCCAGGTAATATTTTTGTTTAACTTTTATTTAATCTGACATGATATACTTTACCATATTTTCTCATGAAGAAAAGTATGGAGGGTGTAACAATACACCTTTCCATTGAGCTTGTCTGTTTCTACTCTCTCAATTTCCCATTCTAGATATCTTTCAGGCCTGTTTATTCATGTGAATAATTTTGGTTTTCCATATTTTTGTCTGTAAGATATTTTCCTCAAGTTCATAATTTGTTTACAATGCTAGTTATTATTGTGAAATTTAGCTTTCAGTGATATTTTTTTAATGTGTATTTAAATAAAACCTATGTAGAAATATATTTAAATTGTGATAGATACTGTGCTTCCCATTCCCAAATCACATATGAATACTTTTGTTCATCCTTAAACAATCAAAATTGTTTCATTCTTGATTTGTAGAAACTTTACAACAAAGACGAAAATTCATAGACTTTGTTCATCAAACTGGTATATTAAACTTTAGTTTAAAATTTATAAAAACACAAAACCTTACAATTAAAACTAAAATGGTTCAAATTACTATAGTAAAAACAAAATATTTTTATATATTTTGAGGTTTGAAAAGTTAAACAACAAAACTAGCAAGTTTCAGGGGCCTGGTTTCAATAACAATTATATTGTTTTACTCTATAAATTAAAAAACATTTGAAATTTAAAAAATTTCAAATAAATAAATTTTAACAAATTATAAATACAACCAAACACTTTTATTCATTTTAGAATTATTTTTAAATTGTTTCAGAGGGGTATCTGACTAGCTGCAGCTTCGATTACTTAACCAAAACAAAAGAAAATCAGATCTTTGTAAGCATCATGTTTGTTATCTGTTACGTTCTTCCCATGTCAATGATCATATACTTCTACTCACAGATAGTGAGTCACGTGGTAAATCATGAGAAAACTCTGCGAGAACAGGTATAATTTTACCAACTCAAAATATTAAACAAAGTATAAATACGAGTATATAATAAAAATCAAACAAAGATACTTTTATAAATTTAACCTTTTAGTAATAAAAATATTTTATATCATTAAACCATTCAAAAAAAAAACGGAAAACTTTATAAACACAAAAACTTTAAACTATACAGGGTCTATAATAACTTGTGCAACTATGGTGTAAATTTTAATTATAAATAAATAAAATCTCTTAAACAACAAAAACTTTTTATTTATGTCCTGATGTACATTGAATTGAAAAGTAATCCTCTTCCAGCCATAAAGCAATCGAAATTTAGATTACGAAATAAATAAAAAGTTTTTGTGGTTTAAGAGATTTTATTTATTTATAATATGCAGGGTCTGTTTTTGTGCAAGATAGAAGGTCATGGATTATATCATTTTAGTTCTTATTTTCATAAATATTATTCTCAACTTTATATTTAAGAATGTAAGATAGAATTTTTAATTTTTTGTAGGCTAAAAAAATGAATGTGGAGTCTTTACGAAGCAATACAAACCAACAAAACCAGTCAGCAGAAATTAGAATTGCCAAGGCAGCCATCACAATCTGTTTCTTATTTGTAGCTTCCTGGACTCCTTACGCAGTGCTGGCTTTAATTGGAGCCTATGGAGACCAGTGAGTATTGTTACAGATTTAGTGTATATATTGTATGTATTGCAGGTTTTTGCTGTACATCTTGAGGTTTTTCTTATGTATTACACTTTTGGTATCCTTGGCAAAAAAGCCACTACTTACGATATGTTTCAGTAGACACATATAACACTAGGTCAGTCCATTGTTCAATGCTGAGAGTCACAAAGTCTTGTCTATGACTTACAGCATAAAATTTGTTCATTTTGCTTTTGCCTTGTTTTCTGGTTTGTTGATCTACATGTTTATTTAATGTTTCGGATAATTTAAAACAATTTTTGTTTACTTATTTTTTTATCTTAGTGAAATTCTATTTATTCTTAACTCTAATTGACAGTGTTATGCCAAATATATTCTAGATATCTTTGTACAAAATCATTTTTACAAATTTTGTATAATTTTTTTATAATTAAATAAAATACCAGTTAATAACTAGGTGTAAATGAACACGGGATAAAAGTGTTATTGGGTTTACCTTGGCTACTTCAAATTTACTGGTTGTAAGACAATTAGACGCCGGTAAAAGCTAAAAAGATATCAGGCAAAAACCTGATAGATAACAAAATGTGCAAAAAAAACACACACATGACAAAAGACAAATACAAAACATTAACATATCCCAAAAAATAGCTTCTTCATTCCACAAACTTAAATACAAAGTAACCTTTAAAACATCTAACATAACTGGAAAACACCTACACAGTAAAAAAACAAACCTGGACCAACACGATAGGACTGGAGTCTTCAAGATTACATGCAACGACTGCCCCAGCTGTCACATAGGTCAAACAGGGAGAAACTTTACCACACAATACAAAGAACATATAAAAGAGATAAAAAATCCCCAACCCAAATCAAACTTCACATACACTTACAAAACACACTACACTCGCACACCAATATAGACACAAATCTAAAAATCCTACACTACAAAAAAAGGAACGAAGTAAACACAACAAAAAACTGTGAGACATACAAACACCACCGAAAATATCTACAACGCATTCTAAGCAACAAAAAATACTCACAATCAAATACTATATTTGTACACATAATTTACAACTACTCTATGAACAATAATACATCACAGAACACCAATACACTACAGACTCACACCAACGCAACATACCTGAGCAACAGTATTGTTCATGACTCCAGCATTGAACAATGCACTGATCTAGTGCAGACCGCGTCTGCTGAGAAATATCAGTAAGTAGTGGTTTTTCTACGAAGTGATACCAAAAGTGGAATATTGTATATATGCTCTTTAACATTTATGTGTATTGGTGTGTGTGTGTGTGTTTATTTGTTTGTTTATTGTGTTTGTGAGTGTGTGTGTATATAACATTTTTGTGTTGTAAATGTAGCTGACATTTTCTTGTAAAATATTTATTTAATAAACAATTTACATTTCATAAACAAGAATATTTATAAAATTAAAGCTCGAAAATTTTCATCAATTCAATATATTGATATTATTAAGAAACTTATTCACCAGTCAAAAAACAAGACTGACCTAAATTATAACACACATCATACATTTTATCATTGGATTTTTTTGTGATTGAATGTGAGTCAGTCTTGTATAAACTGTTGGCTGATGAATATGGCTCGTGATGTATTTTAAAAATGTATAATCATTTATTCCTAGCTCAGTTTTCTTTATGTGTTTTTATAAATATAAAATTACGCTTTCTTTTTTTGTGTGTTTGTGTGTGTGTGTGTGTGTGTGTGAGTGAGTGTGTGTGTGTGTGTGTGTGTGTGTGTATGTGTGTGTGTGTGTGTGTGTGTGTGTGACTTTATATGGATATCGTATGTGAGCAAAATGAAATTAATTATAAAACGCATAACAATAAAAATTGAACTATTATTTTTGTTTGTTACTATTTATACACTTTTTCCTTGTTGTTTGCAATTGTGTTGTAGTTTCTTTTCACTTTATATATTAGTATAACTAAAACCTGTTTTTTTTTTAAATGTTTTACAATACAAACATTTTCTTTTTTTAAAATGGCAGGTATACAAAATTTTTAAAGCCTAATAATTCAAAAACGGAACTTTTTATGAAAAATGTATAAGAAAATCTAATCAAAGCATATTTTTGGATAAAACATTTTCAAAAGATTCTTATTGTGCTACCATAAACAGTAAAGGAGCAATGAACATTTTTCTGAGCAGCCTTCCTGTATGTTAAATTATTATTATGGTTGTTTTATAATCATCTGATTTGAGTTTCATAATCAGCTGATCAATACTGTTGGAAGCTTTATTTAATCCGACCATTAAAACCTGTCCAGGTCATTGCTAACTCCAGGAGTAACCATGATTCCTGCATGCACATGCAAGTTTGTGGCTTGTTTGGATCCATATGTGTATGCCATAAGCCACCCTCGCTACAGGTTTGTTGTGTGTTTCCTCTATTGAATTTTTGTTAGATTTTTAAATTCTATATTACACTAAGCTAATTTATGAGCATTTTTATATTTATTTTGTATTCTTTATTAAGTTTAGTATACAGTATTTCAAATTTACATAGATTAGTTTTTATTTTTTATTTCCAGATATAAAAATATATTTAATGGACTTTACTTTTAAACACTCGTTAAACATAACAAAACCTAATTAATAGGTAATATTGGTTTAATAGTGAAAATATTGAAAATAACAAAGCTAAAATGGTTTTATTTAGTGGCAAAAATGTATTTCGTCACTAAACAAGGTTAATATGTAAAAAATACAAAAGACTAAAAACTATTGTTTTTGTTGCTTTGATAATAGAAATAGAACTGTAAAACTAAAAGTCTATTCGTTGTTTTTTTAAAATCCAAATATTGTAAAAGCTATATTTTCTTCTGTAGTTCAATAATTTATTTTTTATAACTATACTCTAACATTTTAGGCTGGAGCTGGCAAAACGAATTCCTTGGTTGGCCATCAAAGAAACAGCACCCAGTGAAACGACATCAAATGTGACTGAAAGCACAGCAACAACACCTCATGAATAAAAATGAATTTTAGCCTGACAATACAAAAAATGAACTGAGATAGTGATATATCACAATATACATTGAATTAGGAAGAATAAAACAAAGTCCTAATATGACTATTATCTTACAAACAATTATTTAACTTTAATTCTTATACATAAACTAAACTTGTAACAAGTTTTTTGTAAGATTTGTAATTATTTGTAAAATTAATCTACAAATACAGAATAATTTTTTTTATTGAAAATTTTGTTCTGTTATGGTTGTACTGAAATGGCAGTGTCTTTTTTATTTTAAAATATATGAAAAATGGATGTTAAAAAAAAAATTTAAACCAAAATAAATATTTCTTCATCATTTTAAGTTAAAATTTTATGAAACTAAGTAATTATTTAGAGATACAATAGATAAATAAATATGATTCAAATTTTCTGTGAGTAAAAAAGGAAGTAAATTTTTTTTTTAACTAGTTTAGTGTTCATTTAGGCTAACCGATGCCCAAAACCTGTACAATAAAACCTAAACACCTGAAAATTAATCAATAATAATAAGTAATGTTTTCAAATTTAGTTTTCTTTCTTATATTCTTCTTATTTTGTCTCTCTTTAAATTAATGAAACACATATTTTAATGGTCTTTTGCTTGGATGTTTTCACTTCTACATTATTTTTTTTTTAATTATGATTATATTTTCTTCTTCTCACTCTATCGTTTTTTTACCTTATTTTAAATTTTTCTTCTCTATCTCTTTTTTAACTTATTTTAAATACTGTAAATGAGGTTCATTATGATTGTCCCATTTCTCCTTTATTAAGTGTTCTTTATAAACTGTATAACATATATTTTCTTGAATTTTGTAGTCCATTACATTCGGTGAATCTTATTAATCACTTAAACAATAGTTTATGACTATCCGAACTTTAAATTTTGTAAATTTGTTAAAACCTACTGAGACAACCGATCTTCATCAGTGTCTTCTGCCATTACGTTCTGTCTCAGTAAGTTTTAACAAATTTGCAAAATTTAAAGTTCGGATAGTCATAAACTATTGTTTAAGTGATTAATATATTTTCTGTTATTATCTCTAAATATAAACACATTTAAATGAGAGTTCTTTTAGAAAACCTAAAAATAAATAACTATATTTTTCAAGCTGTATATCATACAAATTGCTTTAACCATATAGATTAAATTGATACTAAATAAAAATTAAATATCATGTAGATACATTTTGACATAAGTTGAACCTTCATGTGATATGATCCCTAGGCTTTATCTCTGATTACCTTAAATGTTATCTCTGTTTGATTGCCTTAAATGTATTAGTGAATAAAAACTATAGAATAGTGTTCCATAAATAAATGTATCCTAATATTTTTATTTACATTAAAACAAATAACTGTCAGAGCATGTAAACAATGTAAATTAGTTCAATAGTTTTAAAACTATGGAAAATTACACCTCTATGTGTTTTTAAGAATGAATCTTGTGATATATTACTTGTTACTTTTGTGTTTCAATGTATTTAAAATTTGTAAATATAAAGTGTATTGTGTTGAAATAAATATATATTAATTCCTCTGCATTGAATATTTGCTTGTTCTTATTTCAAGAATAGAAATAATTGAGAATTGAAGAAAAAAGATGTATCCCCCTTTATTGATAAATATTTCTTTTGAAAGTAAGAACACATTTATAGCTTGTGAGGTATGTGAAAAGAATAGTGAATTTTAAAAAGAAATATAAAAATCACCTGTATTTATACAGAATAAACGGTGTAAGATGTGTAAGACTCAAGTATTACTCACTTTTACAGGGTAGCATCTTCTAAAATTGATTTATATTACACTATGTAGGATACTCTTTATCAGCTATACCCCTGGACAAAGGCAGGAATAAATCAAAACAACTGAAATTATATATATATATATATATATATATATATATATATATATATATATTTATAGGTTAGTTTTGGCTGGTAAAGATTATTTAGATTTTTTGGACTAGGAGACTGACAGACTTACCTTGGTAAGAGTCCACTCTGTAGTCTTGAAATAGAAACACATAAAAGCACTTAAACAATGATATATTTCAACCACACAGTGGTCTTTGTCAATCGAAGAGAAAACACAAAAAGAAATATGAGAGAATGAAATAAAATAATTGTAATCACAGATTGTGTAGAGTAGAAATCAGATGTCACAGATGCACAGATTAAAGATATATTTATTGTTTCCATGAACATATGAGTGATTATAGTTTATATAAGTCTGTCAGGGGAAAAGAGATAAGGCTATTTGGAGGGGGGAAAAAAAAAATATATATATATATATATATATATATATATATATATATATATATATATAATAATAATAATAATATTGAATATGATATCAATATTCCTGATGATGTTGGTACTGTTAGCCAACGAAAAGCTTTGAATTGTAAATTCAATTATAATTCTTGTATTTGTATTTTGACTTAGTTCTTTATTAATACACAAGAATACATATTGCGATATATATATATATATATATATATATATATATTGTCCAAATTTTCAATCATTAATCAAATACTTTTTATTCATCCATTCAAGTTCAACTGCATATTTTTTAACTTGTAGTTGATGACACTTGACGTTAGTAGAGCCTTTTCAAATATTAATTATATTAATAAAAGTTCATTATTATTCATTATTAATTCATTTTAATTTTATATGCGAGAAAAATCTTTCAGAAAAGGGGTAAGGTATTCAATATAGATATTTATCCAATTTGGCTTAAAATCAATGATAACATGATTTCATAAAATAGCTGATTTTAAACTATAGGTTATGGTGGTAGAACAGCTGTTTTAACACCTAGGTTATGTTACTTTATAAAGCAAAATAAAATTTGTCTTTGTTGGCCTAAGTAGGAATTTACTTTAAAATCTCGTTGTTTCATAAACAGTTTAACCTAATTATAAACTACTCTATTAAACAAGATGTCACTTTTAAAGGACTGAGTTTTAAAGATCGGACCATCCACCAGCCATGTAAACATGTCCTGCACCGTCCATCTGGTGGGACACCTACATGACTGCTTTCTATCAATTGGCCTAAAAGTGATGAAAAGTAACTGTTGACATGCCAGTAATATTTATGACAGATTTATCAAGTGTTGAAAAATGTTTTGTAAACATATACCCTGCTCTAAGCAAAGGGTATCTGGATTTAAACATGACTTCTGTTTTTTTAAACAAATTCAAAACACTTTCAGTATCAATATTTTTTTTTAGCAAACTCCAGCCTTTGGCCTCTCGGTCATCTGGCTTCTCGGATCCCAGTAGAGACATGACAATGTGTACGTATCAATCTGAAAAGTTCTTAAAAAATAGTAAGTAAACAACGTTTTAACCCTAACATTGATTTTTACGTTCAAGTAGACACCAGTGAATGACTTGATTGGTTTTTCATTTTCTTCTATTAGCTCACACTCTCCTTATATATATATATATATATATATATATATATATATATATATATATATAAGATGATTTAATTTTGTAAAAATATTTCAATAGATAATTATTTTCCTGATGATGATGGTACTATTTTATCGGCGAAAAGCTTTGAATAAATATATTCATTGAAAGTATTCTTGTTTTTGAAATATTTTATTTTACTACATATATATATATATATATATATATATATATATATATATATATATATATATATATATATATATATATATATATATATAGTACAAATTATCATTAATAAATTGTTTTGTTCTTCCAGTCAAATACATTTTTTTTTAACATGTAGTGGATGACTATTGATATTAATACAATTTTTCAAATATTTATTCATTAATTAAAATTTTTAAAAGTTGAGGTTTCAGTTGGATTTGAATTGAATGCCTGCATGTTTGAAATCCATCACATTGGCACTGAGCCAACTATCCCATAGCTACAAATTTGTTACTATAAAATGTATATGAAATTATAAGAGAAAGGTTCCTTGCAATAATGAAGCATTACAAGAAATGGATAGAATGACGATTTATAGGACCGCTATCAGCTTGATAAATTAGAAAAAAAGTGAACAAATAGTAACAAACAAAAATAATAGTCCAACACCATATACTGTATTGAGAGGGAAATGGAAAATTGCAAGGAAATTTGCTTTCTATTTTGCCACTTATTATTATGATTCTATTATATGTATATATATATATATATGTGTGTGTGTGTGTGTGTGTGTGTGTGTGTGTGTGTGTGTGTGTGTGTGTGTGTGTGTGTGTGTGTGTGTGTGTGTGTGTGTGTGTGTGTGTGTGTGTGTGTGTGTGTGTGTGTGTGTGTGTATGTGTGTGTGTGTGTGTGTGTGTGTGTGTGTGTGTGTGTGTGTGTGTGTGTGTGTGTGTGTGTGTGTGTGTGTGTGTGTGTGTGTGTGTGAAGTTATTGCTATTAATTGTAAATATTTTTTTCCACCACTAAGTGCAATAATTAAGGTCATAATCGTGAAATATCATGATATATATATATATATATATATATATATATATATATATATATATATAAATATTGTAATTATTTAATAAAAAATAACTAAAATATTTTTTTCTTTATTGACCTAAGTAGGAATTGACTTTAAAAAATGTTTGTTTAAACTACTTGATTTTACACAAATCAGTTAAGTTCACTTTTATCATTTATAAAATTATTGAAAATAACTGTGAATTTGATGGGGATAAGGATAAAGATAAGTATAAATAAAAGATCTGAGACATGGTAAGTATTATGATTCACAAGTACATGGTCGTAAATTTCAAGTAGACCTGCTGTTTATCTGGTTGGAAAACAGACTATCTAATAGCACGTTTATCACTGATATCTAAGAAATGAAAAAATTAATCATATTCTAAAAATTATTATTTGATAGTAGATAGAGAACAGGTAACATATTTTTTTAAAACTCAATTCCTATTTAAATCAACAAAGAAAAATTTTATTTTAGTTTTGTTTTATTTTATAATTACGATTAACATAAATATGTATATACATATGTCAGAATAACAACATTAAGCGGCAAAATGGAAAGCGAATTTCCTTGCAATTTTCCATTTTATTCTATGTATGGTCTATTTCTGTGTATGGACTATTATTTTTGTTTGTTACTACTTATACGCTTTCTTTTTTTTTTGTCGCTTGCATTGATTGTATTGTACTTTCTTATCACTTTCCTTTCGCATTGTCCGTTTGTGAAGCAAGGTTCAATATTGTTAATCCAGTTTGTTTTATTTATTTATTTGTTTAAATTTTTAACCCTACAGCCCTATTTATGATATTTTGTGGTAACCATGGTAACAGTTTGAGGTTGTACAATGGAAGTTTTAACAACCAGATGAGGGAAAAAATTCATATATGTCTTTGAGAACTTCTAGGTATTAGAAAGTTGGTGCAGTGGCAGAGCGAGCTAGACTTTGAACATGAAGATTCACAGTTTGAATCTGGTTAGCTTCCAAATTTTTATAATTATATTTTTGAATAAATATTTGAAAAAACTGTATTAACATCAAATGTCATTGACTATAGGTTAAACAAAGTGTATTTGAATTTGATTGGATTAATAAAAACGTATTTTATTAGCGATTGAAAATTTGTACACGTTATATATCAGGAGAGTGTGAGCTAATAGAAGGAATTTTAAAACATAAAGTGAAATCCTACTTGTTTCAATTCAGTTTTAATAAAATAATTATTTTCAAATAAATAAATATATCAAATATTTTAATAAAATTTTTGAGATTATTAGCTTAGTGTTCAAGTATGCTAAAAATACTACAATTTCATAAAGTTTTAAAAATGTACTAAATTCAAATTATATTATATTATTTACAAACAAAAAATAAATATGTAGTTCCTTATAAATATATATATATATATATATTGTGTGTGTGTGGTGTGATTTTATATAGATATTGTATGTGAGCAAAATGAAATTTATTATAAAGCGCATACCGTAAATAAAATAAATTTTTAGCTCAACTTAAATAATTTAATTGTAATTAGTAGAAACCATAATACAACAATATAATTGAACTGAAGTCATTAATTATTTTGTATGACAATTCAATGCTCTATATATCAAAACAAACATCACATGCAAAGTGGCTTTGTAAATGGCACATCCATTAGCTAAATTTGTTTGCCCTTCCTTGCCAAATAAGTTATAATATTAATTTCTTTTATTATATAAATTCATTTTCAGGGAACTATTGCATCACTTTTACTACTAATTCTGCTTTACTGTTCTCCATGTTTTAAAGACTTTATTTTGCTCTTTAGTTGTGTTGGTAACTTATTGAACATGGGTGTAATTTTTCGGCCTTTACAACCAATCAAGTGGTTTAGCAAAGTGGTTTCTTTATGGCCATACACTCTTTCTTTGAGTTTAAAATCCTTGGATGTGTTCTATGGTTTGCTCATGTTTTCAATCAACATGGTAGCTGCAAATTTTTACCTCGAGAGGTATACTCATGACAAAATTTCAAAAAACAAAATCATCTACAGCAATCAAATGATTTGTTTGTTTCTAATGGCCTTTGTGGGAATTGCAGCTCTAAAGAATGGCCTCTTTAACAACAAAGTTATTGTGAACATACTTCACGAATATGAGGCTGTTGATCAGGATCTGTCAGTGTTGGGAGTAGAAACAGATGTGAACAAAACTGATAAGTTTCAGTCAGCCCTTATTATTATGGTCACCATTATCAACTTGCCATCTGTTTACTGCCTTGCTTTGTTTGAAGACATATCCTTTCTAGAAGCAACATATGAACATTATGCTTATGCAATCACTCTTTTCCAAACTTCTGCAGTTCCCATACTGGTTATAGGATTAGCACATGTGTTGAAAACTAGATTTCAAAGCATCAATTTCCAACTCAAACAATTGCTGCACGATGTAACTGTACAGCCTCCAGCTGAAGTATTAAAAAAGCTACAACAGTTGGTAAATGTTCACATCAACATGCGTGCAATAGTTCAAGAAGTAAATGCTTGTTTTTCTTTGATTTTGGCTCTTTTTGTTGGATTTATTGTCACAGAAGCATCTCTATCTCTGCTGGCTGTGCTTCAAAGCTTGGACGCAGAAATCACAAAACTTGAGAGCCGACAAATGGTTCTTTTCTCCTATTTTATTTTGAAAGGTTTGGTGTTGATCATTTCTCTTACGGAGGTGTGTCAAGCAGCAGCTTTAGAGGTGTGTTAATTAAATTTATTTCATAAGTAATTATTTAAAAACTAACTTTAAATTTATTTTTTAAAATTAATTAATGTTATTGCTTTTTATTTTATGATATATTTATTCTTTAATTAAATTCTCTCTCTCACTCACTCTCTCTCTCTCTCTCTCTCTCACTCTCTCTCACTCTCTCTCTCTCTCTCTCTCTCTCTCACTCTCTCTCTCTCTCTGTATATATCTATGCAGTAATTATATCTACACTTCTATACACATTTTTTACTCACTTCAACTTCTCTTTCTGATTGACAAAGGATAAAGTGTTCCTGAAATATCATTTTAGTGTGTTAGAGCTATGTATGTTTTCTATTTTAAAATTGCAGACCAGACTATTACCAAGTAGGTCTGTCACCCTCCAACCTAGTCAAAAAAGTTTCTATAATAAATATATATATTTATTTATAATCCGTCTTCTACGTGTATTGGGTAACAAAAAACTCATGTGTCACAAATTCTGTTATTTTTAAATTTTAGAAATATTAAAAATGTAAAATGAAATTGTTACACTTGGCTATAGTAGCACTTATTTTATATTGTCGAGGACGGATGTTTCGGGAGATATGTCCCATTGTGAACTCAGATAGTAACTGATCTCAAGGTTTTTGTTGGCTAGGGTGGGGGTGGTATATTTTGGTAGGTGTGTGAGTGTATTTTGGGGAGTATTAAGAGTTATGATGTCAAAAAGTTTTGTTCACAAAAAAAAACAAAAATAACCAACGATACACAACCAAACAATACGAAATATACAAACATTTCAAACTACACCCTACACACATACCCAACACCTACTACATTATAGCTCACTTTTCAACATCATAACTCCTAATACTCACCAAAATACACCCACTTCCCTACCCTAATATCCCACTCTATCCCTAACCTACAAAAGCCTTGAGATCAACTATGGTCTGAGTTGATAATGGGACACATCTCCTGAAACGGCCGTCCTGAACAATATAAAGTACATACTACTATAGGCAAGCATACCAATTTACAAGTGATTTTAGTTAAAAACTAGTAGCTGACGTGAAGATGGAATCAACAAATATAAAATGATATATTTACTACTCTATTGTTCATGTTTAGGTTTGTAATAAACTAAATTTCTGATTTAAAACTTGACTTTAGCTGATAAGTTTTTGAAAATTCTTAAATTTACTTGCCAATTTTTATTTCAAGGCATCAACCAATACACTGAACTAGTGTAAAAAATATCAATTAAGAAATGTATGTAATTTTGTTGGTCTAAGTAATATTTATTCATCATGAAATTAGTGAATAAAAAGTATAGGTTAATAATACCATCCACATGTTTCTTAAAAACTTCAAAATTGATTACAAAATGCAATTAAAACCTTACATAAACAATTGTTTTTTTAAAACAATAATATATTTTCAAAAATTTTAATATTTTCTGTGCTATTTTATAGCTCATCTTACCTTCTGTAAAAGGCAATGTCTACAATTTTCAAAATATTGATATTAAATATAAATATTTTAGGATTGAAAATGGAAATGTGCCTGAATTAAAAGAGAAAAGTAATTTATATCAAATATTTTATTGATTAAAAAAGTAGAGGTAAAATGCTCAAAATTACAAAAATTCTGAAACTTAATATAAAAAATCTGTACTACTCGTTACGAAATAAATTGATTACATGAAAATTATTTACATTTATTGATTCCATCTTCGCGTGAGCTACTAGTAATCACTTACACTTTTTAAAAAAACTCGAAGTTACGGTCTGAGTTGACAAAGGGACACATCTCCCGAAACGGCCGTCCTCAACAAACAAAGTAAGTGCTACTATAGGCAAGTTGAAACATTTTTTAAAAAGTGTAAGTGAAAATTATTTACTTACTTTAAAATTTTTAAAGAATTCTATTGTAACTCATAAGTATACTCTTTAAACAAACAAAAATATGTGTTTTTGACATGTCTTTAGAACAATAATAACTTGCATATCATAGTGAATGAAGTCCCAAAACATAATAATAGCCAATATAATAAAACTTTTTCATGTAAAAAGAAATTGTAAGAGTACTTTAGGATTATTTGTATTTTTCACATTTCACAAAAATTCTTTTTCAGGAAAAACTACAGCATTCAGAAATAGAATTTGATTTCTTTTGTTAATTTAGAAGAAGATCATAATTATTTTAAGTTGTTGAGTAGCAGACATATTAAGTACTTGTGTACTTGGTTTCTCAATAGGTTTTACTGTATTTTAATGTGTTAATAACAAATAATATACAAACAAATTGCTGCAAATAATGTACTTAGATAATAACTGAACTTATACATTTTTAATATACTTATAAGTTCCATTTTTAACACGGAACTTATATTTATACATGTTTTTAATAATGAACTTAGATAAAAACGTATATATTATAGGCAATTCCAAAAAATGTTGAAAATTCTTCAAAAATAACAATACTTGAAACTAAAACACTTGTAAATATTTTACGACTTGCCTATAGTAGCACTTACTTATATTTGTTGAGGACAGCCGTTTTGGGAAATGTGTCCCATTGTCAACTGAGACCGTAACTGATCTCAAAGATTTCGTAGGTTTAGGTGGGGGTAGGATATTATGGTAAGGATGGGATATTATGGTGGGGATGGGATATTATGGTGGGGTTGTGGATGTATTTTTGAGTATTAGAAGTTATGATGTTGAAAAGTGTGTGTGAGTGATAATGTAATTGGGCGTTGAGTATCTGTGTAGGATGTAATTTGAAGTATTTGTATTGTTTGGTTGTGTATCGTTGGTTATTTTTGTATTGTTTATGAAGAACTTGTAGGTTAAATGTTATGTTTATGTAGTCATGTTTTGTGAATATGAGATGAGATGACACAAACATAGCATTCAACCTACAAGTTCTTCAAAAACAATACAAAAATAACCAACAATAAACAACCGAACAATACAAAATATAAACATTTCAAACTACACCCTATAGACATACTCATCACCCACTTATATTATAAC
Source organism: Prosapia bicincta (assembly GCA_036971475.1). Lineage (NCBI taxonomy): Eukaryota > Metazoa > Arthropoda > Insecta > Hemiptera > Cercopidae > Prosapia > Prosapia bicincta. Next base: position 394,128,680 of record JBAIZL010000001.1, read on the forward strand.
TCACACAACAACGGCCGTCCTCAACAAATACAAGTAAATGCTACTATAGGCTAGGTGTAAAATATGTACAGGTGTCTTAGTGAAAAGTAGTAGCTCACGTGAAGATGAAATCAACAAATATAAATAATTCTTGGTTGCATGGCTAGTAAAACTACTATTTTTGAGATTTATTCTCAGTGACTAATATGTGAAATATATTTTAGGCGAATAAATCTGTTCTCCTAATCCATCGCCTTCACCAACCTGAGACTGACATCAGCATCTTGAAAGAAGTAAGAGGATTTTCTACACAAATATAAAACAATTATTTTTACGAATAACTACAACATTATTCATTATTTGTTAAATAAATACCTCTTGGATATTATTGTCCATGTTGATAAATGAAACTTACACATTATTATTAAACTAATTAACATCTTTCAAACTCATAATTTGGGTAAATTAATGAAAAACTTACAGAAACAAAATATTCTTGATTGCACAAAGCTGTATTCGTCAGTGTCTCCTAGCGCAATCAAATATATTTTGTCTCAGTCAATTTTTCAAAAATGTACTTAATCTTCAAGATTGGCAAATCATCAATTAATTAGTTTAATAATAACATAATAATTTATTACATTTAGATATTTTCAAATAATCCAAATTTACTTAAAGGATTACACACACAAAAACAAATAGATCAAAACAATAATAAATAAAATCACTAAAACACAAATAATAATATATTTGATTATAATATAATCAATTTTGTACATTTAGTTAAATAAAAATTTTAGCAGTAAATTTTTAAAAACTTACTGTTTTTGACAATACTATGTGATTTTTATTGAGATGTCACCTATTGAAAATAAAACCGTTTTTTCTCCATAAAGTTTTTGACAAAATTCACTGAATTGAAAGTATTTTTTTTCTAAATTTATATTCTATTTCAATGGAAAGAGAAAAACCAAATGATCATTTACAGTTAACTACTGTATCAGCTAATTTTATTACTTTATAAATTTGATCTTCACTAATTGCCAAGATTTTAAAAAATCTAGACCATTAATTATAATTACATTTTTTAAATGTAAATATGTTTATTTTCTGTTTCTAGCATTGTCATAATTTTATTTAATGAGCGTTATAAGTAAATAGTTCTGATTAACAGATGTTACTTGAAACACCACACATAAGATATCCTTTTTGACAATGCTAGGAAATTAATATACTAAATATATTTATATAGATTCTAACAAAAAACAATGTATAAATTTTGTCTTGGCTTATTCTTAGACAAAATAATGTATAGATTTTTAATCAGAATTATTAAATTTTCAAAGATATGTTAACAATTTTTAAAAATATTTAGATTATTTTTCAAAAAATATTTTTGAATATTTCTGCTCTTTTCATCCATTACATTTTTATTCATTTCAATTTATCTAGAAAACATTAGGGTTTGTTGACAAATTAATAACATTTCACTGTCAAATGAAATTAGTTTATTAGGACATTAGCATAGATTACCTTTATTGATGAGAAGGAACATAGAACAATAAAAGCAATATTATTAAATTCCTTCTATTACCTCGCACTCTCCTGATATATATCTTTTATAAATTTTCAATTGTTAATAAAATACGTTTTTATTCATCCAATCAACATTTTGTTAAACCTATGGTGGATGACAATTGATGTTAATTAAGTTTTTTTCAAATACAGTATTTAATAAATAATTAAGTTATAAAAACTTGGGGGTCTATCCAGATTCAAACTGTGAATCTTCATGTTCAAAGTCAAGCGCGCTTTGGCACTGCGCTAACTTTCCAATAGCAAGAAATGAATTTCTCAAAGATGTATATGAATTTGTTTCCCCCCATCTGGTTTTCCTCGAAACCTCCATTGTACAACCTTAAACTGTTGCCCACAAAATATCATAAATAGTGTTGTAGGGTTAAAAAATTAATGAAACAAATAAAATAAACAAACTGGAAATAAGCAAACAATTATTAATTTTTTTTTTACCTCAGTAGGGATTTACTTTAAAAAATATGTTTTATATTACTTGTTTTTTAAACAAATCTAATTTAAATACAAAAACTTTGTATATATTTGAAGGGAACAATAATCATAACAATTTTTTTAAGGCTTGTTGAATGTTTAGAAAAAAACTCAGTAAACCTCCAACTTGTTTTGCTTTCATGTTGGATATTTCACACACTCTCATGAACATTATAAATAATAAACACCTCATGTACATTGAATATTATAGCTAATAACAAAATAAAAATTCTAATTAAATCAACCTTATTTTTAAGTATAAAACTTTTTTATGAAATTCTTTCATGAATATACTAAACAGGTTTGTTTTCTCTTTTTCTTAGAAATTTAGTAATTCTTATTTTTAATTGTTTTATTATACAATAAAAATACTTCTGTTTAACTTTTTAAACGGAATAGTTGCTAAATTTAATTTTATTTTTGACACTGAATTTCTTAAAAATCCTTTTAAAGTGTTTTGCATTTCTACAGCCTTCAACATATTATATAAACATGTTTTTCAACAAGATTAAAATAGCCTACATACTAATTTACAATTTATAATCGGCAACTGATATTCCCTTGAATATTTTCTTCTAAAATTTGTATATATTTCCAGCTCAAACTTTTGACTGTATTTCCTCACAAAATACAAACGATCTAATTTAACCATATTAGTTTGTGTAAATCTATCAAATAATCACTTCATTTCCTAATAAAACTCCTTTATGAACATTAAATTCTTGATTACTTCTTAGGCCAATTTTGATAACAAAATAATCATTGATATTAAGATTTTTTTTTCTCTTTGGAAGTTGGAATGCATTTACGCCCTAGCAGACCTGGTGTTTGGGGCTCTCCTGGCGAATACCCACTAAACTCTTCCTCCTTTCCAGCCATTTGTAGATCTGTCCAGAGTATAACTGTATAGCATTCTTCCAGGTCAGAAGGTCCTTAGTTAACCCCAGTGGTTTCTATTTGTAAAACTGATTTTGTTTGCCTGGTCACAGGGCTTGACTTCGACCCTCTTCCTGTTTCATTTTAGTACACAGTATTTTCTCGATGTATGCCGCTACCTCTATCCAGTTGGATGACTATTCAGCATTTTGCTCGCAATGTTGTCCTGGTCTATCGGTCTGATGTTGCATTCCAGTGTTGATCTCTCCTATTGTGTGTGATCTTCTGCACACAAAGAAGGTGTGTTCAGGGTTGTTGGGTGATCCTTCACTACAATAAGAGAGGTTTGGGTTGTCCACTTTCTCCATTTTGTATAAATAGGCATGGAAGCAACCGTGGTCTGTTAGAAACTGTGTTGTGTAGAAATTTACCTCCCCATCCCACCTATCAGTTCAACTGGAAAGGTTTTTGATTAGCCTGGCTGTCCATCTTCTGATGGGTTCTGCAGACCATCTTCCTGCCACTTGACTATCGTCATACTTCTCGCTTCCCTTTTTTTAGATTAGGAGCACAGGTTATCTTATTGTTGAATTAGCCTATAAAAAATGTTACAATAAATTATTAAGTCAATGTTTGGATGTAAATAATTTTTATATTGATTTCAGATAGAAATATTCTCACTGGGAATGATCAGGAATTATGTGACATTTTCTGCAGGAGGGTTCCTGGACGTAGATCGAGGTCTTATGACAAAAGTAGGTGTTTTTGTTGTTTAGATAAATAATAATATCAAAGTTGCTTGTTGTAATAATCTTGAATTCACTGATTAAACTATAATTAAATAATACTTAACTAAGTGAATATTGAAGAGCTTACTTGCTTTTAAAGTAGAGACTTTGCTTCGTAAAAGCAACAATTGTTTTGAAACTCGTCAGCAAGTAAACTTGTGAGTATTTACCTAGTCAAGTATTATTTAACTATAGTAATAATATCAGTTTAGAAATAAAGGAAACAATTTAAAACCTTTATCTATCAAATAAAATATAGCTTTTCAATTAACTTACCTTAAGTGCAATACATATATACAAATTTAAATTTAAAACCATTTACATCATAATTATTTATTTTTTAAGGCTAAAAGCACAGTAAATCTAAAAGGCTGCGGATGTACAGAAGAAAAGTGGCGAAGGCAATGCATTGCAAACTTGAGTTGCTTTTACACAGCATATAGAGTTGAAAGCACATATTCATAGTGAAGTGACAGCAACACAACTAGCGAGTGATACAGAAACTAGAGTTGCTCCGGTCACGACATGCTGTAAACTCGCTCAGTTTCTCAGTTGCCAGCAGTATTTGTTATGCTGTGTATGCGTTTCTCAAGAGTGCTCCAGTATTTAAATAATTATTATTTTTATTTGTATTTTTTGTGTTTCTGTTTCTTTCAATAGTCTTTTATTATACTGGTATAGTATGACAGATAAACAAAATATTGCTGTTACTTTTCATGATTTGTGTATCCAACAACTTCAAGACGATACGAATGGTTACTAAAAATTTTTTCAAAATATATAAAAGCGGCACTTGAACTATAAAATTTTATTCGATTAAAAACTAATATTTTCATTGTAATGTAATGTTATTTTAAGTTTTGCAGTCATACATTAAAAAAATACATAAATGAGCAATTAAACTTAGCTGAATGCTATTGTTAATCTTTCTGCAGCTGATATTGGTTCTCGCCAATTATTTGTTTTTTTTCTTGATCTTCTAAAGTACATGACTTCAAAGGTAGTTGTAACTGCTTATGCTCATACGATAATAATTAGAAAATTAGTCAGGGTAATTTCCTGAATTTTACAAAGCAGTATATTGACTGTCTTGCATGAATAACGTTATAGGGGTCTATACTTAATTGTCTTTTTATGTAACGATTTGGAATTGTCTTTCTTAAAATATAGAGAAGGACGGCTTCCTCCTCTGACGACGACATAACTGACAACTAAACTAGCAACTTTATATGAACAATCTTGTAAAACGACTAGCAACTTTTCTAATAGAAACTCAAGTTTACTTTGTGTTGCAATAACCAGTTGCTTTCTGTATGTCCGCCGCCTTACTGTCTGTGATGAATGCCTACAGAAAAGTAACTCAAAAGTGCTGGTATAAAAAGTTCCTGTTATAGGAAACTAAGGAGAATCGTCATTTAAAAAATACTGAAAAATCAAAAATTGCTTATAGAATGCAAGTAACACTAAGTAAAGAAGGGTAAAACAAGGTTTCTGTAGCTTTTTTAAAATTGAGTCATCATTTGTAAAGACTTGCTACACATATTATTAATAAGGATTAGCCTGAGTTAGCAAGTCAGTAATAGAAATGAGCAAATAATGAAATGAAAGAGAGGCTTTTGCTTTAAAAGGTTACAGCAGCCTCTTTTATATTAACATTTGGAAAACCATTGGCCCTAATTTTGTATATCTTTAAAAATATAAATTCTGGAATTTTTAAATATAAAATATAATTATGTAAATTATACATATATAACTAACATTTAAAATAAACTTTTGGGTCTAGACCAAATTGGATTTTTATTCTCATTTGAATTATGCACCACTTTTCATTATTGAATCGAGAAACTGGTAGGCCAGATATTATTTGTTTCTATAATAAGAGGAAATCAATCCTCCAAACTTGAAAACTGCAAAATAGACCAGAAAAAAACTCCTTGACAGCTGTTAACCATCCTCCATTGATTTATTAAACATCATAGCATGTTTTACATTAATTCTTCTCCTGTGTCTTGCTGATAACCTCTTTGTAAACAAATGGGAATTTTATACAAAAAACCTCCTTGAAATTGACAGATGTTTTTAGAAGTTCAAATAACATTACCAGGAATAAAATATAATGTACACAAAATTATCTAAACAACGCTGAATAGTTCAACCAACTACATTGTTTTCTCCTGCCAATGAAAAACAATGTGTCAACTTTCACCCAAGAATAAAATTTTAGAATATATATATATATATTCTAAGTGATTCGAGTGATTCGACAATGGTCAAAGACCGAAAGGTACCTCATCACTCAAGGTAAAAATTGCACTTAACGGTGGATAAATTTACTCAAAAATAGTAATATATTAACTTCATAAAGTCAGTGCAACGGAAAAACAATGGATAATATTAAATATATATATATATATATGTATATATAATGTAAGAAGTTCATTAGTGAGAAGCACATACATAATTTTAGAACGTTTATCTCAATCAAGTAATGTTTTGTTTTTCTTTGTAAGAAACATATTGGAATTCAATTATTTTTATTGAATGATTGAAACAAAGTATTCATTTTGTCTGTATTATTTTACAATATAAATATTTTCATTGCTATGATATTTTTTGTGAAAGAGCTTTTTAAGATTTTTTTGAAAATTTTAGACTAGTTTGAATATTTATAATTTTACTTTTGTTTTTTTTTGATAAAAAAGTTACTTAAAATAGTTTATTTTAACATTAATGAATTTATTTTATCATATTTTTATTTACTTCCTCTTTTTAAGCGTTTTTTAAGGCTCTAGGGCTTTGTGATTATCAACAGGTAAGATTGTTATCATTTAACCCTTGTAAAAATGCAAACTACTCGAGTTTTGTAATGTCATGCTAAAACTCCCTCCACTAAATATACACATTTTAAGTGAACAAAGACGTGGTTAAACCTATCAATAATTACACTTTTGGTATCACTTGGCAAAATCCTCTACTTACTGTTATTTTTCAGTAGACACGTTTCACACTAGTTCAGAGCATTTTTCAACGCTGTGAGTCACCGACAAGACTGTTGCTCAGGTGTGTTGTGTTGGTGTGAATCTGTGGTGTAATGGTGTGTGGTATATTATTGTTCATAGAGTAGTTGTTAATTAGGTTTTCAAATATAGTATATGTGAGTGTGTTTTGCCATTTAGAATGTGTTGTGGGTAGTTTTTGTGGTGTTTGTATACAAAAAAAGCAAAAAAACTAAACAAAAGAGAAAACTATGAGATAGACAAACACCACAAAAACTATCCACAACACATTCTAAACAACAAAACACACCCAAATCAAATACTATATTTGAACACATAATTAACAACTACTCTATGAACAATAATACACCACAGAACATCCATACATCAACACAACACACATGAGCAACAGTCTTGTTCGTGACTCACTGCATTGAATAATCCTCTAACCTAGTATGAATCATGTCTGCTGAAAAACATCAGTAAGTAGTGGTTTTTTTCCCAAGTAATACCAAAAGTGTAGCATATAAGAAAAAACTCAAGCGGTACAACACAAAAACTCCAAATATCAATAATTATATTTGACCTGAGGTGTTAAATGTAGCAAAATTGCTCCCCCTTACAGCTTCTAACAATTTTATATTATTCATTTTATTATGTTAAATAAATAAAACATTTATAAATTACACTTTTGCTACTACTTGCGACCAGACATTTGTTAACTAAAAGTTGTTAATTGTTAACTTTTAAGTTACCATGAAGTTAACAATTAACAACTTTTAGTTAACAAATGTCTGGTCGCAATTAATAGCAAAAGTGTAATTTGTAATTTACAACCAGCTCGTCATGAACAGCAACAAGATTTCGATATTTAAAACATTTATGATATTTCTCTAAAACAGACAGGACTCCTGTATCGTTTTACAAGAACAGGATAGCCAGTTTGAAATAGGACCCTACTAACCAATCCAGTTTTTGTCTGTTTCTCTTAATACTATTTTTAATAGTGCAACAATTAGTTATAAATTATTACATACACTAATCAATCATATGAAGTTCTTACTTATGAATTGATTTTCAGGTTTGCATCACTATTACAACATATCTTGTCATCAGCCTACAAATCAAAGATACTGTTGATGAAGAGTTGGTTACTACTGCACTTTCAACTGTAGTTGAAAATGTAACAAATGCTACATACTTCTAGACTCCAGAGGGGCTCTGATACACACAAATTAACTTTGGTGTTGTAATGTTAATTGTACTGCACCAAAAGATTTAAGGTTTTCTTTTAACCACAATCAGTCATCCAACTACTGTTACCTAAAATGAGATAAATCGAATTAATTGTTTGATTTGTTTATTTACATAGATTATCACTTTATTAAAAATTATTATTAACAAATTTAAGGTGCTGCTTATCTGATAGTCATTCGTATTTCAAAAAGTATATTAAATAAAATTTCATAAAATAATCACTTGTTGGATATACTGAAATATTTTTTGTCTATTGGATGATACAAATGCATTTACACACCTCATAGATTACTTCTATTATACACCCCTTACACCAGGGGTTCTTAAACTATTTGGTACCACACTCCCTCTTCTTGAAATAAAAACCCTACACCCTTCCTCCACTTTACAGTGTATATATATATATATATATATATTATTAAATATGGTGATACATTTTATTATAATATAGTTAATGAATAAAAATATTTCAAGTACAAGAATAGTTTTATTATAAATATTATTTAAAGTTTTTTGCCAATAAAATAAGTATTAGCATCTTCAAGAAAAACAATGATATAACAAATTTTTTTCAAAAATGAAATCATCAGAAATCATGATTTAATTTTTGTAAAAATTTTGTTATATCATTGTTTTTCCTGAAGATGCTAATACTTATTTTATTGGCAAAAAGTTTTGAATAATATGAAAATTAAAACTATTCTTGTATATGAAATATTTTTACTCATTAACTATAACCAATTTATTAACTTAGACATACTTTTACAAGAAACATTATGTAACATTTCAAGTTTTAATTCATAAGTTACAATTTAGCTGATAAGAGGAAAATCTGTTAGTGAGGTGGATGAGCTTGAATTTTTTTCACTGTCATACCTATTTGAGGTTGTATTTTAGTAAAGGTACAACACAAGTCATTAGCAAAATCAAGTTTGTTCTGATCTTTGACTTTAATTGCAACAAGTGCTGAAAATCTTTTTTCGCACAAATAGGTGCTTCAAAAAGGCAAGTATAATCGAAGAGATGCCTGTGATACACTTTTAAGTGTTTAATCCAAAATGAAGATTTGTCCATTGTGGGGCTGTCGCCACATTGAACGACAAAAATTCATTTCACAACACTTTTGTACTAGAAGCTTAATCAGCTGATAGTAATTGTGTTTTTAATTAACTTTATTTCACTTTTAAACAGGTGATAATTAAATAGGTGATGGTAAATGATTGTTGTTATTTATCTTTCAAGGTGAGTTATACTTTAAAAATGTCAGGTTACAATCAGAAGCTTTTCCTTCTCTTGGTTTTTCAAGACAATAATTGTAAGTTTATAGTTTAAAATATTTATTAGGATTTATTTCCACATACATAAAACTTATATGCACCTGTTGCATATTTTTTGATGTACGGGTATGATCCTTCTGAATCTTGAAGTCCATTTTGGCTGTTTTACTTGCTCACGTGTTTCAAGTGGAAGGAACCTACAAGTTTTCTTTAAGGAAAACAAATATGTAAATAATGTTTATAGGTCTGTTTTATACAAATTTCTTTTCTGTAACCATGTTCGTACTAAAAATCATTTCAATCGCCTAGAGTTAACTTATTTTATCACTGGTTTGTATTTCAGAATGCAATAAGCACAGTAAAAATATACGTCAACCCCGTACAAAGAATGGGTACTCTGATAGTATTATATAAATTTACGGCCTCTATCTCTGATTTGAGCTCATTATTCTTCCTTTCTCACCTAAAACACAGTGTAGTATAGCATCACCCTTGTTTGAGCGCCCTTACAGCCATTCAGTACTACTTATATTTCCTATATTACATAGGTAAAATACAAAGAACAAATTATCTGGGAGGTTGTATCTTACCAAAGTTGCATCTTACCTACTGAGCTAGATTGGTATCGACCTAGCAGTCCATCTTGCCCTGAGTTCCTTATCATATAAATTGTCATTAGTATATGGTCCTAGTTTCCATAGCATCAGCCTTTATTTCCCAAATCCTGTACTCCCTAAGATTAACAAACTTTTTTCAACATACGATATCAAGTGGTACAATATATTACAATGAAAATATTGGAAAGAACCCCAATTCCACAAAATAATACCACAAAAATAACAAACAATATAAGTTGTTTAAGATTAAACCCTTATATACATTTCGATGATCATATCATCATCATCAGAGGGTCTTATTACAAAATTAAAAACTACTATAGTAATTAAGGTCACTCTAGTTTCTAACTTCTTGTTTGCTAGATTATAATTTTGTAATATGACCCTCTGATGATCAACTATCATCATTCTCTTATAGCACCTAACCTTAATTTTGAGTTGTAAGATTTAAGAGTAGGAAGTCTGGACCAACAAAATCTTAAATATGTAAATAGTTCTCTGTAGTGTACAGAGATGTTTGGGGGAAACAGTTTTGTGTAATCAGAAGTAACAACAATTACTGAATAAACAGTATTTAATTGTTCTGTGAACAGAAAATGTAAATGAGTCAAATTTGATGTGTATGTGTTGTTTACAATAATTTGAATTTTTAACTTTTCTTTCAGTGCTGTAGTAGAACATTATTTTAGTTTAGAATAAGTAAAAGTTCTTAAATGCTTGAATTTTTTGTTTTAAAATATTTACACGTTTGAAAAACATGTAGATAATGTCGAAAACATGTAGTAAAACATATAGAAAATTATAATAATTTTAGAATATTTAAAAATCAAATTCAAATTGTTAGAAGAAACGTACATAGTTAGTTTATAATGCACTTGTAGTATAGATAGAATAATGTACAATTATAGTAAGGACCAGAAATTTTAGATGTGACATAATTAAATAAACTCACTACTTATACTAAATGAAATGAGTTTTTTTTCATAAAATAAACTCTATGAATTTTCTCCCCCTAAAGGTGTAAAGTGTGCAAGTAATCTTCCTTACAAAAGCTATTATACTTTCTAATCTCCTAAACCTGGAGAATTGTGTGTCCTAACCGTAAATCTTACATATGATTCACCTATTTTCTCTCCATGTATGGAGAACTTCACATTTGCCTGGAAATATAGACGGAGTTCGGGCATCTTGGACTAGTCAGCATTACAAGTTACCTTACCGGGCTGTATCAAGCTGTAAATCTAAAAAGCAGATTGGCGAGCCGTAATGAAGGACGTTGATGAGAATGCCAGAGAACTATGACGTTTGGAGGCAGCTTTATGGCGGGTGTTACGGAATGCCCGAAACAAGTCCTATCCTCATGGAAACACATTTCCAGAAATGTCAATGCATGATGCCAGTGCTCTGTTCTTGGACATGATTTCCTTGTTTTACTGTATTATAACTTAAATTCAGATAGAGGGAGAGCAGTGGAGATATGGACTCCATCCTAGTAGGTTACACACTCTGATGGTTGTTGATCATCAAGTTTAGCAATACACATTGATGTTTTACACAACTGCTCAGCAGGGCCCTTTAAAATGAATACAAAATGAACAGGCTTCTAGCTACTTGACCCGGCGTGACGCTTGTGGTACGGCTGAAAGTAAGGACCCTCTACCTACATATCTCAACCTACCTAGTGACAAGGACTTTCTGTTTATTATTATTATAAAAGTAATATAACAGTATATTCCAACTTAGGTGAACAAACATTTTATTTTAGTTACTTTCTAATAAATAATTACAATTAATATAAATATGTATATACATATGACAAAATGACAATATTAACAATAGAGGACTTGCGCTAATACCCGTTACACCAGAGCTCGTGCGGGGTAATTTTTTACCAACTAGTTTGCAGGTCAATATCAGTAAAATATTTAGTGTTATAAATAAAAAAATTATTTAAACATGTTTTGTTATACCACAAAAGATATGAACAAACTCATGCAATATTATTTCCTTTATTTATATGTCAAAACAATTTTCATATAATTCAACTAAATGGTCTTTACAAACACTTTTCCTACAATTATCATATCATTTATTGTTTTTTGTCTAAGCTCTTAGGGCAACAATCACACCTGTAATTAAAACGTTTGTTTGTAATATTGTCAAATATAAAGCTATAGCCTATATTGTAAATAAACATTTTTTTTGCAATAATCATTAAAACAAAATATTCTATAAACAAGGATAGTTTACAAACACAATATATATATATAAAAATGTAATCCTTGTAAGGGGAAATAGAATCTGTGTCTTGACATTGTACACCTTACTATATGTAAACCAGTTCTGTCTGTTGTCCATATACTTTTGGAACTTTTGTACAAAGGCATCATTGCTCCACAAATATACAAAACCCCAAACAAAGCTTTAATTTCTTCAAAAAAACTTTTATTTGCGTATCTCTCTCCTTTGATAAATTACAAATATTAAATTTGTGTTCTCTCTTATCGCCATGACAAAATATGAACGTAGATAATTGAAAATAGATTATTAAATTTATAATTTAAAACTAACTTCAGTTATAAAATTCTCACAAAATATGAAAAATAATGAAATTCACTCATAATAATCTTGCAAAAAAACAAATAAAATTAATTTATGTAATAAAAAACTTGCAAAATACAATTTAAAATAATCTTCACTTATAAAAACTTCGTAAAATACAGATAGAAATAGACTTCACTTATAAAAACCTCACAAAATACAAATAGACTTTACTTATATAAAACTAGCAAAGTATGAATGAAAATGAACTCCACTTATAAAAATGTCGTAAAATACGAATAGAAATAGATTTCACTTAGAGGGATCAGTATTGTAAAAAGGGTAAAAACTTTCCCAGCTGTTGCAACAATAACTTCAAACTGTTATAAGTAAACAAAAACTGTCAAACTACCTGATGTAGAGACAGAAATAGATACAGGGTGAGTCAATTAGAAGGTATGTAAGGGGTGGAAGAATTTCAGGATTTGCAACAGTTTTATAATCTTTGTTGAAAATTCAATTGGAGAATAATTACCCCGCACAAGTCCTCTAGGGTTAAGTGGCAAAATAAACAATTATTTGTGTACTTCTGTGATTCAAAAGTTGTAAGAATTAATAACTTTATTCTGAATTTCTGCACAAAACTATAATAATATATCCTCATGTCAGAAACTCCTACTTATCAGTTTACACAAAACTCCATCTTCTTTAAAACCACATGTATGTTTAAAGATTAAAAATGCAAATTTATACTAAGGCTAAGAGAATCAGGTTATTCTAATTTAGTGAATAAAATTTCCAAAAGGAAAACAAAACAATATCCTTTCAAATGAAAAACACAGAATCAACAGAAATTAACGAGTCGCTAAGCCAGGAAACAATCAAATTGAACACAATATTCTAGAGCGAAATACCTGCAATACTGAATAAACCAATAATAATATCCAGAGGAATTCCATTGGGACAAACTTCTGAAACTTGCAGTTTTTCTGTTCTTCATCTCTAGGCTTTTTAACCATTGTGTCTTTATTGATATTATTAAGCAAAAAAACCACTGCTTACTGACATTTTTCCAGCAGCATTGTTCAGTGCTGTAAGTCACAGACAAGACTCAGGCATTGTGACTCACAGCATTGAACAATGCACTGACCTAGTATGAAACGTGTCCATTGATAAATATCAGTAAGTAGTGGTTCTTTTGCCAAGTGATATCAATGAAAACAAACTCATTTTCAGTGCTAACATTCATCATTTTCACATAGTACAGGATTTTTAACCCTTCCCGGTGCTGATATATCTTTTAATGTCAATGTCTGTAGCAGACATGATGCAGATTTATTAGTTTCAACCACATCTGTTACTGTGGAAGCAGATAAATTAATGAAATCAAAGTAAACATGTAATTATATGTTTTGCACATTAAAAGTGTTCATATTAAAAGTTTACTTCATAAACACTTTGTTAATAATGATATATTTCAGACATACAAGTACTTTGTCGATCAGAGAGGGAAACTGAAATAAGTCACATATCAATTTTGAAATAATCTTCACAATTATCACTCAGATAAATAAATTTATAAGAAAAATACAATTACATGCTCTTTGTCATTCAAAAATTAAGAAGTTCTGGAAGGGGGGATTTCCCATTGTTTACAGAGTCAGAGACTTTTCACTTTTATATTGAAACTGACAGAGTTTCCATGTAATAACACAATAAACAAACATGTTATACTTACTAATATTCTTATTTTGTAAAATAAGAGACTGATATATCCTCATAATTTATTTTTTCGGAAAAATATCTATAAAAATATTTGAACATAAAATAAGTATCAAACATTTAGTTTCTCAAAAAAAATATCAAGAAAATATGTGTATCTAAAAATTTCTCTCATCATAAACCTTAAAAACTAAACGTTTTTGATGATTTCTCTTGTCCAGGAAGGGTTAACTTTTACATTGTATTTTTCACACATATTTACTCCTACATTATGTTACGTGATGGGTTTCTGCCCTAAACAATTTATTCTAGGCAATAACTCATCCATAAGAAAATGTTAACCACGATGGATTTTTGCATTGAAAACCCCCTAATTTACCTTTTGAAATAAAACATTTGGAAAAAACAATTTTCTCAAAACTGTTAAAGCTCTATTTAATGATTACATTAGAATTGAAGCATAATTATAATATTAATTCAGCATTATTAATTCTAAGGATTGAAAGGGTTTCCATTTAGACAGTTGGATTGAGATAATGGTCACTAATTCAATACCTTCATTTGCTCACACTCTACTTATATAAATATATCTTGTACAAATTTTAAATAGTAGTCAAATACTTTTTTATTCATCAATCAAGTTCAAATACATTTTTTTTAAGCCTATATTGGATAACAGTTGATGTTAATAGAGTTTTTCACATATTTATTGAATGATTAAATTATAAAAAAGTCGAATTCAAACTGAGTATCTTCATGTTCGAAATCTAGCACTTTGCCACTAAGCCAACTTACCTATACCTAGACATGTTTTTTGTCAAATATTTGAATAAATTTTTCCCCCATCTGGTTGTTGTCGAAGCCTCTATTATACAACTTTAAATTGTTACCATGGCTACCACACAGTAATGTAAACAATGTTCTAGGATTAATAATGAATGAAAATAATAAAATAAACAGACAAACTAGATTGACGGTATCGAACCTTGCTTCACAAACAAATAATGCAAAAGGAAAGCGAAAAGAAACTACAACACAATACAAGTGATGAAAAAAATAATAAAGCATGTAAATAGTAACAAACAAAAATAATAGTTCAACACCATTCATAGAAAAAAATTGGAAATTGCAAGGACATTCGCTTCCTATTTTGAAAATTAATATTGTTATTCTGACATGTATATATTATCTTGTTGCTGTTCAATGACGAGCTGGTTGTAAATTACAAATTACACTTTTGCTATTACTCAACAACTTTTAGTTAACAAATGTCTGGTCGCAAATAATAGTAAAAGTGTAATTTGTATATATTAATTGTAATTAAAAAAAAAGGAAACTAAAATAAAATTGGTCTTTGTTGACTTAAGTAAAAATTGACTTTTAAAAAAATGGATATTACTTTTTTTGTAAGTGGTATTGCATTTTCAACTTAAGGGGACTCGAATTCAAAATAAGACATTTCTCGGCAAACTGCAGTCCTCATAACATAATTTCTATATATGCTACCACATACCAAATATGACTGTTTGAATAAATTAAAAGAATTTGTTGCTTAAGATCAAGACAGAAATGCATTGGCATCAACGTATCAATTTTTTAATTTCTTTCTACAAAAATTGTATAGTGAACTAAAATATAAAAACATATTTAATTGTATTATGTAATTACAAAGAAATATTGTTTCCAATTTACCAGAATTTAATTACAATAAATTTGTCATTTGATAAGCTATCATTTTTTTAAGTAGATTTAATAATCTTGAGCGGATGGTGATAATATAAGCTGGTATCTGCCAGGATCCTGTTAATTGTTAATATCTGATGAAACAATATACATATATATACAGGAACGGCCTATGAAAGTACACTGGTTTGTTTTAGATATCTGTTGAATTTACATCAAGCATTATAATGGAAATTAGTCAACAGGAGCAGAGGAATGTCTTTGTTGTCCTTGTTGTGGATCCTTCTAAAATTAAGTTTAATAACTGGAACCAAGCTGCTTTGGAATTTATAGATCAAGGTTTGTCATTTTATTTTATTTCAGTGACTCCAAAAATTAGTTTCTTATCACTAGTTTTTGTATGATTAACTAGAATAGTATGAGTGTATTTTAATGGTAAAATATACAAAAAGGCAAATATTGTTTTGGCAATTTCATTAATTCTTATTATTTAAAATTTGTATATGACTACAAAGAAATTTTTGTAATGTAAGGTATAAATTAAAAACTAAAGCTTATTTTAAATACTTTCAAAGCAGGAAAATAAACCTCTTATATTTCTGTTACCTTTCAATATATCTAGCACTTATTAGTTTGTAGAATACAGACACTTGCTGGTTCTGTTTCACAAGGACCAGAATGTTAATGTTTTCTATGATATGTTCACTCTTAATTATTGTGAAATACTAATTGTAAAATTATATGTGTTTTTACAAAGCAAGGACATGATAATAAACAATTAAACTTTTAGTTCTTGATTTCAGATTGATACTTCACATAAATTGTGTGTTTGCTCAAATTTTATTCTTTAATTTCATTCCTATGATTTTGTTTTAACATTTACTTTTAACTACATTAAAAAACAATAATTCTGAATTTCATAAAATGAAATACCTAAACATGTGAATTAATGTATTGGTTTAGAGAAAACAGCTTCAAGTGACTAGTAAAATGCTTTCACTATAATAAATTTTGACATTTGTTGATTCCATCTACGTGTGAGCTACTAGTAATCACTTACACTTTTAAATGTTTTAAACTTGCCTATAGTAGCACTTACTTTGAGTAAGTGCTACTATAGGCAAAAAACATTTAAAAGTGTAAATAAATTTTGACTACTGATACTTGGACATTGGGCTTTAGATTCTAGTATGTGTATTTTCTGGGTTCGAACCTTCAAAAAATATAATGTAAAATTTTATTAATTTACTTAATTGTTTATGTAATTTGATTTTCTTTAATTCATAGTAACAATAAATGAAACTATTTTGAATGTTAATGATTCAAAATGTTTTTACACTTTTGGTATTAACTTTGGCAAAAAAACGCTACTTACTGATATTTTTCAGCAGAGGCGTTTCGCACTAGGTCAGCACATTTTTCAATGCTGTGAGTCACGGACAATACTTGAACAATGCACTGACCTAGTGTGAACCGTGCCTGCTGAAAAATATCAGTAAGTGGTGTTTTTTTTTCTTTGCCAAGTTAATACCAAAAGTGTAGTTATAGAAAACCTCAAGATGTACAACCCAAAAACTACAAGTTTCAAAATATTTTGTTTTTTTAGTGGTACATCAAAAGAAATTTAAAGAATAAAACCAAAATGTATATTTTTTATTTCGTATTAAAGATATTGAGGAATTGTTTATTTAAAGTTGATTAAATATCGAAATCTTTGTGCTGTTCATGACGAGCTGGTTGTTAATTACTTATTACACTTTTGCTATTACTTGCGACCAGACTTTTTGTTAACTAAAGGTTGTTACATTGTTAACTTACACTTAAAGGAAACGTTTTCATCTTACGACTTCTTCCAAGTGTAAGTTAACAATTTAACAACCTTTACTTAACAAAAAGTCTGGTCAAAAGTAATAGCTAAAGTGTAATATGTAGAGTTGATTCTAAGATTAAAATTTAGCTTTTATTTTTCTTTGATGTATTACTAAAATAATGAAGTTATTTTCCTGGAGTTAGTTAAAAGAAAAAAGATACGTCTGTATAATAATTCCCAACAAGAAATAAAGAAAGAAAACTCATTAATGTATGGTTTACAAAATTTTGAAACCTTAAACATTGGAGGGAACTATAAAGCTTGTATTAATTTCCTGTAAATAATAGTTAATTTTCTTTGCTAATATTTTAATAGTAATAGTTAACATTAAACTGAGAAAAACTATAAAATGTACTATCAGTTAATACTGGCACAAGGCTATTAAAACTTAATCGTAAAAATACTCTTACTGACCTGTGATTTTTTATATATGTTCTATTTTTATTTTCAATTTTATTTATAATGACAATACATTTTTTTAAATAAGTTATTGCTTTAATTAATTTTTTTACTCAATATAATATACAATAATATAAAATAATAATATAATTATAAATAAATAATAATATAAATATTTTTAGGTTAGTTTTGGTTGGTAAAGATTATTTAGATTTTTTGGACTAGGAGACTGTCAGACTTACCTTGGTAAGGGTCCACTCTGTAGTCTTGAAATAGAAACACATAAAAGCACTTAAACAATGATATATTTCAACCACACAGTGGTCTTTGTCAATCGAAGAGAAAACACAAAAAGAAATATGAGAGAATGAAATAAAATTTTAAAATAAATTTATTATAAAATTTATTATAAAATTTTATTTCATTCTCTCATATTTCTTTTTGTGTTTTCTCTTCGATTGACAAAGACCACTGTGTGGTTGAAATATATCATTGTTTAAGTGCTTTTATGTGTTTCTATTTCAAGACTACAGAGTGGACTCTTACCAAGGTAAGTCTGTCAGTCTCCTAGTCCAAAAATCTTAATAATATAAATATCTTAGTTTAAAATAATAATATAATTTAAAAATAAGCAGATTCTTAAATCTAAAACCATTTTATAGCTATACTAACAAGTTTCAAGGAATTTTTAATATACATTATAATTACTAGCTAAGAAAGTGTAAATTAAGAAAAATTTAATCATTGCCACCTGAGTAATTTTCATTATTTGTATTTGCACTGTCATCAGATCCAACGCTTTCAAAATTGATAATACCCACAAGCAATGTTGTATACAAAATACATAAAACGAATAGATCTATTTGTCCATGATTTTTGTTCTTTATAGACTAATGTCTCAAATTAAATTATGACATTCTTAAGATTACAGCTAAATGTACCCCAATGGATGTTTAAATGTTTATATTTGTAAATAATTCTTGAAATAAGGTGCAAAAAATGAGCTAAATTGTTTTAAATCCTTTTTTATTAAACTTTATTTTGCCATGTATATTGCATATCAATAATTTATTTAAACTTAAAGAAAATAATATGAACAAAAACAAGTTGTCATTGAAATTAAATAGATGGATACAAAACAAACTTGTTTACTCCAAACCTTCTTCAACTGTTAAATGTAAATGTTTTATTGTTTACAAACATAAATTATTACTAAACACTTTTAAATGTTGTAAACTTGCCTATAGTAACACTTACTTTGCTTGTTGAGGACGACCGTTTCGGGAGATGTGTCCTTTTGCCAACTCAGACCGTAACTTCGAGTTACCTTATCCTAAAGGTAAAAAACTTGAGTCTACTGTATAATTTTAGTCTCTCTCATGAGTAATGAACTGGTTATCTGGTTTCTTTTACTGTATCTATGAGAGAACCTTGTACTTTTTTAGTCAGATATGCGTCAATGGATTTGAGACATTCAAATACTATAAACATTTGAATACTATCAACTATTAATTTATTTAGCTGAAATTTATTTTACATGATCAGGTTTATTCCCAAATATTTAAGCATATTACTGCATCTCTTTTTCAATGAATTACTACAATAAACTGTTAATTTATTCATTTCATTTTCACTTACACTTTTTAAAGATTGTTTTAACTTGCCTATAGTAGCACTTACTTTGCTTGTTGAGGACGGCCGTTTCGGGAGATGTGTCCCTTTGTCAACTCAGACCGTAACTGATCTCAAGGTTTACGTAGGTTAGGGTGGGGGTGGGATATTTTGGTGGTGTGGGTGTATTTTGTGTGTATTAGGGGTTATGATGTCAAAAAGTGCGTGTGAGTTGTAATGTAATTGTGTATTGAGTATGTGTGTAGGGTGTAGTTTGAAGTGCCTGTATATTTCGTATTGTTCGGTTGTGTAGCGTTGGTTATTTCTGTGTTGTTTATGAAGAATTTGTAGGTTAGATGTTATGTCTATGTAGTCGTGTTTAGTGGAGTTGAGGTGATCTGCGAAGTTTGATTGGTAGTTATTGTTTTTTAGTGCTTTTATATGTTCTTGGTAACGTGTGTAGAATGACCTCCCTGTCTGGCCTATGTAAAAACTAGGGCATGAACTGCAAGTTAGTTTGTAAACTCCAGTGGTGTTGTAAATGTCGTTGATTTTGCTGTTGGGTTTAAATTGTTTGTTGAGAGTGTTGTGTGTGGAGTAAGCTATTTTGTAGTTGTATTTTCGTAATGTGTTGGTTAGATTGTGGGTTTTGGATGATCTGTATGGTATTGATAAGTATTTTATGGGATTGTCATCTTGTGTGTTTGTATTTGGGTTATTATGTTTATTTTTTAGGCGGTTGTATAATTTGTCAATCATTGTTGGGTTGTATCCGTTTGTTTGTGCTATATATTTTATGGTGTTTAACTCCTGGTAGTGTTCATCTTTGTCTAGTGGTGTTTTAAGGAGGCGATATATCATGGTGTTGTAAGCAGCTAGTTTATGTTGTTGTGGGTGGTTTGAGGAACTGTGTATGGTCGTATTGGTGCTGGTGGGTTTTCGGTATATGTTGAATTTATGTGTTTGTTTGTCTGTTCGTTTAATTGTGAGGTCTAAGAAGTTAAGGGAGTTTTGTTGTTCTGTTTCGATGGTGTATGTTAGTTTAGGGTGTATGGAATTTAGGTGTTTTAGAAATATGTGTGCTCTGCGTGTGTTGCCTTTATATAATGTTATGATGTCGTCGACGTATCTGTACCAGTAAATTACCAAAACCACATTTTACACAACAACAAATACTCAGATAACATAATTTACTGGTACAGATACGTCGACGACATCATAACATTATATAAAGGCAACACACGCAGAGCACACATATTTCTAAAACACCTAAATTCCATACACCCTAAACTAACATACACCATCGAAACAGAACAACAAAACTCCCTTAACTTCTTAGACCTCACAATTAAACGAACAGACAAACAAACACATAAATTCAACATATACCGAAAACCCACCAGCACCAATACGACCATACACAGTTCCTCAAACCACCCACAACAACATAAACTAGCTGCTTACAACACCATGATATATCGCCTCCTTAAAACACCACTAGACAAAGATGAACACTACCAGGAGTTAAACACCATAAAATATATAGCACAAACAAACGGATACAACCCAACAATGATTGACAAATTATACAACCGCCTAAAAAATAAACATAATAACCCAAATACAAACACACAAGATGACAATCCCATAAAATACTTATCAATACCATACAGATCATCCAAAACCCACAATCTAACCAACACATTACGAAAATACAACTACAAAATAGCTTACTCCACACACAACACTCTCAACAAACAATTTAAACCCAACAGCAAAATCAACGACATTTACAACACCACTGGAGTTTACAAACTAACTTGCAGTTCATGCCCTAGTTTTTACATAGGCCAGACAGGGAGGTCATTCTACACACGTTACCAAGAACATATAAAAGCACTAAAAAACAATAACTACCAATCAAACTTCGCAGATCACCTCAACTCCACTAAACACGACTACATAGACATAACATCTAACCTACAAATTCTTCATAAACAACACAGAAATAACCAACGCTACACAACCGAACAATACGAAATATACAGGCACTTCAAACTACACCCTACACACATACTCAATACACAATTACATTACAACTCACACGCACTTTTTGACATCATAACCCCTAATACACACAAAATACACCCACACCACCAAAATATCCCACCCCCACCCTAACCTACGTAAACCTTGAGATCAGTTACGGTCTGAGTTGACAAAGGGACACATCTCCCGAAACGGCCGTCCTCAACAAGCAAAGTAAGTGCTACTATAGGCAAGTTAAAACAATCTTTAAAAAGTGTAAGTGATTACTAGTAGCTCACGCGAAGATGGAATCAACAAATGTCATTTCATTTTATAAGGCTATATATAATGTTTCAAAAAGAGGTTTTTTTTTAAAGTAGTTTCATTTTAGACATTGCTATACCTTGAAATATTTCAAAGTACATTAAGTACCTTGAACATTAAGATTTTTTAGTAACTTGAGTGTTAATACCCAACTGTTTTTTTACAATTCGAAAGCCCCTTGGTCAGCAGATTTGAGAAGGTCCTTGAACTTACAGTAAAAGGGCACTGTATTTCTTTGACAGCACTTAAAATCCTACACTGGTACCCTTGAGGGAGGTTTTACTTTTTGAGGGAATCTAATACTTTTGTTTGTTTATAAATTTACAACTATTTTTAGATTGTAAATTTTAATTTTTTCTTTACACTATTTTATGTAGGGCCTTTATTTTATTTTTTGTTTGTTATTGTAGGGATTGTATCATTATTTTTAATGAGGTGTGTGGCTAATGTGAATTATAAATGTTTGGTTCAATGTGTACATTAATTCTGTCTTTCAACTTCTTATTTGTGAGTCCAATATAAGATAATTGATTACGATCTAGGCATTTTATTTTGAGTGTGTTACTAATTCTTTTCCGATTGTTTTATTTAATTCCTTATAATTTTTGTTTTTTTTTTGTATATTATAATAAGATTATTTTTTACATTTTGATTATGTTTCTGATATTGTATCGTGTGTATTTGAATGTGTGTGTGTGTGTATGTGTGTCTGTCTGTCTGTGTTTCCACTTTAATATTATTGTATTTGTAGATTCTCTTTTGTGTATACCTTACCTTTCTGATAACAAAAAATTGTAAAAATTGGCAAAATATTTTTCAACTATCTGATTCCATTTTTATTTAAGTTAATCCTTTTTTACTCAAAATACTTGAACTTATATAAGTATGTTGCTATATATGTTGATTCCATCTTCTCTTGAGCTATTAGTTTTCACTAAACAATAATAAATACTTATAAACTTGCCTATAGTAGCACTTACTTATATTTGTTGAGGACGAGCGTGTTTCGGGAGATGTGTCTCATTGTCACGAGTTACGGTCTGAGTTGACAATGGGACACATCTCCCGAAACGGCCGTCCTCAACAAACATAAGTAAGTGCTACTATAGGCAAGTTTATAAATATTTATAATTGTTTAGTGAAGTATGTTGCACTCATGTTTGTTGAACATCTCATATCCACAAAATACAACTACACAAATATATATATATATCAAACCTACATATTCTACACATACAAAACACAAGTAGCCAAAGCTATACAACTGAATGGAATCAAATATTTAAATATTTCAAACTACACTACACACACATATTTAACACCCGAATACATTGTAACTCACATACACTTTTCGGCATACTGTTTAACCCTAGTCAGACACACTGGGGTGTGACAAACCCCACGCTAAACTATTTTTCTTCTGAAACATTAAAATTTGGTGTAGGGAAATTTTGATGGCCATGTTAATTAGGTTGGCAGCATTACTGCTCAGGCTTGACACTTGTTTACTCCAGTCTGCTTGTTAGTTTCTCAGTGGAAAAGTCTAAACGTCGTGTAGGGTGTAGTGCACCCCAGTGTGTCTTTTACGTAACAGTTTTAGTTTGCACAACTTTTGGAATTTGTATTTCTAAATTTATTTTTATATTAATAGACTGTTCATAAGACTATATAATATTGCTATTTTATTTTCACGGTTATTTATATACAAATAATTATGTCTGGTGAACTTGGAAGTGATGAAATTCGTGATTTATTAATGGAAAGTGAAAGTGACGAGGAAAATCAAAGTTTATTTGGCGATGATGATACAGACAATGATGTTGATTATGTAGAAGAGGAGTCAGAATACTCTGAAGAAAGCAGTGCAGAGGAACAAGAAGAAGAGGAAATAAATGAAAGGAGAAGAATCGTAGCTGTTCTTTCAGGGAAAGTTGGTTACAAGTGGAGCTCAGAGGAACCTCAACGCAGAGGCCGACCATTATCAAGGAACTTGGTAACTCACTTTCCGTGTGCTAGAGGACCAGGGAAAGAGGTAAGAACTCCCCTTGAGTCATGGTTGCTTCAAATTGATGTGGACATATTGAAAGAAATAGTCCTTAGGACAAATGAAGAAATTGGTAGGAATGTTTTACTTTTAGAAAACATACAAACCTACCATCATGCAACAAGTGAAACAGAGCTCTTAGCTTTTACTGGATTGTTATATTTAGCTGGTGTCCAAAGAAATAACAACAGACACTTAGATGAGCTTTGGTCTGTCAGTTTTGGCTTATCTATTTTTCGAGCAACAATGCCACTAAACAGATTTAAGTTTTTGGCTAAAACTCTACGCTTTGACGATAAAACCATAAGAATAGAAAGGAGGACAAATGATAAATTTGCACCTATCAGAAATATATGGGAAATGTTTGTACGAAATGCTAAAGGTTTGTACTCTCCTTATGAACACTGTACTATAGATGAACAGTTGGTCGGTTATCGTGGGAAGTGTCCATTTAGGGTTTATATGAAGAGTAAGCCAGACAAATATGGAATGAAAATATTCATGCTAAATGATTCAAGAACAGCTTATATGATAAATGCCATACCGTATGTTTGCAAAATAAAGCCACCCAACAATGAACCTGTTCCGTCTTACTACGTCCGGACACTAAGTGAACCTATTCATCATACAAATAGAAATATTACAATGGATAATTTTTTTTCTTCCATTCCACTTTTTGACAACATGCTACAGAATTTTCAGCTAACAATGGTTGGTACCCTCAGATCCAACAAACGTGAAATACCCCCGTCTTTCATTGCACCAAAAGCTCAAGATAGTTCTCTGTTTGCTTTTACTCAAAACAAAATGCTGATTTCTTATTCTCCTAAACGTAAGAAAAATGTTCTTCTATTAACTACAATGCATAGAAACAAAGAAATTGACCCCACTACAAAAAAGCCATATCCTATACTATTCTACAACAATACAAAAGGCGGTACTGACTGCTTCGACCAATTATGTCACAGTTATACAGTAACTAGACGAACAAACCGATGGCCTCTCAGAATTTGGTTTGCCATGTTGGACCAGAGTGGCATAAATGCCATGATAATCTACAATATGCGAGATGGAAATGGTAAAATGAAACGGAGACAATTCCTTAAACAGCTCTCTTTTGAATTGTTGAAGCCATTCCTGCAAACTAGGCTAGAGAGAACCACTCTTAGAAGAAGTCTTCGAGTCAACATTAGCGAAATTCTTGGTATCCCAATTGAAGAGAGAAAGCAGATTCCTGCTGCTGAAAGACGCCAGAGACGATGTTGTTTCTGTGATAGAAACAAAGACAGAAAAACGAAACTATGTTGTTCAACATGCCAGCGCCCAATGTGTGACGAACACCGAGTACTGTTGTGTTATGAGTGTGTGGAGTAAGAACTTTGACTACTTGGCTAAGACAAGTTTTTGTGACTTTTTCATTTTTTTGTATTGTATCTTGAAAACTAATTTATATTTGTCCTTTTTGTGTTGTTTTCTCCTATATTACATTTATAAGACACTTTTTACCAAACATATTTTACTGACCACTTTTTTGTGATAAACTTTTGCAATCAATATGAAAAATAATAAATATTTGTGTGAAAAATATAGTAAAACATTTATTATTCATTGTTCTCATTCCTAAAGAATGTAAAGAAAATATTAACATAGGAAATTTCCATAAATAACAAAATTAAAAAAAGTTATAAAAATTTTTTTATATGGGGTTTGACACACCCCAGTGTGTCTTTTATGCTATGAAAAATAAGTGTGTAGGACTAGGGTTAAAAATACTGTTTCCAAATAATGTTTAAAAATACACATAATATTCCTATCTTATCCCTCCCTCTCAACCTTGAACGACTAAAAGGTCTGTTGCAGTCTGGGTTGATAATGGGACACACCTTCCGAAACGGCTGTCATCAATTGACCATGTTAATATGTGATGTTAATTGTGTGTGTGTGTGTGTATGTGTGTGTGTGTGTGTGTGTGTGTGTGTGTGTGTGAGTGTTTCATAGAACATATTTTATATTCCTTGGGCGTAAAGAATTTTTACAGCTCATTCTTTAACTGTATAACAGCTTTTTTTCAGACTAATTTTAATTATTTTCATAAAACGTTCTATCTTTTTTAAAACCAATTGAAGTAAATAAAATTATAACAATATTTATAGAATGTTAATAAATAAATTTCAGGCTAATTCTTTAGTTTTGAGACACAAAATACACAATAAAATGTATATATAATTGCATAATAAAATGCTGCTAAAATGTACAAATAATATTACATTAAAGTGCTGCTTTTTTAAATTAATATTACTATATTAATCACTTTTACATTAGTTTATGACTAACGGAACTTTAAATTTAATATTACTATACTGTATTGTTATTCTATGGTTATCTGTGACATGGATTGTTTACAAAATAGAAGAAAAGTATAGAGACCGTTGTTAAAATTTGTACTTTGTTATTTTTAATTTAGTAATGAAGTTACTTTGATTATATCATAAAATTAGGTGTCGTCTATTATTTTATCTTTCCAAACAACTCGAATTTTTACCTTTAAAGGGCAAGACTGTGCAAAAAATTCCCATATCAAGTCCAGAAAATTTTAAGAATAATAAGTGCTTTTTGTTTACAAACATTAATGATGTTGTTCAGAGCAATAAATAAGATGAAATATTTTCAATTTACATAAACACCTCTATTGTAAATGGGTTTGCTACATTAGAGTTATTTGAGGCGAAGAAAGTCCACAGTAGCATAAACAAAAATTTGAGTAAAAGTGTGGGCAAACATTTAACAAGCATTGGCAGCCCTGTTTTGCGTATTTTGATATTGTTAATTCGGTATTTAGACCTTGATTTTTTTAATGTAATTGTCATTATGATCGTGAGTGTCTGATCTATCATTCAATACTGGATATTTTGCTATTAATCATGGCAACTAAAAGAAGACCATTACATCCGGTCAATACCAATTCAACACGGTTAAATTTTCGTCCTAATGTTTCAGAATTGCCGAAATGGGAATCCAAAGGAACAAAACCTGTTCAAGAACCTTCTTCAATTCTAAAAATTTTATTGATGATGATAATGCATGGATGCCGAAAAATTATTTTCATGGATACAAAATTGAAGGTTTGCATTTACTTATCAAGTTTATTTTTAATATCTCTTTTGGCAGATGTAATTCCTTTTCCTAGAACATATTTCTCACATAAGGAAAATATTTTTAACCAGTATTTTGTTAAGATTGCTTGGAGCTGGACTTTAATATTATCAGTACCTTTTGTAGGACTTACTAGTTCTATATATTGTTGTGGTAATAAAAACAAAGTTTTAAAACACATGATCAGGTTAGGTATAGCGACAGTTACTTGGTTCTTTTGGGTACGGTTGTTTCATTTTATAGAAAGTACTGTAGGTAGGTGCAATGTGAAAAGTGAATTGTTTCAAAGTAAAATTATATGCTTAGAAAAGGGATATTTTTGGCAAGGCTTTGATTTATCTGGCCATGCATTTATTCTTATCTACAGCAGTTTAGTACTTATTGAAGAAGCTAGAGCAATTATCGGCTGGGAAGGGATTCAAGACATGCTGAGAAATGAAGAATATGCAAGGTCAATTGATACAAAAGAGACAAGCAATCCATTAAAAAATCTATCCGAAAAAGACTTGAAAATAGTAAAAGAACTCTATGATAGGTATACACCTTATATACGAACATTATTCATTATGATTACATGCTTAGTGGTATTGTGGGACTTCATGCTTTTAAGTACAATGTTATACTTTCACAGTATGGTTGAAAAGTTTATAAGTGGTTGTATTGCAGTATCAATGTGGATTATCACTTACAAATTTTGGTATAAATTACCAAGATACTTGCCTCAAATGCCTGGAGAAGGTTTGTTTAAGTATAGAGATCTAAGAATAACAAAGGAATTGCCAATAAAAAGATCATCAAACAATAACAAAGGTCAGCTTCCGCGATTCATGGGAATGCCATTGTATGGTTTAAGAAATGAAGTTCAGCAAGAGAAAAATGATATAAAATCAGATAATGGTTTTGCTGTATCAAACACTACTTAAATTATATAAGATAAACATATAATTATATAAAATAAAACACATAGCTCTCTTTTTAATGTTTTGAGGGAAGTTAGTGCTGCTAAAATTGTATTCAGTCTTTTAAAAAAATAGTTTCTAATCATGGATCAACCTAATAATTATAAAAACATTTAAATTTTGTTAATAGCCAAGGTATTAATTAATAATTGATGGGCTTATTTAAATTTTTTTGGTAAAAATGCTAAAGCCCTACGATATTTTGGGAAATTGTTTAACCACCAAATAGGACGATGTCCACAAGAATTTTATTTTTATTAAAGTAGGAAAGTTAATTTTTTTCAATTTAAAGTAGGGTAAAAAATTCAACGCGGATGTAGAAGTTGTGAATAGGCACGGAGTGATACAAATGCTTCGTGATGTTACAACTGTATTTCAATGTATAAAATTAAAACCAAATCTAACCTGACGACACTTTTTAGGTATATTTTAATATAGGTATACAGTATTGTATAAATTTAAAACCAAATCTATCCTAACTGGAGAAGTTGTTTCTCAAATATCTACACACGTAAAATTGCGTGACGTACCGCGGTCGATGCGAACAACCTTATGCGCAGCACTGTGACGTAAGTATCACTCCACGCCCATTCACAACTTCTACATCCGCGCTCAATTTATTACCTTACTTTAAATTGGAAAAAAGTAACTTTCCTACTTCAATAAAAAAAAAAATTGTTTTTTGGATATCGCCCTATTTGATGGTTTCGAACAATTTCCCAAAATATCGTATGGTGCCGAGCTTATGCACAATAACAATTTTTTTATTTTCATGTATAAAGCCATTGAGTGGGCAATCCTCACAATGGCAGTTAATAAATGCTAAAGATTAGGTTAATGTAGTCGAATTTTTTTTTTTTTTTTTTTTTTTTCTAGGGCCCAGAATTGATTAGGCCCTTGTGACAGCCAACCTCTAACAAGCTGCCTCCGTCTCACATAATAATATTATATATGTTCCAATAAGTTTTACAGCTGGTATCTATAGAAAAGTATTATAACTGCAATTTGACTACTCTGGCAGTAAAAAGTACATGTCTCACCTATTTCTACTATTAACAATCAATTTCTTAAAAATTGAGTGTTGGGCCTTTCTGCCCCTAACAGTCTTGTATGTTACTCAGAAATATTTTATAAAAGAGAAACAGAACGAATTTAAGCATAATAACCTCGATTTCTTACTTCACAAATATGGGCAATGTTATTAGCAATATTTTACACCTCAATAAATTATAACTATTTTACAACATACCTACTTAGTGTAGTTAGAATAGGTTTGTTATAAGAAATAATTTGGTAAAAATATAGTGTTAATGACATTGATGTTTAAAATTTTTTTGTTGTTATTATATTACTCGTTTTAATGTATAGAACACGAATATGAACTTTTTTCCGCGGAAAGTACGGAAAGTTACTTTTTTCACATTTAAATGTTTAGTTGTACAGGTTTGTAAGCCTATAGCGTGAACCGGGTGCGCAGTAACTACAGCCCACTGCACTACGTCTAGATTTGAAATTTTATACATTTCTTTATACCTATATTAAAATATACCTATGAAGTATTCAGTCAGGATAGATTTGGTTGTAGTTTTGGTAAATATTTAGACTTATTGCTGATGCAGAAAATTACAACCAAATCTATCCTAACTGGATTCTTTGTAGGTATATTTTAATATAGTAATGTTGTATAAAACTATAACCAAATCTATCCTGACTGAATACTTCGTAGGTATATTTTAATGTAGGTATATAGTCAAGTCGTATAAAATTTTAACCAGAAGTTAAATTTTTAGATTTTGAGTTTAGTATTAAAATAAACTGACTTTGACGTAGTGCAATGCGCTGTAGCTGCTGTGCGGCCGGTTCACGCTATACAGGCTATTACAGACTAACATTAAAAATATACAGAAAAATTACCTTTTTGTATTTTCCGCAGAAAAAAGTTTGTATCAGTGTTCTACATATTGAAATGAGTAATTAAAAAAAAGAAATCTACAATATCAATAAGACTCGTTTACGCTATACATGCCATTACATTTAAAATGTGAAAAAAGTAACTTTCCATATTTTCCGCAGAAAGAAAAGTTGATATTCGTGTTCTACACATTAAAACAAGTAATATAATAACAAAAAAAAATATTTAACACCAACGTTATTAAGATTATATTTTTACCAATAATTTTAATAACAGCAACATTAAACTTGGCATAACAAGATATTTAGGTATAATTTTGTATGAACTCAAAGTTAATGAACTAAACAGATCATTGTATTACACTATATTACTTATAGCTATGTTAGAATATAGCTATAAAGAGACAAGTGAAGATGTTATCTCAACATACATGTCTTGCAAGATCTTAACTGCAAAATATGTGTCACTTGTTCAATATAGCTAGATACTTTACAAAAGATATTTCATTTTTTTGCTAACCAAATTCATGCTAACCTTTGTAACTGTATTTTAATATATCTATGTAGCGATGTAGTTTACTGTCATATGATAGTTCAAGAAGAATTACTTGGTAAAGGAGTATATGTTTTAATATGGATTACATTACCATAAGTTTTAATCACTATTTATGTGTTGTGACACTTATTCATTTCTTGTTTAGAATATATATGTGTTTCTTGTATGAAAAAAAAATTAAAATAAGCCCATACTTTGTTAGCTATTACCTTAAATTTATGTATCCTAAATAATGCAAAAGACTAACAATTAGAAAAAAAAAATAAGCATTCCTGTTAGTAAATAAACATACTTATATAAAAGTTACAAATTTTAAAATTATTTCAATTTTGACTCTATAGACATACAATACATACAAGGTTTAACACACTCTGTATCACAAGGTATACACTCTGTAGTATATTTAAAATTAATCAGTACCTGTTTACTTTCATATTATTTTATAAAATTCAGAAATTTTAATTCTATATTGTATTTGTAAAAGGGTAATCAATCCAGACGATTTTTTATTTTTATTTCTACTTTCGAAACAAATTATTGTGAATTTTTCTAACCAAAATTAGTTGAAATTTGAAAAAACTCACATTCACTATAAACACAGTGTTTTTTTTTTAAAAAAAAAGCACTATGTTTACTACATTGCAGTGTAGCAAGAAAGTATCAATTTAGAATAGGTTTGGTTAGGGGAAAAAATAATTGTTCCTAATACTAAGATTTAAATTAGAATTTAAGTTGGGAAACAGGTTGGTGTGCTTTTTTTTTAACAGACCTAAATAGATACTTTGTAGTAGACCGGTTTATACAAAAAAAATAATAATTTCACTGTAATATACAATAAATAATTTCAGCACTTTATATAACACAATTTAAGTTATGGCTAAGACTTGAGTTTTAAAAACAGTGGTATTACTTAACCGTCAGTCCACTACCTTCGATTCTACTATTCACATATGTTACTTATAAATACACTAACTATACCCTGCCACACTTTGCTGTGGTACATTGTGGTTGCATGGATAAGAAATGGGAGACAAAAAGAGGCATACGTTTCATAGAAGTTTAATTTTGTAATACTTCAGTGGCTAAGGGTATACAGAGATATCATTTTTGATTGAACCATTGCCAGAATCAATCAAGAAATGTTTTCCCAGTTCCTCCTGTCGCATGCAAGAAGTTCCCTCAACTCTATCATTTGCATTATTCCATCATAAATGCTCTTATGTTAATGGTTAATTTGCTATTTCTTAGTTGGACATATGACTGGAACTCATATGTTGCAGCTCAGTTGGGTGCTGGCATTCCTAAATAACCTGTACTTAGAATTGGGAACAGTGCAGCTCGATCACACAAAAAATATCTTGATTAAACTAAATATATGATTCAGATCGTATATTAATCTAAATGGGATGTAAATGGATACTTTTATTTTTGTTAATAAACAATATAAAATAAAACATCTCATATCCAGATCAATGTGTAGACAGTCCGATCCGGATAACAAAAAATTGGGATATCAGAGGGTTTATGTAATGATGTAATTTTGTACGACGTAATTACAACCGTTCCATTTGGTTAGCATATGTATAATTGTTTAAAGTAATTTACACTTAATGAAGATTGTAATTATTTTTTTAAATAGCAATATAGAAGTACAATTTAGTTATTGCCTTTAATACTGTACTGTATGTACATATGTGCATTAATTATCAGTTTTGGTAAAAAAAAAAAAGATGTAATGGTAGTTTGGTTATTTTATTGAACATGTTTCTTTGATGGAATATTCTTCCACATTCGAAAGAGTAGATGATCAGCTGCTGTTGCTTCATCTTGTTCTTCGATATACCCGATTAACTGGTCAAATGCCTGGATAGCTTTGCTATGTGTCATGGTTTTTTCTTTCACCCTCTTCAGCAGGCGCTGGCTGTGTGCCCAGTAAGTCTATTTCACTAGCAGTGAACTCACAAACATCATCCTCTTTCATCCATTCATTTATGACAACACTGTTCGTCTCCTTTCAACAAGAAATGTTCGGAGATCATTTGTTTCACGAGGATTTTTGTTTGTAATAAATTTTCAATCTCCTCATTGTTTGTTTTATGATCCAATAGTTTTTTCCATGATTTAACTAGTGTTATCAGCCTGATTGCACCCCATGCTGCAGCAATCCATAAAGCGACATCTAGTACGTCTATTTATTTTAGGCACTTGGAAACACTTCTTCCCGCGATTATAATTGTTATTAACTTACAGGGATGAAGCTGTTTGAGATTTTCCAGGATGCCTTGATCCATTGGTAACAAAGATGTTATGTTCAGTGGCAAAAAAAAAAACACTCTTTATGTCTCACTTTTCAATTCATCTGCTGATTGGAGGGAGGGGAATTATCAAATGATAAAATGGCCTTCCTAGGCAAGTTGTTTATTTTTGCGTACTTGTCCACAGATGGAACAATCTTATTCTTGAACCATTCAATTGCTGATAAAATAACTAACTCAATTACACAAAATCGTTCAGGACATATATTAACTGAACATACAAACACAAGTGATTAAGTTGGTAATACACCAGTCTGTAAAAAACGAGTGAACTGTACAATATTGAGACTTGAATACAACTGGCTGAGTCGGGAAAGAACAAAGGCCCAACTTCTGGCATCAAAAAACTGGCCCTACGACAAGGCACCTTGCGGAATAAAAACATTTACTTTATTTTCATATTATGTCTGGATATGAGAGGTTTTACTATAATTGAGAACAGGTAATGTTTCACATGTGCCTGTGCTTGCTGTCAGCTAGTATGGCTTGATCCTCTTGCTTGAGCAGGTGGACAGTTGTTGGTACACATCTGACCATTAAAAAAAAACATTTTTCGCAGTTGCTGATATGTTACTCATATGAACAATAGATGAAACCATCTTTGAAGCTGGTTGTAAGTCGTGCACGAATTTGAGCTCAATCACTGCAAAACGTTATGAATTTTTAAAGTGCACACAAACTGACAACATTTTTATGTATAAAGAGTAAGCTATAAGTATGGCGAGTGTTCTCCCCGCTTGCAGTAGATGATGCAGTTCCAGGTACACAGCTAAACTTTAAAAAAGCTGTTTTTTCACTGTAGTGGGTTTATTACTAATGCAAACAATTGATAAAAACAATCTTAAGTGGGTGTATGTTGTGTAACTATTTGAGCTAAGTCACTGCAGAGCTTTTTTGAATTGTTTAAATATAAACAAACCCTTTCAACATTTTTATATATAATGAAGATATAAGTATGAGAAGTGTTCTCTTCCCCTTTCGCCAGATAGGATAGTTGCTGGTGCACAGCTGATAGTTGAAAAAGCTCTTTTCTCAATCTCACTGCTATGGTACTGATGCAGAAATACACAAAAACCATCTTTGATGCAGTTTCTATATCATGTCAAAAAAGGTACTGTCGCTCAAGACTTTTTTGAAGCATACACAAATCAAAACAACAAGATTCTAAATAAAAATTTATGGAACTTCGGTAACCCTAAATAGTCCTTAAAATTTATTTTAAATATTGAAAAAGTACTCACTACGTTATATCATAATGATTCCCTTATAAAAGAAAACAATATTTAAACAACATAAAACTTAATACTGATGGGGATAAATGTAAAATCTGGGTAACTTAACTTCACAAACACAGTTTAGAATGAAATTAATATTGA
Source organism: Prosapia bicincta (assembly GCA_036971475.1). NCBI lineage: Eukaryota > Metazoa > Arthropoda > Insecta > Hemiptera > Cercopidae > Prosapia > Prosapia bicincta. The sequence goes on from JBAIZL010000001.1 coordinate 394,163,029, forward strand.
TAAATTCTCACACAATATTATATCACATTATTATAAAAGTGTATTACAATATTACTACAAAGTATCTAGTTAGGCCAGATTTGGTAATAAAAAAAATAATAAAACAAACTTTACCAACACAAGGTAACTTATTAACAAACGAAATAGGGAATGTAAATTTTAATATAGGCTAATTTCTTGCACTGCCGCATGGAATAGGGCAGAGATTTATGCAAGGCATCAATTTTTGTCATACATTAGTAGTTATTTCCTTTTTAAAACCAAATTATCCTAATAAAATACTTTATAGCCATATTCTAATGTAGCTATATTGTAATGTAGTGTTCTAAAAAAGTAAAAACTTATTTATACACTTCAGTTTTGTTGGAAGTTAGGTTAAATGTATTTTGTCAAAATTATGAGGCATCAGCAGGAAGTTTTTTTTCTTATTCATTAAATTTTCTATATCACCAGGTACAATTTTAGTTGTAAGCAAAATAAATTATGTCTGGTTACCAAAAATGGTTTTAATGTTATCACCATTAATTTCTTTTTAATAATTCGCCCTAGCCAGATAATTTGTAACTGTTTTAATATAGCTTTATAGTAATGTGGTGTAACACAGTGCTGTAATTTCCCAACAATTCATCAATACAGAAGTACCTTATGTTTGTCAAATAAAGTTACATTTATGTTCCAATATTTATCAAAATTTTTGAGTACTATTTATGGTTGCTGAAGTTTTACATAATTTTTTTCTTTAATAACTCGGAGCAACTGTGGTGTAATTTTTTATCATACTCTTGAGTAATTTCCTCTGAAGATGGTTCCTTTTAATTGAAATGTATATTAGGACATGAATAAAAAGTTTTAAAAGGTTTTTTCTATTTCTAATAAAAAAATTTATTTTTAAGTTACAAATGTGAATAGAAAAAATCGAAGAAGGTTGACTAATGTTAAACTATTACCAAAAAACTGATTATAAAAAACATTGTTCAATTTTTTATTAAAAAAAATTAAGAGGAAATTTTTGAATGTTCATTATAAAGGGAGGTGTTTTTTGTACAACTTTTAATTATATCAGTTTTAACCACTAATTCTGATCTATCATATTTTAATCACTGGTCATTTGTATTACTATGATTTTATAAGTAACATATGTAAATACAAAAACAATCAGAATTTTTCCCAGTCTTTGCTCGCAATTGTCAGTAAAAGATTTATGTTTGTCTCAAATTACATTGGGAATTTTCTCAAAAGTAGAGCTTTATTAAAATGATTGCTTGATTTCTCATGATTACTTTTCCCCCCAACAATATTAAAAAGCTTATAGTTCTTAATTAATCCATTGTTTTTCATTTAAGGTAAATTAGATTATGAAAAGTACAAACTAATAAAAAAATACTGCACCAAGTAATTTTTTCACTATAAACAATAATAATTAAATTTTTTTATATTTATAAATTAATTAAGAGTGCCTTTTCATGATACTGAATGTTTCAAGTATTGGCAGATGTCACAGCACATTAGTTGTAATTTAGTTTTTAAGTAATGTTCTCAATTTTTATGCTAATCAATATACAGTACAAATAGATTATTTGTAAATATATTTAAAGGTTTTGATGTCATATTTGTTTATTAAATTATTTTTTGTAAAACGAATGCTGTTGTACATACCATATAAAATAATACAAATTTATAACATTGTATTGAACTGAAAACTTATATTAGAAATAATGCTTATTTTATATGTATTATGGATTTGATTGTCTTTGCTGTATATTATAGGACATTAAACTATACAGTTAATTTTTCATCATATATCTTTAATTGTTTATTAATTTTTTTTAATCTATGCTTCATACATGTTTTTATTAAATACATTTTAAGATTGTTTCAAAATATTGTTGAACTTGTGTTAAATTATGAAATTTTTCTTCTCGTTTAAATAGGCAATTCAATACAGTCTATGCTAAAATTAAAGACAGCTAAGTAATATTTTCCTTGGTGAACTATTCAGAGGTAAATAAGAGATCTCATCTTATTTCTGAAATGTATCTGACATAGCATTAGGTTTAATACTCATGTTACTATCCTCGCTAAACAGCCATTGGGTTTACTATGATGGCTAAAAAGCTGCTAGATTAGGCAAAGATGGTAATAATTCAGTAACTACAAGGAGGTAAATCTTTCTTGTTTTTATATTTTGTACAATTTTTGTAAAACTTCAAATTTATAACCAAATAAGACTTGGTTCTACACCATAGTGTTATAAGATGTATTGAAGTTTCATTTTCATATTGTTGTAACAACTTCTCTGTTTACTATTATTTACTATTCAATTAAAATTACACATTTTTTTACTTCTAAATATAAAATCGGAAGAGTTGCATTGCATTTATTTGCTAAGAGCTAATATAATTTGAACCCTGGTTTATAAAATGTTTATGCATTAAATAACAATTAGCCAACTTATTGTACATTTTTGACTCAAAGATCTTTTAATTTAAAATATTTAGTCAAAATCAGAATACTGTTATATTAGTTTACTGTTAATATTGTAATTAATTTTTGTACCCATCTTACTTGAAATATGTATTAATTTTAAAACTATTTTATGTTATGTTTGGGTTCAGTTTTTTTGCCATTCCTAATGATTTAATATTCTCTTCTGTTGACGCGTTTTGGAGTAACTCCGTTTTCAAAATTTAAATTGTACTCGTACAACATATAGAAATATTCCTAACAGAAATGAAGATGAGTATATTAATATTTTTTTTTTTTGCAGAAAACTAGCAAACTATAATTTAATTTGTATGTAATTGACTATTTTTTCTGTAATTCATTTTGTGAAATGTTTTGTAGAATTTTAATTTTTCTATCATCAATATTAATTGTCTTGTAATAATTACAGCAGTTATTACAAAAAACAGAAAAGATATATTGCACTCCCATACGATTTCCTTTTAAAAGTTTTTTTGTGTAATTAATTATATTTTTTTTAATGTTCACAATTGATTAAATAATAAAGGAATGCAGTTAATTGTAATGCATTTTTAGATAAGTAACTAAGAACATTTGTGTAAGTGGAATGTGTTTTTTTACTTATAAGCTAATATTTTTTTATCAGATGCTAGTGTACTATTTCTCCCTTTAATATTTTTCTGCTTATCTAGACTTCTGTATTAGTTAAATCAACTATTTTTCATCATCATTTCCTTTTTTGTAATTTCCGTTCTTGACTAAATGGTTATTTTAGTTGTTTATGTACTTCAGTTAATAATTTAAATTGTAACCTAGTATATATTTTTTATAATTTTAATTTCAATTTAATTATGTTTTAATTATGTTAAAAATGCAATTTTTTGGTATAGTTTTGTCTGTTGTAATCTTTTAAGTATTATATTGTCCAAAAGTACATGTGCCAGTAAATAGCAGCCACTTATGTTTTTTTATATTTTTATTTTTAAATACATTGTTATTTATGTAGCTTCAGTTTTTGTTGGGTCTGTTGAAATTATATTGTTGATATTATTTAACTGTGATTTCTTTAAATATTCCTTTCTTTAATTACAATTAAGAAATAAAAATCTAATCCCAGATATTAAACCTAATGAATTGCCACAGTTTCATAACAGCAAAATGGGTGTATGTACTTGCATTATGTTGCAAAATTCTGTGCTAGATTTTTGTACAAGAATTTTTTTCCATAAGCTGTGTTTATATTCGATAATTAGTGCTTTCGTTTTGTCATTACACTATAAGAAATTCTAAAGAAATATCATTATTTTCTTAAGTTTTAACAATAGATTGGATTTTGACTTAACATTCAAAAATTTAGAACTAAACAAATTCAGGAACAAAAACAAGCATATACAGTAGAACTTGGATAACAACAAGTTTAATTTGTAATTGCAGATAATTCGAAGTTTTGAGCTGGTCCCTTGAACTTTGTACTTGAAAAATTTACTCGAATGCTATTACTCATATGCTTTTACTTGTATGTAAAAAAAGTATGGATAATTCGAGGGTTGACATCTTTAATTCAAAGTTATTAGTTTGGTTGAACTAGTTATCCAGGAATTCTCTCTGTTTAGATCGAGAGTTGGTGCGTAAGCGGTGTCGGGAGAATCAGTTATCGATGGTCGCTCTGCTCAGTCAACAGTTTGTTGTTGTTGCTAATAATTATTGGTTATTCTGATTTGTCAGGCACAAGACTTGGACGTTTGTGCTTTATAAGGGATATTTATAAACTCTTAATACTTACAGCATAAATAAATAAAGACAGATATTTAAGGTGATCTTCTGTTAGATTTTAGTATAAATATTTTTATAATTAATGTATTCTTATTTACATACGAAATGAACCATAATAGTGGAACACGTGTGTAAAAAATATAGTATTTAGTGCTTTTTAAGTGAGAATATTTTTGTAGTTAAATTGATATGAGAAATTAATTCGTACCCACTAGTGTTCACATAATTGGACTATTTTGACTCCAACTTACATAGTTCAAAATTTCGATTAATTCGAATGTTTTCATTGGTCCCTTAGGATTATCCAAGTTCTACTGTATTTCATGGGAAGATGAACAAATAATCTTTTAAAACTTATCTCTTAGTAATAGGACAATATTCATTGCCAAAAAATAAATTCAAAATGTGTTATACCTTAAACATAACTGTTAGAGTGATCGGTCGCGGGTGACCAAGCTGTACTGCTGTAAATTAGATGTTGGTGACTTACACTACACATACACACCAATAACTAGTAATAGTGCAGGGAACTATACAATCAGTCAAGGGCGGCTCCAGGAGAGGGGCAGTAGCGGCAATTGCACCCCCTGAGAATTAGGGTACTATTTTTATTTTAGAAATATATGTGTCATATTTGGAACACATTTAAATTTATCCCAGTTTAGGCCTACTTATAAACATGTATTTTTCATTTGACTTTTATTTTAAAGCAAGGTATATTGTTTTTACATTTATTTAATTACTTATTACACTTTTAATATTACTTGCGGCCAGACTTTTTGTTAACTAAAGTTTGTTAGATTGTTAACTTACACTTGGAGGAAACGTTTTCATCTTACGACTTCTTCAGCCTCGTATTTTTGCCACTAGGATTGCTGCAGTTGTGCTTCTTTGATACCATCCTTTGAGTTAAAAGGGATGTGATCAAGGTTATGTGTGATCTGTGCCGTGTTTGTTCATTTAGGATGTCATTTTTATGTGTGTTATGTCTGTATATTTCATATTGTTCTAGTGTGTTTAATTTATGGCCTTTGTTGCATGTGTGGAGAATGCTCATGTTATTTTCCATACTATTGCATGAGTCTTTAGTGTCCATGAAGTGATTTGTGAAGGTGGATTCAATAGTAGTGTGCAGTGAGCTTTTGTGTTCTTTATATCTTTCAGCAAAAGATCTGCCTGTTTGTCCAATATAGAACTTATTGCAGTTGTTGCATTTTAGTTTGTATACTCCTGGGTTATTATATGTGTTGGTATTGTTATTAATACTGTGTCTGACAGCCATTTGGCTTTTATTTGTTGTTCTGTAAGCTGCATTGTATCCTGCTTTTTTGAATTGGTGTGCTATTTTATTTCAGAGTTTGTTTATGTATGTGAGGGTGATGAATTTGTTTGTCTTGTTGTTACTGTCTTGTTAAGTATTTTTTCTGTGTAGTTTGTCTATTAAACAATTGTCATATCTATTTTTTTGAGCTAAATATTTGATTGTTTAGTTCCTCTTTGTAGTTAGTTTTAGACATAGATATTTTGTTTAGTCTGTGTAGTAAATGTTTGAATGCTGCATGTTTATGTTGTATTGGGTGGTTCGATGTGCTGTGTATCAGTGTGTATGTCATGGTTGGCTTGCAGTATATGTTGAATTCAATTCATGTCTGTTTTGATTTTTTTGTTATGGTGATGTCTAAGAAATTCAATGTTTTGTTGTTTTTAAATTCTGCAGTGAACTGGAAAATGGTACTAAAGAAGCACAACTGCAGCAATCCTAGCGGCAAAAATACGAGGCTGAAAAAGTCGTAAGACGAAAACGTTTCATCCAAGTGTAAGTTAACAATTTAACAACCTTTAGTTAATAAAAATTCTGGTCACAAGTAATATCAATAATAAGTAATTAACAACCAGCTCGTCATGAACAGCAACAAGATTTTTATATTTGTATAATGTTAGGTGTAGAAATTCATCTGATAACATTGGTAGTTCCATCCAGCATAAACAATACTGGCATGTTACAAATCGCACACTAGTTCTATATCACCTCAGCTATACTAACAGTCTGTGTACTACGACTCCATGTCCATGTCCGTGCGGTCCTTGTCAGACCGAGCCGTTTGATGAAACGATTGAAGGTAAACAATATTTTGTATTATGATCAAAATAATAATTTTGGTATCTATGTAAATTAAGGTTAAATGGAGGTATTTAACCAAATTTCCTGCGATTTTTAAGTACAAGAATAGCTTAAAATTTCATTTCCAGGCCTTTGTTTTTGAAAGTTTCCCGCCCCAAACCACTCCGTGTTTTCCTGCCATTGTGACTGCCCCTTCTCCCTGAAAGTTTATCCTGGAGCAGCCCTTGCAATCAGTCGGATTATCAACAAAATTTTAAACATTACCTTGAATGGATGAGAAACACTGAAGCTTTTAGAAATGAGAGTGCCAATGCTTGTCACCAGCAACTGGGTAGGGAGAGCAGGATGGCTATGACCATTCTCCAGTAACCATTTGTGCCAATGCTTGTCACCAGCAACTGGGTAGGTAGAGCAGGATGGCAATGACCATTCTCCAGTAACCTTTTGTGCCAATGCTTGTCACCAGCAACTGGGTAGGGAGAGCAGGATGGCTATGACCATTCTCCAGTAACCATTTGTGCCAATGCTTGTCACCAGCAACTGGATAGGGAGAGCAGGATGGCTATGACCATTATTCAGTAATCGTTTGTGCCAATGCTTGTCACCAGCAACTGGATAGGGAGAGCAGGATGACCTTGACCATTCTCCAGTAACCGTTTGTGCCAATGCTTGTCACCAGCAACTGGGTAGGTAGAGCAGGATGGCAATGACCATTCTCCAGTAACCTTTTGTGCCAATGCTTGTCACCAGCAACTGGGTAGGGAGAGCAGGATGGCTATGACCATTCTCCAGTAACCGTTTGTGACAATGCTTGTTACCAACAACTGGGTAGGGAGAGCATGAACCAGTAACCGTTTGCAGTGAATGTATACATTTCAAGTTTTATGTTTAGTGTTTATAACATTGGTGTTAAATATATGTTTCACTTCATTGTAAATTATTGGCATTGAAAAAATTATTTGATTTTTCTACAAATATATAATAGATCTCCATTGGCTATAGACAAATTAAATCTAAAATAATTCTTTTATCTATGTATACTAGATTTTATACTCTGGTGTAGATAGAATTCCAGTTATCAGATTCCCCCTCTCCCCCCTCCCCAAATATTGTATGATGTAGTTTTTATGTGTGTTAAGTAGGAATACTGCTCATTAGTAGTCAGGTCATTTGACCCTTCTTTGAAAAGGATTTTTTTAATTTTAAGCATTAAAATTTGTATATTTTGCAGTAGCATGCTACATAAATATTTAAAATTTTAGTGTTTAAACATAATTTACAATTCGATAACATGGTCTGAACATCTTGTTTATAAAATCCATTTAAAAAACTCTTGGAAAGATCATTGTGTTCTATCCTAGAAATAAGGAAATACATGTGAAAATCCTAGTTGTCACTAAAATAAAAAATTTGTAGTTGAGGTTGCAGAAGTTTCTTACCTTACATAGATTGGTTTCAATCAAAGTATTTTTTTTTTTTTACTTCACTCGTAAATAAGGTAGTTTGTTTCATTTTCTTTGCTTCTAGTTTCACATGACCATTTTCAGTCACATAATTAACACACACACACAAATTATACTAAATAAAACAGGGAAATTTTAATCAGATTTATTTTGTTGTTTTTAACATATAAGATAAAAATCTTGTTTTAAATTATAAATTTAAAATAAACTCAACATACCCTGGTGACCAACTTACACACTGATTATGATTGGTGAATATAATTAAAACCTTGATTCAGGAAGTTTTCAAAATTTTACTTAAGGCCCATGTGATTTGTTGATTTAAAGTTCTGACCATGCGCTAAACTTTTAAGTTTAAACTTAGTAAAATTACTATTTTTCAAGCCTATAATGTATTTTACAATTCATTTACATCTTCCATAGTCATAATTTTACAAGTTTAAACAGTGAAGTTATTATTTTGATAAACATGATGTGTTGTAACTCATTTAAAGATAGAATTATTAAAAATAGATTTAAAGTTGTTAATCTTATTATACTGCACAGTTTTTTGCCAGATAAGGGGAAATAAGTTTTTATTGGTTGTAATTAGTGAAATGTTTTTGGTCTAGATACAAAATGTCCTCTTATTTAGAAATTAAGAAGAATAATGTGTACACTAGCATATTTAAGGAAGGTAATGTGTTATCACAGTTGAAGGTGATACACCAGCCATTTCTTTATTCACCGATCATTGTATTCCATCAAAATGAAGCATCAAACTATCACATATAGATTTACTATTACACACATATACAAGTTACAGTGTCCAAAATATATCATTATTTTATGTTCATCTATGCTTTTTGTAAGATTACATACTGAACTATTCCAAGGTATATCTGTTGGCTCCTATCTAGTCCAAAAAATCTCATATGTGGATATGTGTGTGTGTGATAGACTTGAAATAACTTTTCAATGATTAAGATAAAACCTATTGCAATTCCATCATTTTAATTTTTCATCAGTTTTAAAAATTTAAGGAAAATAATCATGGCATAACAGTTATAGCTATTCTTGTTTAAACTTGTTACAAACATTTTTAACAGATATATCTGTGCATACATCAGATATATTTTAATATAGCATCAGTCTAGAAAATGTTTGTTTCATTTGACAATTAAACCATATCTTAATATGTAAAAACAAAACACTGTTTATGAAAAAAAATCTCTTTATTGAATAAAGTGAAATAATATTACTTGTTCTGACTTAAGTACGTAGTGACAAACATTTCCAAATATGGAATGATAGAGATCACCAAAATAATAACTGTTGTTAATCGCACTCACCACTGATTTCTCTGTATACAAATCAGCAAAGGTTAACATTTATACAAGGTCCATCTAATAACCATCGAATACCATGAGCATTTAATTATATTGTCCGTATTTACTTTTTCTTCAAGAAATAAAAACTGCCAATAGTAACTGCCAGAGTAGTAAATATCAAAGTTCCTATAACCAATCCTCGCTGCATTTCAAAAAATGTTTTAACATGGAACATTTGTGAAGGAACAGTCTTCTTGAATGAATCGTGGTATCTAACTCTCTCAAAATACCTGTCGATTCCAGGTTTTTTTCCATCGCTCCAAAATCTAGTTTCCAAACCAAGTAAGTACAGCCTGTTTAATAAAATTGATAGACTAATGTCTGCTACTGTAAAACGATCACTGCATAACCAACGCTCATCAGTTTCTGAAACAAATTTGTTAAACATAAAATAATGGTTATTTCAATTTTGATTTAAGAAAAGAATATTGAAATACCGAGTAACTTCAAATACGGATGGTCGATTTAATGACTTTAATGGATCGGTAATTTTAGTGACAGCGCCAAGTTTGGATCAGTGACATTTACTGGTGACAAGGAATACCGAGACGGCTCTGTATATGCCAATAACAGGCGGGCATATCACATTGGTGAAATAATTCCGCTTCTGCTTTTTTCTATTTTGGAAGGCTCATTTTATTAAAAACTACGAAATTAAGAACAAACTACCGAAAGTGAAATAGCGTCTACTTTACACAACACTATTACTATCTTGAAACCTGACGCAAATCGACCACCCACACACGACATAAATGAGTAGAATTAGTGACAGCGACAAATTAACCCATGACAGCCAAGGTAAAATACAAGTAACTTTTCAGTTGCGACATTTTACCCAATCACAACCGAGACAACTCCCCTTCTTCCCTTCAGTCAACGACACTGCACATAATCCACCGGTCAACTGAGCGGTGGGAGCAGAGCCAGTGAAAGCGTCAAATCAACCAATGACAGCTGTTTCATCCAGTGACTGCGACTTATTGCCCAATCATAACAGAGGTAATTTCCGGTCGATCCATTGTCACTGGAACTGGCATTTTTCATATTTTGTCACTGGTTCCACCAGCGACAAACAAATATCATTGACAAATCACCGTAACAGAAAATATTGACCATCCCTAACTTCAAATATATCCAACTTTTTGCTATCCATCTTAAGCTTTCCAAACGTGGCACAGATTAGATGTCTGAAAAGTTACTAAAATACCATATAAATACATAAAGGAAGTTTTTGCCTTGATTACAGCTTTTTAATGTAATTCTCTTGTGTTTATTCAAAAAAGTTAATTTGACAAATCCTGTATTCAGATTAAAATTTAGAAGAGAAATATCTACAGCTTTGGGAATTAAAATAGAAGTTATCTGTACCCTTTAACTGCACGCTGAACAAATCTAATAACAAAAATTTTAAATGTGACCTACAAGAAAATTTTTTTAAAAATAATTTCAACTCTAATCTTCTTTTTTAAACAAAACCCCATAATATTTATTATATATTCAATTCATAAAGCATTTTATAATGAACTTATTTAAATAATTAAAAATATCACAAGTTAACCCCTATAGGTCCTCTGCATCCCCTGGGGTTTGTTCCAGCTTGTATATATAGCTTTTATAAAAATAATCATTTTTAGAGAAAAAAATAATATAGGTTTGTAAAATCACAATTTTGTAGCCGTTGACAAAACAATTATTTTAATTATTCAGACGAAAAAAATATTTTTAAAAGTAATCCAATTTAATTTTGTATAGTTTTTTTAAATCAGTATTATTTTTCATTTTCTTTATTTCTAGAACTAAAGCAAAAAATTAAAATCTCACAAATGGATTCAAAACAAATAAATTTCTTTCAATGCTATATTTTTAAAGTACCAAAACAATAAAAAATGTTCACTATCTTATTTAAACAGATAAGTTAATAATAGACATTGTAATAAACACCTTGTGACACAATGTTAAATTTGACTTTTTATAAATATTTTTAAGAAAACTAAAGATAAAAGTAACCTGGTTATTGTTTAGTTACAGTACAAATTTCTCTATCTCGTCACCTATTGTTTTAAGTTTAATAAAATAATCTATATAGAACTTTTAAACAGATGACTGTGTGAGCTAAAAATAAAATTTTGTTCTGAGTTTACAAACCTGTTTATTGATAAATATTTTAATCTGGTAGGATAAGATGACTAATAGCATGATATTATTTCCAAAGATTACATTCCTGTGTAGATTAGGTATGAGTGAAAAAAATCTGTTTTTTTCTGTCTTTCACGCCTGTGAAGATTTTTAAGTAAGATTGATATTTTCAATAAGTTAATTATAAAAACTAATAAGTCATATAATTTTTTTACTATACAAGTTATATAAAGTAATAAAATGGTAGCGCCAAACAAAATTGAATAGTCAATAGGATATTTAGATAGATACCAGAAGTTATATTTTAATGAGCTGAGAAAATTGAGTATGAGAAGACAGTAGTGGGTATCAGTTAGAGTGAACACTCTTATTACATAAGGACCATAATTGAGATTAATGGGTCTGAATGGAGGCTGTAAAAAAATGCAAATCGTGTACTTGTAAACTGTTGGTAGTAAATAACGTCAGTAATAATTGCAATTCCTCCTTGTATCTTTTGTTATAAAATCAAAGATACTTCTTACAGACACCATCATTTAAGAAAATTATTCAGAAATTTGGATATATCATATTTGAAAAAAATTAACAACATATATTTCTCTCAATTTGTTAAAACTTTAGACATTGGAATAAAACTTTTTTAATTTTATTTACATACTTTTAAGTACTTTGAAATAATAAAAAATATTCACTTTAGCACTTGACCTTAAATAGCCAATTCTCCAAGACATTTTTAACAATTTCCCTCCTGTTACAGAAAATTTTTAAAAAAAGCTTCAACTAATTTTTATAACTTTTCCTTTTTGGCAACAAACTAAGGCAACATTTAAATTTTTTAATGAAAAATATGTAATAAATAAATGAGTTTTTCCTAAAACAAAGGCATAGGTTTATTAAACATTGAGTGTGAACAAAAATGTTGGTTATACTATATTTTTTACATAAAAAATAAAACAATCTCAAAATACTCAAAGAGTAACAAACTGTAAACATATAGAAATAATATTATGTAATTGCCATATTTAATGTTGATGATAAATAGTAAAATAAAATATGCGAGTAGTTTTTTTAAAATAAATGTTTTACCTGCACCAGATTTTGTTTTTTTGATCCTGATAACTTGTCTATTAAAATTTAAATTACTAATAGACAAATATTATTTATTATATACATTTAATGATAAAACAAATAAATTTTAATTTCATATTATTTTTAAATGGTAGAAACCTAAAGTTAATGACAATAAACAACAATGGAACTAAAGAAATAAATACCCAAACTCTGCAGAATGGAACTTTTTTATTTGAAGCCTGTCAAACAATTGCGTCGCCTTATTTGACAAAAGGGATGCATGAAAAAACCAAACCAAACTAATTACAAGGCTGACAAGTGCAGTGAATTGATTAAAAAAGAACATACTGTATGAAATAGTAACTAATTACAGATAGTTTTGACTTTGTTTTGAGGCGGAAAATATTTAAATTAACATGTTCAGCACGGCTACACTCATACTGGCACACTCTGGGTTCCCTTGCGAGGCACTGCGAGCGTACCAGTTCGCTCCCCGCTTCCCATCTGAGAGACGGTGAGCACACTGGCACACTCAATCACAGTCTAATTAAAACTTCTCTAATGCCGATAAGTGTTTGTATAAATGTTGGATTTTAACATCAGTGCTTCAGAAGAGTTTGGAGAACATTGTGCCTGAGTCATTTTTAAATCTGACCATCCCAAGTTAACTTTTTGATGCTTCAACTGAAACAATGCTTTAGGGAGTTTCTTGAACAGATTTAAATTGGTTTAATTTTTATATATTAATGTTTTTTAGTTTTAACCACTTAACGCGGCAAAATATCCGGTAAAAACAATGATCATAAAAATAAACTAATGATCATATAAAATCAACTTTCTGAACTAACGTAAGAATAACTATGCTATTAGCGTGAATGAACCTACTCGAGATAGGAACAGACTACTGTAAATAAGAGTCATTGAGAAAATGCTTGGACGCCTGAAATCCTGTGTCATCATAAGTTTGTAAACAAATGTCAGCTAATCTCGGCTATAAATAATCTAGGATGTGACATATGCATTATCTATGTCTCTGTTTACGTTATCGATCTCTATCGCTTTGTGAAACACATGACACGAGCAGTAACAAACATTCCGAGTTAAACGTTGAGTGGTTATTTTAGTATGTAGTATGTTTTAATAGTAAGTACTTTAGATCTTTATGTAAATTATCTTATTTTCTCTATATTTTTTAATAAGTTTTATTAATTTTCGTACAGTATTTTATCATTTGTATTAGTTGATATATTATTTAAATTTCATTTTTTTTTTTTTATTGTGACCCAGTAAATAAAATACAATTTTAGAGTCTAATACACTGTTTTGATGTCCCCAATAAACCTGTACATGGTAGAAATAAAATTATTAAGATGAAACAACGGCACGATTATTAGATGCAACGACAAGCTATGCAACCCGCATAGCATTTACATCATTCTACTGCCAGGGACAGCGAGCACACTCTCGATTTTTACAATTAAATAGAGTGTTTGAATTTTTGTTACTAATTTTCCCGTTTATAACTAAGCATCTAAGTATAGATTTTGAGATAAAACAATGCCATCAAATCTGAAAAATAACAAAACAACAGTCAGTAGTTTGCAGGGATCTCCAATATCGCCGCTGTGCTGATTGTGTTAAAGAGATCTAACAATAAATAATTATTTAGAGTGTGTGAGTACTTTGCTCTAGGTTATTTTATTTACTGAGTATTATCTAAATAAATTAAGCTGTACCTGTGGACTTTTGGTTTTAATTTTCTTTGTAGGGTTGAGATTATCAAGACTACTTATCTAAAACTATTTTCATATGCCTTACAAATTAACACTTACGAGATCTTGAAGAAAGTTCTTTTTCAACTTCTTGAAGTACTTTATCCACTTGATCTAATAAATTTTCAAATGACTTTTCATCAACTACAATTTTATGCTTCTTCTCTTGAACATGAGCCTTCTCTAACAAAATATCTCGTTGATTTGGATGTTGTTCTGCTAAAACTTTTAAATTGGCAATATTATTTTCCTCTGCATCTGTAACAAAATAAAGTTATTAACAGGAATCTATCCTTGACATATTATTGTACTGACTTATAACCCTCCCAAATCAACTTACAAATGATTTTAATTTCTGTGGATTTTCAGCTGTTTTTATTGCATTAATTTTCTGTGGATTGTTTTGCTCTCTTTGTTGTGAAAAAATTGAAGAAGCATTTATAGATATAAGTTTAACCTTGTTGTGTTGAATTGTAAGTTTATTGAATAAATTGTATTGTAGTTAATGATACATGTGTTATTTACGATCATTAATTTTACATCATATCATACTGTTGGCAATGCCAGATTTTGGACATTGGAATTTTCAAGCAGAAGCCAATCGTTTGCTTGAACAAGTAAGAGGAAATAAAACTTTCCATCTAATATAATAAAACTTTTCAAAATATAAAAATGACCTTCAATAATAACCCTTTCATTATTAAATTGTGCCTGCCCTGATATGGCCCCGGGAGAAATACAGTACCTGCCCTGGGAGAAATATTTTAAAACTTTTTCTTTTTGTAATTTTTGTCTTTATTTTTCTCTAATTTTTCAAATTATAGTAATATTTGTTATTATTTTTTTATATACTTATTTCCTCATGTTAACCAAACTTGGCCTTACGTTTATTGATAATTCCTTTGCTAAAAATTATCTTGTTAATCTTTTTGTAAAATACCTATTTATTGTAGAATACCGCACCAACTTCGAAACAATCTGTAAACATGTGGGGAAACCATAGACTTTAAACACAAAAGAATTTCTTAATTATTTAATCGCCTATTCATTGTAAGCAAAAGAATGGTGACTATGTACTCTGTGTAGTATTTAATGAGGAAATATTTAACCTAGAATACAGTATAATACACAAGAAAACAAATTGTAAACATACAGCAATGCTAATCTGAGAAAAATATAACAGAGATTTTGGAATGCTCCCTCTGGCCTCTGGCCGTCTCACGTACTGGTTCGCAAATGCTAATCAAAGAGTTAAAATCTTATTGAACACAATCATTGGTGTATGAAAAATCAAAACATGACTAGATGCTGAAAATATTCAATCAGAAAATTGTCTTTGTAACCATAAGGGAAGGGACTACTTACCACTAGCATGAAAACAGTGTATAAAATTAAATTTCAATTTTTAAGCTTTATTTAAATTTATATACTTAATTTATATATTTAGATTTCATGAGAGCAGGAAAAAATAAAGCATATTTTACAATGGCTTATATATTCTTAGCCTAAAATATTTAAAATGTAAGTAATTTTGTCTAACGGTTTTCGGAGAATTCACATCAAATACATACATGATTGCCTGGCAGTTAATGTTACAACAAATTGAAGATTTGCTTTAAATAAAAAGAGCTGATGAAATGAGATACTACATTTGTTATAAGATAAAATCAGATGAAACGTCTACTCATCCTACCCATAATGAATGGTGTTCTGTGGTTTTTTAATGTTCATAGAGCAGTTGTATTTATATAATGATGACATAATTAACAACTATGCTATGAACAATAACATAACAATACACCACAGACTTACACTAATACAACACACCTAAGCAACAGTTTTGTTTGTGACTCACTGCATTGATCTAGTGTGAAATGTGTCTGCTGCAAAATATCAGAGGGTAGTGGTTTCTTTGCCAAGTGATACCAATAATAGTAACACAGCTTTTATTAAATATAACACCAACTCATTTCAGTTGAAAATGTTTAGTGTCAGTCAGTTTATTTTTTTATAAATTTACCTAAATTATAAGCGTCATGAACGTCCAATAGTAGGATTTTAAAAAATGCTATAAAAATACCCCTATTTAATATACAACTTCTAATAACAAATATATTAAATTTTTATATATTGCAAGTAAATTTCATATTGCTCTTGTTTTTTAAGTGTAACTGATGTAGAGGTAAGGTCACAAAAATAACACAGTCTGTTATTCTCAGTGTGATTTATTCTTACTTTAAAATTGTTTTTGTTTAGAGTTCAGAGTGAGACAAATTTTAGAAAAACACCAATATTTAATCAAAATAATATCTTAAATTTCAAAGAATTTATTAAGAAGGCAAAATCAAACCTAAATAATACTTTAAGTTTTCATAGCATTTTTCTGTTTTCCTTTTGTAAAGTATAACGTTGAGTTTGAAAACAAAGTATTTAGAAAATATTCTGTAGTTGGTGAAAAGTCGATGTTAGTAAAGCTGGTTATTTCAACATCAGATTAAAGAACAAGTTTCAGACATATATGACAATGCTAATATAATCTATTTTGACAAAAAAATTAGTAAAAATATATTACTACTGGTCAAGAAAAATGTTAAATCCTAAAACTTATTTAATAATATAAATAATGTCATGTTGTTTACACAAATAAAGTATATGTACCAAAATTTGTGTTTACAAATATAATACATAGCATTAGAAAAGAGTAAATTCTCTATCAAGTGTGAACCTACTGCAACATATTTTATAAATTTACCAAAAACAATTTTATAATTAAAAATATTGTCAGAACCAGAGGTGTTTCCCCAATAAGGATCGAATGGGCTAGACCCCACCAATAGATGTGTAAGTTTCATGTGAAAGGTTGTGTTTGAGGTTGATAAACTCAAAATAGAGAACTGCTACATTTTCAAAAATTTAGTGTATCTGGCCTATTTCTCACATAATTATCATATGTTGTTGAGGTCTTTCACTCCCTGCCGTCTAAGCAATTTCTAGGTCACATGAATGGAGCAATTATATCTCGCTCTGTAGCTACGGTTCAACTTCATCATCAATCATATAACCTCTTATTGTGAATTACTTTACTTTTGTAGGATTTGTGATGAAGTATTATTTAATAGTACATTAAGATTCACCGAACGTAATGGACTACAAAATTCAAGAATAATACATTAATAACATTGTTATCGTTTTAGTTATTACTATTATTATGTGTTTAATTTAAAATTTGGGCAAAAATTTGTGATTAATAGGTTTAACCAAAACATTGCCTTTCTCCCATTACAGATGGTAAATAAAAAGAAGAGAAAATTTTGTAGTGGTTGATTCACAAAAACCTTTTGGCTAACTGTTAGTGTTGAAAAGGAAATCTTAACCTGGTTTTATAGTTTACTATAAGCCTACTTCAAGCCGGCTGTAGACCTTGAACAATTAAGTAAAAAAATTTTGAAAACCTAGGCTTGCCTATAGTAGGACTTTTTTTGATTGTTGAGGATATGCATTTCGGGAGACATGTCCCATTGTCAACTCAGACTGTAACTGACCTGTTTGAGGTTAGGGTGGGGATGTAGGTGTATTTTTAAAGATACTTTAAATGTAGGCATTTTTTAAAAATACATCTACATCCCTACCCTAATTTTCCACCCCAACCCTAACCTAAAAAAACCAAGAGGTCAGTTACGGTCTGATTTGACAATGAGACACATCTTCCAAAACCAGCGTCCCTAACAGACATTAAACTAAGTGCTACTATAGGCAAGTGTAACAAACCAACTTATGTACAAATGTTTTTAATTAAAAACTAGTAGCTCACATGAAGATGGAATCAATTTATATAAAGATTTTATTATTAAATTTTTTAAAGGATCAGCTTTATAAAATACTTCCTCACAAATAAAACTCATATGTTTTATATAACAACAGAGTAATTAACCTTTTTAGTTTAGAAGAACATTTGTAAAACATTGTGCATTATTTCAATTTTTGGGTTGTACATCTTTAGGTTTTTAAACTTATTTCTATTGATATCATTTGACACCACTACTTACTGATATTTTTCAACAGATGCATTTCACACTAGATCAGTACATTGTTCAATGCTGTGAGTCACGGACAAGACTGTTACTCAGGTGTGTAGTATTATTGTGAGTTAATTATTTATTTAACAGAATAGTTGTAGTAATAGAGTAGTAATTATTTGTTCATAGAGTAGTTGTTAATTACGAGGCATGTTTTTAAAGTAAGTACCGTTTCTAAATTTCCCCGCCGCAGCTCTCGGTCGGCGTTTAGCGCATGCGCGCAGTGTAGCTACATCTGTTGGGAAGCTACAGACGCCATTGTGACGCCGTTTGATCGAGTCTTAGTTTGTTTACGTGATTTTAAAATGCCGCACACAATCGAGAATCCCGCCGACTGTGAAGTGCGTGGTGTGATTCGTTTTCTCTGTGCTAAAGGCTTAAAAGCAATTGACATTCAACGTGAAATCAGTGAAGTTTATGGTGAAAACATTATGAGTGAAGGAATGGTGCGGAAATGGGTTAGGGCCTTCAAAGATGGCCGCACAAACGTTCATGATGAGGAACGAAGTGGGCGACCTTCAGTCATTACCGATGATCTCATTCAAAAAGTGGACTGTAAAGTGAAAGAGAACAGACGGTTCACAATTTCGTCCTTAGCTGTAACATTTCCTGCTGTATCAAGAAGTGTTCTCTACGAAATTGTGTCTGAACGTTTAAATTATCGGAAACTGTGTTCACGGTGGGTACCGAAAATGTTGACTGATCAGCACAAAACCAAACGATTGGGCAGTGCATTGAGCTTTCTCGAGCGTTACCGTAACGAGGGCGATGATTTTTTAAGCCATATCGTTACAGGTGATGAAACGTGGGTAGCCTACGTTACACCAGAATCAAAACAACAGTCAATGGAATGGCGGCATTCAACATCCCCTAGGAAAGTCAAATTCAAGCAAACAATTTCTGCCCAGAAAATCATGTGCACTGTCTTTTGGGACAGAAAGGGTGTGTTGTTGGTCGATTTTCTGCCTCGCGGTGAAACGATCAATGCAGCCGCGTACTGTGAAACTTTAAAAAAACTGCGCCGCGCAATCCAAAACAAAAGACGTGGCATGTTGAGTGTAGGCATCGTTTTGCTCCACGATAATGCTCGTCCACATTCAGCAAATCTAACGCAAGAGCTCATCACTTCATTTGGCTGGGAACAATTGGACCATCCTCCATACAGTCCCGATCTAGCGCCTAGCGACTACCATTTGTTTCTACACTTGAAGACGCATTTAGCGGGGAAGCGTCATTCCAATGATGAAGAAGTAAAAACGTCTGTGCAGCAGTGGTTGTCCAGTCTGGCGGCAAGCTTCTATGACGACGGCATACAAAAGATGGTCCCAAGATACGACAAGTGCCTTAATAATAATGGAAATTATGTAGAGAAGTAGAGGAAAGAATGCTCTTTGAGGTAAATAGAGTATTGTTTGAAAAAATTTACTTGTTCATTTTTTATATCAAAACGGTACTTACTTTAAAAACATGCCTCGTATATGTTCAAATATGGTATTTGATTTTGACTATATTTTGCCATTTAAAATGTGTTGTGGATGGTTTTTGTACATCTCGTAGTTTACTGTCATGTTTAGTTTGTTGCTGTTTTTGTTGTAATGAAGAGCTTTTTGGTGTCTATGTTGGTATATGTGTGTAGAGTGCTTTGTATGTGAATGACGAAATTTGATTTGATTGACAAGTGTGTTTTTATGTGTTCCTTGTATTGTGGGGTTCATTCTGTTGAATTTGTTTTATTGACTTTCTAATTCTATTCTAGTATCCAGAATTTAAAATGGATTGGGAATATTACTACTAAGCGTATTTCTAAACTAAGGGCCGTTTGTTTATATATCCTCACAGTTCGCGTGCACGCCGAGCGCTTCCGTCGAGTCCCGGCATGCCTTGGCAACAACTACGCTCAGTTACAGCTGTGTAACTAAGCCGTGCGTTGTGTTCTGTGCTTGCAAAATGTTCAAGGTTAACGAACATCGCCCGCTCCTTGCGAAGTTCGTTTGGTTATAAGGTTTTTATCGGCAAGAAACATGTCTGCTGCAGAAATTCACCAACAGATTTCTGAAGTTTACGATGCTAATGCCATGTGTGAGGAAAAGTGCGTAAGAGGGTTCAAGACTTCCAAAGATGGCCGCGACAATGTCCATGATGAAACACCATCTGGTCGTCCATCTCTAATGTCAAATGATTTGCTGGCTTCAGTTGAAGCGAAAATTCGTGACGACACTTCACGATCACTACTCTCTCACACGAATTTCCGGAAGTTTCGAGGTCTGTGATTTACAAAATTGTTCATAAAAAATTAAACTTTAAGAAACTGTGTGTCCCTAAACTCTTGACGGAGGAGGAGAAACACAAAAGACTCGAGAGTTCCTTGAATTTTCTGACACGTTATGACGAAAATGGTGACAAAACGCTGAGTCGGATCGTAACTGGAGACGAAACGTGGATTTCGCATTTCACTCCCGAATCGAAACAACAAATCATGGAATGGAGACACACGCAATCTCCCGTAAAGGTCAAAGCCAAACAGACTTTGTCACAGCGCAAGATCAGGGCGTCCGTGTTTTGGGATAGGCATGGTGTTTTGCTGGTCGACTTTATGGAACGAGGAACGACAATAAATGCAGAAGCCTACTGCCAAACTCTGAGGAAGATGCGCAGAGCGATTCAAAACAAGAGACGTGGCATGCTCACAAAAGGAATTTTGTTTCTGCACGATAATGCAAGGCCTCACACTGCCGCTCAGACCCAAGCTGCATTGGACTCTTTTGGCTGGGAAGTTTTGGACCACCCACCCTACAGCCCTGATCTTGCGCCGAGCGACTTTCATCTCTTCCGTCATCTGAAACATCACTTGGGCGGCAGCCGTTATGACGATGACGACGAATTCAAAACGGCCGTGAATTCTTGGTTATCACAGCAGGCGGCAAGTTTTTATGAAGGTTTCCAAAATTTAGTTGTGCGATATGATAAGTGTTTACAAAAACTTGGAAACTATGTGGAAAAATAGATAAAAGTATGTAGATTCCAAAAATAAAATTAGTTTTTGCAAATTTCTTTTTGTTTGTTTAAATTTTTAAACGGCTTTTACTTTAAGGATAGCCCTCGTATAACAAACTCAAAGTTTTACTTACTTGCAAGTAATCTTCTAACTGGAGCTATAAATGGTAGCTTTGGTTTTCCAACAAATTGAGGATGATAAAATGATCCAATTGTAACAACATTCGCTGGGATCTGATCTATTATATTACGGAAGTGAATTACTTTTTGACGAATTTCTGGGCCTTGATCCATAGGAATTAATCTGTGATGATCACCTAAAGAAATATAATATATATATTAGCGTAAAAATAATTTTCATTTCATAAAAAAACCAACAAGTACAAAGAAATACCATCTTGTCATCAAGTAAACCTATCTAAAATGAATTTAAACCAAAATTCACAATTAAGTATAAACAGAGCATAGAAAGTTTTATTTAAATTTTGTTCAACACCAGAATAAACAATATTACTTTAATATTTAAAGTACCATATTGGTGCTAAAAATAATAGCATGTTTTGTTTAACCTTTGAGGGGGCACATAGATTTTCAAACGGGAGAGAGAGTTTGCAGAGGTTTATTCCACACTAAAAACTTGTAACTTCATTACAAGAAAGGCGTTTGCGGGTTATTTTTCTGTAATAAAGTAATTAAACGTTTAAACATAAAAATATCTAATTGTGATAGTAATGAATTTGAAATTTATTATAATATTTAGTGACAGTAAAGAATATTTTACTTCAAATATATAACTCTAAAAATTAGTGGATGAAAAAAATATTGCCTTTATAACACAATAGGTTCTACAGTTCAATAAAACTAGAAGAAACTTAATCTTTATTGAAAAAAACCACTCATAATTGTTAATTTTCAAGCTCACTAGTCACCACTAGTGTAGCGTGAACATGACCCACTCTCATGAGAATTATGTTTCTTCTTCCTGTCTCCATTACCTTACTGGTTCAGTATACCACAGCATTTTTCAGTTTTTACTTAAAAAATGCTTTTTTCCGTAGTCAAACTGAACTGTAATCGTTTCCCGCCAGATTTTTAGCAGAATTTTCTCTATAACGCCAGAATTGACAGATTTTCAACAAATTGGCCACTTTCCTCATTTTCAGATTCACCTATTATGTCTTCATTAGTTTCATTTTCAATTTCATTGGCTTAGGCTCTTTTTCATCAGAATTATCAGATAACTGTCTAACAAAATTACCAGTAGGTCGTGTTTCTTGAGTTACCTCGTTTTCAACACTACCGAGCATTTTACGAATTCTCTCCTCTTCAAATGAAACAGCAGTAAAATGTGAAACTTAAATATTACAAACACATACAACAATAAATAATAATAACAACAAAAACAGTAATGATTTAACTCCAAAAAGTCTTTTGTAATGTAAATAGCCGTCCACGATGAACTTCGCACAAATAAGTTACACGAAAAGGCGCTTGCGGACAAAACCTCTGCAATCTGACTGCGATTGACAAAGATTAATTTCACACTAATGCTACTTGAAAAAAAATTAAACAAAAATAGGTTGGCCCATTTCCTAGAATGCAGGTTGTGGAGTAACGAGCTTGAAATAAACATCTGACAACTGTAAAGACATTTTCTTAACAAATATTGATACGTGTGGAGAAAAACTCTGCATGCGCCCACTCGAAGGTTAATAAATATATTTTTATAAAATATCCTAAACATTAATATTCTTTTCTAATAATTATATTTTATAATACTATGTGTCATTTACAGCCATTTACTAACCCATTGGCATACCAGTTTTTCAGAACCTGGTGTAGCCTAAGAATTCCTATTAATTTAGCACTTTTAAACACTTTTATTAAAACAAGTATAACCTTTTTGTAATCATTATATTATCTTGAAACTTTCAGGACTTATTTCTCGAAATGTATACTTCATAAAACTACTATTATAACTTTTTATTTTGGATGCGTATTTATAATGCAATGTAAAATATTTTTCAGGCTTGATAAATGCAAGAAATTAGTTGACAAATTGTTGCACTAAATATGTAAACTTTTGACTCGATATTCAACCGATTTATCATTTATTCAATAGTTATTTCGAGTGCTCACATAAACATTAATGGGAATAAATCGGTCTATTTCACTTTAGTGTAAACCCCGACGCGGCATTGTTTACACCAAACCAAACCTCAAAACTTCATGCGATGTTTAGTGATAATTGTATTTGCAGAAAAGTTATCCCACTTTAAAAACAAAATATTTATAGAACAAATATTTACTGATTCACCTAGTGACAATAATGGTTGTTCCAAATGCTGTTATATAGCAAAAAAACATGAAACTACTAGGACCTGTACTGGACGGAACAATTCCGTTCAGGAATGTCAAGGCAGTACGACGGAAATGTTCTGTCCAAGTATGCCAAATAGGGTACTTCAAATCAACTGCCTGAGCTAGTAACCATTAGTGCTCATCAATATTTATTTAATTATTGTTGTGGTAGACATTATTGTTGGCCAAGACTATTTTATATGTAGTAACAAATGAAGAAATCATTACTGTATACGAAGGGATAATTAAATTGTTCCCAATAATATGAGATTATGAGGTTAACAGTGACTAGCAATCTGTGACTGACAACAACTTTTATGAAGAGCCGTGATTCTGCTATTTTCCTTTTTGTTTTGGCAATGTGATCTGTTTGGTCAGTAATAATATATAAATTTGGCTTTTTCCAAAAAGTACAATTTTTTTCAATTATTTCTTTTAGTTTTACAACATGACTGAATTAATCCTCTCTTCAAAACAAACCTCAACAAGCTATGTGAAGAAAAAATTTTTACTGGAATTGTTTGCTAGGCTTTACTATATTTCAAAATATCTAGTAGCATAAAACTTCTTGCACTGGTATAATAGTTTTATTTTTCCTATAGTATAAAGTATCTGGTCAGGCGCGTATCCAGCGACTTGCTTTGGGGGGGGGGGTGATCGATGCATTTTATATATATATATATATATATATATATATATATATATATATATATATATATATATATATATATATATATTTAGGTTAGTTTTGGTTGGTAAAGATTATTTAGATTTTTTTAGATTTTTTGGACTTATTTTATGTGTTTCTATTTCAAGACTACAGTGTGGACTCTTACCAAGATAAGTCTGTCAGTCTCCTAGTCCAAAAAATCTATATATATATATAATATGTTTGTGTGTGTGTGTGCGCGCGCGCGAGCGTGTGTGTGCGTGTATGTAAAAACTTAGAACAGAAAAAGTTCTTTCTACGCTTGCGTTAGAAATCGGTAACGTGATAAAGATTCGTAGCAAATCAGACTTTTTAATAAATAATTATTCCAGTTTCGATAACACTTATGGCTAGAGAATATTATTAATTTCATAATAAGCTATTGCATAATACGCTTGCAAAATTACGTATTGAAAATCACATGTTCGAGACTAAGCTTCACTAGCGCTATCTGGTGTTAAAACGTTTAGACATTTACGTGGGTATGCCGAGGAAACGCGTCACATTTTCAAATTAAAAATTAAAATTTTATTTTGTATTTACAATAAAAGACGAATTAACTTAAGTAAAAGTCTAATTTAATAGAAAGTCTTAATTTAATAATATATTGTCGATTTTTAACCCAAAGTTCTTGAGGGTTGGGGAAGCCCCCTCCCTTGGATACGAGCCTGATGGTACACATGTATCTCAACCAGTGACAATTTTAATTAAATGTTGATTACCTTTGTCACTGCTTCTCACTTTTACCTAAAGCAGGCTTAGAATTCAGAAGTTTTATCAAACTCACAATCTTGTGAACAACACTCCTTTATACTTGAAGAAACGCATTACATAATCTTGGAAATGTTCAACATCTTTTACCTAGATAATTTTAATTAACTTCTAAAACATTTTAATCAGTTCATCACTCATGACAAACCAATATCCTTATCATGGACGTTTATTATGAACTCAATTTTAAACATGGCATCATCTTGCGTCATCAGTCTCTTGTTGTTAGACATAACATTGTATCCCTAACACTTCACTGAAATGTTGAATATAACATAAAAAAATCTGTATTTTTCATGACTTTCCACAGCCAAGAATATTTTATATAACGTAAAGAAAAATGAATGCTGGTTTAAAGTGTCCATACCCTACAAACACACATAAATAAAATTATTAATTACATCACAAAATGACTTTACTTACAAAGACGCTTTCTACATTCAAAAAGATGGCCTATCTACGTGATCTCCATAGCATCTTAGCAAAAATATTCACCACATCGAACCAAACCACATTTTACATAACAATAAATACTCAGACAACACCATTTACTGGCATAGGTTTTCTTCTAGAAAAATCATCTTAATTCCATACACCATCAAAACAGAACAAAACAACTCCCTCAATTTTTTGGACTTTATAATTACAGGTACAGATAACAAATACATAAATTCAACATTTACCAAAAACCCACTAACACTACCATTCACAACTCATCAAATCACCCACACCAACATAAACTAGTTGCTTACAATACAATGATATATTGTCTATTAAAAACAACGTTAGATAAAGAAGAACACTTTTAAGAATTAAACACCATAAAACATATAGAACAAACCAATGGATACAACACAACAATGATAAACTATACAACTGCCAAAAAAAAATCAATAACCCAACTACAAATACACAACAAAACCATAAAATACTTAACAATACCATACAGATCACCCAAAACCCATAAATTCACCAACACATTTTGTAAATACAATTACAGAATACCCTATTCCACACACAACACCCTCAACAAACAATTTAAACCCAACAACATAAATACAGACACATACAACTCCGCCTTTGTCTACAAACAAATTTGAAGTTTGTGCCCCAGTTTTTACATAGACCAAACAGGGAGTTCTTTTTACACACTTAACTACACAAACATAACATCTAACCTAAAAATTCTTCAGAAATAAAACAAAACTAACCAACAATACTCAACTGGACAATACAAGATATACAAACATTTCAAACTACACCCCATACATACTCAACACCCAATTACACTATAACTTACATACTCTTGACATTATATACTCTCCAAAATACGCATACATCCCTCCCCCATCCTACCCTATAGTAGTGAAAGGTCAGTTAAGGTCCAAGTTGACAATGGGACACATCTTCCGAAACGGCCATCCTCAACAATCATAAAAATAAGTGCTACTATAGGCAAGTGTAACATACCAACATACATACAAGTGTTTTTAGTTAAAAACTAGTAGCTCACCTGAAGAAGTAATCAATTAAAATGTATTATTTACTGTACATACAGTTCTGTAAAATTACTTGGAAAAAAATCAAAATCCGTTATAGATGTGTAGCAGATGAAATTTTAGAAATAGCTGCAATGTTCCTCCATTTTTTAATCCATAAAATGCATATAGATGTTGTGGTTAGGGTCTCCTCAATGTACT
Organism: Prosapia bicincta; assembly: GCA_036971475.1. Classification (NCBI taxonomy): domain Eukaryota; kingdom Metazoa; phylum Arthropoda; class Insecta; order Hemiptera; family Cercopidae; genus Prosapia; species Prosapia bicincta. The sequence continues at coordinate 394,189,810 of JBAIZL010000001.1, forward strand.
GTAGGTCAATATCAATTAGCACTCTTGGCATTGTGTGAAATCTGGGAAGGGGGTTTATTATCATGAACATCTGATTTCTTGTTCATAGGTGTTTCACTATTATTTCCTAAACTCAATACTTTTTATACGATATATTAAACCTACTCTCTTTTAATTTTAGTGTACAACCTACCCAATTCATCATTTATAATTTCTAGTTACAGAAATTTAAATGAAAAAGTAAATTCTAAAAATAAATTGAATTATTTACCATTACTAAAGTTATCTTCCAAGTAATCTATAATCCTTGCAGAGTCAGGGATGATTTTTACACCATCTTTTAGAACTGGAACTTCACCACGAGGATTGATCTCAAGAAACCATGGTTGGTACTGTTCGCCCTTGGTGATATTTACAACATGAGATTTATATGGTAATCTTTTCTCTAACAAAGCCATTATAACCTAATACACAGAAAAAGAAATAAGTATTGGTCATTTAAAGCATTTCTTTTTTACTAGAAACTACGAGTATGAAAATATTATGACAATTTTGTTAAACGTGGAAAATAATTTAGTAACTTCGACTTTTAAGACATTGAAAAATATCTACCAAAGTTCTTTCAGTAATAATAACAAATTTACAAACAACACACAATTAATTACTGGGCAAATATATTGCTGAAAATAGGTATGGTATTTTGAACTTTATAAAATGTTTTTTTCCAGCTCAAAGCACATGTGGTATTTTGACTTATTTATTTACTTTATAGACTTAATGTCTTAGTGATAATAAAGACTTAATAATATTAATTAAATTATTGTTCTGACCTCACTGTGTACAATAAATAATTAAAATATTTTATTGTATGTTAAAGGAACTATTATTTATGTAGTAAGAATAATGTTTGTATTTGAATGGTGATTTCTTTTTTCAACTTTTTATTCAACAAATTAATGACTTCTATGATCAAAAACATTTTTTTTTCAATAACCTTTTCATTATAATTTGATTAATAAAAACATAAGTTTCACTAATCTTCCTGGATAATAAAATCCATAAGTAGTTTTCAACATTAAACAAACAGGCATAACCCTAAGCAATATTAAATATCAATTACAATATAAACAATTGACCATAGAGAATACAGTAGTTATATAACTTCTATGCTCATTTCGATAATGCAGTTACCAGTTAAATATCTTAAAAGGTGCTAATTACCCAGAAATGTGGGTATTTATTTCCCATGCCCAAGTGTACAATTTTAGCAAACAAAATTATACCGCCCGATGCAGAAAGCCATCAGAGATACAAAAAACATTACGAAAACTCTTGCTCAGGGAAATAAATGCCATTTTATAAAATTAAATTGGGTAAAAAATTCAGTGCGGAGTAGTATAAAGTACTACGGCTGCGTATCAACAGCGTGCTGTACTACGTATACTTATATTTAAATATACCAATCAATTCTCCAGTTAGGATAGATTTGGTTGTAATTTTATACATTACTATTAACCTATATTACAATATACCTGTAGAGTGTCCAGCCAGGATAGATTTGATTGTAAATTTAATACAACATAATTGTCAGGTGACGTCACGTGATCTCTATTCTAGCCTTCCTTACATGTGTACATTTGGTTAAACATATAAAATTACAACCAATTCTATCCTGACTGGATACTTCATAGGTTTATAAAATTAACCTTCCGTGGCAATAACAAACAATATAACAAGGATATGTTTTTGATTCATTTTAATATGCATTCTATTGGGGGTGGGCAATTTGCATTTTTACCAGCGCTATTAGCACCATGTATGGGAAGAATTACAATTTTCCAAAACTGTTAATTTTTGGGGTGTGAGAGAGAGTTGTAATAATTTTTTCATAGCCCTGATGACTTTCTGCATAGGCCGGTATAATTTTTTTTGCTAAAATTGTACACATGGACACAGGAAATAAATACCATACCTAAATGTCCATAAACTTTTGTAACTACTGTATTAAGTGTCTTAAGGCCAAGTATTTTTCCTTTTTTTATATTCAAGTCTAAATATGCATAGACAAGTTTAAAACACTGACTTATAGTAATAAGTATAGTTTGAAAAACCTGGTTATAATATTTGTTGCTTTTACAAGACACCTATTTTAAAGCTTAAGGGAGAATTTGTAAAAAAACCAATATATCTATTTTCACCAAACAGTATCTGAAAAGTGTCTTTTCCTTTAAGCTTGTAGTTGGATAATTATTTAGAGAAATTTTAACCGAAAATTATTTTAAAAGTTCAACAATAGACAGCTGCAGTAAATAATTTGTGTTTTAAAATAAAATTTGGGTTGAACAGTGTGATCTATCACATTATCTGTTATTAAATAGAACATTTTATTTTATAGATGGTATTTATATATAATTCTACAAAATTTATTGATACTTCTAACCGTTAATGTACATCAGCTGAAAGTTTTGCATGTGTCATGCATGTCAGCTGTCAGGATTGGTTAAGGTTAAGAATGTTACATTTTATTACAAATACGTCTCTAAAACATTATTAAATTATTTGATGAATAGTTGTAACTTAAAAGAATAAACTTACCTTTTGAGCATAAAAAGAGTAATGATTTAAATACAGCAATAACCCATTTCCCTTTTCATTTTGTTTGGGAGTAGAATTGGTTTCACCTTCAGCTGCGGCCATGTCTTTCTCATCAGGATGATAATTGAGATTGGAAAGCCCGCGGTTTACCAAATTCACACCGCCAAAAGCAAAAATATATGGGACATAACCTAATCTAACAGCGACTTTTGGTTTACTAATATTAAGGGAACTCTTTAAACGAAAAACATGTTTAAAAAAATGAAGTTGTGCTCGGCTAAAGGCCATAACTCAAGAACGAAATGTTTGAATAAGAAAAGACGGTGTCTAATTTATGAACTAAATAACTGTAATCTTTATTTGGTAAACCTTTAAAGCGATTCATTTATAAATAATTTTAGTATCTAATAGAATAAATATACCATTTAATTTATTTCAAATTATTGGCTTTAATATTTTATTGGCATGGTTTTATAAAAAAAGTATTTTATTTTAAAAGATTGGCAAGGATTGTGAGGATCTGTTATTTTTAGATATAAAAAAAAAATAGTTTTATCCCTGGAGGGGAGGCGGAAAATTTATTAGAATAAAAGGCCGAGATTCACAAAAATGGAAAGATTGTTTATACAGAAATCTTTTATAATATATATCAGCAACATATGTGAATGGTAAAATCTTATTTAAAATATATGTATATATAACTTATAATTTGTTTATAAAAAGTCCAGTGTTTTTCAAGTTTTATAAAAAGGATTAAAAATTTTGAAATCCGTTTGAATTAATCATATTTAGTTTTATATTTACATAACTTGCATTCAAATTGAAAATAAAAATTTGGCCAATAAACATATACATATTTTGTAAACTTTGTCAAAACATCCTCAACACAGCACTTCTGCATGTGTCCTACACAATTACTAGCACTTTACAAAAAGGCTTACTTTTATTGTGTATACACCTGTAACAGCTTTATTGAGGATCAACTGTCATTTGCTCTTCAACACTAGAAAGAGTTGAAGCATGACATGGAAACTTGCAGTTTGTGTTGTACATCTTGGTTTTTTTATAAATTACACTTTTGGTATCAGTAGACAAAAAAAAAACACTACTTACAGATATTTTTCAGCTATCGTGTTTCCTACTAGGTCAGTGCATTATTCAATGCTGTGAATCAAGGACAGTGCTCACAGCACGAAATATGTCTGTTGAGAGATATCAGTAAGTAGTGTTTTTTTACCAAGTGATAGCAAAAGTGCAATGACATGGAATTTCACATGGTAGATTCTGTTGTTTAATTCCTATTGCCATACAGACCTTTATAAGAGATTTTCCTAATATGTTGAGATAATATTTTTTGTTCCTAGTCTTATTTTTAGGCACTAAAATACCTTTATCTGTTTTGAGTTATTTGCGACCAAAAAACCCAATTTTATTTTGCACAATCATGACCCTTTTGCATATTTGTGCTATTTTTCATTTTTTTAAAAATTTCCAAAAAACTTAAAATTGTCTGCCAATTGTGTGCAAAAGAGGTAAGTGTATTGTTCTTTCCTTTTTTTATATAAATAATTTAAAAAATATGTGTTACTAGTTACATATGCGGTTTAGAGTCAAACTTTGTATTTTTTACAATCTGAATAATATTTCCGACAACTAAATGTAATAGGTTCCTGTATAACTATTTACATCTATTCTTAAAATTAGTAATTCTAAGTATTCTATTTTCTAAGCAAAGCTTACTAATCTGTATTAAACTAACTTAAACGTGCTTAATATTTTTGAACAAAAAACAAAGAATAGTTTTTACACTTTTATAAAATCCTTTTTACAACTCCTGCAAATATCGGTATTTGAACACATGCGTTATTTTTGAAAATTGTAAGATACACGTATATAATTTTTCCAAGAGTTTAATAAACTTTTTAAAATATATTTTTGATAACTAGGTACCAACATTAATGTTTTAAAAACTTAGAATTCTCCTTTTTCTTCATGTCAAAGCTTGAAAAAAATATCAGTTCTACAGACATAAATCCACTTTGACTCACAAACAAAAAGTGGAGAGTGCCCGTAAAAGTAAGAATCTTTACCAACCCTACTTTTCAGTCAACCAGCATTTTATCAGAAAAGAAGGAATTATACAATGATCTGTATGAGGCCATGTTGAAATCCAATATTCCTCATTACAAGTTGGAGAATGAACATTTTAGAGCTTTCTTAGAAAAATACACAAGTAAAGAAATTCCCCATGAATCGACACTCACAAAAAAATTATATTACTCCATTGTATGAAAAAGAACGAATCCAAAATGAGATTGGTGATTTCCCTATCTTAATCTCAGTTGACGAAACCACAACCCTTGTGGGAGAAACCTAGCTCATGTAGTAGTTGGAAAACTCTACACAGGAAGCTGGGCAAGGCCACTTAATTCTATGTAAAGAATTTTTAAAAACCAATCATTCCACTGTGTAGCCAGGACAGTGAGTGAAGAGGTCAATATATTGTGGGGACAAAATGCTCAACAGTTTGGGGGGGGGAATGGTTACTAGCTTTCGTTATTGATAGTGTGGCATATATGTTGAAAGTTTGAAAGTTTTTTATCCTAAAATGATTTACATTACCTGCATGGCCCAAGGTGGCCACCATGTTCCAGAAGAGTTAAGGTACAATTTTTCTCATTTAAATAAATTAATATCTTCAGTGAAAAAAGTATTTATGAAGGCTCCGAACAGAATAACAGCATTCAAGAATTCTTATCCTGACATTCCTCTCTCATTTGAACCGATAATCACAAGATGGAGTACTTGAATATGTGTAGCCAATTATTTTGCTGAACACCAAGCATGAAAAAATGAAGGAAATAATTGGGGGTTTTGACAAACCAGAGAACCAAGCAAAAGGAATAGCTCAAGCTAATGCTAACACTAACCAGCTCTTCAGTAGTTAAACAATTTGCTTATGTTCATTCCAGTTTTGGATTCATTGTCGATTTAATTACAGTATTAGAATCAAAAGGAATGAACCGATGTGATTGGTAAGTTAAAAAAAAGTCAAGGATGGGGAGGGACCTGTTGGGGAAAGGTTGAGGAACAAACTGTGTTGAAGAGAAACCCAGGATGGAAGACAACACAGGATATTTCAAGAGTTTTGAAAGAAGAGCTTGCGGATGAAGTGGAAATACAAATAAGTGACCCCCTAGCAATTTCAGTTCTGAAATTCCTACTGATTGTTTCATGTGTTGAACGCTCCTTTTCAGAGATGAACAGCATCCTGTCTGTTAGAAGATGGAGCTATAAAGTGAAAACTTTTGATTATTTTGTGCAATTAGCATAATTTATTTACCAGGTCTCAGTAAATTTTTACAAATTTAAAGTTCTGATAGTCATACATTAATGTAAAAGTAATTAATTAAGTTTCACTGAACGTAATGGACTACAAAATGCAAAAGTATAATTTATTTATTTAAAACTTCGAAATTTTCAAAATGATATGGTTATAGTGATTTGATTATGATTAGATTATCACATTCCTTCATTATTTAAAACATTTTATAAATATAATGTATTTCAAAGCTAAATTAATAATAAATTATTAAAAATAATTGTTTACATTAATTTTTACATATTTCACTGAATATTTTCTTTTTTTTTTGTATATTTGCATGCGTATGTTGGGCCAAAAAAAGCACATCAATCCGGGCTCTAATTATAACATACCCACTTCGTTCCACCATACAAGTATTCAGTATTCCATTGAATAGGCAAGGTTTTGTTTTCAAGCTATAGTGTACTGTCTACACATAGTGTGAACAATATCAACACCATCTTTTATGTAATTATAATATAGTTGCTTGGGTTTTTTTCAACTCTCTTTGAATCTATATTGTCACCATTACACATCAACAAAACAAGTATGACTAATTTATTATGCTTAGGAACATACAACATTATTGTCAGTTCTCTTTGAAAATCAAACATGCTAGAGTACTATTTTCCTTTAAAATTTTATTTGCTGATTTATTCTATAAAATTTGCTAAATATCACTGCAGTTTTTAATTATAATAACTTATTCCCTAGTTACCTAAATAAAAACTTATATTTATTACAAAAATAAACACTTCAGTTAACATTGCAAAAAAAATGTACAAATGAGCTGGAAGTATAACTAACCATCTTGTGATTCAGTTTTCTCTTATTTGTAAGAGAACTTCTAAAAGTTATGTGGCTCAAAAATTACATCAGTAGTCCCTATCAACTCTCTCTAGATGAGTACTTGACCATTTAGTTCATTACACCTTTATCTGATAAAAATAAAAATGGCCGTCTGGCCTTGGTTACTGATGTAAAATTATAGCTAAAAACCTTTGTAAATATCAAAAACGTTCTGTCTCAGTAAGTTTTTACAAAATTTAAAGTTGGATAGCCTTAAACAATATAAAAGTGATTAAATAAGTTTCATCTGAGATAATGGACTACAAAATTTAAGAACTTGTAAATATGTTACAACTTGCCTATACCACTTACCTTATAGCACCTACTTATATTTGTTGAGGACGGCCATCTAGGGGGATGTGCCCATTCTCCATTGAAGATGGAATCAACAAATATAAAATTACATTACTTAAAGTTGCTTGTTGTAATCAACTTGAATTCCCTGATTAAAACAATAAGTAATTTTTGCATAATTAAGCGAATACTTTAGAACTTACATGCTGACACATTTCAAAACAATCGTTATATTGCATAAATGGGTCAGCTTCATGAATGTAACTATTGTTTAGAAACGTGTCAGGAAGTAAGTTCAAAAGTACACACTTAGTTATGCAATAATTACTTATAGTATAGTATTTAAACAAAATTATGAAATTATTAGTAAAATTTTGGTAGATAAAATATTTTAACTTTACTTTACATACAATCTTAATAATACATCAATTACTCATGTACATGATTTTCAGTTTACACTGTCTTTTTATACATAAATTAAATTGCCATAGATTTTTGCAAATACTAGTCTGATCCCTTGCTTGAATATGACTTTTAAGTATTAATAAATACTAAACCCTTGTAAATATTTACAAATTTGCCTATAGTAGCACTTACTTATTATTTGTGAAGGACGACCATTTTGGGAGATGTGTCCCATTGTCAACTCAGACCGTAACTGATCTCAAGGTTTACGTAGGTTAGGGTATTAGGGTGGGGGTGAGATATTATGGTGGTGTAGATGTATTTTGTATTAGGAGTTTGTTATTAGGAGATGTCAAAAAGTGTGTGTTTTAATGTAATTGTGTATTGAGTATGTGTGTAGGGTGTAGTTTGAAGTGTCTGTATATTTTGTATTGTTTGGTTGTGTAGCGTTGGTTATTTCTGTGTTGTTTATGAAGAATTTGTAGGTTAGATGTTATGTCTATGTAGTCATGTTTTGTGGAGTTGAGATGATCGGCGAAGTTTGATTAGTAACATTTGTTGATTCCATCTTCGCGTGAGCTACTAGTAATCACTTACAACTTTTTTAAAAAAATGTTTTAACTTGCCTATAGTAGCACTTACTTTTTTTGTGTTGAGGACGGCCGTTTCGGGAGATGTGTCCGTTTGTCAACTCAGACCGTAACTCAAGTTACGGTCTGAGTTGACAAAGGGACACATCTCCCGAAACGGCCGCCCTCAACACAAAAAAAGTAAGTGCTACTATAGGCAAGTTAAAACATTTTTTTAAAAAAGTTGTATTTGATTAGTAGTTATTGTTTGTTAATGCTTTTATACGTTCTTGGTGACATGTGTAGAAGGACCTCCCTGTCTGGCCTATGTATAAACTGGGGCACGAACTGCAAATTAGTTTGTAAACTCCAGTGGCGTTGTAAATGCCATCGATTTTGTTATTGGGTCCAATTGTTTATTGAGAATGTTGTAGGCTATTTTGTAGTTGTATTTTCATAGTGTGTTGGTTAAATTGTGGGTTTTGGATGATCTGTATGGTATTGATAAGTATTTTATGGGATTGAAGTGTTGTGTATTTGTATTTGGGTTATTAGGTTTATTTTTAGGCGGTTGTATAATTTGTCAATCATTGTTGTGTTGTATCCGTTAGTTTGTGTTATGTGTTTTATGGTGTTTAACTCCTGGTAGTGTTCTTCTTTGTCTAACGGTATTTTAAGCAGGCTATATATCATGGTGTAGTAAGGGGCTAGTTTGTTGGTGTGGGTGGTTTGAGGAGTTGTGAATGTTCATATTGGTACTAGTGGGTTTTCGGTATATGTTAAATTTATGTGTTTGTTTGTCTGTTCGTTTAATTGTAAGGTCTAGGAAGTTGAGAGAGTTTTGTTGTTCTGTTTCGATGGTGTATGTTAGTTTTGGGTGTATGGAATTAAGGTGTTTTAAAAATATGTGTGCTTGGCATGTTACATTTATATAGTGTTATGATGTCGTCGACGTATCTGTACCAGTAAATTATGTTATCTGAGTATTTATTGTTGTGTAAAATGTGGTTTTGTTCAATATGGTGTATGAATATTTCTGCTAAGATGCTAGCCATGGGGGAACCCATAGGTAGGTCATCTTTTTGGTTGTAGAATGTGTTATTTTAGGTGAAGTAATTTTGAAATGTGATCAATTTTGTAAGGTGGATGATTTCGTCAATGTGTGTATGTGGTGTATTTGTGTCTATTAGCATGTTTTTGTGAATGTTGATGATTTCTGGAATGGGGATGTTGGTATATAGATTTGATATAATGAAAGAGACTAAAGTAGAATTGTGTGGGATATTTACGTTTTTTATTTTGTCAATCAAATTTAGGCTATTTTTATGCTACAATGATTATTAAATTTTATATGGTTTCGGATAGGAATTGTTTTGTCTAGGAATTTGGCTAAAAGATGAGAAGGGGCGCTTGTGTGGTTGGTTAGTGGACGTATTGGGATGTCTGTTTTGTGAAATTTGGGCAGGGCGTTTAGTTTAGGAGCTATTGGTTTTATTTGTTTTAGGTGCTTTTTGGTGTAGTGTGGGATTATAAGTTTTGTTTTGTTGATTGCTTCTTTTATTTGAGTGTTGTATTTTGTTGTTGAGTCTTCTTTTATTGAAGTGATGTTAGTTTGGATTAAGTTGTGTACTTTTTTGTTGAGGTCGTTATTGTCAGTAATTACCATTATGTTGCCTTTGTCAGCTTTGGTTATGGTTAAATTTTGTTTTTGATTGATTTGGCTATTTTTAATTCTTGGGTATTTGTTTTGGGAGGTTTAATTTGATCCTACTATAGCACTATTTAATTAAAGTGCCACTATAGGCAAGTTTATAAATATTTATAATTGTTTAGTGAAAACTAGTAGCTCACATGAAGATGGTATCAACAAATATGAAGTGTTTTTAATGTAGAGTGTTTGAGCTTGGTGTGTAGTTTTTGTGGCAACTGGGTTGTTATTTTTGTTTTTAATGTGTATTTTGGCGTAATTAGGTGTGATTTTATATTTTAGGCACTGTATATTGAAGAAGATATGTATTTAGATTTGGCTATTTTTAATTCTTGGGTATTTGTTTTGGGAGGTTTAATTTGGGTTATTTTGTGTTTTATTTGGTCTCTGATTGCATCTTGTTGTTCTACTGGTGTGTAATGTTGGATTGTGTTTGCATGATCTAATATTAGAGTTTTGGTGAAATTTTGTTGAGGAGCCAAATACAAACACACAACACGACAATCCCATAAAATACTTATCAATACCATACAGATCATCCAAATCCCACAATCTAACAAACAAACTACAAAATAGCCTACTCCACTCACAACACTCTAAATAAACAATTTAAACCCAACAACAAAATCTACGACATTTACAACGCCACTGAAGCTTACAAACTAACTTGCAGTTCGTGCCCCAGTTTTTACATAGGCCAGACAGGGAGGTCCTTCTACGTTACCAAGAATATATAAAAGCATTAACAAACAATAACTACCAATTAAACTTCGCCTATCATCTCAACTCCACAAAACAAGACTACATAGACATAACATCTAACCTACAAATCCTTCATAAACATTACAGAAATAGCCAACGCTACACAACCGAACAATATGAAATATACAGACACTTCTAACTTCATCCTACACACATACTCAAAACAGAATTACATTAAAACTCACACACTTTTTGACATCATAACTCCTAATACAAAATACATCTACACCACCATAATATCCCACCCCACCCTAATCTACATAAACCTTGAGATCAGTTACAGTCTGACTTGACAATGGGACAATCGGCCGTCGTCAACTAATATAAGTAAGTCCTACTATAGGTAAGTTGTAAATATTTACAAGTGTTTAGTGAAAATTAGTAGCTCACATGAAGATGGAATCAACAAATATAATAATTATAAAATTGAGTTGATTAATAAGGTAAAAAACTCTTAAGAAACTATTTTCCTTAAATATTTATGAAGTAAAGATGTTCTTAAAATTCAAGACAATTTTTCATTATCATTTGAGTTTCCAGGAATAAACTGTCTATTCTATAAGATTGACATTTATAGCTCTCTAAAACAATCTATTGTCTGAATTTTTATCTGGATTCTATTATCTGAGTCTATTGTTATAGTTCTTTGTTTGTCTTCTAATTAAATGTTGTAATGATATCTGTTTGATATTTTGTATAACCTTAAAACTGATTGAATGTATTTTCAAAACACGATTAGTCTTTTAAAAGATCTTTTAACCCAACGTGGATTATATGCGATTATGTGGATATGGATTATCAGCGGATATGGATTAATCTTTCATGTCAACCGAGTTGTACTTGACTACAAAAATGTTTTACCATGTAAAGCACTAAATATTATATATTTTATATGAGTATAATTTTTTGTACCTTAGTTAATTTATTATATGTTAATTGATAATTATTTATGATCATAATTAGTAAAAACAAATTACGTTATTTATGGTTTGAAATTTTGTGGTTGAAGCATGTATCTTCTTACTATTATTTTTCACTCCAGATGTACACAAAAATACACTTAGTTTACATATAAATGTATGATTTCACTATTTATGATTTCACTGAATTCTGCTTACAACCACAGATTTTCTATCTTCCCATAGTACGACACAACAAACTTCAGCTACTGACTAATACATAGTAACAAAGTCTACTTGTCTACAATCAGATGACCGGTTTATGTCTAGAACATTTAATAAAAGGACAACTTATGAGCTATAAACATAAACTATGGTACAAGTTTGGAAAAGCAATAAATACCCCTTTACATGAGACATCAAAAATAAACGTGACAATAAATGTGTCTTTAAACTTGCGTAATTATAAACATTAAGCAAACAAATGATGAGAAACTGATATCTGTATCTGCATCATTATAATGTGTTGTGATGAATGAGTTTTGTCCATAGAGTGAAATGGTTAAACATTTTGTTTAGGAGTGTTTATTTGAAACACTCTTTTTCATAAATATTCTGCATATAACTTAAGTAATGTTTTATATTTATTCATCCCTAGAAACTGAGATATTTCATTTGAAATATTGATCCCTAAATACCTTCTTGGTATCATCTTGCTTTTTCACATCCATTATCATCTTGATTTTTAACATCTAGCCCAGGCATTCTCACTAAGCGGCCTGCGGGCCGCATACGGTTAGGATTGAAGTCAAAATATTTTATAACTTAAATAAATATTATATTTATTTACTGAGTGTTTTGAAAATCTGTCGTTGTTTTACTAAACTTATTTAATTACTCAAACTACTGAAGTTAAAAACCCCGCCCGCCATATCTTTGCCTCGGGCTTTACTTACGTTTAGCAAGCAATAGTATCGGCAACACCACAACGCAACGCAACAACGTGTGAGCGGAAGACGGTGGAGACGTGCAAAAGGTAAGAAAGAAGGGACCGCCATATGTTTGATATGTCGTGAAACTGTACCATTTCACTTGGTAGAAAATCCATGGGCAATGAAACCAGCTAATGTAGCTCATCTTTCTGTTTTTGGATATGAAGGGATTTGAAAAATGAATTAATCGATCTTCAGAACTCAAAAGTATTTTTGAAGAAAAGATGAAGAATAAAGCTCACTATGAGTTTCGGAGGAAAAGGACACTATGAAAAGGACAAATTTCCTAACTCAATTGAATGTGCTCAGAAAATATTGTGTTTTTTCATCTACTTATGTCTGTGAATCTACATTCAGTAAGCTGAAGTTTGTAAAAAACAAGTACAGATCTAGGCTAACAAGTGAGAATGTGGAGAACATTTTAAGAATTTCAGTTTCTTCCCAACCTGCCAACATAGATGCCATATTAGAGGACTGTGAAAGATTTCGCCCATTAACTTCAAAGAATTTAGTAAAAAAAAAGACATTTTCAAACTTTTGTTTTATGCGCAAAACAGTTTATTCATGTTGGTAATGTAATAAACGTATGTTATAATCATATTGTTTGTCAGTTATTTAGTGCCTCTTGTACTTGCGGCCCTCAGGAAAATTTTATTCAAAATTTTTGGCTCTCATAGTATTCCTAGTGAGGGCCCCTGATCTAGCCCTTCCTAGTAGTCGACCCAGACACTGATAAAATTAGTGTGTTTAGAACCATTGCAAATTTTTTTTTAAATTTAATTAATTGTTAGGTTTGGCAAGGCATAATTATAATCAGTAGGTGATGTCATGGCAAAAGTTTATGGTAGGTTTGAATAATTACAGAATTGGTCTGTAGTTCATATTTAAATATAAGGATATTTATTTTTTTTTCTTCGATAAACACAAAACTAAATATTTTAACCATGTTTGAAGTGTTTAAGTTATTCTGTGTTGCATTTTCCTTCTATTTCTTAAATAATTTGCAAAACTATAGGTTGAATTCAGTATCTCTGAAACTCAAGGTTTTAAAAGTTTCAGCCCCCACCAAAGTTAAGAGGACCTAACTGATTAAAAATTTAATTTTAAAGGAAGTAATTTTTACAAAAAACCTTTAGGATTATAATATATCAACACTTTTACACATATATTTTATTTGTATGCCACAAGATAATTTGAAAGATTTTTTTCAATTCAATTGAAGGTTTTAAAAGAACTATTTTTCAGGTAATTTTATTAACAAATGTATATTATTAACTGAAATTTATACCATTTGTTGATTCCATCTTCGCGTGAGCTACTAGTAATCACTTACACTTTTAGAATGTTTTAAACTTGCCTATAGTAGCACTTACTTTGCTTGTTGAGGACGGCCGTTTCGGGAGATGTGTCCCTTTGTCAACTCAGACCGTAACTGATCTCAAGGTTTACGTAGGTTAGGGTGGGGGTGGGATATTTTGGTGGTGTGGGTGTATTTTGTGTGTATTAGGAGTTATGATGTCAAAAAGTGCGTGTGAGTTGTAATGTAATTGTGTATTGAGTATGTGTGTAGGGTGTAGTTTGCCAGACAGGGAGGTCATTCTACACACGTTACCAAGAACATATAAAAGCACTAAAAAACAATAACTACAAATCAAACTACATAGACATAACATCTAACCTACAAATTCTTCATAAACAACACAGAAATAACCAACGCTACACAACCGAACAATACGAAATATATAGACACTTCAAACTACACCCTACACACATACTCAATACACAATTACATTACAACTCACACACACTTTTTGACATCATAACTCCTAATACACACAAAATACACCCACACCACCAAAATATCCCACCCCCACCCTAACCTACATAAACCTTGAGATCAGTTACGGTCTGAGTTGACAAAGGGACACATCTCCCGAAACGGCCGTCCTCAACAAGCAAAGTAAGTGCTACTATAGGCAAGTTTAAAACATTCTAAAAGTGTAAGTGAAATTTATAATTCTACATAACTTATTTGAAATGCAAAATAATAATAATTATTTGCAATAATAGGGGTGGACTAGAGAAATGTCCTTGACTGCTTACAAATAAATAAATAAATATATATATATATTCTTGATACTTTACGTTATACATTGTTTTTCCGTCGCACTGACTTTTTGAAGTTAATATATTACTATTGTAGTAATTTTATCCACCATTAAGTGCAATGATTTTACCTTGTGTGATGAGGAACCTTTCGGTCACTTGACCATTGTCGAATCACTGATATTTTTCTGGTGTAGATGTTCGGTCCGTGATGTTGGTATTTGTTGACGTTACACACATCTTCTCTTGATTTGCGTGTATGATGTTTTTATATAGTATGTCTTCTGTATATGTGGTCTGTAAGTTCATTAAATTGTTGTGTGTGTTTTTATAAATGTGGTATTTTTCTAGTGAGTTTAATTCTATTGGGTTATTATTTATTTCAAGTATGGTTAGGTTATTTTCGTAGTTTGTTACTTCATGTTTATGTGATATTAGGTGTGCTGCAACATTTGATTCTTTTGTATTTTTATTTTTGAATGCTCTGTAATGTTCTTCAAATCTTATTTTAAATGATCTGGTCGTTTTCCCTATGTAAAATGCATTGCAGTCATTACATGTAATTTTGTAAACTCCTGATAGGTTATGTTTTTCTGTATTTGTTTTGTGGTTTGTGTTATTAAGATATATTATTATTTTGTTGTTTGGTTTGTATGTTGGAGTGTAGTATTCTTTGTTGTATACATTTGTTAGTTTTTCTATTTTGTTATTGGTGTATTTATATTTTAGGTAGATTTTTTTATTTTTGTGTTCAGGTTGTAGTGTTGTGTTGAGGTTAGGTTTTTTTGTAAATTTATTGTATATGTTTTTTATAAGGTGTTTGTTGTATCCATTTTCTATTGCTATTTTTGTAATGTTATCTAATTCTTCATTTAATTTTTGTTTGTTATCTTGTGTGTATTTTATTGCTTTATTTATCATGTTACTGTAAGTGTTAATTTTGTGTGTCCAGGGGTGGTTAGATTTGTAGTGTATTGTGGTGTTGTTGGAAGTAGGTTTTCTGTGTACTGTAGTTTCTATTTTATTGTTATTTATATTTAAAGTGAAGTCAAGATAGTTAATTGTTCTGTTTGTTTCTGTTTCGACAGTGAATTGTATGTTTTCGTTGTATATATTTAGTTTGTTTAGTATTATGATGTGTTCGTTGTAAATGGTGGGTTGGCATATTACAAGTATATCGTCTACATATCTTGTCCATAGTAAAATATTATGTGTGTTTAGTATAGGTTTAATTATTATTTGTTCAATTTCAGAGTGTAGTTGTAGATATATTTCTGACATGACTGATGATATGGGTGATCCCATGGGGAGACCAGTTGTTTGTTGATAGTATTTATTGTTAAATTGGAAGTAATTTTGGTTACATATGTGTTTTGTTAGTGTTATGATACTATTTATTGTTTTCTTTTTCGTTATTGTGTATTAGTTTGTTTTTCATTATTTCTAAAAAGAAAAAAGCAACTCGGTCTGTTCAAAAGACTCTTGTCATAAGTAGATGGTGCGAGAAGTATTCATTGAAAATTTCTAGTCAGAAAAGCGAATGTACCTTCTCTTCTAAACACCCAAAACTGCTGAAGGTTGTGTTGGATCCGATATTACGGTGGTCAGCACATGTGGATTATGTTTTACACCTAGACTAAATGCCTTGAAAACGGTCTCCAGCAGTGACTGGGGCGTGAACACAAAAACGTTGAAGTTCTTTTATCTCTTGTTTGTGAGGTCAAAGGGCACGTACTGCTGCAAAGTATAGGGTTCTGCTACGAAAACACACAAATAAAATTCAAGCTATTCATTCAGCGGCAATACGCCTCTGTCTGAGCCACACAAGAACAACTTCAATAGCTGCTATGGAAGTCTAACTGGGGTGGAACCCATTGAATTTTTCATTAGAAGGCAAATGTGAAATAGATTTTTAAAAAATCAAAACTCACATTGTACAACGTTGGTACTCGTGGGTGTAACATTAAAACTTCATTCACCTACCAAATAAACAATCTTTCTAGAATGATTCTTTAAAACCAACCATAACAAATACCACCGTTGTGCAAGGAATCACCTGGGATCTGGCCGGGTATCCAAGTGGTATTGGAACTTCCTCAGAAAGTGATTAAAAATGATAATTCTGAAATTTTGAGAGCAATCACAAAAAACATGGTTGACGACGAGTACTGTAGTCATATAAAAATTTATACAGGCAGACCATTGGATAAGAATAAAAAGACATCAGTTGCGGGCTTAACGCAGCATGGATGCTGATCTCCTAGCAATTAACATAGCATTAGCAAGCTGCTATTCACTAGAGAACAACTATGTTTGCATTTTCAGCAACTCTAAATTGGCCTTGGAAGCTTTATCCAGATCCAAGACGAGCCCATACTTTTTCAGAATTGATGAAATCAGGAAACAGATTCTATATCTTCACTCAGATGGTAAGTAAATTAATAGCAGACAAAATTGCCAGGGAGGCCTGTTCAATGTTTCCTGCTGATTGAATCAGATTCTCCTTACTGCAATTTAAGAACTGAGAAGGAAGATATTTCAGATGCAATTAGACAGATATTTGGAGGTCGGGGACCACAGGTCGAAACCTGTACCAAATAAAACCAAAGCCACATAAGGGGATGACCCATACAAAAATATACCTCGCCCGATTGCTACTTTCGCAGCTAGAGCAGGTACAGATCACATACTCAAAAGTATTTATTCGGCTTAGGCCTTTCGGATTCACTGCAATCCCAACTTTGTGGCGACAACGAGGATAGTTTGGAGCATATATTACTTAATTGTCACTACCTGATTCCTGCAAGGGATATTCTACAAACCCAAGTATCCGCATAGTAGGAAATACTGAAGAATAATCAATATTGAGCCCTTGCATCTATCATTTACCTTGGAAATCGGGCTATCGGCGTAGCCACACCTGAAGCTGGACACCTGTACGAAGAAGTAACATTTCAGCCAACCTACAAAACATCTTTTCAAAATTAAATTGTTTAGGATAATTATTATATCCTAATAGTTATCAATTGTTAAATTTTCGTTTATACACCATTCAGATTACAGTAACTTCTTGAACGACCCAGAATATACCTAACTAAATTGTACTATCTATTGAGAATTAATTAAGACTTGAGGTCAACCAAGTAACTATTGTATAGAAAGAAATTCTTTCTTTCTTTTGTAATTATTTTGTAGTTGTTTTGTAAACATTTTTTAAAAAGGACAAATTAAATTAGAGTTTGTAACCTAACAATGTGTTATTTTATATTACCTAGTTAAAAGTTCTCTAAGTATATTTTTTGTATTTGTTAAAAATAAAGAATTATGGCAAACTAAAAAAGTAAAAATTAAAATAAATTACCATAATACACGCATGCATGCACACACAGATATATACACATACATACATATATATATATATATATATATATATATATATATATATATATATATATATATGTATATATATATATATATATAGGAATTTTTGGACTTGATAGGAGACTGACAGACTTACCTCAAGGCAATAGTCCAAAGCTGCAATCTCTTGGAAATAAGCACATATAAAACACTTAATACACTTTTATTTGAAATATTTCGATCAACATGATCTTCTTCAGTCAAGAAAGAGAAAAACAAAACAAAAGATTGAAGTGAACCACAGATGTGTATAAACATCCAATTGTCACAGATTCACAGATTTATAGTTTATGATATAGTGCTATATGTGATATGTGTAGAAATTGTTATATGTGAATCGTGTAAAGATTGGTTACTTGAAACTAGATATTAAAAGTCTGTCAGAAGGAAGGTAATGGAGCTGTTAAAAATGGTAGAAGTTAGGGGGAAGTTAAAAGGAGTTTATCTGATGCTGAGGTTAGGAGGCTCTCTAGATTTGGTATACCACTGGTATGATAACTCCCATCTTCTTAATTCTGAAGAGTTGCAATCAGGGGGGAGGGCTTTATATTTTGGTGGTATAGCAATCATTGAAAGAGATGATGTTGTGACTAGCAGCGTGTTGAGCGGTTGGCCTGTCTATGTTCATGGTTCCAACGTCATGTCTGTGGCCATTTATTCTGATGCTCAGACTATCCGTGGTAAGGCCTATGTACTGTGCTGGGCAAAATTTACATAGTAATTGGTATATTACATTACTGGATGTACAAGTATGATGACCCTGAATCTTGAAGTCCACATTGGTTGCTAGGCTATGGAAACTATTTGTTGGGATGTGTATTGGACATGTCTTGCATCTTGGTCTATTGCACGGAAAGGAGCCATGAGGAAGTTTGGGCGGTTTTTCAGTACTTGGATCTGGTTATTTTGGATGTACTAAAATACTTTTTAAATTGAACGGTTGTCTGAACCAAATATGTGGTGGATTTGAGAAAAGATCTTTGGTGTGGGCGGAAGCTTGAAGAATCTTGAAGCCATCCTTTAATATTTTGTTCAGCTTCGTTAGGCCTGGATGGTAATCTGTAACTAAAGACAGTTTGTCCTCCATAGGTGGTCTGGGTACATCAGATGACTGAGCCAAGCGGATTTGATCCTCAACGAGTTGTTTAGGGTATCCTCTTTTTTGGAAAGCTAGTAAGGTCTTTCTATTAAAGTCTTCCAATGCTATATCGTTGGAACAAATTCTCTTGCCCCTGACTGTATGGTATGGACCTTTTTATATTCATGGGGTGGTTGCTATTGAAATGTAGGTATTGTAGGTGGTTCGTCGGTTTGATGTGGACACCTGTATAGATATTCCCATCTCTGATTGTTACATCTACATCCAAGAAGGTGATTGTTGCTGCAGACTTCTCCCAGGTGAATTGAAGTGTGGAGCATAGTGATAAGCCCTTCAAAAAACTTTTCAGTGTTGAGATTCCCTGTGTCCAAATAACGAATATATCGTCTATATATCTGTACCAACACAATGGTTGGTGTGTTTGAGTTTTTAGGAAATCTGTATATATATATATATATATATATATATATATATATATATATATATATATATATATATATATAAATATATATATATATATATATATATATATATATATATATATATATATATATATCGTAATATGTATTCTTGTGTATTAATAAAGAACTAAGTCAAAATACAAATACAAGAATTATAATTGAATTTACAATTCAAAGCTTTTCTTTGGCTAACAGTACCAACATCATCAGGAATTATATTGGTACTGTTAGCCAACAAAAAGCTTTGAATTGTAAATTCAATTATAATTCTTGTATTTGTATTTTGACTTAGTTCTTTATATATATAATATATTTTGTCTGAATTTTACTACAGCACTGTTCAAGGTTTCAACAGTTTTTACAGTAAAAAAAACAAAAAATTAAGCATGTTGAAATACTTGGTAAATGAAATAAATCAAAAGGCAGTACTGGATAAAAAAATGTTATTGTTAAGTATAAAATAAAAGCTATAAAATTTATAAAACATAGTTATGACGATAATCTTGATTTATTATGGCTACTTGATGACTGGTTTTTGTATCTGAAAAACAATTAACATTAATTTAGAGTATACCTATTCTTCTACAGATTCCTAAATGCTACTTTACTTATGTTAATAAATGTCATTATGAAACTGAACATATCTTATGTAATTAACTTAGGTGAAAACATGACCAATGATCACTGTGATTTGTTCATTGTAAGTTGATCATTTTTATCTATAGTACCCTACTTTATCTTAAATATATTTATAACAATAATACATTGAAATTGTTAATTTTACTTAATTAACTAATTTTTCTTTGGCCTAATGTTGTTCTTTTTCTCTATATGTCATCTTCAACTTGACAATAATTTTAAAATTTGAAGTTATAGTTTTTTTAAAGAAAGTTAGTTGGTTTGTTAGCGTTAATTGTTTGCAGTTAACATGTTTTTGTTATATCCCAGTTTAAAGCATTTTTGTATGAATTAAAATTCAAACTGATTAAAGCTAGAATTGTCATATTTGTGTATCACATTTGTTGTTTATATATGATGAAGTTTTTATAAATAAAATGTTTTGGTTTCCATATTTTACAAATTTCAGCGATTTCAGCTGAAAAATATGGTAAAAATGCAGAAGCTCGGCGCCATACCATATTTTGGGAAATGGTTGAACACCACCAAATAGGACGATATCCACAACAATTTTTTTTTAATTGACCTCGGAAAGTTACTTTTTTTTCAATTTAAAGTAGCGTAAAAAATTCAGTGCGGATGTAGAAGTTGTGAATAGGCGCGGAGTGATACAAATGCTTCGTGATGTTACAACCGTATTTCAATGTATAAAATTAAAATCAAATCTATCCTGACTTGACACTTTTTAGGTATATTTTAATATAGGTATACAGTATTATATAAATTTAAAACCAAATCTATCCTAACTGGAGACTTTATAAGTATATTTAAATATATGTATAAACATTAAGCGAAGTTGTGAATAGGCGCAGAGTTATACAAATGCTTCGTGATTTTACAACTGAATTTCAATGTATAAAATTAAAACCAAATCTAACCTGACTTGACACTTTTTCGGTATATTTTAATATAGGTATACAGTATTGTATAAATTTAAAACCAAATCTATCCTAACTGGAGAAGTTGTTTCTCAAATATCTACACACGTAAGGTTGCGTGACGTACCGCGGACAATGTGTACAACCTTATGCGCAGCATTGTGATGTAAGTATCACTCCCCGCCTATTCACAACTTCTACATCCGCGCTGAATTTATTACCCTACTTTAAATTGAAAAAAAGTAACTTTCCTACTTCAATTAAAAAAAAGTTCTTGTGTATATCTTCCAAATTGGTGGTTTTGAACAATTTCCCAAAATATCGTGTGGTGCCGAGCTACTGCATTTCAACCAATAATGTTAACATAGAACAAAAACAACAATTAAAAAAAGAAAATTCATATTGGTTTATAACAATCTCAATACATGTGATAATAATAACAATAATCTTTGTTTTTGATCATGTTAAGTCAGTTATATATTAAATACATGCAACTTATAAATGCACCTATATCTTACACAACTTACATCTTAAAATTAAGTATACAATGGGTTTTTCCTCTTTACAAAACTATTTAAATTTATGAAGACTAACATCACTTAAACAAATATAAGCAATATTTTTTTTGTTTTATAACATAATCTAACAAATATTAAGAATGGGTTTTGAATTTAAAATACAATGGAGCTGATTATTCATTTCTAAAAAAAAGGAATTTAACAATATGAGGTGTACAACAAAGCTCTGTGTGTGTTCCTGCAGCTTGCTTAGAAAATTTTTTTACTTTTGTATTTACAAAACTTAATTATCGATAACTATAGGTTCAGAATTACAAAAAATAGCACCAGGAAATAAATTTTATTTACACTTGTTTTGACGACCTACAATATGTTTTAAAATATTTTGTCAGTTGATTTGTTCCTAAAAAAAATATTTCGCACTGACAACCTGATAAGTTCAAACATTAAAAACGAAAACTTTCAATTTAAAACTTCCAACCTCCAATCTATAAGATTATATGAAATCGTATAAAATTCATAAAAACAGCTCAGTTTAAAACATATTTCTATTAAAAAATTAGAAACATAAATGTGAAAATAATGTTCATATTATATTTACATTCTAATTACTCGGAAAAGAATAGTTGTAAGCAAAAACTTCTGTAAATAGCGTAAATATAGAACACGCGAGAAAATTGCAGCAGCTTTTTTTATTGTTTAAAAATGTCTATAATAATAACGTAATACTTTATAGTATATATTTATACTTGAATTTATATCACTTGAAAAAATACAATAAGAATGATTACTGTTTAAACTCGATTTACAATAAAAATGTACAACATATTCAATACTGGTGTTGTTTTTTAAAACATGGTAGACAATAATATCGCTGAGAAGGACATCCAACACAAAATGTTGATACTTTTTTAGTTTTATTTCTGGCATATGCCCTGTCATGTGATGTCGCATTGTTCTTATAGCAGCTCGTGCACCACTTTCTTATTTTTCTAGTTGCACCTTCTTTACTTCGCAGTTCATGTTTCATTTGTCTCGGTCTTGAAATAGGAACAGTTTCACATTCATTTGATTTGTTGCATAAGTAGTCAACAATTGCTTTTCTAAAATGAACAACTGACATCTTTTTTTTAGTTGTAATGTCATGTAAAATCTTTGCATTCATTATGGCAGTGTTCAATAATAATTCAAAGGCTAGTTTCCGATACCATTTGACAGTTTTTCTCAATGGGAAAGAATATGCGTACATTTGATTTGCTAAATCTATAGCGGATTTCATTTTGTTGTAGTCTTGTATGATTTGTGGTTTGCAGTGTTCCTGTCCTCTTCTATTTGTTGTTTTCACGAATTTTGTAGTGTGTTTAGTAGATAATAGCAAAACATCTTGTTTGCCCTTCCACTTCATTACCATTATACCCTTTTCATTTTCTTTGGCCTTGTATTCCCCAGTCTTCAATTTTGCATATTTTACATCTGTTGGTAAATATTTTCTGTTTTCTCTTAGTGTACCTACTAAGTGCGTCTTGTTTTTCAACAACGCTTCCGCCAAGTTGACACTTGTATACCAGTTGTCTGTGTACAGAGTGTGTCCCTTGTTCAATATCGATTTACATATATTTAGGACAATATTTTTTGGGCTGTTATATACATTGTCATTTTTCCCAACATGTATTTGAAGTTTGTATGTATAACCGGAAAAGCTGTAAAGTTTTAATACCTTTATTCCGTATTCGTGCTGTTTTTGTTTGTTATATTGCTTAAATATTTCTTTTCCATGGAATGGCACTATGCTCTCGTCAATACAAAGAGATTCGTTTGGTGTATAATGATCTTCAAAGTTTTTGTTTAGTGTTTCAACTAAATTTTTAATTCTGTACACTATATTACTTTTGTCCTCAACTTCCTTATCAGTAAATTGAAGCATGCATAACAGCAGTTCAAACCTATTACGACTAATTTTGTTTTTAACAAATTTTTGTTCAAACATAAGGTCGTTTGACCAGTAATCACTCAAATTCGGCAGTTTCACTAATCCCATGTATAAAACAAGCCCGAAAAATGTTTGTATTTCATTTTTATCCGTTTGTTTCCAGTCATGCAGCCTAGAATGTGTTTTCAATTGTTTTTTAAGTTTTTGATCAGCATATAAATTTGTTTGTAAAGCTATATTTTCAAAGATTTTTTCTGTCACAAGTAGAGAATAAAAATCTTCAGGTTTTGAATTACAAACAGTAAATTTTAAATTAAAATGCTTCATACCTGGTGTTCCCACGTATTGTATAACACTCTGTTGATAACCCTTAGGTTCAGTCCATTTTGGTGTTGAATTTTTATGTGATATAGGGTTAGTTGTTTTTGGTTCAATTTTGTCCTCACGTTCAGATAAAGACCGGCTACGTTCTTTGCTTTGTGCATGGGGAAGAACTATTGAGTCATCCCTATCTGATAATATACTTTGTTTATTACAAAATTTGGACACATCCCTATCTAAAACGTCTAAACTTTTTTCACTGAAAACATCGTCATCGTATGAATCCATATTTTAAAATAAATTCACAAAGATACAATAGAAAAAACTCTAGAATCACATACCCACAAACACACTGATAGTTCATCACACAAAAACTGAGAGAGCTGATTACGAAATGCTGTCTATTTGGAGACTGCCATTGAACGGGTAAATATACCCGAACCACGTGACCGACGCGGTGCCTCGTAGTATAAATATTTACGTTGAGCATGACTGTCACCATTGTCTGTCGACATTACAAGATATGGGATATGCTAGTTTAAATAGTTGAACAAACTAGAAGACAAAATATTATTATAATTTGTCATTATTTGAACAAATAGTGCAAATAACAAAAAAAATGTGTTCTAATAATTTTAGAAAATTGGTTGGCAGTCAATGTGTTAAAAACAGTTTGTGAAAATCAATTAATTAAATAAAATTAATCAATTAATAAATTAAATTAGATGATTCTATATGACAACAAACAAACTTTGTTAACAAAGTTTATCCCACAAACTCATGCAATAGAGTTTTATGTTATCATAATTAGTGAGAGTTATCATTTTTTTTTTATAGATAATCATCATTAGCTTGATGTTATTTAGAACTATTAATTCTTAATAATTTAAGACTTGAAAGTCCAGAAGCATTTACTTTCTGAAATATACAGATTTAACAAAGAAGTATTTTTATGATGTTATAATATTGTAACATATTTGACTAGTTTCCAAAATATTAATCTCCAAGACATGATCAATAAAATAAAATACAAGCCCTAAAATAAATACAAGGGCCTTATTATGGTATTTTGTATTTTTAAAAAAATCTAGATCCATAAATCTCAAAATAATTTTTTCTTATCTATTTATCTTTTGTTTCAAACTGATGTTATGGAACTGTATATGGCTATAAATTAAAAATTGATAAGAATTCAAAAATTTTATTATTAAAAGAAGTGTCTTAAAAATGTATTGTTTTTACTATTACAAATTATCATGAAGACAAATTTGACGTTATGATAAGGATGCATCTGATGTAAATCCATTTCTAATGCATAAAAACTTCTAGAACTCTCAATAAATAGAACTTTCAAAACATGGTAATGTACATTGTTTTGGTTGTTTTAATGAACATGATTGTGTAACTATATAATTATAATATATACTTTAAACTATATAAGCTACAATGAATAATGACAAATATATTTTTTTATATTTACATTAACATTAAAAATATTTACAATGAAATTCTAATGCATTGGAAAATATTCAATAAAGATCCATAGATTTTTAAGCAACATAATATACGATAATTATTTGCCACAGGCAACAAAACTTAATCTTTATATAGATATACAGTAAATTACACTTTTTTGTATTAACTTGGCAAAAAAACACTACTTACGGATTTATTCAGCAGACACGTTTCGCACTAGGTCAGCGCATTATTCCATACTATGAATCATTGGCAAGACTGTTGTTCAGGTGTGGTGTGTTATTGTTCACAGAGTAGTTGTTAATTACGTGCTCAAATATAGTATTTGATTGTGAGTGCGTTTTGTCATTTAGAATGTGTTGTGGATAGTATTTATATATCTCGTAGTTTTGTACTGTGTTAACTACGAGATATATAAACACCATAAATACTATCCACAACACATTCTAAATGACAAAACACACTAACAATCAAATACAATATTTGAGTACATAATTAACAACTATTCGGAACAATAACACACCACAGAACAGAAATACACCACAGACTCACTCCAACACAACACACCTGTGCAACAGTCTTGTCAGTGAATCACAGCATTGAATAATGTGCTGACCTAGTGCAAAACGAGTCTGCTGAATAAATCAGTAAGTAGGAGGTTTTTGCCAAGTTGATACAAAAAGTATACAGTACTTAAAATATTAATGAATGCCATTAACTTATAAATTGATCATTGAAATTATATGTATGCAATGAACTTTCAAATAATAACAACAAAAATTATCAAAGTTGATCCAAATGGCTGAGTTTTAAGTCATAACTTTTGTTTATTGTTAGATATGTCATCTAAAATGTTACAAATATTCTTACATATTTAAAAGTGTTTGAAGTATAAACATACAAAGTGATTAGTATCTAAAATTGATCTAAATAATGCGTGCAAAATTTAAATGATGTTACAATTACTTTTTGCTCTAAAACTAAAGTTTTTATGTACAATAATCTGTGATAATTTGCTGCATCAGAGAAATGTAAAACTTAGCAGTAGATAACATAGTTTATATATGATACCCAGTGTTGTAGGCCTACTTAAATTGTTACAAATTGAATTATGTTTCTACTTTGTATATTGGTATGTTACAAAATAGGTTTAAGTAAAGTTCAACACAAATGGTGAAATGCTCCACGGCTTTATGAAGAAATGAATGACTGATCCTTTTTACCGTGTTTCTTCAAATATCTTTGAATAGGGCAAGCAGATAAAATGAGTAATGAAATGAGAAGTAATCATCAACAATTATTGCTCTATGAAATTCACTGGTTGTCAGAGAGTAAGGTTCTAACACAGTGGTTTAACCTATTTGATCAAGTAAGGTTGTTCCTAACAAATTCCAAATTTAAGTTCACAGGAAATGTAAGTGATTCTAAATGGCTCTTGATTAATTTGCAAGCATTTTATCATTTTGAATAGTGTTACTGTGTAAAAGATATAAGAAATTATAAAAAATGATAAATTTGTGGTGCATATGTGTAAAGAAATGAAAATGTGATTCTTTTTAGACATTAATTAAATACAGCAAAAATTTGTTTTACAATAATTCTTATAAGTTTTTATTTTATAGAGGTTGTATCAAAATTAACAGTTGGTGTAGGGGGACTATTATCAAAAAGGTAGTGAAACTGTGATATTGCTGTATAGGAATGTGGTATAAAACAATAATAATTACTTGAAAAACAAGTGTGTTAAAAAATTAGGTTTATATTTGTATGGCAGTTGATCTGTTTTAATCACTATTCATGATTTATCACTTTATTCTTATAAAAAAAAAATTAAAGGTGGTGGCGTAACCATTAACTACTACACAAAATACTTCTCTAAACAATCACAGGCAGTAGCAATCATACTTCCTGATCGCCTTAAAATCACAAATTGAAGAAATAATTATATTAAACTTTTGCGAGAAGAATTAACAACAGGCAACAAGATTTCGATAAATAATTATACTCATATCTTGGTATACAAATACTTAATTGTGATTTAATCAAACTATTTTATCTGCTTTTTCTTTAAACAAATGAGAAAAAACCCTATACTAAAAACAACAAAATACTTTTATAAAATGCTTTTTTAATTCAATTAAACATGAAAACATTTTCATAGTTTTATATTTATCCATAAAAAAATCTAAAAACATTTAAGAACTACAAATATTATTTATATTGTTTCTTCATCATTACAGAGTGGAGCTATTTAACAGTTTAATTATGTAATAATTTTATACTGATTAACTGTTTTAATATTGCTTGTCAGACTTTTGTATTCAAACAATAAACAAATTACTTCAAAGTTATTTACTGTCACATACTAATTATGTTGTGCTTTATTAATTACTAAAAACTATAAAATGCCTTTCAAAATACCTTTTTGATAAAACCAAGACTATAAAAAATGGATGATTTGTTAAATTTATATGACTAGCATTCTAAATACTAAAGGTATTAGTTCTACAGTAAGAACTTAAATAACCAAAGCAGTAACATTTACAGCCTTACAGTAGTATGCATTAAATAAATTAGATTTTATTTTTATTTATGTAATAAAATCAACACAATGGACTTTGTGGCAAGACAAACTTAAAGTTTAAGCTTTTGTTATAAGAATTAAATACAATGCACCAAATAATTAAGATTAAATTATTAGGTATTAAAATTTACACAAATATAACCTCGTATAAAACTAAATAATACCATATAATTATAAACATTTTTAATACTTCTCCCAATTAAGCAAGCAAAGCTTCCCTTTCAGTTAAGTTTTAGATATCAGATAGAAATGCCACTGCGCCTTACTGCTGCACTGAGTAAAGGGTTAGGATCTGGCTCTTCTGCAATTATAGTCACCTTAATCCACTCCTTATTGGTACTAGATTTTCGAAGGGCATCTATAACAGCTTGAACATACAAACCATCTTCAAATGTTGCTGCTAATGCTACTGGTTCTTTAACCCAACCCCGTTTATCTTCTACTGGCAAAAAAGCCTCCTTTAAAGCCCCTATCATTTTAAAAAGTCCTTTCATATAGGGGCGTGGTATTGAATTAACAACAGCAGGGTTTATAGTTCCATACTTTTGTAAATCTTCAACATCAAGGTAAATAACCTCTTCTTTTGAAGAACCCGCTTTCATCCCATACAAATCTCCTCCACGGACAACCAAATGTCCACCTTTCCCACAAACTAACACCTCATGATGAAATAAACCTGGCAAATGATTATTTAGTGTAGCAGTAACAAGAGATCCACCACTCATTTCCATTTGAAAAGTACAAAAATCTGGACTTGATATATGTCTTATTCCATTCACATGTTCATTCGTTTTTGTAAATGTTCTGACAACTCCATGAACTCTAACTGCTCTTTGGGAAATAAGGTGAGATACCAAATCAATTACATGACTTCCTACTAAAGTTAAAACTCCACCTCCCATTGTATCATCACATAACCAATCGTAATAATCATGAAGAAGGCTTCCCATCTGAACTCTAACATCACAAACTGTAATTTCTCCTTCATTACCAAGAAAACCATCTGCAATAGCCCTTCTCATCTGTGCAAAAGCAGGTAGAAATCTTAGGCTGTGGTTAACAATGGAAATTAATGAAGGATAATACTGAGAAGCTCGGACCATTTTTATTGCTTCATTTTGACACAGTCCAGCTGGCTTGTCACACAGGACATGTTTACCTATTCCTAAAGCTTTGACTGCAATTTGAGCATGTAAATTTGGAGAGCATATAATAAAAATTAAATCAACATCTTTTCTTAAGAGAACATCATCAATTTTATTGGTAAAGAATGGAATATCTAGCTCCCTGGCTACTTCTTCAGCTGCATTCAACGTTCTGCCCCAAATTGCTTCAATTTTAAACCCCTTTTCTCTTAAAAATGGAACCGCTACTTTAATTAAATTTCCAGTACCAAACACTCCTATTCCAGGTAACATGTTTGAAATTTCTAAATTATTTAAAGTTCAAAATACGAAATTATATCGTATGTAATAAAATTTGGTCCAAAAATTTCAATTTTCACACTTACATTATATATGATTTAAGTCTCCTTTCTCTGCAAGCTAAAAATTTGAACTCGAATTCACAAAACAAATAATCATAACCTAAAATGTAAATAGTTACACAAACTGACATAACAAAGTGTGTCGTAGAGTAGCGTGTTTACAAGTTTTCATTACTGGTAGAAGATTAAAACAATTTCATCTGAGTCGGCTGAAACTAGTAATAGGTTTTTTATGTAAAGTATTAATAAGAGTGTCTTAAGATGTTTTAATTTTATTTCATCTTTACATAATTAGCCGGTACCACATTAAATCTTTGTTTCAAGAGATGACTGATTCTTCTGCGGATATATATATATATATATATATATATATATATACATACATATATAAATATATTTAAAATGGTAAATTGAAATTAAATATATCAATATGTTACATTATTTTTTATCATCAAATCGAGCCACTTGTATAGTTATATAGGAATTAGTATTAATCTGCTGTTGCCTATTTTAGGAAAAAAAACCTGTTGAAGCTGCAAATAAAATTTAACATTGTTGATAAATAAAATTTGCCTGTGTTAATTCTGCTTAAAATTAAAACAAAATGATAACACACTTATTCACGATATATGTAGCTGTATATGTTAAAAACGTGAAATAGAATTTCTCTTTGGAATTTAAAAAATAATAAATTTTTGACATAAAAAAAAATTTAAGGCATAGCACTTGGTAAGAAGTCCTTCTTTTCCTCGAGTCCAGCACTTACACGGCGATAAAATATCCGTCACCGCTATAACATATTCTCGCGTATACATATTGGGCGGCACAATAACCGTCGCCGCTCAAACATAACATCGAATTAGTGCATAATCTCGACTGTAACGCCGGCACTATAACAACTTATTGGGTCGGTAATTGTGGTATTTGGAATCAAAAATAGATTTCTTGGTATCGGCGTCGGTAAAATTTTGGAATCGATCCATCACTAATATATATAGAGTATGTGTCCAACATCATTCATAATACATAAAAATGATTTTCTGTATGTTTTATTTCCCTGTTTTTTAAACATTCTCTGGTTAATATGAATCGTTTCCGGTTCCAGTTAGTTCAAATAATCGAGGTTCTACTGTATATATAAATCTGTATATGATTAATACATTAGAGGCACGCACAATGCAATAAAAGGATAGCCTATTAAAACTTACACAAAAACACTAATAATTTTTAAAAACTAAAAGTAATATAAAGAAACATTAAGCTGTATGCGGATTGCATTGAGAAAAACTGGAAATGTAGTCAAGTTTTTTTATCACTTCAAATTTCACAATTCTATCAATTTATCACAATTGTTCTCTTAATGACTTAATTGTTTGTTTTTCATTTATATAAAAGTGTATGTGTAAACACTTTCGTTATTGAAATTCGTAATACACTCATCTTCATTTCTGTTGGGCATAGTTTTATATATTTGAGTACAGTTTTCTGCCTTCCCTCACGTTACAATATTCTCCTCTCTAGACAAGTTTCGGTGTAACTCCATTTTCAAAACTTAGATAGTACCATTTAAAAGTTTTGAAAATGGAGTTACCTCTGAAACACGTCAACAGAGGAGAATATTGTTAGGAAAGGCAGAAAACTGTACTCAAATATATACTTTCTTTATTGTTAATATGAGTGGATGTAGAATACAACATACAAATGTAGAGAGTATAGTTTTTTTTAAATTGGTTCTAGTTTTGGGTTATTTGCAATTTTCTGTAATTGAAGTTTCAGTATGTTATTATACTGTAATCTCTACCAGATTTATCTTAAACCGTCAGAGATGAAAGGTGAATCAGTCAAAAAGTTTGGTGGCCCCTGAGATTTTGCAGTTAATGGCTGGAGGAAGGATTACATATAACAGGAATTTAAGAGGAAGACCAATCAAAGCATACGGACATTCATTTGGGTAGTGGGACAAATAAATGTATGCTGGGGAATGTATTTTAGTTACAAGGGGACATGGCTGACCGATTTTTGCTTTTCTTTCTGACATTTTTACATGAATGTATATTTATGTGAAAATCGGCAAATGATAAATGAACTAGTTTTCATCTTTCACAATACTGCTACTAGATAGTAGCACCCTATCAAGCTGTAGTACAATATGCTTGAATTGAAATTTATCCGGGAATAGGGCCCTAAAACTCGCCCAGTTCATCTCTAGTGAGTTACATCTCTCTCTCATGAAGCTTTGTTTCATTAAGAAGCTAACACTTAACTGGCAGCGGCCCCACAACCTTAAACCTTGTGTGACCGTCGCCAATAGAGCGTTAGCTTTGTAATTGAAATGATTGTTTCGAAATGCGTCAGAAAGTAAGCTCTAAAGTATCCACTTAGTTATGCAATAATCACAATTTCCAAAAGTTGATTTAAAAAAATGAAAAATCTATACTCTAAACTATTCACATTGAGATCTTCAATTGGTCCAAATTCAGTCGCACTTATTGTATTTCGGTTGAAAACTCATTTTATAGTAAAATGTTTGCCAAAATGGTTTTAAACTTGTGTTGTAATATAGTTGACCTGTGTGCAGAAGGCCTAAAGTAAAATATCTGATTTACCTTATGGTCCTAGTCTATTGTCACCTGCTTTTCTTGCCTGGAGACCACTTTGTAAAAATATGTTTTGAAAACACCTGGTTCGTCCAATCACTAATTATCACTTGTTTAAACCACTAAATTCCATAAATTAATGTTCCTATCTGACAATACCATTTACTAATCTTTCAATGGAACCACCTTTGTAAAATTTATTTGCTCCAAGCTTACTTAAACCCGTGATTCTATTGAATCATCTACCATTTTCTGATCCTACCCTAATGTCCCCTACACACAACTTAAATTAAACTATTTCGTAATTAGTTAGGTAATATTGTAACCTACATAAATTACTTTTGAAAAAAAAAACCTTTTCAATTGTTTTTAGTTTTAAAGATAGATTGTTAGTTTTATTAGTCTCTTTGTATTTAAGATTAGTTGTATTGTACTAGTCTGAAATCACTTCCAAGGGCGTTTTCATTAAGTCTACATTCATTCATTTACACAAAAGTAAACTTGTTCAACCAGTTTTAAATAACAACAGTCCCTTAACGTAACACCTAATGTTCGATCACAACAAACACCTAACCTTTCATATGGACAAACCACCATCAGAGGATTTAAAAAGAGATTATTAATAAAGGAATAGAATTTAGAACATCCCCCCTTTTAATGAATCATGACAAATAATCCTCCTTGGGCCGTGTACAATGGGCGTACATACAATTTAATGTAAATAATATAATCAGGAAACTCCTAAACCTGGTAAGAGGGAAGGGGCTATTTGACTAGATCAGGGAGGTAAGTACAATATACCTTAAGGTATCAGTGCTTCGGGCAGTTTAAACCCGCTCCCAAGTTAATAAAAAAAAATAATATAATAGAAAGATATTTAAATTGTTTACCTGTCGTGGGTCGTCTATTTCAACAAGTTACGTCGGGGCTGCTCACGGGTTTCCTTGGGAAGATGGCATACCGTAGAATGTGTTCCCTCAGTCATCAGGAAGACACCAAAGGACCCGCTCTGTTTGACTCTCGCTATCAGACTTCTCCTAACCCAGTTATATTAATTTAGAAAGGGACCGGATAATACAGGTTTAACACAATTAGTTGTTTAATATCAGTCTACTGAAAAGTGCCAGTCTCCTGTGGCGATCATTGAAACTATTTATCATTTACAGGGATCGAGGTTTGGCGGTAATATAAATAAAACGTTACACAGCCAATGGTTCCCTATTCTACCTGCAACCATTCTTGAACAGCAGGCACTGCATATCCAAAAACTTATAACTCCTCTCACTGATCAAAGTTGATTTCAGGGACGTAAGAATAAAAACCTATTCTAGAAAATTTATGAATTACTATAGAAATGAAAGTGTTTTCATACTGAACTTGTTTTTTATGTGAATGTTTCAACATTTTAAAGTAATTACAATAGGACGAATAGAACTGTTTTCAGAAGGACGAAAATTGGGAATTGCTGAAATAATTTCAATTCAAGTGTTTTATATTTTACTATTAAAGATTTTCAAGTAATAATGACAGAAATGTATAAAATTGTTTTCACAAAGGTAAAAATTGTACTTTGATAGGAAAATTGTGAAATGCTAAATAATTGTTTGTATGATTAATATTTTAATAACATAAATCTTCAAGAAATTTATGAAGAAATTGTATAAAATTGTTCCGGGAAGATAAAAATTATATTTTTTCTAAGAATATTGCTTGAATTCCCAATTTAAATCGTATAGGAGGACTCTTTTATATCGTTTCAATATTCAAGTCCCATGCTTGCTGAACATACAACTTATACCACAGCCTTTGCTTTTAACATTTTAAGGAGATAAGAAAAAACATTAGATAAATAAAACTATTTATTATTTTTTTTCAAAAAAAAGTACAGCCAAATTATGATTCAATTTACAGGATTTTTCTTTATAATTTACATATCAAATAAACAGTTTAATTATTTCAGAATTTTGTAAAAAAATAAATACAAATTAACAAGAATGTTTACAACACATTCTTTGAGATCACAATTTGTGAGGCTATGGTTACATCCACAGTAAACAAGAAATCTTGATATATTTTTGAACCATAAAACAAGCACTTTGATACAAAGAGGTTACATTCAACTGTTAATAAACTGTATGCAGCTAAACAGTGTTCGATATAAAATAATATTGAATTAAAACTATATAAATCATAACAGGTGTCATCTAAAAACTTATTGCAAATACATCACAACAAATCTTTTTGCCTCTATTTAAAGTAAATTAATATTACTAGTATCAAAATATTTCTTTTTGCCAATAAACCTTCAAACCTTTCAATAATATTTAGTTTTACTTCTACACTACAATTGGAATTTCCAATACATTGATATCAGATTAATGGGATTTATTTTGTGTGAATAATCTAGAAAAACTATGTATGATTAAATGCAAGTAAACAATATAAGCACAATACAAATTACACATACTCTTCGATACTATCGAAATCCTTTCTTTAAAACCGTCACCGCTTGACCCAACATCTCCAAGCAGAAGACACCGATGAAGATCGGCACATAGTGATCGAAAACGTTCTGTCTCAGTAAGTTTTAACACATTTACTAAATTCAAAGTTCGGATAGTCATAAACTATTGTTTAAGTGATTAATAAGATTCACGGAACATAATGGACTATAAAATTCAAGAAATATTAAAAATAGAATGTTAATTTATTTTATAATTTTTTTCTAAACTGCAGTTATAATAAATAAAACAATTCTGTGAACACAATGTTTTTACGCAATGCAATTGTATGCAATTTAATCAAATTCTTTATAACTAATTTCACCTAACTGTAGCAATTTTTAAATGTGCTCAATCGGTTAAATGCACAACTTTAAATTAAAAAAGTAGTTTAAAAGACGGTATTTATTCATGCAGCACGTTTTATAGAACCTCTTGCCAAAATGTGATTACTGTTAAATCAAGTGTTTATGACTTGACTAGTAAAGCTCACATAGGGCCTAACTAAAATAGATTCTGCTCGACAAAAGTTTTAAAAAATTTTACTGGAAGTTAGCCCAAAAATTAAACAAAAACTAGAAAGAAATTTCAAGAAACAGTAAAACCTCTAATTCGCCACAGTAATAATAAACATCTGCACCGTGACGTAGTATAGGCATCATCAGATAAGGCCAATACCAGACATGAGTCATTCGATTACTGAGAAAATCTGTTAACACATTTGCTCAAAAAAGGTAGTGATTCAAGCAAGTAGGCAAAAGGCATTGGGTGGTATGAGAGACGAAAAGAAACAGAAGCTCACAAAATTGGCAACTTTCAATACAAAAAGAATTCTTTTGTACAAAAGAAAATTAGACTATAAAAAAAACATAAAACGTAAATAGATTTAGTATACTGTATTTATTCTGACTGGTGTTATTGTTCTTAGTACTGTTATATGTTATTCTATGTCTTTTATGAAAATAGAGTATCATACTGTATTTGTAATTACGAGCTATACTGCAGGCTACTAGTGTTTTTATAGCGTCGTTGAGTTTTTTGCCCAGCATAAACCATGTAAGTACAAAATTAATTACAATACATAGCTATTTACGTAATAATGTTCTATGTTTACCCAAAATTGCATGTTAATTTCATGACTCCCTCAATCCGTCTTTTTCTTGAATTTGCCCCGCCCCAGTCCCGAATTAGAGAGGTTTTGCCATATATTGCATTTTGTAAAATTTTATTAGGGGGGAAAAACCATTCAGGCTTATTTTCTGAAAAGGTTAGCCAGACAATTTCTAGCTCTTGTGTAACAATATGTTTTTCTTTGGAGATCGAAAATTATAAGGTAAGGGGAGGTTGACGTTAATAGATTTATTATTTTTGTTTTCTCTAAGCCCTTATTTTTATAAACCGTTTTCCCCTTAAATGACAGACAGAAATAAAGGTGCAAGCGTACAGATGAAAATGAAGTATATTTATTTGAGGAATTCTTTTTTTTTATATATTGAGATGACTGATGGTAGAGGATTTGTTGTTAAGTACTTAAGCTGGCTTATTTAGATCAATATTGTCTACAACTAACCATTATATTTGATAAAAAAACACAAAAACCCTTAACTCACAGGGTTATAATATAACATATAATTCTAACGAAAATTAATAAAATTTAACTATTATTTAGGCTTTTTTGATTCAAAATTAACTAGGTGAAAGGAATATTACTACACAATATGTATTGTATCTAAAAGTCAATATATACTAACAGTGAATAAAAAGTCGAGTTTTTGTGCATACAGCTTATTACTCAGTTCTTTAGAAGAAAAAACTTTTCAGTAACAAATTAATGTAATATTTAAATTGTGCAATAAGTAATAAAGTTTCTTAGAGTAAATTTTTTAACTGGTTAAACAAATTTTCAATGGGAAAGTTTTACATACAGACAAATTTTAATTATTTTTGATAGGAGAAAGCTTTTACATTACATTAAATTAATGTTGAGGATTAAAAAAGTGTTTTTATTTACAAAATATAATAAATAATATTATTTTACATCTTGGATTGCTTAACTACTGAGCACAGAGAGTAAACCATCATTTGTTTAAAGATAGCCCACTAGGAAACGAGATAATGTTCCTTATGCTATAGTACTTACGAAAAAATACGGTTAAGAAATATATTAAACTAAATAAAACGTTGCAATTGTAATCAATGAAATAAAAATTAACACTTAAAATACCAACTTGGTATGATAACATTCATGGGGAAAAAGTCTCTGTAGAATGGTGGTTGAAAAGTTTCATTCACAAATACTTGCAACTGTAAAAAAGATTTTTATCAAGGGTTAGGTCCTGAATCTCTCTTCAGATCATCTGTTGATTTCTCGTCTTTTTCATCTGTAAACAATATTTATATAAATTGAATACTTAATAATTATCATTAAAATTAATTTAAATTTTAATTTAATTACTAATAATTTGTCACATAGTATTTTACCCTTTGGTCTCCAGCCTCAAATACTAACAGATATCATTCAATGAATTTAAGTAGAGAATTTCGAGAAGTAATACAACACCATTCAATAATTATTATGTGTAATTTGTTACATATACTCACAAAGGTTATAGTTTTCTTATATTATTTAAAAACATTGAGAACTGATTCAGTGTATTATTGTTAATTAAAGCAATACATACACACATATACATATATATGAAGTTGATATATTACTATTGTAAATTCTTTTATCCACCACTAAGTGCAATAATTTTACTTTGTGTGATGAGGCACCTTTCGGTTACTTGACCATTGTCGAATCACTGATTATTTTTCTGGTATAGATGTTGGTATTTGTTGATGTTACACGCATTTTCTCTTGATTTGCGTGTATGTTTTTATATAGTATGTCTTCTGTATATGTGGTCTGTATGTTCATTAAATTATTGTGTGTGTTTTTATAAATGTGGTATTTTTCTAGTGAGTTTAATTCTATTGTGTTATTATTTATTTCAAGTATGGTTAGGTTATTTTCGTAGTTTGTTGTTTCATGTTTATGTGATAGGTGTGGTGCAACATTTGATATTTTTGTATTTTTATTTTTGAATACTCTGTAATGTTCTTCAAATCTTATTTTAAATGATCTGGTCGTTTTCCCTATGTAAAATGCATTGTAGTCGTTACATGTAATTTTGTAAATTCCTGATAGGTTATGTTTTTCTGTATTTGTTTTGTGGTTCGTGTTATTAAGATATTTTATTATTTTGTTGTTTGGTTTGTATGTTGGAGTGTAGTATTCTTTGTTGTATATATTTTTTAATTTTTCTATTTTGTTATTGGTGTATTTACCAATCTATACCTTTCATTTATTGTATATGTTTTTTATAAGGTGTTTGCTGTATCCATTTTTATTGCTATTTTTGTAATGTTATCTAATTCTTCATTTAATTTTTGTTTGTTATCTTGTCAATAGTCAAAACATTATATTAAATATAAATAATAATAAAATAGAAACTACAGTACACAGAAAACCAACTTCCAACAACCACATTTGTAAAAACATACAAAAAATTTAATGAGCCTACAGACAACATAGACAACGTAGTATTCAAAAACATTATACACAAGGCTCAAGAAGAAATATGTATGACGTTAAAAAATACCAACATCACGGACCGAACATCTACACCAAATAAAATAGAGAAAAATTAATCAGTGATTCGACAATGATCAAATGACCGAAAGGTGCCTCATCATGTAAGGTAAAATTATTGCACTTAGTGGTGAAAAAAATTATTTACAAGAATAATAATAACTTCATATATATATATTTCACATCGTTCATTATTTTTCTGTTGCACTGACTTTATGAAGTTTTTATTATTACTTGTAAATACTTTTTTCCACTACTAAGTGCAATAATTTTAGCTAAATGTGAAGCGGCACCTTTCGGTCACTTAACCATTGTTGAATCACTCTGGTAAGCAGATTTAATGTTTTCTTTAATTACGTATAATTCGGCTATTTTTGTTGCTTTGATAATGATTTATTTTGTTTATTTCTTATGTGTAGTTTAGCGTATTTTGGTGTTATGTTAAGTGATATGCATTTATTATTGAACTTTATTCTGTTAATACAGTTCTGGAGTTTGATGTTAAGGTTAAGATATTTCCAGTAGAGTTGTTTACCTTGGTTG
The DNA here is from genome assembly GCA_036971475.1 of Prosapia bicincta. NCBI lineage: Eukaryota > Metazoa > Arthropoda > Insecta > Hemiptera > Cercopidae > Prosapia > Prosapia bicincta. Next base: position 394,228,458 of record JBAIZL010000001.1, read on the forward strand.
GTGTTTAAATCGTGACATTTCACGTTATTTTTTTCCATTGCACTGACTTTATGAAGTTATATATTATATATATAGTAATTATATAATTACTATTATATATATATATATATATATATATATATATATATATATATATATATATATATATATTCTTGATATTTAACATTATCCATTGTTTTTCCGTTGCACTGACTTTATGAAGTTAATATATTACTATGAAGTAATATATTAACTTCATATATATATATGAAGTTATTATTATATTTACTTGTAAATAATTTTTTCCACCACTAAGTGCAATAATTTTACCTTATGTGATGAGGCACCTCTCAGTCACTTGACCATTCTCGAATCACTGAATTAATTTTCTCTATTTTTCTGGTGTGGATGTTCAGTCCGTGATGTTGGTAATTGTTGACATCATACATGTTTCTTCTTGAGGCACATGTATAATGTTTTTGAATAGTACGTTGTCTTCATATGTTGTCTGTAGGTTCATTAAATTGTTGTGTATGTTTTTATAAATGTGGTATTTTTCTAGTGACTTTAGTTCTATTGGGTTATTATTTAAAACAATCACACACAAATATAAATATAAAGTTGTAATTGTTAATTGTAAACAATTGTTCTACCACTAAGTGGAATTAATTTTTACCTTTTGTGATGAGGCACCTTTCAGTCACTTGACCATTGTCGAATTATGAACTTACATTGATGATTTTTTGCATTATGTGGATTTAGTTTTTCTAATGTAATTAGTGTAAAAAGTATTTGAAATGATTTTAGTTTTTTACAATTAATAGTAAAATGAAAATTAGTTGCACGAGTGTAATGGGAAGTCTGATGAACTGGTTAACATCTGATCATAAGTAATATTTGGTTTTTAATTAATTAATTTTTTAAAGTATAAATAATGAATATTTTTAATTAATAATTATTTTGTTGCCATTACCACCAATTAGAAATTAATTTCTACCTGCTGGGTTGCTTAAACGTGAATAATTTAATCCGCAATGGGTTAGGGAATGTATGTTAGGGAATTAATACTTGACAAGAAATACGAGCTGGCTTTCAAGAAAATGGAATGTGACAAAGCCAACACATAACATGAAAACAATTAAGAATCTTGCTAGTATTTATGAAGATCAATGTTATGTTAAGTATTACGCTGTGAATATAAGAAAACAGTTTCACTAACAATTATAATATGAATATGTAACAAATTACAATATGCTTCCTCATATTGTTTGTCCTCATCTGGCTGAAACATATTGCAAAGGTCTCTGTAAAATATTGCAAAGGATTTTGTTTTTATTCTATATGTGTTTTGATTATGAAGCTTATTTATTACTAAGGTAAGTTGGCAAGCTTCTATCTAATCTATATGTGTGTTACACTCACGAAGAAATATGTTGTACATATATTTCATACAGATATGGACAGCTTTTTTTGCATACTTGTCAGTTTTTATATCTAAACAATGTAATATCAAAATAAACACTCTAAGTAATAACTCTTACTGCTTATAGCTACATCATTTGCATAATTATACAAAATGGGTGCTAATTACATCAAAAACAGAATAAAAATTAGGCAGAATTTCCAGACTTACCTTTCACATGTAAAAGGCAAAAAAAAAAGAAATATAATGATAACAGTATTTTTATGAATAAATAGTGGTTAATAGAACTGTAAATTATTATTGTTAATTCTATAAACTGGAAATATAAACCAGGAAAATCAATTCATGCTTTAAGCTCTTTACCCACTAAAACATATCATGCTATGATCATCATAGGACTTTGTCAGGCACAAGAAAAAACGTTTGTAACTACTATGCCCATTATAATGGATCAACAGCGTTCTATACTTAATATAGAACGTGAATACAATTCGTATGATACCTGTTCGGTAGCCGTAAGGTTCTGCATCTGTGCTGTACATTTCTTGCGTCGGGAGACTACTTTAGTAGCAGTATCTACGGGTTTTAATGTTATTTATCTTTATAAATGGAATTAATATTTATATTATATTTTGCCGTTTTGGGAAAACATAAAATATAACTATTAGGTGATTGTCATTAACAGAATTGGGAAAGTTTGCCATTATTTTGAGGGGAAAACAAAAACAAGACTCAGAGACGCTATTGGATTCACACATGTCTAAGAAAAAGGTGAAGTGAGGGAGAATATTGGATGTTATATATGCACCTAGTTGATGAAGAAAAGTTTTACCAGTATTATTGTATTGTCATTTCAGTTTAATGAATTAGGGAAAACATTCATTAGGAAAACATTAAACATTTTTATTTTCTAACCAGCACACTTTTTTTCAAAAGCAAACAAACAGCAACATAGTTTTGTGTCTGAATGGAATAGCAACGCGGAGCATACACTTTTGCACCGGAGCCTGACTGGTTACTACATACCACTCATGGAGCGGTCTGTCACAACAAAATATGCTAACTAACAAATGTTAAGCTGGCCGGGCATGGCATGCTATGGTGTTGGCTGGTGATGGAACCGTTTAATGGAGGTTGTCTGGTACAAATGATGCAAAAAATATTTTTTTGCATGTGTTGATACGGGCACGGCCCTAGTATGATACGTTATAGTGGTTAAAGACCTTTAACCTTACAAAATATTTTTACTTACAACTTTTTAAAAAAATGTTTCAACTTGCCTGTAGTAGACTTTACTTTTTTTGTTGTTGAGGACGACCGTTTCGGGAGATGTGTCTCTTTGTCAACTCAGACCGTAACTGATCTCAAGGTTTACGTAGGTTAGGGTAGGGGTGGGATATTTTGGTGGTGTGGGTGTATTTTGTGTGTATTAGGAGTTATGATGTCAAAAAGTGCGTGTGAGTTGTAATGTAATTGTGTATTGAGTATGTGTGTAGGGTGTAGTTTGAAGTGCCTATATATTTCGTATTGTTCGGTTGTGTAGCGTTGGTTATTTCTGTGTTGTTTATGAAGAATTTGTAAGTTAGATGTTATGTCTGTGTAGTCGTGTTTTGTGGAGTTGAGATGATCGGCGAAGTTTGATTGGTAGTTATTGTTTTTTAGTGCTTTTATATGTTCTTGGTAACGTGTGTGAAATGACCTCCCTGTCTGGCCTATGTAAAAAGGTCATTTTTTTAGTGAACATATAAAAGCAAAATACACCCACACCACCAAAATATCCCACCCCCACCCTAACCTACGTAAACCTTGAGATCAGTTACGGTCTGAGTTGACAAAGAGACACATCTCCCGAAACGGCCGTCCTCAACAACAAAAAAAGTAAGTGCTACTATAGGCAAGTTAAAACATTTTTTTTAAAATTTGTAAGTGATTACTAGTAGCTCACACGAAGATGGAATCAACAAATGAAAATATTTTTGTTTATATTAGCCTTTGTCCTTCCATTTTATACTTCAAATATTCCAATATCTTTACCTCAAAGAGTTATATACTGATACATTTACTATTTTTACTCCTTTAATTTAAAAAGTATACATTTAAAAAAAAATAATAGTCAAATTGACAATATTATAAACTTAAATCAACATATTGCCTTCTCATTTATCATTTGGTTCTCTTAAATTAAGTTATTTTCTACAGAAGTAATCATAAGAACCAGAAGCTATTAACGAATGGCGAATTGTATGAAATCAGAAATGAAATAAATGTAACAGAAAACATGAAGTATTGTAACAAAAATATTTTTTATAAAGACATGTTTACCGGAGTTTATCGAAAATGATTATAAACACTGATTAATTTCTTTATAAATTACCTATTCTTTAATTTCTTTTATCAACTGAAGAATCTTGTGCTTGAATTGAACATTAGTAATGAGAGAGCAATGTGTATTATTTTTTGAAAATAAATATGAAAGTATAGTATTGATCTTTCCAAATTAAGGTGTAAACGTTTTGAGTAAAACACTATTTACTTCTGAGTCCCAATTTCTACTGTAAGTTACACATTTTTTTAAAAATCTTCTCATATTTTACTGTAAAATTTATTTTAAAACCTTTAATCAATATCATGAATATTTCTTTTGAAATAATCTGTTTTACCAATATGTTTGTTACAACATCCCTTAGTTATATTTGATACCAAGTAAAAAAAATCTGTACATTTGAACTATTATATATTTATGATTATCTTTTTGTAACTTAAATATAACAAACCCCATCAATTTTTATTTCAGCTGTCCAATATTTAGTACTAAACTTTATAAAGACCGAAAACATCAAAGCTACATATACAAATTGATTTACTGGGTAGGTAGGATTTTGTGTAGGACACTATCTACTCAGACACCAGTGACATTTCTAAATGTTATTTCAGGTATCCAACCAGACTCCTATATTGTAAAAGCATTTACATTATACAGTAGTTATTTTGCTATTGCTGTGGGTGCCTCACAAAGAAACGTTCAGGACTTGTTTCTCAGGTAAACTAACAAAAAAAGTTCAAATTGACACAAGTTACAGCTTGCATAAGGCTTTGCTTATGTTCCCCCATTACAATGAAGTCCAATAGAAATTTTTAGGGTTTAACTCTTAGCACTCTACTGTCGGGGTAGTCCTGCTTAGCGTATTGCAGTTTACTCTTATGTTGGGCACCCGCTTTGATTTCCAAATGCTAATAACTCGTCTGCAGCGAGACCCCTGACATACGATCTTTTACTGTTTTGTGCTGCACTCTATTGACAAATATTTTAACTAAATTTAAAATGTCTTTGAATCTGTGAGTTATCACAAAACCTAGTTTGCCGCTACGTTGTAAGCTTCAAGTAGGTTACAGTTTGCAGGTTAATTGTTTACTCTCAGTTTGCCAAGGCTTCATGTGCAATTAGTGATGCTTAAATCCTGATCTTATACTTGATCCTGATTTATAAGAATGTAGTTAAATTTTTCTTGGAGTGATGTTAGTGGTAATGAAAGTGATAATAGTGACGTGAATGTGTCAGAAAAGGTAAGTAATTGTGAAATACCTTAATTTGACGAGTGGTACATGTGTTCAGATTAATTTGTAGGGTTCAATAAGATACCATTTACAGCAATAACGGTTCTAAAATTATATGTAATATTTTTTATAATTCGGTAGACTTTTTCAGTCATTTTTTCAGACATTTTGCTTCAGGAAACAGTGTCTGAATCTAATAGATATGCAAATGGGCAAAATAGCTAAACTCTTTGCCATTTGAGTATGGAAAGATATACTCTGCAAACCTACAAATAAGGTAATAAAATTATTATTCTACATTAGTAAATAAAAATTGCTTAGTTTACTAAAATAATGCAAGAGAAAACAATGTTTCCCATGGGGAAGCAAAGCATGTTAAAAAAAATTCGAGTGCTAAGGGTTAATAGAGGTGTAAAATTTGTTGAATTTTATGTAAAATTGTTTGGAAATTAATATAACCGGTACCAGACCTGGAACTACAGTGATTTTTAGTATACATGACGTAATATACAAACATGAGTTTTGAAAAACATGTTATATTTATCTTTGAAGTAAAACTCGCAAGATATAGCAGGACATGAGATGCAAAGGAGGGAAGTTTGCAGACGCCTTTCTCCCACAGTGATGACTAGACTTTTTGGTTTTGGCTAACCAATAAGTTCAGCAGTGTGGTTCAACAGACACTGAAGCAGCTGACCCTCAACTGGTTTTATTAAATTTTTTGGTTCATTTTACTAATCTCTACTAAATTTTACAGCTCAATTAATGCTGAAATATTCAGTACGGTTTCATTGTACCAAGGGAACAGAAATCCAGGCAAAATCTTTCACCTGCAACTCGTTAATGAAGCACTTTCAGGCTAATGTTAGTAAGAAATTTGTTTATTAGAGTTCAACCACAGGCATAAGTCCTGGACATTGAGTATAAATACATAAGTTGTTCAATTTGAGTCAATACATTAAAGGATTGATTTCTGAAACTTAAAATAAAATTGTTAAAATAGGAAGATACTAATTATATCAAATCAACTAAAAAAATTTAAGTCTTGCTAACTTAATATAAGACTGTACGAAAGAGTGGAGAATGTACTATGACTTGTCTGTTATATTTATATAGTTAATTTAAACAATTTGTTAGTAAAATTTTTTTTAAATTACACTTGAATCCGGCCAGTCCAAACACGGGTATCCAAACAAGTTCGAATATTTTTTGTAAAATAGAAAAGATAATAAGAAATGTAAATAATGTTGTAAAGAAATGAAAGAAAGGTAATTTATTGAGAAACACAAATGTTTTGTTTAATGTTTAAACACTAAATTGAAACAACGTAAAGAATAAACAAAAGAAGAAATATGCTGTAAAAATACTGCACATAAAAGTGAACATTATGAACATATTTTAATTTTTGCTGCTTTTTGGGCAGGCTCATATATGAGCCTGTCGGCCTGTAGCATGAAAATCCTATTGTAGACATAGCGTTCCACGTAAGTAAGAATTACTATAAAGGCTTATATCAACAAACACCGACTAACTCATCTTGGCTAGTCATGCTAGACAGATTGCTTATATATTCTTATATATTGAAACAATAGGTTTACATTTGAGTTCCATACACAGTAAAGAATATTTACAAACACTCCTATCACTTGTGACACTTTAACATGTTTTGTGATAAATGTCATTTAGAGTAAACCTAGTGAAACATGATCATTCAAAATAAAAACTGCTGAAGATCAAGCTGTTAAAATAAACCACTGATTTGTCAGAGGAAAATAAGTGTCCCAAATATGAGCCGTCTGTCCAGGAAGAGATTGTACCACGCATATGTAAATGGACTATTGAAACTTGATTTAGTGTATTATTTGTTCGTATTACTTAACTACAGGTTTGTTAAGTTGCTCTGTTCTCTATTATTTCGGCTAATTCGAAAGGTGTTCAGTCCCAATTTGTTCAGATTAGCCGGACTCAAGTGTATTCTATTTCAATTGTATCAAATCACACACACACACACACACACACACACGCTGAGTGATCACCTTTATTCTACTCAAAAATAAAAACTAATATTAATCATGCAGGTTTACAATGTTTTTTAGTTAAAAAACTTTTAAAATAAAACCTCTTGGATAACAGTACAAAGTTTAAAACTAAGCCTTTAGTGCGTGCTAAACATAAAGAAAAAAAGTTCCAACTTCTTGATAAAGTTAAAACACTAACGCTCCTACGTAACAGCACAGCACATAAATAAAATTAATAAAATTCACTTGCCAAAGACATGATATCCTCATTTTGATGTCGTTATCAACCTGTGATTAAAGTAAACAGTGTTAGCTTGTTTAAAAAAATATTCCCAGTGTTTAACGTTTTACTTAAAATTAAACAAACCTATGTTTTTTTCTTTACCTAAATATATTACAACAGTAGATTATAAATAAGGGAGAAAATCACAATCTTCAAATTTAGTACTAGAATAGTACTTAAAGTAAAAGATCTAAACAAGGATTAATATAAACAGTACAACCCACCAATTCATCACAATCTATACTTCCATCATATCTCGTGAAGGAGGAACATTTGACAGTTACAGCCTTAACATTTTTAATTAATTTTAAAAATACTTAAACTAAGTGAATACGTAATTGCTTACTTGCTGATGCATTTCAAAACATTCGTAAAAGGAACAAATGTTTTGAAACGCGTCAGCAAGTAAGGAATTACGTATTCACTTAGTTAAGTATTTTTAAAATGAGTTTAATCAGTGAATTCAAGATGATTACATCAAGCAACTTCAACTTTTAATTTCTTCAATTTTCCTCTTACAATTTAAGCCTACCATAGAAAGACTATTATGAAGTATGTGAGCAGGAAGCATATGTCCAAGGTGGTCCGTTTCCTCCCCCCCTCCATTTTAGAAGAGCATAACATTGTTTTTGAGTAATAGTTTTATTTTAGGAACCTGTGACAGAGTTAAAATATTTACATTACATATTAATACCAACCTCACTATTTCGACTGGCATCAGAGATCTTTCAGCAGACATAGAAGTTATTCGTTAGAGAAAACAATTCAACTTTCAAAATAATATCCCACCAATTTTTTCAATATTCACTTTACAGAAATCATGTTTCCGCCATTTTCAACACAAAAGTTTAAATCTGTTTCAATCACAACATATCTTTAATTGAGCATGTTACTTTTTTCACCATGTGAAACAAAAAAACTGTAAAATTTAGAATGTATGATTTGCTTGATGTTGACATGCAACTCAGTTATAATAAATTTAAAAATTGATATTCGGAAGTCAAAAAACCTCTATTGCTTTTTTATGTGTAAATATCATATTAATTGAACACTGCCAAACTGATAAGCATACAGCAAAGAATGAAAGTAATTGCTAATAATATGAATCTGAGTTTACAAAACTGCAGCACAATCGGGTCAGTCAATGTATGGAGGAGTGGGTTTTATGGAGTAGGGTAAATTACCTATATTTACAAATGTACTTCATGAACCTAATTATTTTTGTAATTTATTACAAATAATTTTAAATCACAATAAAAATCTTGATAATAGCTCAAATTTGCATTGCCCATTTTCTTAAGAAACAAGAAACTGTTCTGTAAACCTTATTTTCCATGATTCTGAATTTCAGCTAAAATAGATAAAACAACAAGAAAGCTTTCATTAAAGAAAACTATTTATAGACACTAATGAAAATTAAAAAAAACATATTTATAGACACTAATGAAAATAAAAAAAAACAATCATCCAAGTGATCTTATGTTAACCTAACAGAAAAACTTGCCTCCAAATACAGTAGAGTCTCGATAATTCGAGGTGAATGGGACCCCCTCGGATTACCGAAAACTTGAATTATATGGAAAAAGTTCCTGTACATTAGAAGAAATAGGACTTCTGATGAACCGTAATACAGTAAAACCCCTCATATCCTGTTCAATGTGACAACAGCTCAAATTGGATTTATTAATAGCAGGAATAAAGACCAGTCCAGCTAATAATGAGTGTCGTCATTGTTTGATTGATTTGTTTGCTTGAAGAGAGTTTATTTTCTGATATGTTACCCACACGACTAGACATTTGTGCAGGGATATTTGTTGACTGTCAAAACTTATATAGTGTAATTAAAGACAGATATTTATGGCCCATTGACCTTCTGTCATCTAATCATAACTGATACATACATTCAAACATAACATAACAGCAAGCATCAGCTTAACAACAACAGAATGGGGAGGAAGAAAAATATGCAATTGATATAAACATTTCTTGAAAGCCTGACTCAATTCTTTTGCATGACATATCGTTATAAATATTTCTTGAACGCCTGATTCATTTTCTTTATGGCTTTAAACATTTCTTGGACGCCCGAGTCATTTCCTTTCAAATAGACTCAAATAGAAATAGGCTTGAATTATATGGTAGCTTGAAATATTGGGACTCAGATTTTCAAGACTCTACTGTAATTAAAAATTAATCTATATTCAATAACTTTGAAACAAAGGTAAACATCTTTACTGATTGCCACCATGAAATAAAACCTTGTGGTGTTAATCGGATATAGCCACACACGCGATAAAGCAATAGAAAATTTACTAGCCTATATTCTTAAGATCTCTAAAACATTGAATAAACAATTAGTCCGAGAATATTTATAGCCGAGATTAGCTGATATTTGTTTACTACAATCTTATGTCGACACATTAGGTTTTCGGGCGTCCAAGCATTTTGTCAATGACTCATATTTACAATAGTCTGTTCCTATCTCGAGTTGGTTCATTCACTCTAATAGGGCAGTTATCATTTATTCTTGCGTTAATTCAGGAAGCTTAAATAATTTTTATGATCATTAATTTTACTGGATATTTTGCCGCGTTAATTGGTTCAAACTAAAAAAAAACATTAAAATATAAAAGTTAAACCAAATTAAATCTGTTCATAAAACTCCCTGAAGCATTGTTTCAGTTGAAGCATCAAAAGTTAAATTGGGATGGTCGGATTGAAATACGACTCAGGCACAATGTTCTCCAAACTCTTCTGAAGCACTGGCGTAAAAATCAAACCTTTATACAAACACGTATCGACACTAAAGAAGTTTCAATTAGCCTGGGAGTGAACGTGCCTGTGAGCTCGCTGTCTCTAAGAAAATAAGCTGAGAGCATACCGGCTCTGTGCCTTGTAAGGGAACCCAGAGCGTGCCTGTACACTAGCCGTGCTGAGCGTGTTAATCAATTGTTGTGTTTGTTAACCCTATTTTAAGGAAAGTGATGAATTAGTGAGTTTCTAGTGCAGTGGCCTACTCAAAGTGGTTTTACTTACTTTTTTACAAAAAAAATAAAATTCAACTTTAAACAAGAATAAGTCGAAGGTTCAGCATGTTACTTAATGCGTACTTTGAAGGATATCACAGTTGCATACAATTAAAGACAACAAAGGGTCTGTCATGTGTCAAATGGTGATTATTTTGAATAATAGAATCAATAAGTTAGTTAATAATTAATAATGAGTGAAAATCCTTTATTAAAACTATCTCTGATAAGTATGAAATCATAAAAATAGAAATAAGCATATATATACAATTATTACAGTGCTATATTGTAGAAGTTCGAATTTAATAGTAATCAAATTAAAAATATAAAAATACAAGAATTATCCTGGCTAAGAAACAACCTTTTTAAATTACTTCTATTGAACCATCATTCCAACTTCACAAATAAATAATTTGAAGTTTATCACACTGAAAAATTATAATTTACATGATTCTTCAATTAAAGAATTTATTCCTGATCTTTTAAAAATAAAAAATTATATTAATTTTAACTAAAACAATGCAATACATATAGGTTTGAAAATTAATATATTATTTGTTTTACAAACCCTTACTGAATATGCCCTAAATAATTACGTGTTATAGAAATCCCTACTGATTTTACTTTGAATTCCCTGACATCTATGTAGACGATAATCTGCTTTCCATATTGGGGTAGAGATCTTTTTATGTATTTTCTGGCTAAGTCTATTAAATATATATTTTTTAAATCAACAAAAGTTAAGATAATGAAAAAATTGGTTTGTTTTGCGAGTGAAGTATATATATAAATATATGAAGTTATTATTATTACTTGTAAATAATTTTTTCCACCACTAAGTGCAATAATTTTACCTTTTGTGATGAGGCACCTTTCGGTCACTTGACCATTGTCGAATCACTGAATTAATTTTCTCTATTTTTCTGGTGTGGATGTTCGGTCCGTGATGTTGGTATTTGTTGACGTCATACATATTTCTTCTTGAGTCGTGTGTATATGCTTGAATCCACACCAGAAAAATAGAGAAAATTAATTCAGTGATTCGACAATGGTCAAGTGACCGAAAGGTGCCTCATCACAAGAGGTAAAATTATTGCACTTAGTAGCGGAAAAAATTATTTACAAGTAATAATAATAACTTCATAAAGTTAGTGCAACGGAAAAATAATGGACAACGTGAAATATCACGATATAAATATATATATTTCATTGGCTTAGTTTCGGAGATGGGTCTATTTTCACCACCAGCCAAAAAATATTGTAAATGAAAGCATAAGTACAAAATTCAAAATCAATGTAACTTTCTAACTTTTCATCATTTCACCTGATGATCGGGATAAACCAATTCCTGAAAAATTGACAAAGAAATAAAATATATATATATACTTGACTCACAAATCTACAACTTTTTTCTCACCTTATATTGCTGCGAGTGTAAACATGAATTACAACAAAAGTTAAATTTAGAATCTAAAAATTTGTTCTCCAATATTTTATTTGGATCAGCATTTGAAAATCATTTAAAAAATTTTATAATTTACAAACCAATTTCATTTCCTCTTTTATAATAAAAGAAATTAAGTGAGATACCAACTAACCTTTGTTCTCTTGTTTCATATCCTCCAATTTCACTTCTGTGTCTGGTTTTGTCTGATCAATTCGAGGTCTTTTCCTTCCTTTAAAGGATCGATTATCTCTCCTTCCACCTCCAGCACCTGAACCTTCGTCTTCAGAGTCACTGAACTCATTATCTGGTGCTATTCGTTTGTCTTGAACTGATTGTGGTAATCGTTCATCTGGATTTACTTTGTCTTCATCATCTGAATCTTCACGAACTGCATCTTCAGGAATAGCTAAAAAAAATTTGTTAAACGATTATCAGCATTTTAATTACTTTCATAAGGTTTTGGAAATGTTTACACTATTAAAATACATTTTGGTGTTAATTACAGGGCAGCCAATCAGTGTTAATTTTTATAAAGTTCTGTATATTTCTCGATTTTCTCAACCCAAAGTAATAAAACTCCCTTACTGTTTTGAACTTTGGTACAGTAACAGTAACGCGTGGTCTACACACAATATTAACTTGTAAGTAGTACATAATTTAAAATGACTTGGAAGATGAAAATCAAGTAAGAGAATATAATTTGTATTACTTCATAAGAAAATCTTTGTTAACAGAAACATACACATAAAGAGGAAGTTAAATGCACATCATCATTGCGAGTGGTATTGACAACCCCCTAACCACTGTTCATGCAATACAACGTAACAGATTCACACAACACCAGTATTTTTTTATAATTACAGCAAAACTCCCTTTATCGGATATATAGGGGTGGACAAGATACGTAGATGATATACTTGTATAACATCAACCTACCATTCACAACACATCATAATACTAAATAAACTAAATGCAAATAACAAAAACTTACAATTCACATACGAAACAGAAACAAAAGGAACAATTAACTATTCTGACATCACATTAAATATCAACAATAAAAAATAGGAACTACAGTACACAGAAAACCAACTTTCAACAATACCACCATACACAAAAAATCTAGCCATCATGGACACACAAAAATAATACTTACAGTAACATGAAAAATAAGCAATAAAATACACACAAGATAAGAAGATTTTCAGAACATTTTAACTAAAAATAAAAAAGCATCAAATGTAGCAGAACACCTAATATCACGCAACCATAAATTAAATTAATTAAGAAAATAACCTAACCATATTTGAAATAAATAATAATCCAATAGAACTCAACTCACTAGAAATATACCACATTAAAAAAACAAACACAATAACCTAATTAACCAACAGATAACATATACAGACAACATAAACTCTTCAAAAACATCATACACAAAACACATGACAAAACGCATAAGACGTCAACAAATACCATCATCACAGAAAAAAAGACATCAGAAAAATAGAGAAAATTAATTCAGTAATTCAACAATGGTCAAGTGACAGAAAGGTGCCTCATCACACAAGGTAAAAATTAATTGCACTTAGTGGTGGAACAATTTTTTACAATTAACAATAACACACACACACACACACACACACACTAAAGACAAAAAAATGTCTTTTGGCCTATGGCATTTCATAAAATTATTGCATCTAGCCAAAGTTGTGGTAAATACAGGCAAAGTTGTGGGTACTTTAGTATTTTAACAAACTTTTGCATAAGTGATATCATAACTTATTTTCCATACAATACATTGAAACATGATCCAATGAGAAAAAAAGTCAAGTAAATTATGAACACACACAAAAATAAATATGAAAAATTCATTTCTTACCTTGTACTTGGACACCTGGAGCATGTGGCAACATCCTAAGATTTTCAAAGAGCCTTGTTCTGAAAACAGAAATATCTAATTAACCCTTTGATTAGCAACATGTGCCTGACCTAATATGGACCCTGGGAGCAACATATTTTTGAAATATTTTTACACCTTTTCTTTTTCCTAAAATTTATCTGAATTTTTCTCAAATTTTTTTAATTTATAGTTATATTTTTCATATTAACCAAATTTTACCTTATGTTTACTGAAAATTTTTTTGTTAAATATTATCTTTTAACCTTTTTTTCGTAAAATAGCTAATCATTTTTTTGTGTGAAATACCGCACAAACTTGTAAAAGTGAAAGATTTGTGAAATGATTTGTAAAAATGTAGGAAAAACCGTAGAGTTTGAACACAAAAGATTTCTTCATTATTCAATCGCCTATTCAATGTAAAATGCCGCACAAACTTCAGAACGATATATAAGTACGTAGAAAAACCCAAACTCTTTGGACACAAAAGAATGGTGACTATGTACTCTGTGTAGTAGTTACTGTCCAGATAGTTGCAAATATTTAACCACAGCACAGTCCAGTTGTAAATATACAGCACACTACATAGAAAAACAAATCGTAAACATAAGCCAATGCTAATCTGAGAAAAATTGTAGAACATAAATTTACAGAAATACTCCCGCTGGCCATTGCACTTGTATGTGAATACTAATCAAAGGGTTTATCCTTTGCTCTTTACCATAAATAAACAGAAAGTGTCAAAGTTATTAAAAGTCTGAATAATGCATTAAATGTCCAAAACTAGAGAATCAAGTCGTTTATTTTTAGTCAGAACTTACACTTCAGCGATCTTGTGTTTTTAACCCTTTAAAATGTTAACCATTTATAGAAATAACAGAAGCAATATCTTTTAAAAATAAATGGAAGTTTTCGTATAATCAGACAATTGAGAAAAGCAATGTGTACATGAGAAAAAACAACTACTGAAGAGAGAATGAAAGGAAATCCCTCAGTGACATCTCTTTTAGAAACTATGAGGATATTGAGCTAATCTTCCTTCTCATAATACACAAGGAATCCATCACTACAATTTCGTATAACAATGTTCCTTGCAGCCGAAGTAAATGGCAAGCTATAAGTGACACCTAATTCGGATAGTACTAAATATGTATCTTTTATCTTACTGTTATCTTTAGAGAAACGTCATGGGCAGTATTCACCTGCTTAGATGGCAAAATCAGAAGTGAATATAAAAATGTTTAAAGAACTAAAGGTTTTGTTAAAATTTGACAGAGATCTTGTAATCTTTAAAAGAAGTTCTTCTGTTACTTGTTTGGACCAAAGTTGCTTTAGTTTTATCCTTGCTCATTTTTCTCTATTAGCTCACAATCTTCTTAATAAAATACTTTTTTATTCATCCACTCAAGTTCAATTACATTTTTTTTTTTTACCTGTAATGGACGACACTTGATATTGATACAGATTTTTAAAATTTTGGTCAGATTTGAACTGAATAGGTACATGTTTGAAATCCAGGACTTTGGCACTGTGCCAACTCTCCCATTGTTAGAAATCTATTTCTCAAAGATGTATATGAAATTATAAGAAAAACCCCATCAGCTTCATAAACTATAAAAAAAAGAGTAATAAAAAGACTGTAGTCTATACAGTAATAATTGTAAAAAAACAATTAAATGTAAAGAGAGAGAAATGGAAATTTGCAAAGAAATTCGCTTTATATTTTGGTAATTAATATTGTGATTCTGTCGTATAAACATACATATTTATATTAGTTGTATTTTTAAAATAAAAAGTAACTCAAATAAAATTTTTCTTTGTTGACCTCAGTAGGAATTGACTTTAAAAAGATTTTTTTTTTATATTAGTTGTTTTTATTATTTAATAATACTTTTTACATTTTATATTTGTTTACTGTAATACTATTGTTATAAAAAGTTTCTCCTTGGACTATAAATAGACTTTTTAAATATTTTTCTGCTTGGGAACTAATATACTATTTTTTAAAATATATTTACATTAAACAAATAATTAGTATAAAATATATTTAAAAATCTCAGACAGGTTATAAATCCCCAAACATGTTTAGTTCTTCAGATCTAATATACATGGTTATCATAAAAGAATAGTGCGGTTTCAGTAATTCGTAGGAAAATTTCTAGATGTTATATGTATCTCTGAAAGCCTCCAACCCCAAAGTTTGTTTATAAGTTGTTCTAACCTCAACATCAGTTCTTGTATAGTTGTTGCGGTGAGTTGCTATGTTCTCGTATAAGGATAAAGTAAAGTGTGTTTTATTGGTGACTGAATTAAAATCCGTAATTTTAGTTCAACTCGCGTTCCGACGTGAATTTGGAAGTGATCCACCACACAAAAATAATATAAGACATTGGTTTAAACAATTAAACCACTTAAGTGATTGTTTAACCTCTTAAAAACAGGATTAATGAAACAATAACAACCATAACCGAAGAAAGTTAACCAATGTTTGAAGAGAAGTTGAGTATTATTTGGACATTTGTCAGGCAACTAAGGGCCTGAAATTTGTCATGTTGAAATTTATTAATTACGTAAAAACCGTTTGAGATGAAAAATTAG
The DNA here is from genome assembly GCA_036971475.1 of Prosapia bicincta. NCBI lineage: Eukaryota > Metazoa > Arthropoda > Insecta > Hemiptera > Cercopidae > Prosapia > Prosapia bicincta. The sequence continues at coordinate 394,244,687 of JBAIZL010000001.1, forward strand.
ATGAATAAATAACATTAATTGTAAGTAATTCGGGTTTTCTTTAAACTATGTTCAAAACAGCACTATTCTTTTATGATAACGCTGTGTTTTATCATACTTATAAGATAAAACAATATAATAAAATTTAACTTTATGTCTTACTTGATTTTTTCTAAATATTCTGGTGTGTTTTGATTGGCCATGTTAGATGGGGAGATATGTAACTTGAAATCAGGTCCAAAATATTCAAAGTAATCATTGTAAGGAAGTTCATTAGCAATTTCTGTACCAAGTGCAACTGAAGTTTCATAAGTCCAGCATCTAGAAACATTTCTAATTGTGTAGCCACCACCTCCTACCATCAAGAACGGTAGGCCATACTTCTTCACAAATTCGACACATTTGCCATGCCCTAAAAATGTTTTAAAATTATTTAAATGAGTATATAAAGTTTGTGCAAATCAAGGCATCTAAAATGTTCACTCATAAAAAAGTATTTGCTTGAATTTAAGTTGGGATTAGCAGTAAAGTCTCCAGAGAAAAAGATTTTATTATTATTGCTATATTGCATAATACAGTAAACTCCCGATTATCCGTGGAATAGGGTGGCCCGGCAACGCCGGATAATCCGCTATGAACAAAGAATACGCAAAACGATCGATAATAATCGATTATTATACCATAAGTTACACAAATTATTACCCGGTTAATGCAATTCAAAAATAATCTTCAGAGAACAAAATAAATACATAAAATAATTTAAAATGTCGATGTATTTGACGGATTATAACATGTACATTTATATGTCTAACTATTTACAATACGTACATAAGTATATGTCAAAAGTAAGTATGTATGTACATATGTAATGTCCTTTACACATAATACTTTCACTTTTTAACAAAAAAATCTGTCACTTTCGACTCTTTTTTTGTGAGCATTGATTTAGCTTTAATGTGCGATCTAAGTTCCTTAAGAACCATTTTGTCGCACAGTGAAGAGTCGTCTTGCTCTAATTATTGTGTCCGTTGTTTTCATCTCAAAAATTTTATTTCTACCATATACAGGTTTATTTGGGACATTAAAAGAGTGTATTAGACATTAAAATGTTGTTTTATTTATCGGTTTACAACAAAAAAAAAGGAAATTTACAAAAAATATCAACTAATACAAATGATAAAATACTGCATGACAAAAAATAAAATTCAATAAAAGAGACAGAGGAATAAAAATAACCCATAAAAATTCAAACTACCTACTACTTATTTTAGTATAATAACCACTCAACGTTCAACTCGGAATGTTTGTTTCTACTTGTGTCACAAAGCCATAAAGATCGATTATGTATATGACAGACATGGATAATGCGTATGTCACGTCCTAGACTATTTATAGCCGAGATTAGTTGACATTTGTATACAATCTTATGATACACATTAGGTTTTCGGGCATCCAAGCATTTTGTCATTGTCTCTTATATACAGTAGTCTGTTCCCAACTTGAGTTGGTTCATTCAGTCTAACAGGACAGTTATCGTTTATCCTTGCGTTATTTGAGATTGCTTAGTTTTTTTTTTATGATCGTTGTTTTTACTGGATATTGTGCCGCGTTGAGTGGTTAAAAAAAAACAATAATGAATCTGATTGGAATAAAAATTGGATATTTGTAAAACAATGGCAGACCCCGGATAATCCGCAAACCGGTTAATCCGCCCACGGATAATCGGGAGTTTACTGTATTAAAAATACACTTATTCAGGAGCAAGTACAAGTAAAATCTAAACATAATACTATTTTTAGGGTATTCAATAAAATCTTAAGAATAAAAAAAATACAAATTATTGATTATTGTTTCATCAAGCAGATAAGATAAGAATAACTAATATTTTAAGCATAGTACGATTATATGAACAGTCCAGATAAAGTCATAGACTACAAGATACTTAGAAAATTTTGATAATGCTGATACTGCCAATCAGAGAAAAGCTTCAATGTATGAAGAAAATAAAAATTCTTGTTTATGAAAGTGTCATTCAATTGTTTATATATAAAACAAGAAAAAGAAATTCATCCAAGGTTTACAGAATATATATTTTTAAATTTTCAATCATTAATAAAATATTTTTTATTTATTCACTCCAGTTCAAATAAAATTGTTTAAACTTGTAGTGGTGACCCTTTATGTTGATACAAATTTTCCAATATTAATTTATCAATTAAATTTATAAAAGTTGACATTTTAGGTTTGAGTGCTTACTTACTTATTGTGAAATAAGCTTGCAAGTTTCTGTTGCATCAGTTGGAAAGCATACATTGATAAAAAGCATACATCAATTTTACTGATTCATTTTTATCAATTCTGTGCAATGTTTATTTTTGCATTTTGTTAACATTGCAAATAACTTCAGAAATTTGAACAAACACAAGAAAAAACAGCAAAATATGAGAAATATAACTACCTCGACTAGGTTGCATGTTGCCTGAAGCGACTCATCGAGACAATTACAAGCTATACATGCCTTATGATTAGGGGCTCGATTAAGCAACTGCTCTTACAAAATGCATTTTATTATTTTCTCTCAACTGGCCCGGGTTATCTGAGTTGAAAGGGGCTATCTTAATGAGGTTACCTTTTATTGGCAACTAAGTTATCTTAATTTCAAACATATCATAATTTACCTATAAAACGACCTTAAACAAGATTGAGACTTACCATATGCACTCATTTTTTTTAAATTAAAATTTTTAACATTTAATTTTTTTACATGCTCCGTTTACCTCTGACTGTAAGATTGAAACAGCCTAGCCTATCTCCAGTAAGAGAGTCAGCACCACACTGGAGTACGACTGCACTTGGCTGGAAGGTTTCCATCACTTTAGAGATAATTGGAACAAAGATGGATTCGTAGCTATCATCATCCATACCGTCTCGCAGAGGAATATTTACTGCATAGTATTTTCCCTTGCCAGCACCAATATCCTGTATATTTACAAAATTTAAATTAAAAAATTGGACCTTACTTTCTGAATAACAAAGAACATGGTATTTTACTAGGTTAAAATTAAAATTGATGTTATAGAACATATGTTTCTATCTATGTATTTGAAACTTTTTAAATTTAATCTTTAACAATTTTAAAATACACATATAAAAAACAGCTTAATTTTTACATAGCTGAAGCCGAGTTTTTCTTCTAACAAGTTATGCAAATATAACCTTAAGATTGTAAATTATATTTGTCCCATTATTTCCATTTAAAATAAAAATGTGCAACACTGAAACTTATTACAAATTTTAATTACCGAAGCGTAGCCGGTAATCACACTTAAAGTTAACATGAAACAAATACAGGAATAAAAAAAATATTAGTAAAAAGGAGAAGTCTAATAATAGAATCTAATTTTATTCAATTACATATAAACAACTCACCCGTAAATCACCAGTTCCTGGGAAATATTCACCATATTTATGAAATGACACTGTCATAACTCGATCTGTAGTATAAAATGCTTCTTCAACGCCATCTCCATGATGGACATCTATATCTATATAGAGCACTCGTTGATGATACTTTAACAGTTCTAGGATACCCAGTACAATGTCATTAACATAACAGAAACCAGAAGCTTCAGATTTCTTGGCATGGTGAAGACCTTTCCAACAAAAAAAATCATGTATTTAAGGAATATGGTAGGAGCAGGAAAAACGTAACATTTGGTAAAACTGTGTTTAGAAAGCAAACTTTATCAGCAAAACTGTTTGAAAAATAAAATATCTAAAGATATAAATATTCAATTAAAATCTTTGCATGCAATATAAAACAAAAGCTTTTTTTCTATTTCATGGAATGTGTTGGTTATTTCTATAGGATTTTGACAAATAATAAATACAAAATTCTTGACAATCTTTCTACGTACCAACAGAATGCAAAATGCTTAGCAGAACCATTGGGCATTATTAGTCCGTGACTATTCCAGAATAATCCAAGTTAAAATTCAGCAGTATTTAATTTTGCTTCTATATAATTATTAAGGATGGGTCGGTTCCGATTCTCCATCGATTGAAGTGCCGATTTTGATTCTTGTTTTCTTAACTGTTGAAATATGTGTGCGGTGTAATTTATTGGAAAAATAATTATCAACTAATTCTTATTTACTTATTAATTGCTTTGAATTAATTAAACAACTAAAGGAAATACCGATTTGAGATAACAAAAATATTATTATTTATTGTCTTTCCAACAATAAAGACGATCAGAAGCATTTCTATTCCATTTGTTTGGCTCTATTAAGCGTTATGTTTGCCATGATTTCAGTAATTTTTATTCATTAATCAAGGTAGAACTGTTTGTTTAGCCTATTACGTTATAACTGAACTTTTAAAAGGCTAAATTAACTAAATTCATTATTAGAGAATATTATATAGGTTTATATAATTTAAAAGAAATGAGAATTGACTTAAAAATCGAGAACCGGAAGAAAAATTTTAGAAATCGGCCCATCCTTAGTAAAGGGAGAGGTACATTTTACCCACCTCCTCCCCAGTTGATACAGATTTCAGATGCTTGCTTGTTAAGTTTGACAGCAGCTGCTACGCTTCCACCTGCTGAAAGTTGACAGAATTCATAAAGACCATCGAATACTGGACAGTCCTCTCCCACGTTAACTGTATATAACAAAATATTAAGTGTGTTACTTAAAAAAATAAAACTGATTAACCAAAGATTTTATCACATTAAAGAAACTAGGTAAATTATAGAGTAATTATATCTGATCAGCCTTACTTGTATCACAGTGATTTACCTCCCTTACATCCAAGATGTTGAAGGCATTATCTTATGAAGGTTTGGAACAATTAATCTTTAGTACCCTGCATATGAAATAGACCACAGTAGAAATTCGAACTCCCAACTATTTGAATCACTGACTATCCAAATAACTAGCAAATTAAAAAAAAAAAAAACAGTATTAAAAAAGAAGCCTACACTTTTAAACTTCACGTCAGTGTTTGAAAATGAATGTAAAAGTTCTCAAGAAAATCAATGAAGGCAGTAAAAAGCAAAGAATTAGAAGGTGCAGTTTTTAAGTGGGTTTTGCAATAATGTTCAATGAGAAACCCAATTTTGGTTTCAATTCTTTGTGAAAACGCTAAGAGCCAAAGATAAAACTATAAAACAGTGCAGTTTTTTCTCCCATTTACAACACACATATAGTTATGAAAATTGACCATTGTTTTGAAAAAAATTCAATTATCCGAAGGGGACCTAAACAATTGATTGAATAATTGTAGTGTTACTGTATTAATCGTGATTAATGTACCATGCATTTTTCAAGTTTTTATTTTAATAAAGTTATATAAAATTGGATCAATGTATCAGTCAGTTAAAGCCATCAAACTGCCTCAAAATACACAATTTTCAATCTAATTTCAAAAAAGGATCGGACATTTACATAGGGGGGGGGAGTATTTCGTACCCCCATACCCCCTCAAAATAAATTTCTCAGATCCTGCACTACACACTGGTGTGGCTCGCGACTTGGCCCAAAGACTGAGTTTCGGCCCTCCCACCTTTGCGAGTTGGACATCTCTGTTATAGAGAACAGTCCAAAACCAAAAATAACAAATTATTATTTTTAAAATGGTTGTTAAATTAAACACAAATAATATCTGCAACCATTTATACAAAATTGTACTAACATGTGAAAACAATTCATTTGCTAATGTTACAGTAGCTCTTGCTTAACACAAAATATTGAGCAAAAGATCCTGAACACTGTGAGTGACTGATTATTTTACAACCACATACATGCTTCAAGAACTATGATTTGCAACCATGGTTAAACCACAATACCCATTTTTTACAATTGACACACATTTTTTGTAAAAATCATAATATCCATCAAATGTATATTACAGCATATGGTTTTTCCTCTCAAGAAACATAAATTCAAATACTGTTAACAAAATTCAGTATTTTACTAGTAAATATTTATTTTCATGAAAATAATGAACAATTGTTGAAAAATATGGGAATAAATAAACTTAGCGCTCTTCTAAGAAGTAATAAAATATCAATAATAAATATTAAAAAGAGTTTGCTTAATATCTCACTACATACTTGTTTATAAATACATATAGTTTTGACTACAGTATCGTCTGCATTAGTGATTGTCTAATGTTCAACTGCTGTAACCAATCACTGATGAAGGTGATATTGTAAAACTAATCTGTATGTACCAATTTAACTAGTGTGTAGTGACATTTTGAGATGACTTAATATTTACCATTGTGAATTATTCTCACTAATTAAGCTCTAATGAACCTAGTAATAAAACAAGTTTTATAAATAATTAACAGATGTGTGGTGTTTTAGGTGCAATAAGAAAATGCTATTGTTTCAGCAAAGACAGTGCATTTGTTGCAATTATTTATTATTATTTTCAGAAAATACAAAACAAAATTATGCAAAGGTTTTGTGAAGATTAGAACGTTTTGTGATAAAAAAAAAACTCAGATGTATAGGTATTTACACACAAGGGGGCACTTGACCGATCGTCTGTACTAGACTAAATATAAATTTTTCTGCCATCATGCGGGTTGTGTCAAATGTCCTCGTGAAGGGGCTCTAGTAGATGAAATACGAAATACTGTAAGTGAAATATGTCTACATCCGCAGAATGGTCTTTGTCTAATCTTCCCCACTCGTCTATAGTGCCAGCTTACGTGTCAACACCTATCACATTAATTTCAACATTTTGACAGAGTTGATTTGACATTTCTAGAAATCTAATTTTAAACCACTTTATAATGTTCGAACATTTCATTTCTAAAATAATTAAATATAAGTCTTACATCTCTGCATTTGTTTGTTATATTCAGACATGTTATCTGGTCGAATACTTCGCAGAAATCGTATGTAGTCATCACTATGGAACTTTGTCATTTCTTCAGCTGTAGCCTTGTGTGGCCTCTGAAACAAAAGGATAAATTTCTAATGAGGGGCAGTTTTTTTTGCATATATTTTCCTACAAATTAGAACAATATATGGTGTTATTACTTCTTTAAGTATTCAAGATGACAAGAATAAAATACATATAACAATTGGCTGTTCAAAACATTATGAATTTATAATTATCATACAATTCTAGTTAATCTAGAGGCTATGCAATCACATGAATATACAGTGGAACCCCTCAAATCCGAACTAATTGGGGCTATAGCCTGTTCGGATTTGGAAAAGTTCAGATTTGTCGAACAAGTTTGGATTTCGGATCTGCTGAGTATTTTGCATTTGACAGAAGTGTGTTGTTTTTTATTAACAAACAATATTAGAGTATTCATTACATATTTCTGTATCAAAAATTGAACAGTTTTGCAACAGAAAGTCTTTGGAGCAATGCCATTTTGCAAAAGTTTTTGTGAATAAAAAAATTTACAACGCTGTATTTTTATGGTTTCTACAAGAAAGGCAGAAATGAATTCCTATTAGTTGCCCATTAATACAAGAAAAGGCATTACAGTTAAACAAATTAATGAACAGTGATTTTGAATTTACTGCTAGCAATAGATGGAAGAGAAGGCACGGAATAAGACAACTAACCATAAGCGGAGAGAAGTTATCAGCTAATAATCTTCAGCTAAAGAATATTTAGACGAAGTCACAGATTTGATTTGGTCCGAAAATTACTCACCTTAGCAAGTAGATAATTTGGACGAGGCTAGACTGAATTTCAAAACCCTTCCCACTAAAAGTCTTGTTTCTAAGAAGGAACCTTCTGGGCCAGGCTTTAAAATGAGCAAAAAGTGTCTCACAGTTTTAGCCTGCAATAACGCCGCGGGAACAAATAAGCTACTAATTAATCGCCATTAAAGGTGATTGGAAAATCTGTCAGGCCATGAGCTCTTAAAAATATGGACTTAAATGCTCTCCTTGTTATGGAAATCAGTGTAAGGTGTGGACGACTGGTAATATTTTCAAGGAGTGGTTCAAAAATGAATTTGTTCCTTCAGTAACAAAATGTTTAATGAAAAAAACGTACTGCCACCAAAAGCTCTACTTTTGATAGACAATGCTCCTTCACATCCTTCAGTTGGTATGTAAAGACATGCAGATGGTATGGACATAAAAGCAATTTTTCTCCTACCTAACGTGACATTGTTGCTTCAGCCTATGGATCTAAGTGTGCTGCAGAACACAAAACTGAGCCACAGAAAAAAGCTTCTGCAAACATTAATTGAAAAAGATTATTCTCTTTCTCTTCCATAAAAACTTAATACGATTACAATAAAATATGTAATTTACTGGGTGGTGAATCCTGGAATAATATCAGTACCACTTTACCGCAGAATCTGTAAAATCGTAGATCAACATGCAGCTGCAACACCCAATGATGTTATGCTAATGCAAGTGGGAAGGTTTGCGTCTCTTCGCCACATAAAAAATATAGTTAAGTGTTTGTCATTATTATTTTACTGTCAATAAATTCTATGTTAATGAAGTGACACAGTAGTACACTATAGGCCTTCGTATTATATAATGTTTTTACAGAAACAATTCCAATGTAATACACATTTCAGTCCTGTTTTACGTAAGTAGCAAACTTTCAGTACATACTTCATTAAATTTTAGATACTTTTTAAAAATTTGATTTTCATGAAATCAATTTCAAATTTCACGGGGTTCTACAGTAGTTGTAAAAAATCATGTTGTCAAAGACACATTATTGAAATCAATGTTCTAATGTGACCTATTCTTCCATTTACTTGTTTGCAATTAATAAAGTGAAATAATTCTCTTGTAAATGCATAGTGAATGCACACGTTCTATGAAACCCTACCCTCTTTTACCGAGCGATGATGCAAAACATATCGACTTTTTGTCATTTAATAAGTAGATAATGTTTACATTAGCCATGTAAGGGATTCCAGGCAAAAAATGGTAAAATATAGTCTTAACGATGTTGGTTTAAAATATTTTGAAAATTACTCCTTTTAATGTGTAGATCACGAATATCAACTTTTTTTTTCCGCGAAAAATATGGAAAGTTACTTTTTATAACATTTTAAATGTTAGTCTGTAATGGTATGTATAGTGTAAATAAGTTTTATTGATATTGTTAAAAAAAAAAACTTTCAGCGATTCAAGTACTCATTTTAATGTGTAGAACACGAATATTAACTTTTTTCCACAGAAAATAAGAAACGTTAATTTTTTTGCACATTTTTAATGTTATAGCACGCATAATGTGAACTGGTCGCACAGTAGCTACAGCGCACTGCACTATGTCAAAGTCAGTTTATTTTAATACTAAACTTAAAATCTAAAAATTTAACTTTTGGGTATAATTTTATACAACATAACTATATATCTACATTAAAGTATACCTATGAAGTATCCAGTCAGGATAGATTTGGTTATAATTTTATTCAACTTTACTGTCTACCTATATTAAAATATATCTACAAAGTATTCAGTTAGGATATATTTGGTTATAGTTTTATACGACATTACTATAAATAAAATAAACCTATGAGGTATCCAATCAGGATAGATTTGGTTGTAATTTTCTGCATCGGCAATAAGTCTAAATATTTACCAAAATTACAACCAAATCTATCATGACTGGATACTTCGTAGGTATATTTTTATATAGGTATATAGTAATGTTGCATAAAATTACAACCAAATCTAGGCGTAGTGAAGTGCGCTGTAGCTAGTGCTCACCCCGGTTCACGCTATACATGCATGTTACATACTCCAGACTAACATTTAAAATGTGAAAAAAGTAACTTTCCATATTTTCCATGGAAAAGGAAGTTGATATTCGTGTTCTACACATTAAAGCGAGTAATTAAAAAACAAAAAAAATTTAAAAACCGACGTCATTAAGACTATATTTTTACCCAAAAAATTTTACCAGCACTGCAGAAACTCATAACGAATAAAAAAAAAAAAAAAAATGAAAACACTTTCGCTGACGTCCTAAGTAATTACAAATTTGGAAAAAAATTCATTTCACCCCTACCCCTTCCACGGTCAACTAAAACCTTATAAAATCAATGTTTTACTTTAAAATTACCATAATGGTCAAAAAGTATTTATATTTTTTTATTACCACAGAAGGCGAATTTTTTATCACATTTTATTTGAGACTACATTTTTGGGTGCCCAGAAACACTACACAGTACTAAACCTAGACATGAATATATCTATAAAGTGTCCAGTCAGGATAGATTTGGTTGTAATATTATACAACGTTATTATATATGTATATTAAAATATACCTATGAGGAATCCATTATACAACATTATTATGTACCTATATTAACCCATTTCTTCCCAACGTTGCATAAACGCAACAGTATATTATATTGCACACAATTTCTGCATATAGTGAGTAAGTTCAGTTGTTAGTCATTACAAATTACAGATCAGTTGAGCCAACCCTAAACGTAAAACACTACAATCGAAAAGAAAGGAAACAGGACTTTGTAAAGCAGCCGAATATTATCAATGATTATAATAAAGGAATGGGCGGAGTGGATTCTCATGATAATGCTATTGCCAATTACAGAATTAGAATAAGAGGTAAAAAATGGTGGTAGACCTTATTTGTAAATTGAATTGATTGTGCTGTAGTAAATACATGGAAATTTTATATTTTATCAACCGGAAATCAAATCAGTCAGATAGAGTTTAGATCGCAGCTCGATATCTCTTTACTTCGATCAGCAAATATTGAAGAACCTGTAAGTGCAGCAAAAATCTGCTATTAGGTCACTGCAGTAAAATTACTTTACCAGACGACATACGAAAAGACAAAACGGACCACATCGTAGACTGAAACAAAAGTAATGCAAGACGGAGATGTAAAGTGTGCCACAGTCAAACAGTCTTCACATGCAAGAAATGTCAAATGTTTTTACATGTTAAATATTTTGAAATATTTCACAATTCGGATTGAAATAAATTGTAAAAAGTAAAACTATGTGTACATTGTGTTTCAGTAAATCGTTTCATGTAATGATTGTTGTGTTTATTTCAGCACACGCCATTTCCCAATGATGCGTTAACGCGACGCCGAGAGATGCAGGGAACTCCCAACGTTGCACGAACGCAACAGGTCATTACTCAAAAACTAAAACCATCAGATTCATAATCAGGTTTTATTTTAATAATTCTATAATATAAATGTAGATTAAATGTTTTTGGTTGAAATGCAGTACTCCGGCACTATACGATATTTTGGGAAATTGTTCAAAACCACCAAATTGGACGATATCCACAAGAATTTTTTTAAAATTGAAGTAGGAAAGTTACTTTTTTTCAATTTAAAGTAGGGTAATAAATTCAGCGCGGATGTAGAAGTTGTGAATAGGCGCGGAGTGATACTACGTCAAAGTGCTGCGCATAAGGTTGTATGCATTGTCCGCGGTACGTCACGCAACCTTACGTGTGTAGATATTTGAGAAACAACTTCTCCAGTTAGGATAGATTTGGTTTTAAATTTATACAATACTGTATACCTATATTAAAATTTACCGAAAAAGTGTCAAGTCAGGTTAGGTTTGGTTTTAATTTTATACATTGAAATTCAGTTGTAAAATCACGAAGCATTTGTATAACTCTGCGCCTATTCACAACTTCGCCTAATTTTTATACATATATTTAAATATACTTATAAAGTCTCCAGTTAGGATAGATTTGGTTTTAAATTTATACAATACTGTATACCTATATTAAAATTTACCGAAAAAGTGTCAAGTCAGGTTAGATTTGGTTTTAATTTTATACATTGAAATGCAGTTGTAACATCACGAAGCATTTTTATCACTCCGCACCTATTCACAACTTCTACATCTGCGCTGAATATTTTACGCTACTTTAAATTGAAAAAAAGTAACTTTCCGAGGTCAATTTAAAAAAAATTCTTGTGGATATCGTCCTATTTGGTGGTGTTAAACCATTTCCCAAAATATCGTATGGCGCCGAGCTTCTGCATTTTTACCATATTTTTCAGCTGAAATCGCTTACGTAAACAATTGCCAATAAGTATAAGTTACCAAAGTTTATATAATTTTTTATAATCCAATACAGTCTAACCATATATTTTGTAGCTATATTTTACTGTACCTTCATAGTAGTGAGATAATTATAGTACCATTTCTTCAACACTTGATTCATGGAAAATGGTGTTCATGAAGTAAGGTTATGAAAATTTTACATTGCACTCAGTACCATGTATTATTTAGAATGTATTTTTGTGAAAAACAAATAGAAGATGATGGACTAATGGTAAACTATTACCAAATTAGTAATAGTTAAATCCTCCTTAATGCAGAGCTAAATGCTCTTTAAACTCTGCGTTAAATTTATTAGCCTAAAATACCAAATCTTTGCATCTTTCAAGATATTCTTTGATTCTGACCAAAGACAAAATTTTAATTGAAATATTTTTGTTTTAAACTATTAAAACTTTTTTCTTACATATATTTCCATTTTTCTATAAAGTCCATAATTTAGAAGTAAATTATGTGTCATCCTTATGCGATGAGGCTTCATGGGATGTCCTTGGCCATAGTAGTAGTTACCAATGTCACCTAAAAAAATTACACAAAACACCCTTAAACAACATTTCAATAGATGGGCTGAAATAAAAACTCTTATTATCAAACTTTAAATGTATTTATTAAACTATTAAGGTCGTTAAAATTAGCAAAATTTGTTTCAGACTGCTGTAGAACTCTTGACAAATGACAATATTAATAGTCAACTTAATTAAAAACCAAAATTATAATAAAACTATTAAACGTTATTGGGAGCTATCTTTAAAAAACATAAATTTTTAAGGTTTGGATAGTCACACTCAAGTAAGTAAATATATTCAATTTACAAATATTTTACTTAAATTCCATGATCCACGGAAAACTACAGCGTTTCGATGGAGTGGATATTAAGAATGATTGCTCAAATTCATGGAAAAACTTGCTATTTGAGGATAAACGTGAAAAACTGAAATGCATAACATTTGTCAAGGATGAGATGATAAAAACCTCTAATAAGAAAAGCATAATGGATTGTAATAGATATTACTACTTAAAAGACTGACGGCTATAACTAGTAAATAGGCAATAAACGTCCAAAAATATGAAGCGGGATATTAGACTACAATTCTGTTTGTTTATGAGTGAAATATTTGTCAAAATCCAAGTAGATTAACTTGTAAATTATACTTACTATCATAGTAGTAGCAAACACGTTTTTTGCTGTGAGGTTGTGTCATTGTGAACAAAATAAATAATTATTAGATAAATAATATGATCAAATACAAGTTACTCCTCAAATTAATACTTCTTTACAGCTCCATGATCTCTGCGACAAAGAACACGAATACCACAGCCTGAAAGTAGCCTCGAGCGGGCTCCAAATTGATATATCGATAGGTACAATTTTATTAGCAGGAAAGCAAAATAACTTTGTTTTACTAAATATATAAATGAAATTTTACAAGAAAATTGCAGAAAGTTAAATATGTACATGCCTTATTGAACTGTTCTGAATAAAACTTAATAATATATATAACATATAAATTTATTTTACACTATAACCCTAAGCTGTTTTTAGTTTAATGTACAAATAGTTCAGAAAATTACATTATATATTTTTTTTATAACTTTACTTTAGTAATTGTAATTTATTATTGAAAAGTTTATTATTCATAAATAAATATGTCAATTATATAAAATATCCCAATTATATTACTTATCAGGCTTGCCTAGTAAGAACAGTAAGGGAAAGTTTTGTATTATGTGTGAGATTTAATTACATTAAAAATATTGTTATAAATAACATAAATTTTTACATTTTTAGTAGGGGTTGTAATCTATTTATATAGGTAGATATGTAAATAAGTTGCAACAAACTGGATTAGATTAGAAATCTTTGAGTATTAAATTATAGTGGGATTTTAATATTTGTACTTGTGGTAGCACTAGAATCTATAAACAAGGAAAGTAATTCTCCCAATAAACAACAAAACCATTTCTGTTCAAGGTGGCTGCACATTAGGTATAATTTGATAGTGCAGCAGTTGTAAAGTGTAATGAACTAAAGTAAACTGTGTACATTATTATAAACTAATTTTTTTAATATTACTTTTAATTGTGAAGTGTTTTGAGTTACTCTTGTCGTCAGCGAATGGATAATAACCAGATATTACTTACAAGTTTTAAAAAGTTCATGTTTGCAGTTTAAGTAAGTTTATATTCATGTAATTCTTTTGAATTAGTTTTACAGATTACTAGACTAACAATTACAATTGCAACTTAATTGTGTCTGGGGAAAATAAACTCCAGAGAGGGCTTTCACATTCCTTAATTGTTGTTTTATAATTTTTATTTACAATACTATTATATATGCTCATATTTTATATTCTTTGTTGTAATTGTTTTCAAAATACATTAACCTTCTGGTCCTATTTTAAATTTAACAAGTAAATTAATAACTAGTCGGGTTTAAATTCAACTGCAACAGTTGTGCTTTTACTTTTGTTTATTTAATTTCAATGTGAAATTGTTTACAGACTTATGAAAATATGACTTATCAAATACCTTTTGTTACATGCTTAGATATTTTCCATTTATTCACTTTAGGCTTATACTAAGTTTATTTTAAAAGAATAAACTTTGCAGGCTAATTTTGGTTTTTTTTATTTTGTCATTTTTTCTGAGATAAGGTTTTGGAAAGACAGAGATGCATGTTGTGTATAATAAAACTGTTACATTGTAGCTTTAACTCATTTGAAGTTGAAACAATTGAAAAGTAATTTGTTAATTGTAATTGACACTAATTGTATCTTTTTGTCTCTAAATGGTATATATTCATAAAAAGTGTAGCATGGATTCTGATTATAAAGGTTATGAATCACACCAAAATTTATGTCTTATGAAACTTGTGTCCAGATAGGACTTGTGGAAGGAAATAGCATATTCTTTCTGATGTCACATTTATAATTTTATATGTATATAGTATGTGTGTGTGTGTGTGTGTGCATGCGTGTATGTTTTTAAGAACACATTTTGAATTGATCCATATAAAATGGCTAGAGAAAGTTTTTGACAATTTTCTAAAAAAAACAAAATTGTTTAATATGGATAGCGAAATAGAGCACATTTCAACGACTAACATTCCATTAACTAGAACTGATGGGAAAGAAGTTGGTACAATTTCTGAAATATTTTTTTTTTGCATAGTGTTGTTGCGTATTAGACACTGAATCCGTTATAATATTACCATCATTGTCTCTAAAATATATCTATGGAGTATCTAGTTAGGATAGATTTGGTTGTAAATTTATACGGTTAATGTTTACAAGCGCGGACACCTACGATATTTTTGATAATTGTTCAAAACCACGAAAAAGGACGATATCCACAAGTAATTTTTTTTTTCTTTGAGGAAAGTTACTTTTTTTTAATTAAAAATAGGGTAAAAAATTCTCAGCGGAGTTGTGAATGGGTGCGGGGTAATAAAAGAAAAAAAAAACTTGTGGATATCGTCCTTTTTAGTGGTTTTGAACAATTATAAAAAATATTGTAGGTGTCGGCGCTTGTAAACATTTACGTTTTATAAATTAATAACTATGTACCTAGTTTAAAATATACTTATGAATTATTCAGTTGGATAGGTTTGGTTGTAAGAAATGTAAAAGTTTAAAGATACTTGTGCGACAGTCGTATTCATTTTAATTTTGGCCTGAAATCTAAATAAGTTACCGAGCAATGGTTGTATTGTTTGTGAAATGTGTTGTATGTAAATAGTGCATGGTGTCATTGATTTTGTTAGGTTTTAGGTGACCATGGAGAGGAGGGTGGAATAATTTTGTTTCTATAATTGTAATTATTTGGTTATACGTGAGCAGAAGTTTTTTGTATTTTTGTTGTTATTGGTTATGAGATTCTGCATCGGCCATTAAAATTTGTTGGCCGAAATTGCTTACGTGGCTAAACAGAAGCATATCACTAGATAACTGTTACTGAGTATTGGTACTGATTGTTATTCATCACAGACCACTAGTCACAAACATTTAAATCCTCTTGTCAATTGATAGCAAAAATATATCTAAGAAGTTTTTACTACGATTTTAAGTATGAAACCCATTATATATTTAAAATAATAGTACATTGTCTTCATTTTGAATTTGAGCTATTAATTCCACACTTATTTAATTCCCGGTTTAGGTTGACAGTGGGTTATATACTAGAAATGCAAAAAGGAAATAATTGTAATAGGATATTAATAAATAGTATACAATAATTCGGTAATTAGCAATTATATTCGCTACTTCAATTCAAAAGAACAGAAAATGTTTTTGAATTGTGATTGTAAATGTATCTAACCTTCATATTTAAGATGGACACCTTTTCTTAGTTAGAATACTATAAGTTTATTGAAATATTCCATCACTCAAAAATTTGTTAGGACGAATCCAATTTAACTAAGGCAATCAGCTTTACCTACGAAGAGTAGAGTATTATCACAAATAATGTTTATTAGAATGAAGTTCAGATAGTGTAGGTTGATTTTATGATATTGATAAAAGGTATAGAGCTCTTTTTATTCTGCATGTTTGTTACAGAATATGCAGGGAATCTTGTAAATATAAAACCAGATAAAGGATGAGTACACATAAAAATGATAGACATGTGATTAATATTTAACATAAATTACACTGATATTTCTTGAATACTAAATCGCTTCCGAGACTGCAAATTTTTTCTGTGATATTCTCATAAAATTATTGTTTTTTAATAAGCCAAAGTATATTTTTTTCTTTATAGTACTATTTCGCAGAAAAGAAAGGGTGTCTTTTAAATTTGTGTTAATGTATCATTTTCATGCAAGAGAAGTTTTTTTCTACAAATGTATTTGTAGATTGTAAGGTCAGAATAATTAAGAACAATTTATATACATCTAACAAAAATCCTTGTCCACTTATAGTATATTCGGAGTTTTGTCACTATTGAAATATACCTACACTATTCATCAGCGTGCAAAAGAACCAATTCATTTTTTAGGCTTAGTGTTTTAGTAAATATTTTTCCAACAATCAGCTGATCAAGCTAAATCTCCACATAGATTCCCTTCATACAATCATTATGTAATCAAGCAGGTATAGGGTGGGGCAGAATGGATGCCCTGATTTGGCGGGTGAGTTGTAAAAATCAAGCAAGATAATTAAAAAAGTTTTTTTATTACTAAAAATATCATTCAGTGCCATTTCATTTTCATTTGGTTTTGAAAATTACATAGTCCATGACGGCCTTGGCAAGGGATACATATATTAAGTCGTTCATAAAACTTTTCGTACACTCTTCTCAGCATATATGACATTATTCCAGTGATGACATCCGTAAGCCTCCCAAGGTCCTTGGTCTTACTTTATAGACCTTAGCTTTGAGGTATCTCCAAAGAAAAAAAATCATAGGGGCTCAAATATGGAGAACAGGGAGATTATGGAACATCCTCATAAGGAAATCAGGCAGCTGGGAAACTGTTCTTGCAGGTTTGGCCTGAATGATCGGAGGAAAGAACCATGACAATCCATTGAAACCAAAACGCTTCTGATCATATTCTCCATCATACTCTACTGTTTTGGGGAATAAAAATTCTCCAGCATCTCGCAATGGTAGAGTTCACAGTATCAGTTGGACCTCGACTTTCAAAAAGTCTAATAATGCATAAGGAAGCCACCGCTCACCAAACTCTTTCACCACAACACTTTCCTTGTTTTTAAAGAGTGTTTTTACAACAAAGTTTGATATTCATCAGTCCATGATATAATGACTAATGAAAATGGCGGTATTTCTCCCATCTAATGCCTCTGCTCCCACTCTGTTACATCACCTGTGATCTTTTCAATGATTGATTGTTTGACACTAGGGAGTTCATTCTCCCCATACTACCTATATTAAAAAGCTGAATGACAAGGGTAAATGACATTCCCAATCACAACAGAGGCAACTTCCGATCGATCCATTGTCACTTTAACTGGGATTTTCCATATTTTGTCACTGGTACCACCAGCGACAAAGGAATATCAGTGACAAATCACCGGTGACAGAAAATATCGACCCTACCTAAGTCTGATATCTTTTTACAAAACAAGACAAATAGTTAACAGGTCATTAGAAACCCCAAAGCTTCTAGTGGGCTGCAGCACCATATAACAAGAAGTTCTTCATTTAAGACAACAACTGAGTAATATTATCTTGCAGCTTTACCTTCTTGTCTAGCTTACAGTTCGCCCACCAGGAGAACCGAGGCGACGTATGAGGGTTGCGAGGAACTATTCTCAGAAAATCCCATCTACCTAACATACCCTTCACACCCACAGCATTGTCTCTCTCATGCGCCAGTTAGTACTAGCACAGTCACGAACATTCGCCTGAACTTTTTAGTTGATATTGTGCCTGTGTCAGTTGCCTTTAGCTGTGTTGTGTTGGGGGTGATGTTTTTATAATTCTGCAGAGGATAATACACTAACAAATGTGGGGGCTGGTTTCCGCATTCTTTGCATTCCTTCCAGCTCGGTTCTCCTGGTGGGCGAACTGTAGGTATTGGGGTACAGTCCAATGGCTGATCTGGACAATGTTTCTTTAACATGAAGTGTAGTAAACATCTAAACAGTATATTATTTCATGTGGCTCTTCCCCTGTGAATGTCATTCATAGGTAATTGTGGTTTTGGCTGTCTGATTTGTTTACTGTTTTTGTTTATTCACTGTCAATTCTACATTGAGCTCTGTGTAATTAAACTATTTCTTATATTCCAGAGATCATTAACTTTTAAATTCTTCCTTGTGAAAGGTTTTTTATAACCTACATATTTGTTCATTTCATACCATTTCACAGCTGTAACTGATTGATCTAATTTGAATCTCAGTTCTTGTTTTTTTTTTAACTCTAGATAGTTTCACATTTTTTGGTACAGCCAGTAAATCTAGCTGAATTTTATATTCTTAGCTGTATTTATAGTTTAGTTCAAGTTGACAAGATAATTTATTATTGTTTATGTTACTTTTATAAATTTATTTTATACTAGTTTGTAATTAGTTTTAATTTATAATTGTCACGACAAGTCAGTGGTGAGTGTGGTCTTGTTCCACGTACAGCGCTGGTACAGGTTAAGAAACTGGTCGCTGGGCGGAGGAGTGGGAGTAGCCCATCGCGATTTTAGGTGTACTGTTTCTTTTAAGTCCCAGAATGTTTGTAACCTTCTGATGATGCTAACTGTGTTGGCGAAATGTACATCAAGGGTATTTAAGTATTTGTAGCAAGGGTTATTGTTAGTTATTTATCATAATTACGCTACTGTGCTCTGTATAATATTTCATTTTTAGATGATATTTTCCCTTGAATTAAATGACCATGTATTTTGTTGTGTTTGCATATAAAACATTTATCCAATAAACTTATAATAAAATTAATGAAAAGAGAAACTTAATTTTAAAATTTGTAGAGGTCTCTCTTCTCCACCATTAGTAAGTAAAATCGATATGCTTGGTCCATTCACAAACTGCTTAAAGTTCTGAAACATATTAGTAGTTGATTTCACTTTCCCCCATTCATCAAAATTATAGTAGGTCTATCATTCGTAAACATTAGAAATATCTAAAGTATAAACTGTAATCATATCAGATTCTTAGCCATTCATTTGTGGAACACTTTTTGAGATTTTCTCTAACGCTGAATTTTCATAATTGTACATGAAAAATATTATTGCAATATATATATTACAATTCGTTGATTTTTATGTAAGGTATATTCAATTGTCAAGAAATTCCTATGCTATATACACCCAAGAATATGCATAATCAGATTTGTTTCTCTTCCAGTGACATGAATTTACTCTTAGTAGACTCTTGTCTAAATTCCTACTGGTGATTATTTAGGATTAGATTCAGTAGTAAAGCATAAAAGAGGTTCATTGGTAGGAAGAAATCAAATCTTTTGCTCAAAAGAAAAGTAATTTTTAAATTTGTACATTAGAACTTAACTCTGAACAACTAATGCTTAAAAAAATGTCAAAAAATTTATTTTGACATTGGGTCAACCGCATTTTTATTTTGACATTGTCTGCCATACAAACAAAATAACTATTGAAATGCTCAGAGTTAGTCAGAGTAAGGCTGCGTAATTATCACAATAGCTTACACTTTTAATATTAAAATTATTAATATACAATTATTAACTTTTAGCTACAAAGTAAAATAATTACATAACCTTTATGTACATTTGTAATGTTCTCTTGGTAATAACTAGGCTATCGGAATGTATGTAAAGCTTGTATAGCTATCTTACTTTGTAGCTAAGGGTTTATAATTGTTTATTATATATGAGTACTCTACTGAGCTCTTAGTTGGATTTGTGTTGAAACTATTTAAAATGTTATGAAGTTAGCAATTAATAAAATTACTATCACAACAGGTCTAAAACTTTGTTTAACTGTCACTCTTTAAACCGTCAGTTTCTATTAACCATCATTGCTGTAATAGCAAATCCTGTAATAACAAAATGCTTTAAGTCGCAGTGACGCGTTCGCTT
This sequence comes from Prosapia bicincta, assembly GCA_036971475.1. Taxonomy (NCBI): domain Eukaryota; kingdom Metazoa; phylum Arthropoda; class Insecta; order Hemiptera; family Cercopidae; genus Prosapia; species Prosapia bicincta. Next base: position 394,265,270 of record JBAIZL010000001.1, read on the forward strand.
TGTTAAGCTACATGAACTATTTCACCTGTAAATTTATATTACTTTACATTATTTTGCCACATTTGTAGCTACTATGCGGATGTTTTTATCATGTTATAAATAGTTTTATTTGCTATTACATTCGTGTTTAGAATGTCTATATCGCCGTTGTAAGATCGCGCATAGATTACGGCTGTATAGCCTATTCATCTGCACGACCTACGGTTCTGAAACTCCTGGATTCAATACATCACGCTGGCCTTAGACTTTCTACTGGTGCTTTTAGATCAAGCCCAATCTCCAGCCTTCTAGTTGAAGCTGGAGAACCATCTCTCTCTATGCGACGTCAAATGCTACAAATTTCATACTACACTGGTCTTCGAAGTAAACCTAAACATCCGGCATTCAAAGCGGTTTTTGATAACTACCTCGAGGATCGTTACAATGTGCGTCAACGTTCAACTGCTCCCTTCGGAATAAGAACGTTGCGCATTTTTAGCAATCTAAATTTAGAACATCCACCTATATTCGAATGAACATCATGCTACATCCCTCCATGGATAATACAAAAGCCAAAATGTGACTTCTCACTGTCCATGTACCTAAAACACAATACTCCTGACGTTATTTATCGTCAGGAGTTTTTGCAGATTCAACAAACTCACCAACATACTGTGACTATATTCACAGACGGTTCAAAACTGGACAATGGGATAGGTTGTGCATTTTATATGGAAGGACAAACCTTCACTTACGGATTGCCCTCAGCCTGTAGCGTTTTTACTGCAGAACTTTATGCAATTTTCCAAGCTTTAAGATCAATTCCGTCTGCAAAATCTAAATATCTTGTGTGTTGTGATTCCAAAAGTGATTCCTTCAGGCGATTCAGGAAATGTACACTAAGAACCCTTTAGTTGGAGACATCTTGTGCTCTATACACAGGCTCCAATTACGAGGTGTCGAGGTGTCATTTCTCTGGGTGCCTGGTCACTGTGGAATATTCGGAAACTCTAAAGCAGATGAAGGTGCAAAATTAGCTACAGGTATGTTGCCATCGACACAACGTATGATGGCATCAGATTTTGTGTGCAAAGTTAAAACTACACTATTCTCTGTTTGGAATGAAGAATGGCAAAATGTAAATAGAAACAAGCTGAAGGACATCAAAAATACCGTCCGACCATGGAGGACATCTGTTCGTTCGAATCGTAGGGAGGAAGTAGTGGTAACTCGACTTCGCATCGGCCACTCTTTGTTAACGCATGGATGGTTGATGAGACATGACGATCCACCACTTTGTCCGTTTTGTAAAAGTACCATCACAATCAAGCACATTCTGCTTGATTGTGATAAGTTAACAAATTTGTATATACGTTACTATCTTCGAGGTAGTTTAAAGGTGGTATTAAGGGACGATGTCAGGGCTATCGACCGTGTCATCGCTTTCTTACGCCACCTTAATCTATTTAACAATATTTAAATTTTATATAATTTTAGGTTCTTTAGTTTTAGGTAGTTACAGTTAGTGTTAAACATTTATTTTATTTTGTTTCATTTTGATTAGTTTTATTTATGTAACATTTATTCTAAAATTTAACTTTAGTTAGGCGATGATAACCTTAATAGGTTTTTCGCCTGGGAAAAAAAATGGTGTTTAGATTCTTTTCGCTCCGAAATATATTAGATTACTGTGAGAGTGATATCTGCCTAAAATATAATTGATTGAGGTTTTGTTTTGGAGCAATAATAGTGTTTCTCTTATCCGTTTATCTGCTCAACTGTCACAACTACAGTCTCGACGATGATGGTTAATCGAGTTTTACTATATTCATTTTAAACTCATGTTGGTCTGTTGTCAATGATGACAGCCAAAACTTTCATGTTTGAAATATAACAGAACTTGCATAGGGTAGAATCACTCCAGACAGAGGGCCATCAAGACTGTTGAACTATTGAGGAAATTCTCTAATACTTTACATAGCCTTCCCTTCGACTTTCATGTTTAGTAAAAAAAAAACTTGCTGAACGTTATGAAAAACCTACTGAGAAATAATGTTTTCATTTGCATTAAGTGGTCTTTCAATGTCTCTAGAGGCTGTTATGAATGATCGAAAAGTTGTGGCCATTAAGTTATTCATTAATTTATTTAAGCCATTTTTGTTTATTAAGTTCAAATGTATTTCTTTTAAATAATTTTCAAACAAAGATTAAAATTCAATATGGGTCAGTGAATTTAATTTTATTTCCTTGATATCTTTATCATTTCAGATTATTGATGGTTGACATGTAGGCTATTAGTGATTAGAAGATAAATAAAACAATACAATTTATTTATTTTAATATCATAGTTTTGGCTTAAATGTAGGGAAATTTCAATAGCTGATGGGTCAATGGGTACAACTAATTGCTTGTCTTGAATCATAGCTCAGAACCCAAAACAATGAGCTTTGATTATTACTATCAAATATTGTCAGTTATTACAAGTATTTAAAATTGTTTGCAGTTATATGTGCAAAGTATATACACTAAAACCTTGATAATTTGGACTAACTAGGACCGAAGTCGATCCGGATTAACCAGAGAATGCCTAAAAACAGTGAAATAAAGCATTTACTTACAGAAAATCACCTTTATGTAGTACAAGTGATGTAGGGCATAATAACGAAGTATATAAAATCGAATGCCCAGACTGCAATGAAATATACATAGGCCAAACAAAAAAGAAATTTAAAGAGAGATATCAAGAACACCTCAATGCATACATCAAACCTCACATTTACAACTCAAACTTAACAACACACGCCATCAAAAACAAACATACATTCCCCACATTAGTAAACATACATCTAATAAAAAAAGTACAAAAAGGCCTCAAAATGACAATCTGGTAACAGGTCGAAATTTATAAACAAAAAATAACACAAACAAGTACAAATAAAATAAATAATCGATAAATTACTTTATAGTCAAAATTAACCCCAAGACAAATTAAAAAGGTTCCTACAGTGCAGTGAATCCGTATACCATGTGACAATGGAAATTCCACACATTTGGCAATTCACTACAACACCCAATTCAGTTGATGCTCGACAATGAAGATACTATCAATCTTCGAAAATTAACTCGCATAATTACCAAGTAAGATTCTTGTTTAGGTACATATAGTGAAAGTGATGAGTGACTAAAAGAAAAAAGTCTTGCAAAATTTTGTGTATATATATATATATATATATATATATATATATATATATATAATAAATTAAAAATATTTCAAAAACAAGAATACTTTTAATGAATATATTTATTCAAAGCTTTTCGCCGATAAAAAAAAACATATCACCATATTACAAGAAAATAAAGCTTATATCGCCATATAAAGCTTTATATTACAAGAAAACATATCACCATATTTAATATATTAATATATATATATATATATATATATATATATATATATATATATATATATATATATATATATATATATATATATTTTTTTTTTTTTTTTTTTTAAACAACACAGGTTATTCAAATACAAGAATATTTATTATTTTAAATCCAAAGCTTTTCGTTGGCAAACAGTACCAACATCATCAGGAATGAAAATTACAATAATGTAAGCTATAGGCCTAAAACATATGTTTATTTAGAAATAGAATTGTTGCTAAATTTATACAAATTGCCAAATTTATCTTGTTGCTGTAACATTATAGACATTGAATATAGTATCAAATTTAGAATGTAATTGTATTTGTTCTTTTATTAATTTGTTATTATTATTGTGTTTATATATTTCGAATGCTTCATATATATTCATTCTTAATCCCTTATTAATTTCTTTTATAAGTCTCATATTTTCTATATTTGGAAATTGGTGCTTATTATTAATACAATGATTTGCGAAATTTGATTTATATATTTCTGGATTAATGTAGGCATTTAAATGTTCTTTATATCTTTCTTTTAATTTTTTCTTTGTTTGACCTATATAAGCTTTATTACAATTTTTGCATTCTAATTTATAAACACCTCCTTTTTCATGCATATTAATTGTTTTATTATTGTTATTCATTATGTTTATTATTTTGTTATTAGTTTTGTATGCAATTTTGATATTTGTATTTCTAAATAATTTGGTGATATTTTTTATTTCATGGCCTATAAATAAAAATGAAGTCCATATTGTATTATTATTATTATTATTGCAAATTAAATTATTATTTTGTTTATTAAAAATATTATAATTTAGTTTGTCAACAGTTTTCTTTTTATAACCGTTTTCTAATGCAATTTGATAAATTATGTTTTTTTCTTTTATTTTATTTTTCTTCATTCAATATGGACTTCATTTTTATTTATAGGCCATGAAATAAAAAATATCACCAAATTATTTAGAAATACAAATATCAAAATTGCATACAAAACTAATAACAAAATAATAAACATAATGAATAACAATAATAAAACAATTAATATGCATGAAAAAGGAGGTGTTTATAAATTAGAATGCAAAAATTGTAATAAAGCTTATATAGGTCAAACAAAGAAAAAATTAAAAGAAAGATATAAAGAACATTTAAATGCCTACATTAATCCAGAAATATATAAATCAAATTTCGCAAATCATTGTATTAATAATAAGCACCAATTTCCAAATATAGAAAATATGAGACTTATAAAAGAAATTAATAAGGGATTAAGAATGAATATATATGAAGCATTCGAAATATATAAACACAATAATAATAACAAATTAATAAAAGAACAAATACAATTACATTCTAAATTTGATACTATATTCAATGTCTATAATGTTACAGCAACAAAATAAATTTGGCAATTTGTATAAATTTAGCAACAATTCTATTTCTAAATAAACATATGTTTTAGGCCTATAGCTTACATTATTGTAATTTTCATTCCTGATGATGTTGGTACTGTTTGCCAACGAAAAGCTTTGGATTTAAAATAATAAATATTCTTGTATTTGAATAACCTGTGTTGTTTTAAATTATTAAACAAGAAAACGTATTTTATATATATATATATATATATATATATATATATATATATATATATATATATATATATGGTATGCAAGTAGACAGATGGCTGTAACATCAATGCACACATCTCGATACTGCACTGCATCTCTAGTTTACTGCAAAACTGAATCACTATATATTTCCTCGACCAAGATTTCCGTCCACTCTATCTTCTGCCACATCCCATACCAGAGCTTTTTGTCATACAATCAGTCATTCCACATATCCCAGACTGTAGTTCAGCATGAAGTTAGTCTCCAGATATCTCAGACTAGAGTTTTCACAGTGCACTCAACTTTCACCATATTCCGTATTAGGATTTTGTCTTGCCCTCGATCTTTCACCATTTTCCATATCAGGGTTTTGTCTTGTACCCATCTCTATACGTATCCCAGACCAAAGTTTTCACCATCTACCCAATCTTACACCTTATACCAAATAAGGATTTTGTTATCTTTTAGTCTTTACCCATATCCCAGACCAATTTTGTTTGTCCTTTACTTATCTGTTACTCATAACCTTTACTGTTATCTTCGTTAACAATAATAGTGAACAAAAAACATTAATTCATCGTTTATTTATTGTTAGAGGCTATTCATCGCTTGCGTTGTAAGGAAGCTCAGACGCAAATTCAAAACATGATATCAGTTTAAAACTTTAGAGAGCTTACTTAGGAAGCAAAGCAAATTTAAGCCCTATATTCTCTTTTAAAGTTTTAAAATAACACTAAAGAGGAACAGGTTTTTAATTTTGACACGTTCATAATTGTGGACACGTAAAAAAAAACTAGCGTTTTATAGTCATGTTTGTATATGAACTACTTTTCCAAATTTTTAAATAAATAAATATTTTTTTTCGTGTTCAACTAAAATTAATATTATTGGATTCCATCTTCAATGAGGTAGTTGTTTTTCACTTAAAACATTTGAACATATATTAATAGGCTGTGTTACGCTTGCCTATACACTTATTTGATTATTGAGGACGGCCGATTTGGGAAATTTGTCACATTGTCAGCTCAGACCATAACTGACAATGGGTAAATACACCTAATATACACGTCTTACCCCACAGTGTTGTAGACAACCCCATTTCTGAGGGTGCCCCAACAACCTTACGATGGACCTCCACCGGAAAATATTGGATATTGATTGCTTAAAAACACGGGTTTTAGGTATGTTTTGGATTTCAATAGAGTGTTAGTTAAGATATATAAAGTAAGCTGTTTAGTTTAAACAGAAACAGAAAAGATGCGGACAAAATATAACTTTTAACTAAAAATTTTAACTTCTGTGAAAGTTTACTATATTTGTAAGCACTATACTAAAAAATTTAGAGAAAGTATGAAGCTCAGTTTAAAGGAAATAATAAATAATCGTGTATATACGACAATGGGACACATCTCGAAACGGCTGTCCTCGATAATCTATAACGTAAGTGGTACTATGTAGGCAAGTGTATTACTATTAAATAAACAATATTCGAGCTGACATGTGAATGAAAGTTTAAACACAAGAAATATATACAACTCACAATTATAAAAACTTTAATCTCAAACGCGTTTCAATAACATGTCATCATCTTCAGTGATGCTATCACAAACAAAACTTTAATTAAAAAAAAATTGAACATAACCTATAATATTTTAACAAAAAATAAGAACCGGATCTGGTTGTAAATTTGGCAATGCCCAGATCTGGTTCTTATTTTGTTAAAATATTATAGGTTATGTTCAATTTTTTTAATTAAAGTTTTCGTTTGTGTTAGCATAACTAAAGATCATGACATGTCATTGAAACGCGTTTGAGATTAAAATTTTTATAATTGCTAGTTGTATATATATTTCTTGTGTTTATACTAATATATGTTCAACTAATTAATAGTTGAGTAAATTCGACGTAAAATGTATCAAAACACAATTGGAATACTATCAACGTTATTTTAAGACTGAATGGAACTTTCTCCGTATAGAACAAATAACTAGTGTAAGCAGCATCTAAATTAGTGGAGTGGCAATGAAATCACAGCTCTTAGTTAACACCGAGCACGACCAGCAACGTCCACGAATTCTGTTGATAACAAACCATTAAGCACAAAAAGCCATAAACAATGCTATACGAGAAGTGTCATAATCTGTACATTAGCGAGATACGTTTTATCAGGTCTTGTTATTATCGCTGCGGCCAGAACGAAACTATGCCACTAAAGCCATGCGTCGCGTCGGATTGTTTTATTTCAGTTAGAAAGTGGCTGTAACATATAGCCTACTTACTTTAGGCTTTAGGCCATTGTCTCATCACGATTGTGAATTGCGTCGATTAATTCCTCCCACGATGAAAGGCCATATGGAGATCATGGTTTTCAATTATGTTTTATTGATTCCATTTAGTTTTTCGTTCGGTTTGGTTTTGCTTTAATGTTAGAGAATTTTTAATTTTCAGGGAATTATCGAACTAAAATTCGTGTATGATAATTGTTATGGTCTGGCACTTTATTCTGTATAATGTATATACATTATATATAGGAAGAGTGTGAATTAACACTAGGAATTGAGAAAAAAAATTTACGGATATTTCAAGGACATAATAAAATACCAGACCATAACAATATATTTTTTATCATATATATGTATATATATATATATATATATATATATATATATATATATATATATATATATATATATATATATGCGCGAGTGTGTGTATGTGCGTTCGTGCGTGTGTGTGTATTTGTGTATGTATGTGTGTTGTGCGCGCGCGGGCGCGTGTGTGTGTGTGTGAGTGAGTGAGGGCGTGTGCGTGTGTGTGTGTGTGTGTGCGCGTGCGAGCGCGCGCTCGTGTGCCTGACAGTTACAATATTTAATGGCAAAATCTAAAGCTAATTTCCTTGCTATTTTCCTTTTTCCTCTTTATACAGTATATGGTATTAGATTATGATTTTTGTTTGTTATTATTTATTCGCTTTTTCCCTTTTTAATTGATTGTGATCTATAACTTCTCATTCTATCCACCTCTTGCGATGCTTCCAAAGATCCTTTTACTTATAATTTCACATACATATTTAAATAGTTATTTAGCTCTGGGATCGTCTCGTCCCATTCAAGGTGACCAGCCAGGGCCTTAAGTAAGGTCCATATAGTGGTACCATGGGTCGTAACACCAAGACTCCCACCTCTGGCCTGACTCTAGTCACCCGGACGGGAGTCACAAGTTTGAGGTTAGATTCGTGGGTGTAGAGGTTCATTAACTGGGTAGTAGAACTCCCAACTTGTGGCCAAAAATGTGTTCTTTCGCAAGAGAGATAAGAGCCGCGCGGCTAGGTCCTCCCTTGCTACACTCGTCTGTCTAACAATCTTATATTTTCTTCAACATTTCGAACAACACAACCACGCTGTTAGCTCTGGGAACGTTAGCTTTGCTAATAGTGCTGATCTTTAAACATGTAAATCCTCAGTTCGAATCTGACCGGGACAATATATTTTTTAAATTTAAAGCAATAAGTATATATTAAAAAAAAAATTGTATCAACATCAATTGTCATCCACCATAGGTTTTAAAAAATTATTTGAACTTGATTAGGTGAATAAAAACGTATTTTGTTAACGATTGAAAATTTCTAAAAGATATTTATCAGGAGAGTGTGAGCTAATAGAAGAAATTTAAAAAAAGACAAGAAAGACAGTAGGGCCTATAGTTACTCTGCAGGTTGTAGGATAGTGTGTTCTCGTCTTATTTATTTTGTATATAACTGTAGTTGTTTATTACAAAGAAATCTGATTATTCTCCAAACATCCGTTATACTGTATGTACACACTACTAGGCCTACTACTCAAAAGATAAGCATTCTTTATTTATAACAAGGGGCGTTATCGTCACTGGCAAACAACAATAAGTCAATCCGGCCCCCGCATCCAATTCCATACACAACTTTAGCATCAGCCCTATTTACTTACGGCTAATTTCATAGATTTCGAAATCCAAACATCGATAATCGTATCTGGCGGCCGTAACTAACTCAGATTTTGTTTTTCCGCTCAGTTACCAGTCAGATGTCGTGTCTGCTAGTTGTGGAAACGCCATGTCTATTTGTGAAATTGTTTAGTAAATTTGTTTTGTTGAGTTTTACCTTTTCTCTTAAATTGTTCATCCGCTGTCATCAAACTGTGATACGGACAAGAAAATAAAATAAAACGTTATGCAGTTGATTAAAGAAATTTGACTTTTTACATAAATTAAAATGTGGTGAAAGCATATCTTATGTTGCAAAGCATTTTAGCGTTGGGTCAACAGTGCGTTGCATACAGAAAAATGAAAAAAGTATAAGTAGGGGTGTCAGAGAAGGGTCTTGTCAATCGGCGAAAGTAAACTCTGTGTCGCGATATAAACATCGAAAAACTGGAAAAAGTTTTGAGTGTTTCGATAGAAGATCAATCCCAAAATAGGATGTCTCTGGGTTCAATTTATATTCGTGAAAAAGCTCTGTGTTTGTATGAACATTTTGTTCAAAAAACTGGTGAACGTACCGACAGTCAATCATTTTCAGTAAGTAAAGTGTAAACTGCTGAACGGTTTGACAAGTTCAAGAGACGGTTTTCTCTTTACAACTTGAAAATTACTGGAGAATCAGTATCAGTGAACCACGAAGTCGCCAACTCATTTAAAAAATTTTATTTCGGAGAAAGGCTACACATTCGATCAAGATTTTAACGCGGATGAGACTGAACTGTTTTGGAAAGAATGCCTTCGCGAACGTTCTTATCTAAGGAGAAATCTGCTCGGGGTTTAAGGCCGCAAAAGATCGTTTGACAGTTCTACTGTGCTATAGTGCTAGCGGACTGATGTCTCAATGTCACATGGAATAACGGTGAAATATTTCTAGACATTAACAGTGAAGATGTCGTCAATCTTTTGAAAATTGCGAACCCATATTTGACGGAAGGAGAGCTGGAAGAACGAATTACCAAACCTGTGTTAATCTCGGATTACGAAGACGGAGAGAAATCTTAAAAAATGTATCGCGGAAGTTGACATTAAAATCTGTCGGTGACATGTATGTTTAGGGAAGTAGCTGCAGCCGTTACTGAAATTGTTCCCTCTTTAGAAAGGGCTTTAAATTTAATCGAGAGCTGGAAGAAGTTATATGGCATTATTTGCTATATAAAGAAGTGTGTAAAGGAACAGAAAAAAATTGCGCACAAAGTAAAATAGCAAGATTTTTTAAAATCAAATACCAGTGTTTGAAAGATCATTTGTCTAAAACTAGGTGTTTAAAAATTTAGTGGATAGTGTTTAACAATGAAGAATATGCGTGTCTGTGTGTGTGAGCGCGCATATTTAATAGAATCTTCGTGTTTCAAATTTAAGGGAAGCGTAATAAACAATAACAATATGTAAGTAATTATCCAGTACGTAAATATACCATACCGTATTATAAGTGTTCAGCATAGCTGCAATTATTGTTAATATTTTTAATGTACAGAACGTAACCCTCCCCTTTCCATATACAGTTGTTTTCAGTATTCGCGGTTTCACTGTTCGCGGTAACGTAACCCCTGCCAATAAAGAGGGATCACTGTATTTTGTTCAAATCTTCATTCGTAAATAAATTTCCATTCATCCACTCAGATTCAACTTGAGTCCACATTTTTTTTTTTTTTAACTTTTAGAGTATAACACTTGATGTCAAGACAGTTTAAAAAATTGTTAATTTACTAATTAAAACGAAGAAATGCAACTGAGTAAGTATTGATACGTAAAAGAGCTATCATATCAGTATCCGTTAGTAGGCTAATTAAAATACCCTATAGAATATGTATATAGCAATATGCAAACTTTTGTTTTGTAGTAGCATATACGTTTTGTCTAATGAAGACAGGAAACACACAGATTAAACATGCAACGTAAATCTACCAACAATAATACTACCATACTTAATTCTTCTAACCACCAGTCGCACTTACCTTTTATTTAAATGAGGACAACAAATATACAAATTTAACTTGTACTGTGAATCTACCAACACGAACACTACTGTACTTTCCAACCACCAGTAGCACTTACTTTTTGCTTAAATGAGGACAACCAATACACCCTACCAACACGAACACTACCGTACTTTCCAACCACCAGTAGCACTTACTTTTTGCTTAAATGAGGACACCCATACAAATTCAACATGTATCGCAACCCTAAAAACACGAACACTACTGTACTTTCCAACCACCAGTAGCACTTACTTTTTGCTTAAATGAGGACAACCAATACACCCTACCAACACGAACACTACCGTACTTTCCAACCACCAGTAGCACTTACTTTTTGCTTAAATGAGGACAACCAATACACCCTACCAACACGAACACTACCGTACTTTCCAACCACCAGTAGCACTTACTTTTTGCTTAAATGAGGACACCCATACAAATTCAACATGTATCGCAACCCTAAAAACACGAACACTACTGTACTTTCCAACCACCAGTAGCACTTACTTTTTGCTTAAATGAGGACAACCAATACACCCTACCAACACGAACACTACCGTACTTTCCAACCACCAGTAGCACTTACTTTTTGCTTAAATGAGGACAACCAATACACCCTACCAACACGAACACTACCGTACTTTCCAACCACCAGTAGCACTTACTTTTTGCTTAAATGAGGACAACCAATACACCCTACCAACACGAACACTACTGTACTTTCCAACCACCAGTAGCACTTACTTTTTGCTTAAATGAGGACACCCATACAAATTCAACATGTATCGCAACCCTAAAAACACGAACACTACTGTACTTTCCAACCACCAGTAGCACTTACTTTTTGCTTAAATGAGGACAACCAATACACCCTACCAACACGAACACTACCGTACTTTCCAACCACCAGTAGCACTTACTTTTTGCTTAAATGAGGACAACCAATACACCCTACCAACACGAACACTACCGTACTTTCCAACCACCAGTAGCACTTACTTTTTGCTTAAATGAGGACACCCATACAAATTCAACATGTATCGCAACCCTACCAACACGAATACTACTGTACTTTCCAACCACCAGTAACACTTACTTTCTGCTTAAATGAGGACAACCAATACAACCTACCAACACGAACACTACTGTACTTTCCAACCACCAGTAGCACTTTTTTTTTGCTTAAATGAGGACAACCAATACATCCTACCAACACGAACACTACTGTACTTTCCAACCACCAGTACATGTACTTTTTGATTTAAAATACATGTATTCATCGTGTAAGCAGTTTTAATGAAAAGTTTAATTCGCTGCTTTTTGGATATAAGTATTGAACAAATACCTGGGCAAAGTTTGTGTTTTACGTTAGAAATTCCAAATTGATAAAATAGACTATTTGTAATAAACCGAAGTGCTTTTATCGTCTAAAAATCGTATTATCAATTTTTATATAAGTATACAATTTATTTTATATTATTAAATTAAATATATTTTAAAAATTAAATATTAAATTATTTATTTGATGGATTGGGATTGTATTTAATCTATATCGTTTATAATAATTTTTTTAGTATTTATATTTGTTGTATTATAGTTTTATATAATTATTTTCCTTATATTTTTTATATTTATATCGTGGTTTTATAACGAGAAATGTCTTTCTCGTTTATCAGGGAATAGATGACTTCGTTCGAATTCGAGACTTACGTCCAAAGATTTTAACCGTTCTTAATCAGAGTCGTCGGTAAACACCATTGTTAACACTGAACTTAAATTCATTTTCAACTTGAATTTCACCGATCCATTTTCCCCGCTCTGATAACGGCCGAGTATTGCAGTTTATGTCTATCCCGTATACACTGCGTAATTGTGCGAAACGCCGTGAAATCGTGTTTCCGTGAAACTGATTCAGGGAAATATAATTTCATTTGAGACCCGTCGCGTTTCGTTGTAAAACCACTTGACATTGATTAAAGCGGATTTCCTAAGAACGTCATTTACACGAAAAATATCGATAGTTTCTTGTCGTTCATGTCGTTTAACAGCTGTTAAACATTGAGATTAATGTTACGTCGTTTAAATGTCTTGTGTTTCTTACTTTGGACTAACATATTTTAAAATTCAGTCACAAATTGTTTAATTCGTTTTGTACTTGAAATCCCGGTGAGAACAGGGTAGCCAGTAGGTTGAAGGTAGCTCTACCTCGGGTAAGTAACCTTACCCAAGTGGAATTTTCCCATATTTCCTTTATCAAGGGGTCGTTATATCTTTCCTTACTGCTGTCTGACTCCATCTACCCTTTCTTCTTACAAAGTAAGTGGATAGACAACAGTGAATCCATCTACCCTTTCTTCTTACAAAGTAAGTGGATAGACAACAGTGAATCCATCTACCCTTTCTTCTTACAAAGTAAGTGGATAGACAACAGTGAATCCATCTACCCTTTCTTCTTACAAAGTAAGTGGATAGACAACAGTGAATCCATCTACCCTTTCTTCTTACAAAGTAATTGGATAGACAACAGTGAATCCATCTAGCCTTACTTACCTTTTTTCTTACAAAGTAAGTGGATAGACAACAGTGAATCCATCTACCCTTTCTTCTTACAAAGTAAGTGGATAGACAACAGTGAATCCATCTACCCTTTCTTCTTACAAAGTAATTGCATAGACAACAGTGAATCCATCTAGCCTTTCTTACCTTTTTTCTTACAAAGTAATTGGGTAGAGAACAGTGAATCAATCTAGCCTTTCTTACCTTTTGCCTTACAAAGTAATTGCATAGACAACAGTGAATCAATCTAGCCTTTCTTACCTTTTGTCTTACAAAGTAATTGCCTAGACAACAGTGAATCAATCTAGCCTTTCTTACCTTTTTTCTTACAAAGTAATTGGGTAGACAACAGTGACCCTAAGCACACGATGCCATAATTTCTGCGTATTTCCTGTAACAGGGGATCATCAAATCCTTCCCTTATCCTGACTAACTCCATCAACCTTATATATTCTTACAAATAGAGTAGATATTTTCACGATCCCAATAGAGATTGAAACAGGTTAGTTTAAACCCTAGTATTTCTCATTGTGATAAGCTAGCGCTTTAAAGTAAATATAATTTGTGGTAGTACGTCTACGAGGATGAAATGCCTGGTAGGAAGTCTAAAATTTATACAGGAGGATGGTTGTAGGAACGGCCAGAGAAGAGAGTTGAGTACTGAGAACTTCCTAACAGATGCATTGTTTGACGTAGGGTTACATTTAACATACTTTAGTTTCTCTGTTATAAAACAAGTACCTATTTAATCAACAATCCCATCGGCCTGTAGAGTTTTAGTGTTCTTTATTTGTCGATCGAGCACAGCCCTATCACGGAACGATGTCAGTCTCTCCATTTTAGAATTCTGGGTCACGAAGGTTTAAGATAAGAGCAGTAAACGAAATGGTGGCACATAATTTTCTTGAACACATGTTTTGTAAGATTAGTCAGAATACATCTGCTATGCAGGTATACACTAGACTTGGCTTTGGGCCAAGGAAATTTGAACGTATTGTTTGAACTTTATTACAACCCGTCCAGATCAGAAAGATTATGGCTACACTGGCACAAATATATTGTGAAATGTACTAAAACTAAGTTACCAACTGTTATAACAAATATTACCATAGTAAATATTTATAATATTTATTCTTACGTTAACAGAATAGTCGTTATTGTCGCTGATATTTTCTCAACGTGTTGGATAAGGGGTTATTCCCACCTACAGTTTACTTGAAACTGTTTCGTCTCACTTATAGTGTCCTTGGAAGAGCTTCCTCCAGCCGACAGTCTACTTTAGAGGGTTTCCCCCCTATAGTCTACTTCAGAGGGTTTCCTCCCACTTATAGTCAATTAGAGGGGTGTCCTCCAACTATAGTCTCTTTGAGAAGGCTTCCTCCAACCTATAGTCTACCTGAGAGGGTTTCTTTCCACCTATAGTCTACTTCAGAGGGGATTTTCCCACCTATTGTCTACTTGAGAGGGATTCCTCCCACTTATAGTCTCCTTCAGGTGGGTTCTTCCAACCTACAGTCTGCTTGAGAGGGGGTTTCCTTCCACCTGTAGTCTGCTTGAGAGAATTCCTCCCACATACAGTCTTCTTGAGAGGGTTTCCTCTCGCATACAGTCTAATTGAGGGAGGGTTTCCTCCCACCAATATTCTACTTGAGAGGATTTCCTTCACCAACGGTCTACTTGAGAGAGGGTTTCTTCCCACCGACAGTCTACATCAGAGGGTTTTCTCCCACCAACAGTCTACTTCAGAGGCGGTTTTCCCACCTATTTTCTACTTGAGAGGGATTCCTCCCACTTATAGTCTCCTTCAGGTGGGTTCTTCCAACCTACAGTCTGCTTGAGAGGGGGTTTCCTTCCACCTGTAGTCTGCTTGAGAGAATTCCTCCCACATACAGTCTTCTTGAGAGGGTTTCCTCTCGCATACAGTCTAATTGAGGGAGGGTTTCCTCCCACCAATATTCTACTTGAGAGGATTTCCTTCACCAACGGTCTACTTGAGAGAGGGTTTCCTCCCACTTATAGTCAATTAGAGGGGTGTCCTCCAACTATAGTCTCTTTGAGAAGGCTTCCTCCAACCTATAGTCTACCTGAGAGGGTTTCTTTCCACCTATAGTCTACTTCAGAGGGGGTTTTCCCACCTATTGTCTACTTGAGAGGGATTCCTCCCACTTATAGTCTCCTTCAGGTGGGTTCTTCCAACCTACAGTCTGCTTGAGAGGGGGTTTCCTTCCACCTGTAGTCTGCTTGAGAGAATTCCTCCCACATACAGTCTTCTTGAGAGGGTTTCCTCTCGCATACAGTCTAATTGAGGGAGGGTTTCCTCCCACCAATATTCTACTTGAGAGGATTTCCTTCACCAACGGTCTACTTGAGAGAGGGTTTCTTCCCACCGACAGTCTACATCAGAGGGTTTTCTCCCACCAACAGTCTACTTCAGAGGCGGTTTTCCCACCTATTTTCTACTTGAGAGGGATTCCTCCCACTTATAGTCTCCTTCAGGTGGGTTCTTCCAACCTACAGTCTGCTTGAGAGGGGGTTTCCTTCCACCTGTAGTCTGCTTGAGAGAATTCCTCCCACATACAGTCTTCTTGAGAGGGTTTCCTCTCGCATACAGTCTAATTGAAGGAGGGTTTCCTCCCACCAATATTCTACTTGAGAGGATTTCCTTCACCAACGGTCTACTTGAGAGAGGGTTTCTTCCCACCGACAGTCTACATCAGAGGGTTTTCTCCCACCAACAGTCTACTTCAGAGGGTTTCCTCCCATCTACAACCTTCTTGAGAGGGTTTCCACCAACCTACAGTCTACTTGAGGGGGTTTCCACCTACCAATAGTGGAACCACCTACTTGAGGTGGTTACCTCCTACCTATACATACGGAAATGCTGTGATCTGTATGCTAAGAAATTTTATGATTTATTGTTAATTCTGTTGATTGTGGTAACGTACGAATATCTTCTAATTTCAATTTAGAGATTACAAAAACTTTCAGATGTACCCTCTGTCGTGTTGATCGTGAGAGCAAATATCTACTTACTTTCATTTGATTACAGAAACCTTATGATTTATTCCCATTTATATTGATAGTGGAGACGCGCACATTCCGTCTAACAAGGTAAACATAATTGTTAGGATTTATTCTCAGTCGTGATGATCTGTGTATTCAGCAGATTCTGTGATTCACAGAAAGGTTTAACATTTACTCACAATCGAATTAATCGTGAAAACAAGATATCCACCCTAAGCCCGAGACAAGCAAGAATATCTGATTTAGTGACAGATTGAAATGTTCGCACATATTAAAAGTCCATTTAATGTCTGTTAACTTCGTTGACAGGTGAAATTCAAATCACCGTTACTGAAATTTACGGAAAATTCTTAGTCTTTGACCTCGGTTGATCGTCTTGCTCTATTATTGTTATTTTTGTAGAAGCAAATGTAGTACGACATCTTACGGATAGTAACTGGATTATAAATTAATATGTAGGGAAATAGTCCTCTTAGGGACATGAAGGTAATTGTAACAATGTAAGGATTCAGGATTTATACTAATCAGTTCTGATGATGACCAAACATGTTGTGAAAGCGTTCAGCTAAGGCGAAAAGTTGTGGTGTTCATTTTTATAAATATTAGTATTGTAATAGAGTAAGCAAGAAAAATTAGTTTCAGTAAATAAAAATAAAGTACGCGCGCGCGCGTGCTTCCTAATTATTTAAAAATTTAATCTGGAAATAAATTACACGAATGAATAGACAAATAAAAGATTTTACTGTATTTAATGGAAAATAAAGGGTTAAAAGGGTTTTTATTTCTAAAGAAACCTACCACGATTAATTAGTCTACCCATCCTTTCTCTAGCCTCCAATAAACCCTAACAGCTGTCGCACTCTGTGCTTCAAAACAGTTTCGCACAAAGAAAAATCCAATTCAATCTCAATCCGCAATTATTTTCCGTAGCGAAATTTTAACGAGCGTTTTCTTCCAGAGCCTAAGTACCAGGTAGATAGGCTTGTGTGCAGGAGGTTTTAAGTTTTTGTAATTAACGGAACGTAAAAGCGGTTGATTACGCTTTAGGGAGAGGTTGTCCCCATTACAGGCGGTTAGGTAAACTGACGCTAGGGGCGCAAAGGGAGAATTATTGTTAAAAATATGCGTGGGAAGTGCGGGCGTGGAGCCGTCACCACTTACGCTTTGCTCTGTTTAATTTCCTGCGTTGTAGATTAAAGTACTTTCAAAGCACGAGTTAATGATGTGGAGCGACACACTCCACAGATTAATACAACAGTAAATTTCTCTGTCGTTAAATCCGTAGTTTTAGCGACGATTTAAACTCCCAGGTACTTCGTTTCCCGCCCGTCTACTTTTGCCGATCACGTATGAGCCTTTAATCGATTCTTTTATTCGGCCGCGTTTCATTTACTTCCTACCTGAACGGCTGTTGAGTTATGCAAGCCGCGTACAGATGTCGGTCGCGTTTTTTTTTTTGGATAATTGGATGACCTCATCGCTGTTTAGTCACAGGCGACAGCGACAATCCCGCCAGCCGAAGAGAATCGATTTCATCACGGGCCGGGAAGGGATAATTAATTTGTGCAAGTTGGTAATGTGACTCGTGTATTGTTCGTGATCCCGTTAAGCTTGTTTAGATTTTGTTGATATTCGTAAGATCATCCGGTACGATGCGTATGAACCTTGGTTAAAAGAGGCCGGGAAGGGATAATTAATTTGTGCAAGTTGGTAATGTGACTCGTGTATTGTTCGTGATCCCGTTAAGCTTGTTTAGATTTTGTTGATATTCGTAAGATCATCCGGTACGATGCGTATGAACCTTGGTTAAAAGAGGCCGGGAAGGGATAATTAATTTGTGCAAGTTGGTAATAATGTGACTCGTGTATTGTTCGTGATCCCGTTAAGCTTGTTTAGATTTTGTTGATATTTGTAAGAGCATCCGGCACGATGCGTATGGATTTTGGATAAACGACGATGTGGGGCAGAAATTAACCTTCTACAACTTAATCACTGAGGAATATTAATTCAGGGGCATAAATGGGAAAATATACAGCTGTACACGTTTCGCTAACGTTGGGTGTAGAGTCAGCACAGTTTGAAGACGCGGCGGGAGGCGTGCGAGAGTGGCTAGTAGCGGCCGAGCGAGTGTCTGATAGAGAGTGGGTCTCCTCTGACACGCGAATCCGTTCGTCATGTTGTAATTTCTTTTCATGCACCAAAGGGTTTTATGTACTACCTTATCCTAAATAGATTAACAATTCATTTCCGCCCTTAGGCGAAAATATTCGCTGGCTGATGGGTTTAAAACCACAATAAAAACAAAACACGTTCAAGCCTAAACAAAACCTCATTTAATTTTAGTATTAGTATTAAATAAGCAAGGCTCCAGCATTGAATGCGACTACCATCGATGCAATCCCTCGTAAGATGGCAGTGCGGAATTTGTGCAATCACAAAAATTGTCCCTTGAAATGTTTGTAAAATATATTGGAGTGTGTATAAATTATATAATACATTGGTGGAATTAAATGATTAATTGAAGATCAGGTATGACCTGAGCCCTGGATCAGGAACGCTATGAGACGCATTTGTCATTTGGAGAAGTGGGGATAGTTAATGGTTGAATACAAGCAAAACATTTCCTCCTGTGTTACCCTTGCTTTTCCACTTATTATCGCTTTAGGCTCAGGCTATATCTGTTTAATTATAACCTAATATATCGTATATACCGCTAACAGAAAATAAACTGTCACATTGTTTTATATATAAAAGATACAATAATAAATAATGTTAATGCCGTCACGTAAATGTAGAAGCTCGATATTTGCAAGAGCAAAAGTTATATCTAAATTTACGAGATTTAAGATTGATTTTATTCTTAAGAATGTATTGTTAATTAATATGTGAACAACTGATATAAAAAAAATCAATCAATTCGTACTCAGGTCAACAACGAAAAATATAATTTTAGTTTCTTCTTATAACTGTATGAAGCAACTGTGGCGTAATGTTTATTTTTACATAAATAAAACCTCTAAACCACAAATAACATTTATTTAAACCTTATGTACATTTCGATTGCCCAGCAATCATCTTCAGAGGTATTTAAAAAATACAACTCTTGTATATAAATAATACAGTTGTATTTTTTAAATACCTCTGAAGATGATTGCTGGGCAATCGAAATGTACATAAGGTTTAAATAAATGTTATTTGTGGTTTAGAGGTTTTATTTATTTAAAAATTAGTTTCTTCTTATTAAATAATTACAATTAATATAAATAAAGTAACCTAACATAACCAATCCGTTAAAACAGCTGTTTTACCACGTTACGTATAACATAAAATCAGCTGTTTTATAAAATCATATGTTATAACTTACGTTAAGCTAATTGTGGCGACATAAGTGTATTGCATGCCTTGTCCCTTTTGTAAAAAGTTTTTCTTGTATATAAAACTAAAATTAATTTGTTAAATTTAATTGTGAATTTAATGCCGTCAGGTAAATGTAGAAACTCCATATGTGTACGAGTAAAAGTTAAGGTACGATGTGGAGTATTTCTATAAAATATCTAAACGATTACTTGCCCGAAGCGTTTGTATCTATAAATACAAATTATTAATTATTCCCGTCTTAACTAGCAGCTGATTCTTCACATACTTTCACGATCTACATTTGGTTCAATTAGGGGCAAAATATGCAATATTGATACAGGCCCCTTTCTCTAGTCCACGTGTATTATTATAACTGTATTTATGCCTTGTGTTTTGTTTTTTTATATTCTTTGTCCTGGTGTTGTGCTTCTAAAGATGTTTTTAAAGGGCGATCATCTAGAAAAGGTGTTGTAGGTCGCAAGTTTCTGATATCCGTAATATGGTTGGAAGATTGATGTATAGTAAAAGACTCCAAAAGTTGCACTCAAATTCTCACCGAACACTAGTTCATTCTAGTTTCGGCCTCCATTTCGCTTTCATCAGCGATGTCTTACGTCAGTGAATAAATTATTATATGTCCCATAACGCTTTAATGATTTCGTAATAGGACCGTATTGTAAGGTATGTTGGTTTATCTAATTTTGTTACAATCCTGTAGCTTAATGCGCGAGATTTTAAAATTTAAAAATGGTTCACTTCGGTTGACTTCAGTGAGCGACCGAAAGATGATACAGTAGAGCGACGAAAATCCGGATCATTTGGGACCTGGTCCCATCCGGACTACTGATTTATCCGGATTTTCAAATTATCTATAACCTACTGCGTGTTATTTGTAATTCATTAACTATAATTTATTTTAAAGTTTATAGTATCTTGTAAGTTTATAGACAAGGAGTTATTAAAATATAGACGTCAGAAGGCATTAAAAAACAAAAGAATTTAGGGGAAAAATTAACGGTACCAGTCGAGTGGCGATGTTACAATTGAAAAGTTGCCATTACAGATGAATAATAATATTAAAATGATATTATAAGACATATTAGGTAAAAATTAAGTTTTATAATAAACTTTATTATTTTGCTGATTGGTTATTGATTACATACAAATCCAAAATTTTAGATCATGATTAAATATACTGTACGTTGCGTTTTAAATTTAGTTACCATGCATTTTTCGGGATTGATTTATCTTGTTTGGATTTATAATTAAGGATGACACTTTGTTTAGATATATATTGTAGGGGGGCCGAGCGCCGTGGACGCTGAAACCACGACCCGGATTTGCGACGCTCCGGATGTTTGACGTCCGAATTACTGACGCTCTACTGTATTTATTCTTGTACAATCCTTTGAATAGTCCTACAGATAGATCTCCTAAGAACCACAACAAAAATTTATTGATCGGAAATTAATATACAGTTAGGCCTATACTACAAGTCATCCGGTTTTGTTAATTTTTTTTACAAATCTCAAATCTCTGCTAAATTTTTAAAGAAGTGTTTTTTTCTGCAGAAATCCCTTATGTTGAGGGATAGAGTTGTGAATATCAATACTGAAGTTGAAGATTCTTGATGTAATCATCTTGAATTCACTGATTCAACTAAATTTTAACTACTTAACTAAGTGAATACGTAATTGCTTACTTGCTGACGCGTTTCAAAACGATCGTTCCTTTTACGAAGTAAATCCTAAGGAAGGAACGAACGTTTTGAAACGCGTCAGCAAGTAAGCAATTGCGTATTCACTTAGTAAAGTAGTTTAAATTTAGTTTAGGTCAATACTCAAGTTTTGTGTCTGTTGTTGATAGCATTATTTTTAATTATTTAAAGGCAGGATCGATTGAAGTATGTGGGCGGACTTAGCACTGTTGTTCGTAAGACATGTAAATGTAACACAGTTACATAATACAAATGTTACAGTTACAGTTAGCAAATGTTTCACATTTGGGTGAAATTAATTTTGTAACAATTTCTAAAAATTATGTTTGTGTTTCTTTATCGTCTAAATTTCAGTGAACGCTTTGCCAATGTGAATATGTTTGGAAAATTTCTGATTTGGAAGCGCGATCTAATCTATAAAGATTTTTTTCAGGTCGAGACTTGATGCAAATTATTGCACGAGGAAAATAAATTAGGGAAATTGAAATTGTGTTTTAATTTTACAAACAATAGAATACCTCCCACAAAGATAATAATTTGTACACAGTGTGATCCTTACGAGAGCGGAACGTTTATGCAATTTTTTAAACTACAAAATCTGAGTTCTAATATTCTCCCCTCAAATTTTGTCAAAAGGTTGTATTTATATCAGCGACATCTAAAAACCACATGTTTTTGCTTCCTAAAAGACGCCACTCATGTTTTTCAGTTGGTATTTAATATGCAACTGTCAGAGCCACAACAATGAAAACTTGCAGACAATACATACGTCGGGAAGATTTATAAGGACAAGACAAATTGTCTTCGAGACGTGTTTTCTATCCATGTTCGAAGGGTTTGAGAAATTAATTAAAAGACAACGGTAAATTGTACGATTTTAGTTCTGGCCAAAGGGCGGGAAACGTTAAAATAGATAAAACTATTTCGATCTTCTCGAAATAGTAAACACGGTTTTAATAACTCTATCACTATTATAGTCAAAAATAAGTAACATAAACAACAAATTTATAAGGCAATTCTTCCTTAGGTAAAAAAAGTATTTTAGTTACTTTTTATTAAATAAACCCAATAATACAAATAACATAATATAACCTACGTGTTTAAACAGCTGTTCTACAACTCCTATAACATGAAATCAGCTGTTTTATGAGATCATATGTTATCACTGGTTTTAAGCCAAATGGGACTAAATAACTATATTGCATACCTTGCCCCTTTTCCGATATAACGCCAAAATATATTCATTAAATTTAATTAATGTATTAATATTTGAATAAATTATATAAACATCAGTGGATGAATAAATAAAATGTATTAACGGTTGAAAATTTGAAGAAGATATGTAGGCCTATAAGGAGAGTGTGAATTAATAGAAGGAATTTAAAACTAAATATTTTTATTAAAGTTTGAACAAATTTCATATAAATATGCTTTGGTGTTCCGAATATTTGGAATTTATCTTATAAATATCCTGAATAACACCAACAGAGTACTCTACTCTCCTTCTACCCGGATTCTGCTTCTGATATTTTTTGAAATGACACGGAACAGTCCTTGCAGGTTATAATATCGTATGGCTCTTACCCTCACGAGAAACACAGATGCGTGACAATGAATGTAGCATGCAGGTGTAGATAGGTTATGTACTCGTAGTGTAAGCAGTAAAGGCGGCTACAAAGGATTCACTCGTACGCACACTGGCAATCTATAGTTGCGGTTGGTTTCCATACACTCTCTGCATCACGAAGACAACCCAGATGCGTGACAATGTAGCATGCAGGTGTAGATAGGTTATGTACTCGTAGTGTAAGCAGTAAAGGCGGCTACAAAGGATTCACTCGTACGCACACTGGCAATCTATAGTTGCGGTTGGTTTCCATACACTCTCTGCATCACGAAGACAACCCAGATGCGTGACAATGTAGCATGCAGGTGTAGATAGGTTATGTACTCGTAGTGTAAGCAGTAAAGGCGGCTACAAAGGATTCACTCGTACGCACACTGGCAATCTATAGTTGCGGTTGGTTTCCATACACTCTCTGCATCACGAAGACAACCCAGATGCGTGACAATGTAGCATGCAGGTGTAGATAGGTTATGTACTCGTAGTGTAAGCAGTAAAGGCGGCTACAAAGGATTCACTCGTACGCACACTGGCAATCTATAGTTGCGGTTGGTTTCCATACACTCTCTGCATCACGAAGACAACCCAGATGCGTGACAATGTAGCATGCAGGTGTAGATAGGTTATGTACTCGTAGTGTAAGCAGTAAAGGCGGCTACAAAGGATTCACTCGTACGCATACTGGCAATCTATAGTTGCGGTTGGTTTCCATACACTCTCTGCATCACGAAGACAACCCAGATGCGTGACAATGTAGCATGCAGGTGTAGATAGGTTACGTACTCGTAGTGTAAGCAGTAAAGGCGGCTACAAAGGATTCACTCGTACGCACAATGGCAATCTATAGTTGCGGTTGGTTTCCATACACTCTCTGCATCACGAAGACAATCCAGATGCGTGACAATGTAGCATGCAGGTGTAGATAGGTTATGTACTCGTAGTGTAAGCAGTAAAGGCGGCTACAAAGGATTCACTCGTACGCACAATGGCAATCTATAGTTGCGGTTGGTTTCCATACACTCTCTGCATCACGAAGACAATCCAGATGCGTGACAATGTAGCATGCAGGTGTAGATAGGTTATGTACTCGTAGTGTAAGCAGTAAAGGCGGCTACAAAGGATTCACTCGTACGCACACTGGCAATCTATAGTTGCGGTTGGTTTCCATACACTCTCTGCATCACGAAGACAATCCAGATGCGTGACAATGTAGCATGCAGGTGTAGATAGGTTATGTACTCGTAGTGTAAGCAGTAAAGGCGGCTACAAAGGATTCACTCGTACGCACAATGGCAATCTATAGTTGCGGTTGGTTTCCATACACTCTCTGCATCACGAAGACAATCCAGATGCGTGACAATGTAGCATGCAGGTGTAGATAGGTTATGTACTCGTAGTGTAAGCAGTAAAGGCGGCTACAAAGGATTCACTCGTACGCACACTGGCAATCTATAGTTGCGGTTGGTTTCCATACACTCTCTGCATCACGAAGACAATCCAGATGCGTGACAATGTAGCATGCAGGTGTAGATAGGTTATGTACTCGTAGTGTAAGCAGTAAAGGCGGCTACAAAGGATTCACTCGTACGCACAATGGCAATCTATAGTTGCGGTTGGTTTCCATACACTCTCTGCATCACGAAGACAATCCAGATGCGTGACAATGTAGCATGCAGGTGTAGATAGGTTATGTACTCGTAGTGTAAGCAGTAAAGGCGGCTACAAAGGATTCACTCGTACGCACACTGGCAATCTATAGTTGCGGTTGGTTTCCATACATTTTCTGCATCACGAAGACAACCCAGATGCGTGACAATGTAGCATGCAGGTGTAGATAGGTTATGTACTCGTAGTGTAAGCAGTAAAGGCGGCTACAAAGGATTCACTCTTACGCACACTGGCAATCTATAGTTGCGGTTGGTTTCCATACACTCTCTGCATCATGAAGACAACCCAGAACCCCTTAGTTGTTACATTCCTGGATGTACGGACAGTTGCGCTACAACCTTGTACAAAGACACTGTACGAGAAAGTCACCTTGTAGATAAAGTTATAGTCTTTCTCGATTATTACATTCAGGATGAAGTCCTAGGACGCAGCAAGAAGTCGACGACCAGCTAGGAAATGACGTATTTAGTAACTAGCTAAAGATTAGGTCTATAAACATAAAACGACTTTTTGTCTTTTAAACAATCGTAATCAGGGCAACTCCGATAGCATGTAAGTAGTGCCTATAGAATGCCTCTATCGCGGTGCAAAACGACGGAAATATTCGTTTAATATCTCATCGACATACAAAAGCCAATTTTCTAAAAGTGTTTACCTACACGTCACAAATTACTTCGTGGAAAGAGCGGTTACAATTTGTGTAATGCATTTTCCCGATGGTATTGTTTGCGTTGATTCAGTTTTATCTGAACGCTGAACATTGATTATATCTCAGTTCTGAATGCAGATATTTTCATGTTGACTTTATTTGTAAATTAACATGAAAGCGTTTTAATCGGAAAGCTCTATATGAATTATTTATCAAACCAATTAAGTTCCATGTAGTCATCCGCTGTATTTTTACCCACGTGAGGGGAGGTGGTTGGTGAAAGAAAGGCCTCAGCAGCGTGTATTTGGGCTGTTTGTTATCAGCTGTGTTTTTACTTACGGAAGGTGAGGTGAGGGTTGGTGAAAGAAAGGGCTTAGCATTGAGTACTTGGGTTGGATGTCATCCGCTGTGTTTTTACTTACGGAAGGTGAGGGGGGCTGGTAAAAGAAAAGGCTCAGCAGCGTGTTCTTGGGTGTGTTGTCATTCTCTGTATTTTTACCTAAGAGAGGTGAGGTGGGGGTTTGTGAAAAAGGCTTTGGCACTGTGTATTTGGGTTTTGTTGTCATCCGCTGTGTTTTTACCTAAGGGAGGTGAGATGGTGGTTGGTGAAAAAAAGGACTCATCATCGAGTACTTGGGTTAGATGTCATCCGCTGTGTTTTTACCTACGGGAGGTGAATTGGGCGTTGGTGAAAGAAAGGCCTGAACAGCGAGTACTTGGGATAGTTGTCATCTGGCAACTACGGGCGGTAAGGTGGGGGCTGGTGAAAAAAAGGGCTCAGAAGCGTGTACTTGGGTTTGTTAATGTACTATCTCTCGACGCTGTACAAATATTGTACTCATTACTGCAGGTGATTACTACACAAACTTTGGTGGTTAGAAAATATTTTTTGTTTTTCTGCAGCCTTATAATGTTTTGTTCTTCCCTTCTCTTGTAACCTCTCGCACTCTCCCAATGGTTCTCTCATTTTCTCCTTTTATATCCCATTTCCCATTCACTACATCCTTCTTTCTTCCCCTCTCATTGGTTCTTCCCTCTGTCTAACCTTCTCATACTCTCCTCTCGCTCTCTCTATTCCCTCTCACTCCCAATTAAAGTGCTGCTGCTGGAGGCAGATATAACAATATTACACTGTGTGAGTGCGATGCGACAATGTACTCTGGCAACGCACCGCTATGTTCCGCTGGCGGCTCTGCTGTGTTTGGTTACAGTGATACACGATCGTGCCAACATGTGGAAATCCCTTTAATCCATCACGCTTTCTCGTACTACGTGGTCTAATTTGTGTTTATACAGAGAGAATGGGAAGCAAGTTGAACGGTAAGTAGAAACGCAGGATCCCCGAGACGGACCCGTTACGCCTTGGACCAACAACGCTGGCCACGATATTCCCTCAAGAGGTCACGTATTTTGGACACACCTGTAAGGGTCTATTAATCAGGTCATGTCGTTCAGATATGTTTGTTTTATCCGAACTCTAATCAGTTCCAAATATTTTAGTTCCATTCTTCGCAAGTGATAAGTCATACGTTTGAAATGAAATTACTTATTTGTATTCATATTCTATACTCTGATGACGGTTACATAGTTGTAGAAACATCTATAATTTAAACTTAATTATTATGAGCGTGTGTGTGTTGTGTGTGTGTGTGTGTGTGTGAGAGAGAGAGAGAGAGAAAATGAAAGAGAGAGTATGCGCTCGTGTGTGTGTAGGCGGTTGTGGGAGGGTGTTTGGGTATCTGTGTGTGTATGTGTGTAGAGAGAGCATGCACCCGCGTGCTTACGTATGTTTGGGTGTGTTTCCTTAGTTGTTTGAACTCACAAGTTTAACTAAAACAGCAATATAAATTAAAAAAACTCATCTGACCTTCATTACTAGATGGATAAAGTAAATCATATAAAAAGCGGTTGCTTTTTTATCGCTATCCTCTCGTACTGTGTAGGATGTTGGAAATTATGTATCTCTCGGACAGGGCGTTGACTTGGAGATCCATTTCCACACAGGTCATATGAAACCGTTAATCCACATATTTGCGCATTCTTTTTAAATTTGAATAATAGTCTGTTAACTAATATTTATAATATATTATTAAATTGTTGAACTAAATATTGACTAGTCATAGCTATGATATTGTTATATAGGCCTACTGCAAATGAAAAATAAAAAATATTTATTCAAAATGTTATCACCAGCCAGCGGCGCCCCCAGAATTTCGTTAAGGGGGACCAAGCACATCAACAGGGATGGAGGCTTCTACTTGGTTGTAATATTACCCCGTTAAGAGCCTTCATTGCAGACCTTGTTTTCCTTTAGAGTGTAAACTCAACAACTGTATTTTTAAGGGATATTAAAAGTTTCCCCCTTTTGTGAAAAGTTTCCCCCCCTTATAAAACTAAAATTATTTAATTAATGAATTAATATGTGAGAAAATTGTATTAACATCTAGTAGCATAGTGTAAACAAGTAAAAAAATGTGTTTTCGAACTTAAGTGGATGAATACAAAGTATTTTAATAACGATTGAAAAAAAATATATACATATAAGTAGGGTTTGTGTGAACTAATAGAAGAAATTGAAAAAGGTGTGTACTACAACCCGAATCACGGCTAAGAAACTTGTGTGTAGAAAGTTTGTTAAAAATACTCTGACAAGCATTGAGTACGAGACAATAATATCGGACTGTTCCTAAAATAATAACATAAACAATATCTTAGTTAAATAAAAACTCGGTTGATGCGTGAGTCAAAGAAACCTGATTTATTAAAAAATATTACTTATTACACTTTTGCTATTACTTGCGACCAGACTTTTTGTTAACCAAAGGTTGCTAAATTGATAACTTACACTTGGAGAAAACGTTTTCGTCTTAAGACTTCTTCAGCCTCCTGAAAACGTTTCCTCCAAGTGTAAGTTAACAATTTAACAACCTTTAGTTAAAAGTCTGGTCGCAAGTAAAAGCAAAAGTGTAATAAGTAATTAACAACCAGCTCGTCATGAACAGCAACAAGATTTCGATATGTAAAAAATATTTTCAATAAATCAGGTGTTTTTGACTCACGCATTAACCGAGTTTTAATTTAACAAAATTTTGTGCGTGTATCATAAACAATATCTATTTGAAAAATGCAGAACGTTTCAAGAATAACTAGAAAAAACGAACTTGTGCGAAATTATCGTGACATCTGCGTAATACATTATTCCCCTGCACAACGTTGGAAACTGCTCTGAGAGAGGATATTAAAATTTTCGAAGCGTTATGGCACGTCAATATGGCGTCCACGTACAGAACCAAGGTGACTGTTGTGTTATAGCAAATCGCTTATTTACCACGGCCTCAGTTATTTACCGTGCAGGGACACTGGGCAATTTGATTTTCTGATCTGCCATAACTCTGTCAGTTATCGACATGCATGGGCGTTAGTAATTTACTTTGCGGAATTTATCGGGCAGGGATGAAATTGTTTGAGGAATTCAAATAGGGCTTTCACAGTTTCTATTTATCAATAAATAGTATTTGTTATTATTTAGCTACAGTAATTTGTTCCAAATAATTAGTTTCTGTTTAGTTTACGTACTTTTATATTCTTTGTGTGTGTGTGTGTGTGTGTGTGTGTGTGTGTGTGTGTGTGTGGGTGGGTGTGTGGGTGGGTGTATGTGTGTGTGTGTGTGTGTGTGTGTGTGTGTGTGTGTGTGTGTGTGCGTGTGTGCGCGCGCGCGCGTGGGGGGTGTTAGAGAGAGAGAGAGAGAGAGAGAGAGACTTAAACTGTTATAGACCTAAAGAGAGATTCATTATATCTCTTACTTGGTCTCACCTAATCCCAACTAGCCCTCCTTAAGCTTTTTCTTACAAAGGCGTTTACGACACCCCTTTTATAAGTCCCAGGGGCGCAAAAAAATTGAAATTGGGAGTCAACTCTTCAAGAAAAATTATAAAGTTTTTTCCTTTAAACCTTCAAATGGTAAAGCATTCATAACACCAGATAATTATATCTTTTACTTAGTACAACCTATTGTTAAGTCTCGGGAGCGCACAAAGTAGATATTGGGAGCTATTTTGGCAACTTATGTTTAGTTTTTTAACGGGGTAAAATAGCATTTAATTTTCAAACCGTGTACTTGACCTTGAGAGATCGCAGTAGGCGAAACTGAAGGTAGAGGGCTGCGTTCAGTCAGTATAAATAATTTCCTACATACATGATAAGGACTGTCAAAACATTAATGGTTAGTAATTATAAAACTGCTAATCTCCTCAGTGTCTGTTGCTGGTCGTCACCTTGTGTAATTTTGCGGTAGTTGATAGTTTCTTATATAACTTATTTTACAGAAGCTTTTGATGTATAGAATATTCTAGTGGCGGCTGGTGCCTACAACCTATGGCGGTTGCAGATCGTAAAATGTTTTTAAGTCTAAGAAATCGTAACCATAAAACTTAAAGCTGTTATAGGGAAAAATAGATAGGTACAGCTTAATACTTAATGATTTATTCTATTGTAGGAAATATATTGACATTTTGTATTTTATTCTTTCTCTTCTAAGAGACCGGAACTTAAGTCATGGGTTTATTTTTTAACAAACCAATCTCAATTCATTCTTAACTGTGAATGTCACAAACTCGGAGCGGATCGGAGATGCTTCTCTTCGGCCAGAGCCGATCTTAACCGAATACTCCCGTAATTGCAACCCGTATGCAACCTAAGGAACCTTACGGAGCTGCCTAACTGTCAGTCTTTCTCGGCAATGCTTTTTCTCCATTAGGAGTGTCGTCACAAGTTTCTCTGCAACCAGGCCGAACGAGACTGTCTGAGACTGTCTGTGACTGAGTGAACGGTCACACAGTCGCTGCGGTTCTGAAGTATTGATTATTATTTATAATGACGGATCATGTCATATAATGAATAATTGCTCTAACAATGTACATAAGTCACAAAATCAATATTTTTTTTTGCTATTGATCTCTGGTTTGAGGGTTACGCAACCGTGAATCCTGCAGACGAACCCCCAATATAATATTCAGAATATGTAACATGTTTTCAGAAATGTTAGTAGACGAGAAAGCGATTTGAGCAAGTGCGCGGTTAACTGGACCGAACAGTACAAACATGGAATAGAATTTACGTTTACCAACAATTTTATTTACCTGATTAGTTTAAACTAGTGCTGGAATCCTTGCGCTAAAGATGTCAAGGTCAATCCCCGGACATGTTTGATGACATCTCTCAAACAGCACACACGCTGATAAGATTTCTCCACATCGCGGTGACAACACACGCCGCCTTATCTCCCAGAAGACACGCTGTCATCCGAGATCCATTCCAAACAGTCTGCTACATACGATCGCGCTTCCGGTGGAACCTTATCGGCGTTTTAGGAATGAATTGCTATCGTCGTGTGAAAAAAACGTCGCGTCGTTCCATTGGTGCTGTTTTAAAATAATATTGAACGCATTTTCATGAGAATGCGGAAGGACGCCACTCCTACTGAGCGGAGAAGTGCACGACTAAGGGACTATCCTTGATAAACAGTTCGCAGCTTTTCCCGCCGCGACTAGAGTGTAACACACAAAAATACCTTCTTCTTTTTCATCTAATGCCAACTCTTGGCGTTTCTGCCAGATCTCTACAACTATAGAGATGTTGCATGTCCATTTGTAAATTCTCTTCGTGACAAAGCGGGGCTTTTGCTGGGGCTAAAACACCAAATCTTGCGAAATGTGCTTAAAGGAAGTCGTGTCCCGAAAGAGTGTGAAATAACGCTGCTCCAACTGAGCGGGGAGGTGTGCGGCTAAGTGGACTATCTTTGACGAGCAGTTCGCAGCTTTTCCCGCCGCGACTAGAGTGTAACACACAAAAATATAATTCATATTTATTATAATAAAAGAATTTAGTAAATACTCATCTTTACGTTTGTTACGAATAATTGTATACTCGGGTACTTTTTCTGCCCTATCTATCATTACAATATTTTCCTTTGTTGATGCGTTTCGGAATGACTCCATTTCCAAAACTTAAATAGTACTCTATTTATTCAGTATTTATTCGTTTTCTTGAGAATTTCACTGAAGGATCTACGTAACACTTATACCTTTTTTCGCACCAGGTTTTAAAATTAAACAAGTAATACATATTTTAAAAGTAAAATCCTACTGAGGAAACAGAGAAAAAATTTATTTTAGTTACTTTTTATTTTGTCATTGCACTAGAGGCTTGTAGGGGCAAATGCCCCTATTCATATTGAAACAAATTTTAAAATTTTATATAGTGATTTTATTTTTTAATACAAATTAATTTAATATAATTAAAATTTTTCATATCAAAATTTCCTCATAAACTATATTTTTTGTAAATGGGTTTTCAATTTGATTTTGTTGACCAATCGTGTTATCAATATGTATCTTTAATCTATCTTGAGATTTTACTCGGCTTAGTGCAACATGAAGTTGACCATGTGTAAAAACAGGTTTGGTCGATTGAAGCCTTATAACTATTAAAAATGTAAGTCTTGAAGGAAATCTGTTCCTTTTCGTCTGAAATGGCATGTCAGGATCTGTTAATATTAATTTAATTATTGGTAAAAATATGATGTTTCCTTTTCTAGAACCAGTAATTATATCTAATTTAATAGACTCTTGTCAATTATATCTAGTACGATAAGACGTACTCCATTAACTAAATTTGATCCCAAGTTTATGTCTTAAAACTGTTAAAATATTAGTTTGTACTCAGCTGTTTTTATATAATATTCGTACAGCTGTTTCTCAGCTGAAACATTTGAAAATCATACTCAGCTGTTTTTCATTGCTATGTATTTCTCATGGAGATTTTTAGTAACTTCAAGTTCCTCAAAACCCTATAAATGTTGTAAATTAAGAACAATCTATATTTTCCAACGCTCCTTCGTGTCAATATTTCTAATTTGAGCACTCTCACAGCTCTGTACGACTTTCCAAGCTCCCACTTTTTTCCTCTCAAAATTCGGCTTACGAAATTATATTTATGGATTACATAGCCTATGTCTTTTAGAAATTCTAGACTAGCTATGGGAAAGTTGTTGCAGTGCCAAAGCGCTCTAGACTTTGAACATGAGGATTTAGAGTTCGAAACCGGCTAGACCCCTCAAATTTTTATAATTTAATTATTGAATAAATATTTGAAAAAACAGTGTTTTAACATCAATTATTATTCACTATAGGTTAAAAAAAAGTGTATTTGAACTTGTGGATGAAGGATTTAGAGTTCGAAACCGGCTAGACCCCTCAAATTTTTATAATTTAATTATTGAATAAATATTTGAAAAAACAGTGTTTTAACATCAATTATCATTCACTATAGGTTAAAAAAGTGTATTTGAACTTGTGGATGAATAAAAACAAATTTTATTAGCGATTGAAAATTTGCACAAGATATACATCAGGAGAGTGTGAGCTAATGAAGAAATTTAATAATAAATGAACGTAGAGACAGCTGGTTAGTTTTGCTGAAACATCGCGTCATTTGCAGCTTACGTATTCACATCTGAAGCGGACAAACATTGAATGGATTGCGTTTGTTTTGGCAAGGCATTGTTTATGGACAAGCTTCGTTTATCCGTCGCGACCTTTGGCAGAAATGCAATTTTTTGTGGCGTTTAATAAATCTTCAAATTAATTTTCATTTCTTCAATTCATTCGTTTTTATGGTTGAGTATTTTTTAATCATAAAAATATAAATGCCTTGTTCATAGTTGTATAAAATAAATAAATTTATAATAAAGTCGTAGTTTAATAAATTTTACAAAAAGCTTTATTTATATTTTATGACCTTATATTTATATGTTTATTGCATTGGAGCAGTCATAGATTCTTTCAAGGTAATTTGGATTTTCTGGGACTATCCGGAAGGATTGGGAGCGCTTATTCATGACTCTATAAAAATTTCGAAAATTGTACACTTACACCATTCTTGCGTTTGAACTTAGACACAAGGATTTTTTAAAATTAAATTGGTTTAAAAGATTTTTCTATTCTCTATCAGGTTTATCAGTAACAAGTCATACATTCTTCAGAGGGGTTAGAGATCCAGGGAGGACTGGGGTTTATTACTACCAGTCTGTAATAGAATTAAAATTATTAAGGTATTTTGGCAGGAGGGGAAACCTGATGTAGACGGATGTTGGAGAGACATTTTTCAAATCACTTGATACTGTTTGAGGCCATGTATAATGTTTTCTGCAATTGCTATGAACTACGAGGTTTTTCTTACCTCTAAAGCCGTCTTTATCGTCTCTTTTTGTCATACTAGCACTTAATGACGTATTTATCCCTTTATCACTGATGAGACACTTATCACTAACTACATCTTTTTCACACATGCAACACTCGTCATAAAGTGCTTTTAATTGCATCACGGAGTAGAAGTAGAATTGAAGTATTTAAGAAATATGATTTGTTGCTTGTTGTAAACATCTTGAATTTACTGAATAAACTACAACTAATTGATACTTAACTAAGTGAGTACGCAGAGGCGTAGCCAGGGCGATAGTTGGGGCTCAGAGGGAAGAACTTTCCTGGAGAAATTTTGAGCATATTTATCTCTAAAATTAATATTTTATGCTGTTTTAGCTCTTAAAATTACACAATTGTTGGGTCGTTGAGAAGCTGCTTTGGTAAAAACCTAGCGCTGCTTTATAGGTTTACATTTTCTGCTTAAATTGATTGGTTTGGGGGGGGGCACGTGCCCCCTGTGCCAATGTGAATAGGTAAGGGCTTACTTGCTGACGCGTTTCGAAATAATCGTTCCTTTTACGATTATTTGGAAACGCGTCAGCTAGTAAGCCCTTACGTATTCACTTAGTTAAGTATCATTTGATTATAGAATAGATTTTGTTTTGAAGGAGGTAGAATAAGACGAAATGTGGAGAAGAGGGGCAGTGGAATGGAAACATGTATAGGTTGGTGCCACTTATCTTGTGAACCATTGATCCTACAGGAACAGTTACAGGGCCAAGTTTGTAGCAAATTTTAAGTAGTTGAATTTACTATATAATATAGTTTCTGCTATAATTAATATTTTATATGACAAAAACTGAATAATTATGCATACAAACTACCCCCTCCCCAACGCTCACCTCCGATCGCGTCGGGGACTATCAGTATGTTGTTTAGGGCAGCTTCCTACACAACTGTACCAATTTCAGATCTATACCAATAGCAAAATGCGAATGCCCCTGGATGCCATTTCAGTTTCTCTCTCACGCACATTCTTACGAACGCAGAGGATCCGGCCGTATTTCCGCTCCATTGGTCATTTAGTGGTTTCTTCTAACCAGACTCTAATTTTTTAGTTATAATTTTAACTAATAGTTAATAAATACTGATTCTACTTAAAATTACAACAAAAATGACACCAAACACCCATGGTTTACTTTGGTAGTTATTAGTCACTTTAACGTATTAAGTACAGAGTTTTCCTTTAGCTAAGGAATTAATTAAATTACAATTTTAATACTTTTCTTAACAAATTATACACTATACATTGTTTGGTATCAATTTTCTCGTAATGATGTGCAGAATTAATTTATGCTAAACTTTCTAAGGCGTGTTAGAAAAATAAAAAAATTAGAGTTTGATAAAGGAAGCACCACTAGGTGATTAATAAACAGAGCGCCGGAAGGAATACGGTCCTTCCTAATTCTCTGCCTATGTGTGAGTGAGACTACTTGGAGTTCAGGGGCACTCGCATTTTGCTGTTGTTATAGACCACTGTTTTTTCAAACGTCATATTTTGCTCTTCGTTACCTGGACTATATTGTACTTTGAAACTCAAGGCTCCTTTAAATTGTTTTTTTATCATAGGAAGAATTGTAAACTACCCGT